>CM052701.1:11594022-11646217 GCA_028551405.1 Uromys caudimaculatus
GGAGGAGAAGGAGGAGGAGGAGGAGAAGGAGGAGGAGGAGGAGAAGGAGGAGGAAGAGGAGGAGAAGGAGGAGGAGGAGAAAGAGGAGGAGGAGGGGGAGGGGAGGGGGAGGGAGAGGGGGAGGTTGTTCTTTGTTTCCTTCCTTTGAACAAGGCATATCTTCCCATGATGGCACTGGCAGCCATGCTGAGTCCATGAGGTCAGCCAGCCTGGACCAGAGCTGGGGCAGAGAACTCTGAGACAGGACTCTGTTGTATGGGGTAGTAAATCCCCTGTAGAGTTTTTCTCACTGTCTTCTAATTGTAAACCAAACCCTCTCCTTCCAATCTTATCTTAACACCGCCTTCCTCAGAGAGCCCTCCTCACACTCACAATGGACTTCGGTCCTCAGGTTAGTCTAGACTTTTCTTCGGTGGCATCTGTCTCAGTTTACAGATAGACTCATATGTACTGACGCCTGTTGCCCGCCGGACTGTGAGTTCATGGTAACAAAGACCTTCTTTGTCCTTTCTTCCCAGTGGCAATAAACTCTGACGCAGAGCAGGCTTCCGGTAAGGATTGTTGTTCAGTACGTGGATCAAATAAACAGAGATGCATGAATGAGTGGACAGAAAAGTGAATGAATATATGATTGGATGATGGCGAATGGGCAGTGGATGGATAGATAGGTGCATGATGCATTGATAGATAGATAGATAGATGATAGATAGATAGATAGATAGATAGATAGATAGATAGATAGATAGATGGGTAGGTGGTGGATGAGTCATCAGATGGTTGGTTGGCTGAGTGAGTGTGGATGATGGGCAGATAGATGGGGGGATTGACTGGTGGACAGATGAGTGTAGGGTGGGTCGAAAGTTGGGTGGACGGATGAATGTGTAGGTGGGTAGATGCATGGATGGATGGATGGACAGATGGGTGGGTAGATGGATGGATGGATGGATAAATAGATGGGTAGATGGATGGATGATGGATAGATGGATGTTTGTGAATAGATTAGAGGTTGAATTGATAAGTAGATGAATGAGTAGGTGGATGGATGGATGGATGGGTGGGTGGATGGACAGATGGATGGATGGATGGGTGGGTGGATGGATGGATGGATGGATGGATGGATGGATGGGTGGATGGATGGATGGATGGATGGGTGGATGGATGGATGGGTGGGTGGATGGATGGGTGGATGGATGGATGGATGGTTGGTGCATGGAGAGAAGGGTGGGTGGGTGGATAGATGGATAAATGATGGATAGATGACTGGATGAGTGGACAGACGGGTGGATGGATGGATGGATGGATGGATGATGACTGGGTAGATGGATGGACCTACTGATCCACTGGTGCATTTCTCAGTGTCTCCACTCTCCTGCATAAATCCTTAGGAGTGGATCACTGGGCTGTATGGAAATATTTTATATCTGATATTTTGCATATCTGGTAGTTTTAGTCTCCTCAGCCCTCAGTATGATTCAGTTCTGAGTGATCTTTGTCAATCAAGTCTCTGGCCTCCCAGGTAGGCATTCCCAGGGTCTCTTCTATATTAAGATTCTAAGAAATGCCCCAAACTTTCAACACAGAGTCAAATCCTGCTTCTGTCTTCTCTAGGCAGTGCGTTCTCAAGCAGGCAACTAAACCTCTCTGAATCTATGTTTCCGTGAAGACAATATCCAAACAGCAGTAGAGATGTTATTCATCTGTCTCATATGTGCTTATCCCAGCTGTGCTTATGATGTGACATTATGGTGGCCAATGCAGACAAAGAAATACCTATGAGGCTTGATTTCTGTTCTGGTCTTTTCATGCCATAGCTGTGGCCACTATTCTGCCATCCTGGGCAAACTGGCTTTCTCTTCCTGCCTCAGCTGTACCGCCTATAAATCTGGGCTGCACTCACAGAGAATCAGGAGAATCCTCCTTTCAGCCTACTGCCTGAAGGGGCACAGGGGTCAAACACGGTGCAAGCCACCCCCTTCCTTCCGTGTGGCATCCTGGGATGTGGGGGTGGTGCTTCCGGAGCAGATGGATCAGGCAGCTGTGAGGATGGGTGGGCATGTGACCCAGGATAAGATACCTGCTTAGTCAGTCACCACCACCTGTTCTGGCACCTTCTGATCACATCCTTACCCCACCGGGCTCGTGGCCATCATGTGACATCTGCTAGTTAGTCTCTACAATGAAGCCAGGCCTGGTGCTCCTCACCTGGGTTGGGCCACAGCTGAGCAAGGGCACCCTGGGAGTGTACTCACAAAGAACAAAGACGTGGGCAGAGCCCAAAAATAGTGCACAAAACCCACGGCTTTCTGTTTTCTCCCTGGGAGGGTAGCTGAGTGATTCTCGGCGGGGGACCTTGGACGTGTCTACTGCAAACACTGTTATTATGAACCAGCTAGGGTGGAGCTCCTGGAGCTGAAAGTGCTGGTGGGGGACATTACCCCTCCCCCACACTACCATATGCATCCCAGCCTGGGGGAGGGTGACCCTGAGGGAACCCTGAGCCAGACTTCACACAATTTCCAATTCTGGTTACATCCCTTCCTCCAGAGCCTTCTGTAGGTTACCAGTGGGTAAAGTGGTGACCTGGTAAAGCCAGTTAAGCCCTGCGTGTCCTAGTGTCATGTGACACAGCCAACACCTTTCCATTCCAACTACTCAGTAGCAATCCCAGAATGTGTCCCCTGTGCTCATGCCTCTGGATCACTGTCACCCAACTCCGACATCAAGGAAGCCCAGCTTTGTCTATTAAATCAGTCTAGCTGACTGAAGGAAAGGGGGATGGGGCCAGGACAGTGAACGGCTGGTCTGGAGAACTAAAAGCCCTCGGGCTAACGGTGTAAGCGTGGCTGAATCCAGACTTCTGAATTACACTGCGGTATCCCCCCTCCCCCCACAAACACACCTTTGGCCCTTTTCTCTTTTGCGTTGGATTTTATTGTCCAAGGCCAGTCAGGATGGCTCTCTGCAGCCCCAGGCTGGCAGCTAACCATCATGACAGCCCCAGTGATGCCAGTGGCTCTGTCACGATCCTACCTGACACACATGGGCCTGGAGTTATCATAAGTCCCTGAATTGACTTCATGAAGGTTCTGACCAGGCAGGTGTGGTCCACGCCCTCATCCGGAACTGTTTCCTGGAGACCAGGGAGGGGAGGCTCCAACCTCAAAGGGTGCAAAGGGTGAAGAAGCTGGAAATGGCAGGTGTCTGTGCAACGCCTGGAGCTGTAGCTGCGTTGGCTGATGCCTACTTAAAGCAAAAGTCTCTGGAGTGGAGGTCTTGGGGAAGGGTGGAGATACTCCCTTGGGTGAAGCCTATCATCAGGGCCAGTTGTCTCTCCTGAGATTCAAAATGTAAACTCCAAGCTTGGCCTGGAGTCTTTCCCGCCTCAGCACAGAGCCCTCCCTTCCTCCCTGGTGAGCCAAGCCTACTCACCGGCCTTCTCTCTCAGCTGGTGACTGCTGTGTCCTGCCCAGGTTCCCACTTCATGTTTTACCATTCAAATGACTGCTCAGTTTGCAAGGTAGTCCTTGGGATTAGAAACCACTGGAAGAAACAGGCTGTACAGGTGAAGTGGAGAAGGTCTCACCCCCATCCCTCGGCCCTGAGCCACCACATTCTGCATCCTCTGTAGCCAGGCTCTCCATCCCCTTCAGACCTGAGGTGAGGGTTGCAAACAGTCTCCTGGAGGCTGGACGTAGCCCAGTGAATGAAGGAGGAAGACCACACAGGGCATTTGGCACACAGGCAGGAAGTCTACATGTAGCTCACTCTTCCAAAATTTGAAGTAGAAAAATTAGGAATTTAAAATGTGATCTCTTGCCGGGCAGTGGCGGCACACGCCTTTAATCCCAGCACTTGGGAGGCAGAGGCAGGTGGATTTCTGAGTTCGAGGCCAGCCTGGTCTACAGAGTGAGTTCCAGGACAGCCAGGGCTACACAGAGAAACCCTGCCTCGAAAAAACAAAAACAAACAAACAAACAAAAAAAGTGATCTCTTAAAAATGTGTATGTTAACAGCTAGTTTTTTTGAAACACGATTTAGAACAAGCAAAGCGTACCTGTGGGAATAGACTCAAATTCCAGGCCACTATTTTCAACTTCTCTCTCTCTCTCTCTCCTTGCTACAAATGGGGAAACTAAGGCACACATATATATTGCGTGTGTATATATATATATATATATATATATACACACACACACACACACACACACACATATATATAAAAACATATACATACATACATACATACATACATACATACATACATACATACATACATACTGGCTATATCTCTTAGGCTAGATTGGCAACTGCTTTCTGTGGTGGTCTTGATTGCACCTCTCTTGAAGGTAGCATTGGAATGGGGGCATAAAGAGGGAGTCAGGCCATGGCTGTCTGAGGGGAGAGCTTTCCGAATAGATGAGACTATGCAAGGGCCTTGGGGCAGACCTGTCTGTCAGAGCAGCAGCACCTTGGCTGCCAGGCTTTAGTGCAGAGTGGAAGCAGAGGAGAGTAGAGGAGCGGTGAGTCCATTTCTGGCCAGGGACCATGGGACCTGATTCAAATTTAGTAAGGATTAATGAATGGATGGACAGACAGATGGACAGATGGATGGTGGATGGATGGTGGATGGATGATGGGTGGATGGGTAGATGGTGGATGGATTGGTGGATGGATGGATGGATGGTACATGGATGCATGGATGGTGGGTAGATGGATGGGTGGGTGGATGGATGGGTGGGTGGGTGGATGGATGGATGGACAGACAGATGAATGAACAAACTCCCAATTTTTCTGCTTTCACAAGAACATACACATGTGATGGGGTGTGTGGGTGTGCCTGATGCATCCTAGGTTATGAAGCCTTCTAGAAGGTGACTATGCGGGTGGCTGTCAGTCAATGCAGGTTGTTTGGTGCTCCCCACATGTGGAGAGGGGACCTCTGTGAGAGTCAGGAGGTAGTGAGAGTGCAGACACTGGGTGACAAAGGCAGAAGTGATGGCTCTCACTCACGACTGCTCACAGCAACGTGTCCATCCGCTAAGCCGAGGGCTCCAAGCCACCATCAAAGACCCTGGTCTGGACAGAGAGTTCATAATACTCCTAACCACCCAACCTCACCATTCACAGTCAGCCCGTGACCCCACAGAACGCTGCAGCGGGTGCTCCCATCCTTGGCCACACTCAGCCTCTGAGACTATTTCTGCCTTCGGTTGGATACTGGCATCCCAGCTGCTGGCAAGCAACTCGGGTGGGGTTGCCATGGCGACCCTCGGGCACGGATTCCCAGAGATGCTCCTGCATCCTCCCCAGCCACTGCTGATTGCCAGGGGAGAGCGTGACTCACCGTTAAATATATCACGGTCATCCCAAATTGGCTGCTCAAACCCAGCAGCCGGATGTGGGGACAGGCGGCCTGTGGAGGACAGGAGTAGGGATGCTGAGGTGTGACCTTCTGGGTACCACTGGGGCCTTTAGATACTGCTGTTCTTAGCCTCTCCCATCCCTGCTTGGAGTTCTTGTCTCTCCCAGCCTGCCTGGGGCTTGGCCCCAGACCTGCCACTGTTTTTCTGTGATTTTGTGTGTGTGTGTGTATGTGTGTGCGTGCGTGCGTGCACACACAAGTGGACAAGCACATGTATATATGTTTGTGTGGAGGCCAGACATGGATGCCAAGTGTCTTCCTCAGTCACTCTCCACCTTATTTTTTGGCAGATGTTTTTGTTTCGTATTTCATATTTATTATTATTATTATGGCATGAATGTGGAGGTCAAAGGCTAACATACCAGACTTCAGCAGGTGAACCTGATGATTGAACTCAAGTCGCCAGACCTGGAACTCACTCTGTAGACCAGACTGACCTCGAACTCAGAAATCCACCTGCTTCTGCCTCCCAAGTGCTGGGATTAAAGGCGTGCACCACCACTGCCCGGCTAATATTTTGATTCAATGAACCTGGAGCTCATCAATTGGAGTAAACTAGCTGGTCAGAGAGCCCTGATGATCTGCCTGTCTCTGCTTCCCCGGTCCTGGATTTATAGGCACATGCCCCTGACTTTCCACATGGATTCTAGGGATCTGAGCTCAGCAAACGCTTTACCTACTGAGTTTCCCCCAGCTATGTGACCTTGCATAAGAAGCTTGAAGTCTCTGGGCCTCTGAGCATACTTCTCTAAGTTGGGCCTGAGGTATATACTGACAAAGACCTTGAGAGCTCAGCTTGCCCCCAGCTGCTGAGCTGACCCACAGCAGGCTGCAGCCAGCTGTTGGAAGACTGGAGAGGAAGGGGTCATGGGGTCGTAGGCATTTTCACATTGCTTTTCTCTGTCCCCGCATTCCACGCAAATCGGTCCGTATGGATACAGCACACACAGCTGTGGATCCCCAAACCTAGGAAACACTCTCATGATGTGTCCAGCAAGCCTGGCCAGCCTTTGCCCTGGTAGACACTATCTTCATGCTGCTTGCAGAAACGATACCACGTCTATGATCCCAGAGGGCATGCTGACTCTGTCTGCTTGATAGATAACCAGACATCCCAGAGGAGGTTCAGGACACATGCAGACTTTGGGAAATCCACAGGAGCTGTCCCCCAACACTTCCCCACAGGGCTCTAAACAAGCACATGTCACCTTGGATAGGAGCCACTTCTGCAGGGTGCCAGGGGCAGCATCCACACCACCTTCTTCTTCCCTCTTGTAGGTCTTGTATGTCACAGCTCTAATTTTTTTCCAGCCAGCACACACCCATCAGCCTAACATGCCCCAGTGAGGCATCCACAGCCCCAGCCCCCAGCCTGCATCTCCTCTTCCATCCCCTGGCTCTTTGGGGGGAGGAGTCATTACTAGATGTTGAACTCAGGATTTTGTGTATGCTAGGCTGATGCTTTCCTGCAGGGCTACACCCCATCTCTCTTCTCACAGGGTCTCACTAAAGCCTTGAACTCATTCTAGTCCTGATGGGTCTTGAACTTGCAGTCATCCAGGCCAAGCAGCTGGGACTACAGGTGTGCATCACCCCGCCCACCTGAAGGTATAATTCATATGCACACAATTGGTTTATTTTGAGTCTGTGCATCAGTGAATTTTTAGTAAGTTTACAGAATTGAGCAGCTACCATGATCCAACTTGGGAACATTCCTAAAAGAACCACATGTCCATATGCTTTCTGTCCTGCCCCCTGCCCTTGGACAGGTGACCACGGGTCCATCCTGTATCTTTACAGTGCTATTCTTAGACAGTTCATGTTAGCAGTGTCTCATGGTAGTCACCTCTTGTAAGCCTCAGTTTCTGAGCTGGAATCAAGGGTAAGAGAGACTGTCACTGCAGAGATCATGGGGGTGACATCCTGAGGCTCTCGTGACTGCAAGTTCATGTCAAGGAAGGGATCAGGTGTGGAAGGACAGTACTGCACAGGACTGACAGATCATAAGACTGTCTAAGAACAGAACATGGCTCAGCACTCCACGGTGGCCAAAGATGGCTAGAGCCAACTCCATCTTGTCTGGTGGGAATGCAACCCAAGGTTGTTTGCCCTCGACTGTTGCACATGGTCCTTGCTCTGTCTCCCAGGAGGCTGACCATGTAGAACCTGAGGGCTCACCGCCCTCAGCCAAGTCTACTCAGAGAGAATCACTGTGCACACGGCTGTCCCGGGGCTCTGGCTTTAATCAAATTGAGAGGATGCGGATGTTTCCAAGCTAATGTACCTCTTCAAGTGTGGGGCATCGGGGAAGGCACCTCACCTTTCTGAGCCTCAGTTTCTGGCAAGCAGGGATATTATTTGGAGGTTTAAGTAAGAAGGCACAAGTATCCTCCACTCAGGGGTTTGCCTGTCATAGCTGCGTTGACCGTCACAGTTATCTTTTTTTTTTCTTTTTTTTTTTTTTTTTGGTTTTTCAAGACAGGGTTTCTCTGTGTAGCCCTGGCTGTCCTGGAACTCCCTCTGTAGACCAAGCTGGCCTCGAACTCAGAAATCCGCCTGCCTCTGCCTCCCAAGTGCTGGGATTTAAGACGTGTGCCACCACTGCCCGGCCATGGTTATCATTGTGGGTAGTTATTTTCTGTGTGATAAAATGTTGAGTCTTTCCTGGAAAGAGAAGCCAGCCTGAGGGAAAGACTCACTTGCAGTTTACAGAGACATAGCCTTTGCCTTCTTCCTGTTCCCTGAAAGCCCTGTGTCCCAGCAAAACTCAGTCTACATGCCTCTCCTGGAGTCGCCTCAGCTCTTACTTTGACTGACAGCCTTGAGGAAATGGTGGACTTTATCTCTGGCCATGGAAGTCCTTAGCTAACATCATTCCCGCAGTCACCTGGACACATGGACAGCAGATACATGGAGCCCACCCAGAGAGGGAGGAAGAGAAAGGGGAGGGGAGGAGAGGGAAGAGGAGGGAGGGAGGGGAGGAGAGAGAGAGAGAGAGAGAGAGAGAGAGAGAGAGAGAGAGCGAGCGCTAGTGTACAGAACTATGAGGCATTGAGCCCAGAGTCTGTATGTGCATACGTGTGTGTGTGTGTGTGTGTGTGTGTGTGTGTGTCTGTGTCTGTGTCTGTGTCTGTGTCTGTGTCTGTGTCTGTGTCTATGTGTGTGTGTACATGCACGGGTGTCTTAGTTAGGATGCTGTGAGCAGACACTATGACTAAGGCAACTCTTATAAGGACAACATTTAATTGGGGCTGGCTTACAGGTTCAGAGGTTCAGTCCATTATCATCAAGGTGGGAACATGGCAGCACCCAGCACCCAGGCAGGCATGGTGCAGGAGGAGCTGAGAGTTCTATGTCTTCATCTGAAGTCGGCTAGCAGAAGACTGACTTCCAGGCAGCTAGGATGAGGGTCTTAAAGCCCACATCCACAGTGACACACCTACTCCAACAAGGCCACACCTCCTAATAGTGCCACTCCCTGAGCTGAGCATATACCAACCGTCACAATGGGCATGTGTGTGTGAAAACTAGAAGTCAGTGTTAAGGAACCTCCACAGCCACTCCTACACCTCGGCTCTTGAGACAGTCTTTCACTGAAACCACAGCTCACCTGTGCAGCTAGGCTGCTGGGTGAAGGAGCCCTGGGGGAGGTACTGTTTCCACCTGCTTGGTGCTGGGAGTCCAGGCATAAGCCCCCATGCCCAGCCTTTTACGGGTTCCCAGGCTTGAACTCAGATCCTCATACTTGCTCACTGAGCGCTTGACCATGCAAGCGGTCTTCCCAGCTATTCTGGGAAGCCTACGATTGCCTGCTCTTCACTAGACTGTGGATTCACTAGACCACTGCTAGGCTTTAGAGGGCATAGCATTGAGAAACAAGGGAAGGATCCAGGCTCTTGGAGGTACATTCTAAAGGGAAAAGAAACCCTGTGGGTGTGCCATCAGATCCAGTTCAATATATAAAACCTACCTGTAGATGTGATACCTCGGGGAAGGGACAGTACAGTGGACAAAAGAGAGCAGTCGGGGGAAGCTGTCCTGGGAGGGTGACACCAGCAGAGAGAGCTGAAAGCCAGGAGAGGGCCTTGTCTGGAGGCAGAGAGTTGTGAGATCCCAACGAGTGGGAAGGCACCGTGACTCCAGTGCCCCCTTCCTGTCGCAGGAGCCAGAGGAGGTCAGGATAGCAGCAGCAAGGGGAGCTGTGGGTGGACATCTGACCAAGAGGAGCTGGGGACCTAGCATTTGGGAGGCTTGTAAGGTTCTGGCTTTTGCCCTGAGAAGGGTGGGGGATGGAGGTTGTTTTGAGCAGAGATCTGCTGTGGGTCCCAACAGGTCCCTCTGGATGGCTGAGGTGAAGGAGCATCTGCCATGGGGACCAGGGTGGAAGTAGCTGCAATGCAAGGGGCTGTGACCACTCAGGCTTCTCAGAAAGTCTTAAGATGCTTCCAGAAGCCAGGCTGGCAGCTCGCTGGTGTGCTGGATGGTTCGAGTCTCTGGACCGGTGTCTCAGGAGAATTCTCTCTCTCCTCGCCAGTGTCATCGGGGCTGCGGTAGTCAGTGACTAGCTTCTGTTCCCGTGCCCTGTGTTGGCCGTGCCTCAGCTCAAGGATCCCAGGGGAGACCCCTCCCCAAGTAGAATGTCTGGACATTAGGAAGCCAGCCCGTTGCCACCACTTCCCCTGATGGGTTGAGAGTGTCGAAGGTTAGTTTAGGTTCAGGCAAGTGCGCTGTGGAGACAGAAGGCCTCGGCAATGCTGGCAGGTGGGCAAGACGTTCCTTAGCAGAGTGTCATTCTGACATCTCTGCCTTCACTCTGGCTAGCAGGAAATTTTCAGCTTAGGTCAATATCTCTCACTTTGACATGGAGGGTAAAATACCTAGGCTTTGGACTCAGGACCAGACTGGAGCCCCTGGCTGAATGTTGGGGGTGGGGTGGCATCTTTTCCCCACGCTCAGTCAGAACCGTGTTCCCAGGGTCAGGCCCCACAGCCCTGTGCCCCCGGCAGATTTATCACTGTCCACCGGGGGAGGCTAAATGTGGGCATGTGACCGCTGTGCCTCCTGAGAACTCAGCCTCTGTCCTCGCTGAGGAAAGCAGAGGCAGGGCCCCTCAGGACAGAAGACGCCGGGAACATTCTATTTTCTGCAGCTCCTGGAATATTGATCAATGTAGAAAGAAACAAGGAAACACCTCTCAGGTTGGTGCGTCTGAAATGTCAGGTCCAGCCTATGTACAGAAATGTCAGGCCCTGGGAGAGGAGGCCACAAGGTGGACTGTGGATAGAGTCTATGAAGGTGTCTGTGTCCTCTGCTCTCTGCTGGTCTCTGGGAGTGACTTGGTGATGGATACGGGAGCCCCTTTACATGCCATCTGCCTGCTGCATTTGTGTACGCAATCTTGGCCCATTTAGAGATACGGTCGAAATTCTAAAAATACTGCAGCCTTGGGTTTGGAATGGCGAATATAGTTCCCCTGATGGAAAGCCAGGGTGTTCAGAGGGCACATGAGGGGAAATGCTCTCACTCCAGCTCTGAGCACCCGGTCCTCCTTAGCGGCAGATACTGGCACCAGTTTATAAACTTTTACAGAAACACTACAGTCATATGCTAACAAACAGATACATACATTTATTTCTTCTGTTTTTGTTAAAGTAGGAGCCTGTGTTTGTGTTTGCTAGCTGTCCAGCTGAGAGCATGTTCCCTGTTTAGGGTCATCACAACATACCCTTCCTTTTTCACAGCTGCATACTATCCCAGTGTGAGTTTTAACTTCACCGTAATGAACACAGACTAGCCTCTGACCAAATACATAATCCTGAAGTGAATAATCTTACTCCTGTCAGGAAAACCCTCGTTTAAGACCTTTTTGGATCCTGCTCTAGCTGGGAAGTGTGATTCGTGCTTTGATATGCCCCAGCTACTTTCTGGCAACTGAGGCTTGCCTGATGCCATCACAGAAGAAGGGATAATTCTCAGAAGAGGAAGCTGCACTACAAAGGCCCCAGAGTAGCAGTGAGCTTGGTGTAATAGAAAAGCAGGCAGAAGTCCACCAAGGTTGCCATGGACCTGAGCAGAGGGGAAGCCCCAAGGTGCGAGGCAAGATAGGCCTTTGGGGACAGGCGAGGCGCGAGAAGCCACTCATAGGCTGCATGAAAGTGTTGGGTTTCAAGAAGCATGCATGGCCCTTGCCACACTTCTTGTTGCTTGGAAGACTGGAGGCTTTCTCCTGTTGCATTTTCCAGATCTTTCTTCAGTGCGGGCCCAAGCCAGAAGAGGCCCTGCACTGCTGCAGATCTCAGATGCACTGCACACTCCTCCTCCCCAACCCAGCCTCCACAGGCTTCCGTGGGTTTGGCTCTGGTCTCTCCCACTACTCCCGTTAATCTGAACCAGGAAGAACGGGGCCCAGAATCCGCCAGCGCTCTGACTTCCTTGCCTTCTCTGGGTCCTTCCTTACCAGGGATGGCTGCCTCTTTCTACCCTCTATCTTAACCTGGACGCTGGGGGAGGGGGGGTGTCACCCACCCCATCCCTCCTAGTAGTTTCTAACCTGAGCCTAGGGGCACCATGCTGTACCTTAGAAACCCTGAGCCAGCCCTGGGGGCTCTAAGACAGCCTAGGGCTGGAGGCTCCAGAAACTCAAGGCTGCTTTTTCAGAGTTTGCTGGTAGTCGCCTGGGACAGTCTTGGTCCCCCACCTTCCCCTCCCAGCCTCTGAACTATAAGCACCAGAAAGGGGTCTTACTAAGTCAGCTTCAGTCCTGCTCCCCCTCTCACCTCCCCCCTGCACTCCTGAGGTATTTAATTGGATCTTGAAAGCAGGCAGGGGTGGGGTTCACTCAGCAGGAGGAGCTGGGCACAGCCAGGGAAGCGATGGAGCAGCCAGTGAAAGGAGAGGTTAGGAGTCACATCCTCGGAGGCCCTCTGTCACTGTGAGGAGAGGCATTTGTCCTGAAGGCACGGAGGAGCCTTTGAAGGCTCTGTAGCAGAGGAACAGCAAGATTAGATGCTGGAGAAAGATCCGTAGGCTCTCTGGAAGGAGCCATCAGAGGGGGCCAAGACGAGGCCAATGGAAGCAGTATTGACTCTCCATCCCCCCTCCCTTTTCCTCCCCTCTTTTCCTTGTCTCCTTACTCTGTCTCCTTCCCTATCCCCCCACCCCCCATTCTCCTTCTCCTCGGGCTTTGCTTTTCCCTCTTGCCGTCTCTCCCCTCCCACAGCCTCAGCCACCCGCCCACCCTGCTGTCTCCCCCCTAGCCCCATAAGTCATCCTCCGTGGCGCTGGCGCCCTTGCTCTGACACGGCTCATTATTTTCATTAAGGCTGGAATCTGTTTCCCTAACCTGACATCTTGCTTAGAGAAACCAAAAGAGGAGTTGCCAGGGCCGAGACAGGGAAGCAGCCAAGGATTACAGAGAGAGAGCATCCGAGAGACCCTTCCCCCCACAGGTGCCACCGCCTCCCCACGAGGGAGGACCGCCACCGGCTTGGTCCTCCGCTGTTCAGTGGGCCTGGGGAGAGCTTTCTCTGATAGGGTTTGCAGAGACAGGATGAAGAACGGAAATCGATCCTGCAGGTGAGAGCCCGTGCTCCCGGACAGGAAGTCTATTTCACACCCTGCTCCCTGGTGCAGAGAGCACAAAGGCGCTTCAGAAAATGAATACAGTGGGTGCTTAAGCTCTGACTGCAGACAGCTAGAAGCAGCAAGAAGAGCTTTCCGGTTTGTTTTCTGGTGGCGCCATGGCTCCCATCCCTTTTTAAATGTGGAGCTATGCTCAGAGAGAGCTTGCCCCTTTCAACTCACCCAGTGGGGGGGGGGAGAAGGCCAGGAATGGGAAACTGGGACAAAGGGACCTCTGGATTGGGTCACCCTGTCTTGGGACAGCAGGAGACTCAGCTCTTGCCACACCCCTGAAGCCCAGAGGGGAAGGTGGGGGCTTTTCTTCCTCCCCCTCCTTCAGTCAAGCAGGGGAGACAGACTGAGCAGGGCTCTGAGGGGACTGTTGGAAAATTGAGCAGCACCATTTCTGAGGAAGGAAAGGGTCTGTAGGAGAGGAGTGAGGCCTGGGGTCCCGCTGGAGACTGCTGTGGCAGAGCCGCTGTGGTGTGACTGTGGCTGTGTGGCTGGGCTACAGGACTGCATTCCTTCCTTCCCTCTCTGGGCCTCAGCTTCACATCTGTGCAGTGGGCGTGGCCCTCGGAGAATCCTTATCAACCACTCCATTCCCATGTCCTGAAAACGCCCCAGATGTGAAGTCTGGCATTTCACCTCTGCCACTGGGGCAAGTCTTGTGCACTCATTCACCCAGTGAGCGTTTATTGAGCACGTGCTTGAGCTGCTTGGTAGGTTTATAAAACACACCCTACCCTCAGGAACCCCACACGCAAGCATGAGAAGCAGTCAGAGTCTGCCAAAGGTTTTGAAACCCATAGAGACTCGCCACAGTACATGTGAGGGTTAAGTGGCTTTATCTATTTATTTCATTTCTTGAGTCAGGGTCTCATAGCCTAGGCTGTCTTTGGATTCTCCATGTAGCCAAGGTTGACCCAGGACAATCTGATGCTCTTGTCTCCATCTTCTGAGTACTGAGATAACACATGCATGCTGCCACCTGAAGCTTACGAGTGCTAGGGCTGAAACCTCGGATTTCCTGCATGCCAGGCAGCCCTCTACCAACGGGGCCACATCCCCAGCACCTAGAATGTAGTCAGGGATCCTCTATAGGGTTAGCATTAATTGAATACCTGAGGCTGGGAAGGAAAGAGACTTCTGAGATGGGACTGAGACTTCCTGAAAGAGAATCCAGTGTAAAGGCCCTGGGGCTGCAACCAGGTGCATCATGGGAGGCCAGGGAAGAGTCCACATGGGTGAAAGGATAAGCATGGGCCTCTCAGTGTCAGAGGTCTTGAAGGCCACAAGAGGCCAGGGGTTTCTGTTCCAGCAAAGGAGTGGGAGGCACCTTGGAGGACTTGTTAACAGGTTGGGTCTATTTTACAAAGCTGGTTCCAAGGAGAGTATGGACTGAGGAGATGAAAGAGATGCAGGGAGAGAAGTGAGAGACACAGTAGTCTCTGTGGGACATGTAGGTGGCTTGGGCCAGGGCAGTGGGCACAAAAAAGTACTCAGAATGTGGGTTCTTTAAAGGAGTTTGCCTCAAAGACCAAAGAATAGAGGTCCATAGGAACAGCCAGTGTGGGGGATAGGAGTCAGAGACTCCATTTGGCCTTAGAGAATTCCCAAGACTGTGGGCACATGCAGCAGTTATTAACTCCCATAGCCCAGTTCTGCCTGCTGGTAGCTGTCTGGGACACGCTGGATCCCCAGTCTTTCCAGTGGGACACTGGGGAAGAGAGTTCCAGCTGGCCCCACACTCTCCAAAAGTTTTTTTTTTTTTTCTTCCTGATTGTTAGGAGTGGCAATTGCTGTCTTTGCTACAAGAAAGTTAAAGTTCAGGAACCTGAAGTTGCTGCCTCAAGGCAGTAACAGTTTCAGACTCTGTTGTTACTTTATCAATAAATAAAGTAACACCAGCCCATGAACACCAAGGAAAGTCAGTGCTGGAGGAGGGCAGCAAGCAGAGCAGAGCACACCCCTGTGACTCATCCACTCCTCCTATCAACATTTAGGGAAACAATGATTCCCAGAGTAAGCCTGTTTCTAGCCTCCCTTGCAGCTAGAAACTGAAGCAACAGTTTCAGACTCTATATGTCCTGTTGTATAGAGAGCTACTTGAGTCCCCTCCCTCATTTGGGACTCGAGGCTCTTTGATGCATAGGTAGAGTTTGTTCAATTATGCATCTCTAGCACAGACTCTCTGTACATACTTGCGCAATGGACAGATAAATGGATTAATGAAGAAAATCGAGATAAGAAAGAGACTGAGGAAAAAAGACTGAGTTGATAACATGCACAAAACCCAGGAATCCATTGAACTGAGTGTAGTGGTACTTACCCATAATTCTAGCACTTGGGAGGTAGAGGCAGGAGAATGAGAAGTTCAAGGTCATCCTTGGCTCTGTTTGAGGCTAGCCTGGGCTCCATAACTCAAAACCAAACAAACAAAATGCACAGAAGTCTTAAAGAGAGGCTCCAGCAGAGAGGAAGAAAGGAAAGCAGACAGCACACTGTTAAGAAAAAACACAGCTCTAACTATCTATTCATTTCTACAAGGTAGACTGAGACACGTGGGGTTTCTAGCTGCAAGGGAGGCTAGAAACAGGCTTACTCTGGGAATCATTGTCTCCCTAAATGTTGATGGAAGGAGTGGATGAGTCACAGGGCTGTGCTCTGCCCTGCTTGCTGCCCTCCTCCAGCACTTGCTTTCCTTGGTGCTGTTTCTCATGGGCTGATGTTACCTTATTTGTTGATAGTCTCTCAGGAAGAAATGTGGGCAGCTGTGTCCACAGCTGTCCACCCAGCAGTGCAAGTGAATGAAAATGAACAAGGGAACATGGGCAGTTTGAGCATGGCTTCCTTTCCCACTGATTTTTTTTATCTCTGAGTGACAAATATTGGCTGTCATCGTACATGCTGCAATGCTGAGAGGTGACATGTCTCTAGCACAGAAAAACATGGTTTAGCTGAATGTGTGTTTCCGGAATGTTATGTCAAAAGGATGCCGTAAAATCTCAACCATAAGCAAAACAGAAAAGAGCTCCCCCCCAATCTGTGTGTGTCTGTGTGTGTGCGCGTGTGGTGTGCATGCATGCGCGCCTGTGCGTGTTTATGAGTGTGCTGGTCTTATAAGCCATTAGGTTACAGGTTGAAAGAGAGGTGCCTGGACCTGAGGCAAGACAGCCTATGGGGTCCCTCATATACAGTGAAAAGCCAAGGCAGACACTGAAAATTAAGATACATTGACATCTAGCCAGAGCTTAGAGGGATCAGGGTCACAGAGGTCCTGTGACTCCCCACACCCAGCCCCAGGTCCCTCCATCTGTGGAGACTTCCTGAATCATCCTCTCAGGGGTGATCAGATTATGAATCTGTATATAATACATCTACTATTCCTTCAATTCTAGCACTCCGGAGACAGAGGAAGGAGGAGTATAGATTTGAGACCAGCCTAGGCTGCATAAGGAGACTCTGTCTCGAAAACAAAAACAAAAACATGTTTCTACACACATAATTTTTTTAAAAAAATCAATATAATGCCTAACTTCATCCAAACAGGGAATTTCAAGAAATGACCAGCATTGTGCTCATTTGCATGAGCATTGTGATCATTTGCATATGCAAATGTATACTCACAACAATGGTACCAGGAAAGGCCACTGAGCTGCCTGGTGCTATGGAAAGAGTGTGACAGGGACATAAACAGACATGTTGTTGGCTGTACCACAGTCCCAGCATGTGAGATCTGAATTGAAGGAAAGGCAATTCTGGTCCCTTTCTTTCTCCAGGAAATGCATTTTCTGGGATGGTCAGTGTAGATTAAAACCACAGCAGAGTTGGGCATGTGCCTCAGTGGGCAGAACACCGTTCTGGTGCACATGAAGCCCTGGGTACCACACCCAGCACACCTTCTATCCTAGCACTAGGGAGGCAAGAGGGTCAGAAATGTCAGGCTATCCTTAGCTACAGATGGAGTTCAAGCACAGCCTGGGCTACATGAAACCCAGTCTCAAAAAGACAAGGACAAAGGAAAAACCTTGGAATCTAGGCGTAAGAAGTGTAAAATAAATTGTCACCAGCTGGGGGGCCTGTCGCCATCAATACAAGGGAAAATGCTTGCTTTGGGGATCAAGTCCATCTGGTACCTCCCAAGTCCTCTGGGGTCCCAGCTTCTGCTCACCCCTGCCCATGGCAGCCTCCGCTCTCACAGAACATCGTCGTGGATTTTCAGAACATTTCATTGGAATCCTGAACCCAGCCCCAAGCGACAGCCAGCCCTGCAAGGATGACTTGGCTGATAGCTGGTAGCTAATGGATGGGTTGTTTGCAGGACCGCTGTCAGGGTCCCTTCCCCATCCCCGCACATCGTTGGTGAATTAGTCCCGGGTGTCAACAGGCCTCGAAAGCACCAGGGAAAGAGTCCAGGGAAGCCAGCAGCCCTGATGCAACCCACTGAGGATGTCTCAGCAGCTCTGTGTGCTCTAGCCAGCTTGGGGACAGTGCTGCTCCCAGCTGTGTGTGGTGACCAGAGCCAAGAGGACGGAGACCCCTGTAATGTGATTTCTGTAGAAATGGTCTACAGAAGTTGCAGGTGACAAGGGCCTTTCTCGGAAGCACTGTGTCCTAGAGCATCGAGCTTCTGAGAACGTATTTCCTCAGTTGAGAAGGAAAAGACACCAAGATCCCTTCCCTTTCTTCCTCCTTCCACCGTATACCCTCTGCCCCTGTGTGAACCGCTCACTCTCCTGCCTTGGAGAGGGAGATCACATGGGAAAGGAAGCTCACTGCTGGCCTTGAAGTAGGGTGTGGTGGGATGCCGGCACCTGGGCAGCTTACAGAGAAAGATGGGAGGTTCAGGGATAGCCTGGGCTAAACGGCAAGACCCTGTCCCAAGAAGAAGGAAAAATGAAGTAAATAAAAAAGTAAAATTGTTGACTTTTGACAATGTCTAGTTCCTGTGTCCTCTGGATTTCAGTTTCAGAACTTAGGGACAGTTTCCTTGTGGGGAACTGGAAATACAGCTCAGTGGTTAAGAGCACTGGCTGCTCTTCCAGAGGATCTGAGTTTGGTTCCCAGCACTCAGGTCAAGCAGCACACAACCACCTGTGACCCCAGGTTCTAGGGATCTGCCAAAGCCTTTTCCTGGCTTCATAGGGCACGCGTGTGCACACACACACACACACACACACACACACACACACACACACAGAGAGAGAGAGAAAGAGGGAAAGAGAAACTCAAATTTTGTTCCTGTACTGTTTATTTATAGTGGCAAACCGATGACAAAGTGGCTCTGTCAGGTTCTTAACCTTCTCTGCCACTGGCAGATGAAAGCAGGCTCAGAAAGGGTCCTGACTTACGCAAGACCACACAGCAGCGAGGGGTGGGGCTGGGGCTTGGCTCCCTGCCACAAATCATTTTCTCTTCCTTGGGGCAGAAATAGCTGTCTGTGACACTTTCTGCGAAACAGTTTCCAAAAGAAGCTTCTGGGAAGCAAACAGTAGAAGCCAGGAGCCGGCATGTTGGGAACTCCAGTACTTATTTGAAGTTGGGGTGTGGAGCTTAGCACCAGCCAGCCACCCAGCCGCCCAGCACTGATGGCAGGCCTGTCTGCCTCTTGCGTTATAGACCAGTGCTGGCAGTAGTCTGTGTTTAACCATGCTTTCCAAGGTCTGCAGTGGAGACAGGAGACTGGACTGTCCATGTCTCACCAGGCTGGGGGTTACAGAAGAGGGGGCCTGCTGTTCTCAGTGAGACTAAGGGACTCGCCCAGGGCGAGTGTTCATTTACCACTTTTCTCAGACTCTTTTTTAATTAGGGTATTTTATTCATCATAGATTGTTTTAATGGGATGTCTGTGTGTGCATCTGTAATGTGTGTGTTTATAGATCGAAAGGCCTCTCACACGCTAGGTGAGCCTTGTACTACTGATCCAAACGTCTTGTATTTTGTGCTAAGTCTTGTGAAGACAGGATCTCATGTAGCACAGACTATCCTGGAATCTGCTATGTATCCAAGGCTGGTCCTCCTGCCACCACCTCCCAAGTGCTGGGATTGCAGGCATAGCCTGCCATGCCCAGTCTATGAGATGCTTCAACCTGAAGGCAGGCCTTCCTGCATGCTAGCCTAGCACTCTAGCAACCTTGAGTTATAACCTTTAAAAAAAATAATTAGACCAAACACCATGGCACATGCCTGAAATCCCAACACTCGGTATACTGAACCAGGAGATTTGAAAGATTTAGTTCAACCTGAGCTACTGAGACCTTATCGACAAAACAAAAGAAATCTGCTTTCAAATATTTCGAGCATTCCCCAGCTGGGAATGGTTTGACGGAGGATATTTTGAATTTGCACAATGGTTGATGGCTGTAACCATGACCACTTTGGTGGACACTATACTTAGAACTTTGAATCTTGGGGTTTTTATTGGTTGATTGGTTGGTTGGTTGGTTGGTTGGTTTTTTTTCCTCTAAGTTTCTAAGGTGTGGTGTGGCCTGACAGTCCAATGATTTGGGCTGGACTGTCCTGGAGGCAGAGGCCTGTGATCCTAGCTGTTCAGAAGCTGGAGACAGGAGGATAACAGTTAAAGGCCAGCCTGAGTAATGTAGTGAGACCATTTAAAAAAAACAAAACAAAACAAAAAAACAAAACAAAACAAAACAAAACAAAAAAAAAACCACAACACCTTGTTTTAGAGACCAGAGATAAATGCCAGCTGTAGAGTGCTTGTCTGACGTGTGCAAGGCTCTGGGTTGTTGAAAGCAAGGAAGGAAGGGGGTGTGAGCAAAAAGAAGACAAAGCCCTGGCAGGGTGCCCAAGATCACCACAGATGCGTTGGAAAACTGCTGGCCTCTGCCAGGAAGTTTGGTAGTTGTATTTAGGGGGTATTTATTTAGTTGGTTTTTGTTTCTGTTTGTTGTTGTTTTTTGAGACTCAGTTTCTCTGTGTAGCCCTGGTTGTCCTGGAACCCGCTCTGTGTACCGGGGTGTCTTTGAACTCAGAGATCCTTCTGCCTCTGCCTTCCGAGTGCCAGGATTAAAGGCGTGTGCTACCGCCTCCGCCCCCAGCCCTTTATCAATGGGGTTTTGACTGCCAATGTTTCAACTCTTCAGAGCACAGCCCTGTCATACCCTGAGGTTCCGGTCATCCATCCAGAACGTGTGCTCTTAACTTTTCACGCCACGGTCCTCTAGCCAGGCTACCATTTACCAGCTTGTCCTGACCCCTCCTCTCTTGGATCTGCAGCATCCCTGGTGATGCCCACCTCACTGAGATTCAGCTGGCACTCAGTTTCGGAAAGGAGATCTAGTGGACTGTTGACACAGGGGTGAGGATGTGACTTCATGACTTGGGGCTACTTGTGTATCACAGGATGGCCCTATTCCTCGTTTGCACCACCGAAAGCCACTATGACTGACCCCCGCCCTGCCCCTAATGTCAGTAGCATGGCAATCAGAAACACCCTCCCTCTCCTCTCCTATGTTTCCAGAATGCCTCCCAAGGGACAGGGCCACCATCACTGGGCTAGATCATAGTCTTTTGAGTCACACAGCCTGGGCACAGAGCCAGTTTGCCATTTAGCTGTGTGACCTTGGGCAAGTTGATTAACCTCTCTGAGCCTTGTGTTTTCCTCCTACTACCTTACAGGGGTGACTTTAGTATCTTCCACCATCCCGGGGTACCCTCGCCTCCCCGCCTCCCTCTGTGGTGGCTGCTGCTGTCATTACTGTTGTATGCTCAGAAGCAATGAGCTCCTGAGGGAGCTGAGTTTGCTTGTAATAATGTAGGGGAGAGAGGGACATCCAGCTAGCAACTGAAATGTGTTGAGAGAGGAGGGGAAAGACGGCATCCATAAATGTGTGGACTTGAGCTAAACTCCATTTGCTCAAACTGACCTCCAACTTACAATCTTCCTGCCTCAGCCTCCTCAGGGCTGGGGTCAATGGTGTGCTCCATCGGGGCTGGCTTTGTTCATTCACATAATTTAATTTATTGAAGGGTACACACACACACACACACCCCCCACATATGTGTGTGTGTACTTATATATATTTATATTTATAATAGCCCTCTTCGTTGGCATCTATTGAGAAGCAGGGAAATCAGGCCACCCTGGTGGACACCTCCAGGCCCTTGTGGAGCTGGTGAGGGCTGCCCGCCCTTCCTGGTGTTTCACACCCAGCCTGGCTCAGCCTCGTGCTCTTCCCACTTGGTCCCTGCAGAGAGGTCAGGCCCTCTGGCGGAAGGGGGGGGGCAGTCCCACTCCTTGGCCTCTGAAAAGGAATGACAGGAAACTCCCTGGGCGTAGCCTGTCCAGGACAAGAGGACATGAAGACTCTGGGGTCTCCACCCTGGCAGGGGAGGTCAGGCTAGGGGTGGAACTCGAGGGTCTCATCCCTGTGTAGTAAGCATCCTGCCACTCGGCCCCAGCCCCAGCCTCCCAAGCGCCATTGGCTCAGTTCTGGGGGCACCTGGTTGGTTAGTCAGTGAGAGCCAGGATGCTGTCTGGTGCCCAAGAAGCTTCAGGAAGCCCAGTGCTGAGTAGAGAACCAGGGGCTAGCCTAACCCTCTGTTGCCTACAAACACCAGAGCAGGGCCAAGCAGACCAGAGCAGGACAGGACGTGTGTCCTCAGACCCCAGCTCCAGGCCTGACCCTGTGGTCCTTCCCCTCAGCTGACTGCCAGCATCAGCCTGCAGAAGCGCTAAAAAAAGTGTAGACTGAGAGGGAGTCTTGCACACAGAAATCTAAGAATCATAACGACAGGATGTGTGCCTTCTCTGTAGCCGGGACAGCCCAGCACTGTCCTCTGAAGGCAGAGGCTGGGGACAGCTGAGGGACAACATTGTTCATGAGAGTCCTGCCGAAGCCAGGGCTGAATCTTTTGTGCCCAGATGAGATTGGGGGTCCTTGAGGCTGGGGACAGGAAATGGGAACCCCTCCACTGGTTCAGATGAGCTCTGCCCCAAAGGAACTGGGGTTCATTTTATCCATGGCGACTGAGACGGGGCCTCAGAGCTTGAAGAACCAGTAGAAATTGCTAGAAAGAAAGGCCGGTGAGGAAGGGAGGGCAGAAGAGGGCGCCCTGAAACTGGAGCCGCTGAGCCACCTTCCCAGAACCCAAAACGTGACGGAGTTTGTTGTGTGTGAAATGCTCAGAACAGAGCATGGCCCACAGTGAGTGGGTGCTCAGTAAACATTATTATTTCTCCTGTCTACAGAATGGAAGTCACAGCACCGACTCATGTGACTGGGGACTGGTTATACAAACCCTTCTGCCTGGACGTTCCTCTCCCGGGCTGCAGACAGCTCTGTGAGCTTCATTCAGACAGCTGCTGCGCTATTAGCCAGCTTTTCATGACTGTAACAGAATCCCTGGGGCAAGGAGCTTTATTTAGCATTCTGTGTCACAGGTTGGAAGTCGGAACAGCACAGAGCGGGCTCTGGTGAGGGCCTCTTGGCTGCAAGGCTTCCTGGCAGGTGGCATTTCAGTGACTGGTGTCTGAGAGAAGAGATCACATGGCCAGCAGAGGGTTAGAAGTTGGGGAGACAGAGGCTGGGGAGGAGCCAGAGGGCCAGCCTCAGATACACAGTCTTCTCAGCTGGGTTAATTTAAGAGTCCCAAGACCTAAGACTCTACCACACTCCCTCCCTTTTAAAGATATCATCACCTCCCTTGACACTGCCACAGCGAGAGCCGCATCTCCAACATGTGAACCCTCAGGGTGGAGGGCACCCAGCCCATTGCAACTCTACAGAGAAGCCCCTGTCATCATGGTGATCAGCTCCGGCACCTGGTCACCCCGGCCACCCATGTTCTTGCCTTTGTAACTCTGAAGTGATGTGTGAGTGGCCTGCTCCTGTGAGGCGTGTCTGCTTCTCCTGCCCCAAATGTCACACAGAAATAACACACACACACACACACACACGCACACACACACATGCTTACACATGCACACAGGCACACATGCACACACACACATATGTACACACACATACACATGCACACACACGCACACGCACACACACACACACACACACACACCCATGAAGGCAGGGTCTGATTGTCTGCTCGCTGTTGTCTCCTCTAGCCATGGGATGGCACCTGAAGCATGATGTGGTTTCCATAATTATTTGCTGAAGGAAGGAAGGAATGAGTGGGCGAATGAATGAATGGCCTGACACCTTCCCTGAGACTGTGTGCAGCTTGACACCCAGCAGAGAGGACCCTGGGGCAGAGGTGCATGGGTAGAGAGGGTCTCAGCTATGGTGGCCTTGGGGAGCACGCTCTCGTGTGTGGCAGGTCTTCTAGTCAAGATCAGGCCAAAGCAGTCTGCTCAGTCTGCTGCTTCGGGAGCTTGCGATGCTTAGGGGGATTGATGTGGACACCACGTCCAAGAGCATGTGTGACAGACCACCTTCCAACTCCAGACGCTTCCTTTTCTGGGGTAGCCTCAACACCCTCAAGACACTATACCCTGGGCTATAAGCATGGCTCTGTCTTCTTTGTCTGCATTTATTAGATACTTGCTGTGTACGGGACATGGTACCGTGTCCCTCTTGATCCTTCACCCTGTGGTATTCACTTACTTATTTTGAAATTTTAGTTCCTCAATAAGCACCTACTGTGTGCGGGGCATGTGGGAACAAGACATGACAGAGAGGTGCCCACCTTTTATGAAGCTTGCAGAGGGAAAGGTAGGCACGCATCTTAAATGACCTTCTGTGAGCAAAGCAGATGAGGAGAAGGGAGGCCTCTGGGAGCAGCCCAGATCCCTGTGCTCACTCTGGTGATGAGCATGTGTGTGCCCTGTGACTTATGGCGGCTTGGAGGGGGCTTAGCTGTCTGGGAGAGAGATGAGCTACATTCCCCATAAATGTCTGCCATGTGACTAACTTCACTTCTGCTCAGAATCCTCCACAGCCCAAGCCACAGCTCAGGAAATGCCACCACTCTCCTGGTGGCACAGAGCAAAATCTGGGGAACCAGCTCTTCCGTCCCAGAGATTTGCCCCGTCAGCAATGTGCTTGGCCCCGGCACACGCCTTGAATTTGGCTTCTGAGTTCTCAGCAGCCACCACCTCCTGTCTGAACGCCCGCCATGGCGTCCTTGCTCACTCGAATTGCTGCTTCGGCCCTAGCCTTCCTACAAGTTGTCTTTAAATGTGGCAAGTGGGAGAGGGGTGTCAGGTCCTAAAGCTCCTAGGCCGCAGGACCCCCTGCTAGCTTGACAAGGAGCCCCCGTGGGTCCCAGGTCATCGGGTCAATGAGGCCTGCTGCATTTCTCTCATTTCTGACTGAAGGCCTCGCCTTCCACCCTCTCTCCAGGCCCAGTGCTGTCCTCAGTCTTTCTCTTGTACCCAATCTCAGGACCTTCGCACTTGTTGTCTCTTTTCCCGGAAACTTTCTGCCCCCCCCCCCCCCCAGAAAGCACCTCCTCAGAGTGGCCACGTAGGCTGTGTGAGCCCAGGCCCCCGCCATTGTGTTTATTTATTGTTATCTGTGTGTGTGAGCTTGACTTGTATAGGAGCAGACGGATGGTTGGTATGACCAGAGGAGGTGACACCATGGATAAGGACAGGCCAGCTAGGCCAATGCAGGCAGGGCCACGTGAGCCTCTGTGAGTTAAGACTGTTTTTGAGAGCAACAGGAAGCCACCACAGGACTCTAAGGAGTGACCCTACTTTGCACTTGTAGGGACCTTGGTGGTGAGTTGATTCCATCTGGAAAAAAGCACTTTAGACTTTCCTGAGGAGATGACATTTCCTCCCATCCAGAGTGTGAACAACAAGAAAACAACTCCCGGACACTCCAGGGCACGGCAGAGAGGGTGGGGCGGAAACAGGAAAAAGTGAAGCCAGTTGGGGCCAGAGAAGGAAGGGAGGAGCAGGTGAAAGAAGACGCTGCCAGGTCCTGTGGACTAGAGGAGTGCTCAAAGCAGTGAGCTCCAAGTCCTTTCTCTACCTGAGGTCTCTGAGCAATTGGGTGCCTACTGCCTCAGTGGGACCGCCCGTCAGATTGACGCAGTCTTATGTGCAAATAGCACTCCAGTCTCCATTTACTGGAGGGGTGCTGGGCTAACCATCGCTGTTGGCTCTTCTGAGAGACATCTAGACTCAAGATGTTTCTTCTCTAGATTCTAGAGCAAAGTGTGTATTCCTCGAATTCATCTGGATGTAAACAGTCAAGGGCAGGTGTGGTGGCTTTATAAGCTCATCACAGCTCCTAGCTTATCTCTTCTTCTCTGCCTTCCCTAGAGAGTATAGCTTCGGCATGATGGCGCTTTACGGCTGCAATGGTTCCAGCCATCACACCATCATCCCTGGCAGCAGGACAAAGAAAAAAATCTAGAAAGAGTAAGCAATCTTCTCTGCTTTAAAGGGATTTCCGGAAGCCCACACAACACTTGCACTCCTGTGTTATTGGCCAAACATGAGTACCCATCTAGAAGAAAGGAAAGCTGGGAGATGGAGTCTCTAAGCCGAATGTCTGTGTTAGGCCGTTGAAAATCGGGGTTCTGTTGGTATGAAGGAACAACACGTACATGGGCACTTGTTGTCTGCAGTACGTGGCTTTCCTCGTGTGGCCTTGGGCCCAGGAGGAGCTCATCACTGAGATGCAGTGAACGGGAACAGAGGAGGCAGGGAGAGGATTCTGGGAGCAGGGACCCAAGCTCAGAGTGTTGCAGCTGGGGTTCCCCGTATCTTCTCTTCCTTTCCCTGAACCAGTACCGCAGTCCCTCCAGGCTCGCGACTAAGCCTCCCCGTTGGTGTCCATTCCGAGGGCACGGCTGAACACTGCCAGCGTCTCTCAGAGGATAAAAATGGCGGCGCTTTCTGGGGTGTCTCCTTGTATTGCTCTTCTGCTGTGAGTGGCCATCACAGCCTGAGATGCACTTGGTGTAGAGGGACCTCTCGTGTCTGCCCCTTACCTCGTTCCCCTCTCCCCCTCCCTAACTCAAACATGCTTGCTTGCCCAGTAGTTTCCACCCCAGGGCCTTTGCACCTGCCGTCCCTCACCCGGAATGCTTCCTGAGGACCAGCTTCTCCTTGTCCTTCAGGCCTGAGCCCAGAGGCCCAGCCCCGCCAGCCAAAACGAACCACCTAGTAGCCACCTCTTTCTCACAGGCCCACTTCACTCTCTATATACATTATCGTACCAAACTAACCTGCTTTGCTTCTGGTCAGTATACCAGTTTCTCTGCAAGGTCGTCAGGCTCTCACACACACACACTCAGGTTTTTGCCTGAGCTGTTTACTGTTGGGTCTCTAGGATGAGACCTGGCATGTCAATGAGTGAGTGAGCAAATGGGAGAATGAATGGATGGATGAATGAATGAATGAGAAAGTGAGTGAAAGACTAACTGGGTAGTTTGTTGTAAACACCCGAATCACTCTCTGAGGTAACAGTCACGCAGGCCAGGCAAGCACTACCAACTGAGCCACATCGAAGCCCAAGTATAGGCTCTTAACCAACACATTGGCTGCCGCCCTCCTGCAGGACACAGGTCACGGTTCGTTTCCAGACGTCACTGAGTCTATGCACAAGGCCCCGAATTCCATCCCCATCAATTCTGAGATGGTTCTCATTCATTCTGCCTTCTTGTTTAAATGCCTGAGGGAAAACAGGGATCAGGCTGGGCCCAGGCCTGTCCTTCCAGCCAGAGGCTGAGGCAGGAGGATCAGAGGCTCAAGGCCAGCCTGGACAACTCACTCTGCTGTGGCATAGATGGAGGCTGTGCCCTGGGGTGAGAGAGCCACTGGATCTCTGAGACACTAGGGAAGGGAACAGTGCCAGAGGCCCACCCGACTCTCAGTGGCTGTCGCGTGAGCAAAGCCAGAGTTGGGAAGATACTTGCCTGGGGATGCCCGGTTGGAAATAGAAGGCAAATCTTCCGATTCCTCACCTGTCTGTTTCATGTCAGTGATGAGACCAAGTGAGAAAATGGTATTGATCCACCAGCCAACGCATCTGCCATGTTTGTGGGGCAGGGGACCATGCCACCAGACAGAACTGGTAAGGTTGTAGCAAGTTCAGAACCCTGGTAAATCTCATAATTGAGAGCAGCCAGAGTAGGAACTGGCTTCCAACTAGGTTCCTGTCCTAGGGCACATGACCACAACACCCCACTAAGAGCTTCATGACAACCTGGAGTTCTCCATGCTAATGAGGTATCTGAATTGGCCCCCAATGTTTAGCCAATGAGCTTCCCTTCCAGCAAAAGGTATTTTAATCCCTTGTTTATCCTGAGCAAGACCGTATGCGTTCTCATCGGCCATGGCTAAAGCAGTTTGGACAAGCGAGGACTGTCTCTTTCATCCAGGACCACTTCGGAGGGAGGCCTTCGTCATACAGAGACACGCCTAAGCCTCTCGGAGAAGGCCTCTCTTCCAGCCCCTCTGTGCTCTGGCACTCACTTGGAACTAAGCCAGATTCCTCCCTGTCCAGGGCTGAGCAGGACCCAGCCTGCAGACCCCCGTTTCCCAAATCCTTGAAGTCCCCAGCAGCGTCTGCGCACACAGGAGTTTGAGAAGCACAGCACCCGTCCTAGACTGCATTCTGCTTTCCCTGAGCACACATGTGTGTTCGCCACAGTGTGCATGTGGAGATCAGAGGACAACTTGTGGGACTCTCCTTCCACCACGTGAGCACCAGGATATAACTCAGATCGCCAGGCTTTGCGGCCAGCACCTTTCCTCAATGAACCATCTTGCTGGCCCAATGCTAGGCTTCTGTCTGTTCGATTGTTACGAGGCACTGGGAATTGAACTGAGGATCTCAAATAGGCTGGGCAGGCATTCCACCACTGACTATATTTCCAGCCCTCTCCTGTATTTTGTGAAATAGGGGTCTTGTGTAGCCTAGGCTGGCCGCAAACTCCCTCTTCGGCTAACGATGACTTTGAACTTGTGATCTACCTTCCTTCGCACTCCCCAAGGACTGGGATGACAAGAGCCCCGCCATACCTGGTTCATGCTCGGGTGGAGCCCAGAGCTCCGTGCATGCTAGACCAGTGCTCAGTCCACTGAGACACATACAGGCCATTCATTCATTCATTCATTCATTCATTGAGACAGGCTCTTGCTGTGTAGCTCAGGCTGCCCTAGGACTACCAATTCTGGGACTACGTTAGAATGAGTGCTGCGTGCCTGGCATGTGCCACCACGCTCATCTTTCTGAGCAGCTTTGCTGAGGTCTCCTACGGTCCCTCAGGACTCAGGTTTGAGACTCAGCTATGCCCACAAACTGGAAAGTATCTACGGAAAACATTGCTGCTGAAACTACCCTGTGGACATTTCTGAGAGAAGGGAAGCCTGTGCCTCTGGGGACGGTTGGGGTGGCTTCCCTGAGGAGGTGACCTCTGGCTGAACCACAGATGAGAAGCAGTCGGCTAGCAGAGTGGAGTGAGAAACATTCCAGGCATGAGAGACAGTGTGGGCAAAGGCACTGAGGCAGGAAGGAGCATAGAGACTATGGTGGGCTAGAAAGGCCTTCGATGAGAGAACAGAGGGGCTGGGACCGATGCCGCTGGGCCAACACACCAAGCTCCTGTGGCTGGAGATGCAAACCACACAGACCAAGAGCTGGCCGGCTTCTCTGTAAAAGGTCAGTCTAGTGCTGGGGTTAACTCATCCATATCCAGAAAAGTCGCTCTCCCCATCTGTCTCCCAGTCAGCGGGCTGAAGAAAGGAGTGGGGACTACACCAATTCCAGGAGCCTTTTGCTGCCCAAACCTGATCACAGGACCTCATCTACCCAACAAGGGAAGCTGGGAAATGGAGTCTTTATCCTAGATGGTCCATGCCCAGCAATGGAAGGAGGGAACAAACACTGGGGGGGGGGGGGGGGGGAGGATCTTTCCAGTGACTTTGAGGAGGCAGGAGAGATATCTGTTTGCAGTGGTACCAGTGGGGTCTGAGGATGCTTGGGACAGGGTGGTGGCTGTATGGGGGACAGAACAGGTCAGATCTGGTGATGCTTGTGAACAGGAATTGGCCGGATGTGAATATGGGGCAAATTAAGTCAGGATGATAGTACATCTTCCCCCCAAACCCCCCCAGCCCCACACCCCGTTTCTGCCTCTGTAATTCCATGCAGATCTCTAGAATTTTCATTACACATAGTAGCAGGTCTGTTAATAGCTATTCTCATTGTCATAGTACCAGGTAGGCCCAGAACTGCAGGAGCACATAGCTGTGGAAGCCTCAGGTGAGGTGCAAAGATCCTGAGGCACTGGGAGTCGGCCTGAGAAGTGGTTGTTGCTCCTTTGCACCACCTAGTGGCCATGACTGGAAGTACAGGTTGGTAGAGCACCTCTGGTTTGATGAGGGAATCCAAACATCTGGATTTTTATGTGAAATCTCCCCATTTTAGCAGGATGTGGTGCATACCTGTAATCCCAATACTCAGGAGAATCTCAAGTTCAAGGCCAACCTGATCTATGTAATGAGTTCCAGGCCAGCCAAGGCTATATATACAGTGAGACCCTATCTCAAACAAACCAACCAATAAACAAAAACTCCCAATTTGAAACATGGGAGCTAAGGAAAATGAATGCCCTGGGCTCTGGCTGGATGGGTGTCCCTGGGCTGTGTCCTACACCCTGTTCTCTTGTGATGGTTTCTCTTGCCCAGGCCCAGGTGCCCACCAGCCTCCCCCCAACCCTTGCAGCAGGCAGGGAGGGGACTGCTCCTCAGGCTGCTCCCAATCCCTTAATCAGATTTGCTCCAGTGACCCTTCCAATTAAAACTCCCTGATGTAATCCCCCCTTTAACCCCCCTAAAACCCAGGAAGCGGAAGGACCATAAAAGGAGCCCCTTCTTGTATCCTTGAGCACTTCTTGGGGAGCCCCATGGCCTGAGACCACATACCAGCTCCACCAAGAGAGCATATGTCAAATGTTAACAAGGATAATGTAAAAACCAGTCCGACATGCACAGCACGCGCCAATAAAAATGGGGTAAGGAGTCGTGTTCTGCCAAGGACACCCCAGGAGTGTCACAGGAGGGAAGCAGCTCCTTTGGTTTTTCTCAGACAGGGTCACTGGTATCCCCAGCTCCTGAGTCAGTGCCAGGCAGAGTGTGTGCACAAGGCTGAGGGCCATAAGGCTCCGGGTCATTCCCTCAGAGTCAAAGCTGGGGACACCGTGAAGGAGACGGGCCCCATGCTCCTTGGCTGAATCGGGTGTCTTTGCTTCAGCCTCTCTTTCCCAGAGGGAAAGGATCCAGAACCCCACTTGCACGTGGCTACCCCTTAGCTAGCAGCTGCGTCCACAGCCACCTGTGACCCCCACTCCCAGGAGGCCAAGGCAGGAGGATCCTGAGCTTGTGTCCCATAAAGAGACCCTGTCTGTGACACTCATGGGGACTAAAAGCAATGGACGTCCTTGACAGAAAATGGCTCCTTATCTTTATTGACGCTTGCTTTGTATGTCATAATTTACCCCCTTGTGCAATCCAATGATTGTTTTTAATTTTTTTAACTATTGTGTGTTAACATTTCCACACCTGCTCGCTTTAAATACTGACCGTTCCCATCCCCCACCTCTCTCTCATCCCCGCCCACTCCACAAAATCTTTCTCTTAATAAATAGCTCATAGCTATTTGTTTTGTTTTGCAACCCACTGGGATTAAACAAGGCTGTCTGTGTGCCTGTGGCCTTGGAGCTGTTCCTTGGAGCTTGCTGGGCTCACCATCGGGCACACAACTGAAGATGTGGTCCCCCCTCTCCCAGGACCTATCAGTAACCAGTAGTTCAGAGGTAAAGGTTGGGGCCTGGTGAGTGCCGTCCACTTCTTGACGGTTGTTAGGACTGGTCTGGTGTGGGCCCAGTGCAGGTGACTGTCGGTGGTGTGAGGTCGTGGTTATGATGCTTGTATTGAGTCATAACGAATGGGTGGTGGTGGTGGTGGTGGTGGTGGTGGTGGTGGTGGTGCACGCCTTTAATCCCAGCATTCGAGAGGCAGAGGCAACCTTGGATCTCTGTGAGTTCAAGGCCAGCCTGGTCTACAGAGTGAGTTCCAGGACAAGGGCTACACAGTGAAACCTGTCTCAAAAAAAGAAAGGAAGAAAGAAAGTGAGAGAAAGAGAGAGAGAGAGAGGACATGATTTCTCTCTGTCACCTCATATCTCTTTCACGACATTTCCAAGCCGTTTGAGGGCACAGCACAAGACACTTGCCCCGGGGCTATTCCAACACCTGGATGGACCATCTTTGGTTTGTCTGATCATGGCTTGGTGGAATTCTGGTTGTTGCTTCTCTGCAGCCCTTAGGACCAACAGTTATTAGAGACACGTAGGAGAAGCAGCTGGTGAGCCCCAAATGCCCTAAGTGTCTCTGTTGACCACAGTGAGCCAAGTGACTATGGGTGCAGCCTCTCCTTTCTCTGCTGAGGCCTGTGCTATTTGGACACTTGATGCCTTGTCCCCCATATTGGGAGGACAGAAAAGGGACAGGGAGGTGGCACCAACTCTGGGAACTGCCCCTGGGACGGAGCAGTTGGCCTGATCCAGGCAGCCCCGCACCCCTCTCCTGCCTCGCATGCTCAGGACACTCCTGGGACCTCCTCATGGGAAGAGAGTGTGGGCACAGGTCCCCTCAGCCTGGTTCCTGCCTCTGAGTCTGGAACCTGGAGTCCTGCTCTGACCCAGTGAGGCTCTAATCCCAGGAAAGCGGGGGCTTTTCTGGGCCTGACCCAGGACCAGGAAGACCCTGAGTGGTGGCTAGCCCTCCATCCCAGGACCTGTACACAGGGCCTAAGGTTCACATGAAGCATGCACGGCTCAGTGATGGATTACCTGGATGCTGACCTAATGACAGATGGACTTGGTGACCATCACGGGCAACTGCTCGGTTACTTCCACCCCATTCAACAGATAAAGCATTGGAGGCTCAGAGAGGAAAAGTCGCTTGCTTGTCTGAGGCCACACAACCAACGAGTAAAAACCACTAAGAATCGAACCCAAGTCCCCAACCAGCTTATAAACAAACGAGCTGAGAAGAAATAGAAGCAGTGAGTTAGGGGCAGTTGCGCCACACTGACTGAAGGACCTTCAGTGGACTCTACCTCAGTCTTGCAGAGATGGCCTACCAAGGTAGGAAACTGAGGCACACAGGGCTTAACCAACATTTGGAAGTTCCCCAGGCAAGAAGAATGGCCCTGACTCCGAGGGCTTTGGTGGTCTAGAAGAAACAAACCTTGTCGATGAGATCAGGAGAGTCCTTGAGCTGCCTGGACACACATGTTCCTGGACATACAGTGAGGGCCCACAGAGAGGGCTGATACCTTGGGCTCCCCGCATAGCAGCGCACGCGCACACACACACACACACACACACACACACACACACACACACGAGTGACTTGCCCTCACTCTTCCCTAAGATCCAGGACTGGGACTCGGGGGGCCTGTCTCTGGATGCATAGGGGTACAGCCTTGGAGTAACAAGCCACGGGGTTGCCAGTGGCCAGGTCTATAAGTCATTACTATCAAAGACCATTCACTCTGCAGGTTGTGGTAGCCGGGTCTATAACTCATTTCTTGTCACAGACTATTTATTCACTATGCCAAACTGCCCAGAGTTGTCTGGGGTTAGAAATGGGAGCAGGTGCCAGCTGCACCCTGCCAGCCTCTGAGGAAACAGAGTCTCCCAGCTCTTCAAGGGACAGACCCCCCACCAAAGATCCATTCCTGTTGGAATCAGAGATGCGAGCAGGTGCCAACAGGATTCAGCCTAAGGCCTGTGCCTGTACCACTCGAGCTCAGTGTGCCCAGCCTGTGCTAAAGGTAACACAGGTCCCTGCTCTAGAACTTGTAAGGGGCTACCATGAGTGCCGGAGAGTGTCACGACCTTAGCCTGGATAATGCTGTTTCTAGGGGTCACCTTGTACGTTGCAGGATGCTGGATGGTACCCCTGTCCACTGCCTGTCTGATACCGGTTGCACTCCTTCTGTGGGCTGCAGCATCCAGATATTATCAAGAAATTGCTAAGATCCACCCTAGGAGGTAGCCTCGTTGTACAAACAAGGACACTGAGTCTGGGAAGAGGCTAGCCCTCAAGCCCAAGTGTGGCAGAGCTGTGCCAGCTGCTCACGGAGAGTGACAGCGAAGTTTATCTTGGTACTAATACAACTGTCACTAGACAGGCAAAACAGGTAGGATGGCATGTCATTTTTTAGACCGTGGCTGAAATAAAGGTGAGTGAATTTTTTGCAGAATTGTGTAGGTAACAGGGGAACACGTACAGTTTGGTGTCGGGCTGACAGAAGCAGGCTTTGTTTGAGAGTGCTCATGTTCTGTGCAGACAGCTACAGAAAAGCCAGCTGACGGGAGGAGGCTGGCGCACCTGTCTGCCGGCCGTCTTTCAAGTTCACGGAAGGCCAGGATGAGCTCTCGCTCCTGGCTTGGCCGGCTGCAGGCACTCTGCTTGCTGAATTTGATGGTGCTCCGGAGCCGGAGCAGGGTACACAGAAAGGCTAAGGGTCAACCCTCTTGGATGGCACTTACAGATTCTGGGCAGCGATGAGCATGCACTCACATGTGCATGCACTCACACTCACACACACACACACATACACATGCACACACACACTCACACACACACACATGTACATACACTCACACACAACTGGAATGAGATGTCAGTATCCGCACTGTACAACGCAGGGACCTGAAGATGGAGTGGCCCTTTTATCCAGGGAAAGCAGGGATGATGCCAGGGAAATGGGAAGGGCCACACGGGCTTGGTTTCTGTTTGTTTTGCTTGGAGGAGAGTGAGGGCTTGGTTGGTAGGATGGTACTTCAATGTATTTACTTATTTACTTACCAACTTATTTGTCGGGAACAGGGGTCTCATATAACACAGACTGGCCTCAGATTCACCATGTGACCAAGGGTGACCTTGAACTCCTGACCCTCCTGCCCCAACTTTCACGGTGCTGGGGTCACCACCACCTCTGGTTCACCCAATGCTGGGGTTGGAACCCACGGCTTTCCTAATGCGAGGCCGACTCTGTTGCCAACTGAGTCCCTTCCTGCCCCCCCCCCCCGAACCTCTCATTTCCTACAACTCAGGAGATCTGGACGACGCGGACAGTGTGGACAGATTGTCACATGATCAGCTAATTCTCACTCCCTCAAGTCATTTGCTCCCTGGACCCCTGAGCACAGATTCTCTAGGATGAGTTGACTGAGCCCAAATTTCTTGCCCACCTCAAGTCCAGTCAGCAACAGGCAAGAACATAAACCTAAGAGCGTCCCCAGCCCTGGGACAGTGGCAGAAGGAAGAGCAGCCAAGGAGACGATGCGGGTATTTTGACAGACAGGCTAAGAGGTTCGGTTTTGTCTGAGAATCCTGGAAATGTATTGAGCAGAAATTGATGACGATTGATTGATTGATTGATTGATTGATTGATTGATTGATTGATTTGGTACAGCATTACTCTGTATAGTCCTGGCTGTCCCAGAACTCACTTTGTAGATCAGGCTGGCCTTGATCTCACAGAGGTCTGCCTGCCTCTGTCTACCAAGTGTTGGGATTAAAGGTGTGAGCCGCCACCACTGCCCAGCATAGATTTATATTTTCACAGAAAGATCCCGAAGCCATTCATTATATCTACCTGCAGATGGAGTCGTTAATCTCAACAAATATTCATCAAGCCCCTTCTCTTGGCCAGTCCTCTTCCATAATCATAATCTGTGTGTGCACACATGCGCACACACACACACGTGCACATATGTACCACAGTGTGGCGTTCAGAGGACCACTGTGGAGTCAGTTCTCTCCTTCCACCTTTATGTGGGTGTCAGGGAGCAAACTCGGGTCTCCAGGCTTGTGTGATAGCGCCTTTACCCACTGAACCCTCTCCCCAGCCCTCAGGCTCCCTTCTTGACCCCAGGGACTAGTTGGTAAGGCAGAGGTCCTTGAGCCCAGAAGTTTGCATTTCCCTCCGGTTCCTGAGACACAGGCAGGGCAAACTGCAAGATCTTATCCTGGGATTTTTGTTGTTAGCAAATGGCCCTTAAGGTTCATCTGATATTTTTAAGATCTCTCTCTATATATACTTTTTTAGTTATGTGTAGGGGTGTGTGTTGTATGTGGGTATATGCACGTTATCAGATCCCCTGGAATAGAGTTACGGACGGTTAAGGTGCTGGGACTCGAACTCAGGTCTTCTGGAAGAACAGCAAGTGCTCTTAACCAGTGAGCTGTCTTTCTAGCAACCCCCCCCCCCCATGTGACGTTTAACACACTCGAGAACTCATGCTGAGGGATCAGAGGAACCTGGGTCCAAATCATGACTCTGCCATACCCTACCATCATCATCATCACCACCACCACCACCACCACCATCATCATCATCAATTTATTTTATGTGGTTAAGTGTTTTGCCTGCATGTATGTCTGTGCACCACATGTGTGCAGTCCCAGCAGAGGCCAGAAGAGGGCTCTGGTCCCTTGGGAAAAAAAGAGTTACAGACAGTTGTGTGTGCTGAGACTCAAACCAGGACCTCTGGAAGAGCAGCCAGTGCTCTTAACCACTGAGTCATCTCTCCAGCCCCTCATTGTTGAGTCTCTCTCTGTTCAGCTGAGCTATTGACACTTCCTTTGATGTGGGGATGGGGATGCTGGCCTTGAATTCCTGCCAGGAATAACACTTAAGAGAGTTGATACAAGCTGTGTGTGGTGTGACCCATAATCCCAGGACTTGAGAGGCAGAGGCAGGAGAGTCAAGACAGAGAGGCTAGCCTAGGTGGCAAGATGAGACCCTGTCTGCAAAAACAAAGGACCGTGAGATACACCATAAGTCAAAGTTGCTCAGCTCAGCCCTGGGCATCAGCACTGCACCCCAGAACTCAGCCCACAGCCACATTTGGCCCCCCCAACGTTTTTGAAAATAACATTTTATTGAGAGGCAGCCACGGCTGTTCCTTATTTCCTCCAGGCTGCTGCCGCTGCAGAGCTACATGGCTGTAACAAAATGCACCAGGCAACCCTTTACTCCCTGTGCCTCTGTAGAGAAGGTCTGCTTGCCTGACAAGCATGACATTGTTGTCACTTTTGAGCCATTAAGTCTCTGGTGAGACGGGAGAAGGCTGCAATGACCGTGTGTGAGGGCCATGCTGAGCTGGGTGCTGACTGAACCCTCTCTGTGTGAGGGACATGCTGAGCTGGGTGCTGACCGAGCCCTCTCTGTGTGAGGGACATGCTATGTTGGGTGCTGACCAAGGGTCATTGCTGAGCTGAGTGCTGGCTGAGCCCTCTCTGTGTAAAGGCCATGCTGTGCTGGGTGCTGACTGAGCCCTCTCTGTGTGAGGGACATGCTGAGCTAGGTGCTGACTGAGCCCTCTCTGTGTGAGGGACATGCTGAGCTGGGTGCTGACCGAGGGCAATTACTGAGCTGAGTGCTGGCTGAGTCCTCTCTGTGTGAGGGCCATGCTGAACTGGGTGCTGACTGAGCCCTCTCTGTGTGAGGGCCGTGCTGTGCTGGGTGCTGACTGAGCCCTCTCTGTGTGAGGGCCATGATGAGCTGGGTGCTGACTGAGCCCTCTCTGTGTGAAGGTCATGCTGAGCTGAGTGCTGACTGAGCCCTCTTCTGTGTGAAGGTCATGCTGAGCTGAGTGCTGACTGAGCCTTCTCTGCGTGAGGGCTGTGCTGTGCTGGGTGCTGACTGAGCCCTCTCTGTGTGAAGGCCATGCTGAGCTGGGTGCTGACTGAGCCCTCTCTGTGTGAGGGCCATGCTGAGCTGGGTGCTGACTGAGCCCTATCTGTGTGAGGGACATGCTGAGCTGGGTGCTGACTGAGCCCTCTCTTCATGAGGGCCGTGCTGTGCTGGGTGCTGACTGAGCACTCTCTGTGTGAGGGCCATGCTGAGCTGGGTGCTGACTGAGCCCTCTCTGTGTGAAAGTCATGCTGAGCTGAGTTCTGACTGAGCCCTCTCTGTGTGAAGGTCATGCTGAGCTGAGTGCTGACTGAGCCCTCTCTGTGTGAGGGCCGTGCTGATCTGGGTGCTGACTGAGCCCTCTCTGCATGAGGGCCGTGCTGTGCTGGGTGCTGACTGAGCCCTTTCTGCGTGAGGATCATGCTGTGCTGGGTGCTGACCGAGCCCTCTCTGTGTGAGGGCCGTGCTGTGCTGGGTGCTGACCGAGCCCTCTCTTCTCCCCGCAGATCCTGGCCATCATCTCCATCATGTTCATTGTCCTCTCCACCATCGCCCTGTCCCTCAACACGCTGCCTGAGCTGCAGAGCCTGGACGAATTCGGCCAGAGCACGGACAACCCACAGCTGGCCCACGTGGAGGCGGTGTGCATCGCGTGGTTCACCATGGAGTACTTGCTGAGGTTCCTCTCCTCGCCCAAGAAATGGAAGTTCTTTAAGGGCCCCCTCAATGCCATCGACCTGCTGGCCATCCTGCCCTACTACGTCACGATCTTCCTCACGGAATCCAACAAGAGCGTGCTGCAGTTCCAGAATGTGCGCCGCGTGGTGCAGATCTTCCGTATCATGCGGATCCTGCGGATTCTGAAGCTGGCCAGACACTCCACCGGCCTGCAGTCCTTGGGCTTCACACTGCGCAGGAGCTACAACGAGCTGGGCTTGCTCATCCTCTTCCTCGCCATGGGCATCATGATCTTCTCCAGCCTGGTCTTCTTTGCCGAGAAGGATGAGGATGACACCAAGTTCAAAAGCATCCCCGCCTCTTTCTGGTGGGCTACCATCACCATGACGACCGTCGGTTATGGAGACATCTACCCTAAGACTCTGCTGGGGAAAATTGTGGGGGGCCTCTGTTGCATTGCCGGCGTCCTGGTGATTGCCCTTCCCATCCCCATAATCGTCAATAACTTCTCCGAGTTCTACAAGGAGCAGAAGCGGCAGGAGAAAGCCATCAAGCGGAGAGAGGCTCTGGAGAGGGCCAAGAGGAACGGCAGCATCGTGTCCATGAACATGAAGGATGCCTTCGCCCGGAGCATCGAGATGATGGACATCGTGGTCGAGAAAAACGGGGAGAGCGTAGCTAAGAAGGATAAAGTGCAGGATAACCACCTGTCCCCCAACAAGTGGAAATGGACCAAGAGGGCACTCTCCGAGACCAGCTCCAGCAAGTCCTTTGAAGCTAAGGAGCAGGGATCCCCTGAGAAGGCCAGGTCCTCCTCCAGTCCACAGCACCTGAACGTCCAGCAGCTGCAAGACATGTACAGTAAGATGGCCAAGACGCAGTCTCAGCCCATCCTCAATACCAAGGAGATGGCACCGCAGAGCAAGCCGCAGGAAGAACTGGAGATGGGCAGCATGCCCAGCCCCGTGGCCCCTCTGCCCACGCGCACAGAGGGCGTCATCGACATGCGGAGCATGTCCAGCATTGACAGCTTCATCAGCTGCGCCACGGACTTCCCTGAAGCCACCAGATTCTCCCACAGTCCTCTGGCATCCCTCTCCAGCAAGGCTGGGGGCAGCACGGCTCCAGAGGCGGGCTGGCGGGGGGCTCTGGGTGCCAGCGGCGGGAGACTCATGGAAGCCAACCCCATCCCTGAGGGCAGCCGCTCTGGTTTCTTCGTGGAGAGCCCCAGGAGTTCCATGAAGACCAACAACCCCATGAAGCTGCGAGCGCTCAAGGTCAACTTCATGGAGGGTGATCCCACCCCCCTGCTGCCCTCTCTGGGCTTGTATCACGATTCTCTTAGGAACAGAGGAGGTGCTGCAGCCGCAGTCGCGGGACTGGAGTGTGCCTCCCTCTTAGACAAGCCTGTGCTGAGCCCGGAGTCCTCCATCTACACCACAGCAAGTGCCAGGACGCCCCCTCGCTCCCCGGAGAAACACACAGCAATAGCATTCAACTTCGAGGCGGGGGTCCACCAGTACATAGACACCGACACGGATGATGAAGGTCAGCTGCTCTACAGCGTGGACTCTAGTCCTCCCAAGAGTCTCCATGGGAGTACCAGCCCCAAGTTCAGCATTGGCGCTAGAACAGAGAAGAACCACTTCGAGAGCTCCCCCCTGCCCACCTCCCCTAAGTTCTTAAGGCCGAACTGTGTCTACTCCTCAGAAGGGTTGACTGGAAAAGGCCCTGGGACTCAAGAGAAATGCAAGCTGGAGAACCACACCTCCCCGGACGTGCACATGCTGCCCGGGGGAAGAGCACACGGGAGCACTCGGGATCAGAGTATCTGAGCTCCCTACCACAGAGGGCATTTGCAGGAGAAATCCAGGAGGGATGCTTGGCTTGCCTGCCGCTGAGTTCTGTATGAACTCCTCGGAGACCCAAGGCCCCCCCCGCAGAGCCCCAGCCACAGGAGAGACCCCAAGAGCCATGACAAGTCTGTGGACACCAACTAGCCACGGGGACCACACCTAACAGCAGCTTCCTGAGATGGCAGGAGCAGAGCTGACAGCCACCGCTAAGACCTAGCCTAGGCCACACACTTCCTAGTCTCCAGAGGCACTCTCTGCCTCTGAGTGCGCCATCACAATCTCTCATGGCTTCAGCTGAGGCGGGTGTTGGAGCAAGGGGTTGCTAGTGAAAGAGTGGGCTGATCAAGTAGTACCGGGTGTCGCCCCTCCTATTAGAAGGGTACAGAGGACATTTGATCATGAGGAAGTCTCTGCTCCATCAGCCACACTCCTCGGCCATAATGCTTAAGCAAGCGGCTGGAATGATTTAGTCTTCTGTGGCACCTGGGGCTTTATTCTGAGATGCTGTCAGGGTGAGCTGACAATTTAGACTTAATTCTTTCTGCCCACCTGGCAGTCCAGGAAGGGTTCCGACGGTTGGCACGCAGCCAAGGGGATATAAGCCAGGGCTGTCTCAGAAATGCAGGTTCCAAACAGCGCTAGCCTGGACTGAAAAGATACGCAAGTGTCAAATATGCAAACAAGATAGATTATTCCAAGAGACACTGTGTGACTGAAAAACGTTAAAAAAAAAAAAAAAAAAGTAATAAATTTCATTTTCTACATGGAAAAAAAAAGAAAAGAAAAAAAATCCTTTACTGAACTGCCCTGTGCAGAGTTGTGACTACTTTCGGCTATGGTGGGGAACACACCTACTATGAGAGGAAATTCTTTTTTTTTTTTTTTTTTTTTTGTTTCCTGTGGTATTCAAGCTAAAAAATAATAAGTTAATAAAAAAAAAAAAGCACTTTATGTTTTTCTAATCTAGGTTCTACCAGGGACAGTGTCAAGATCTCACACTTTAAAACAAGCACTATTTCCCGTGGGTCGCATGCTGGCCCTGCACTTAGGGTATTACTTGTGCCCATTTCTGGCCACAGTGGGTCTACCGTTACCGCATCAGAGTCCGGGGCTTTTCCGTGACCCCTCAGGATCACCCCTCATCCCTCATGGGACAGGAGAGGTCCTCAGCTCTGGGGGCAGGGCTTTCTTAAAGTCCTGCATACAAGAGACACGCGTCTCAGAAGGGCACAGCAAGAGTTGGGTGTCGGGTGTTGTACCGCTCTTTCTTGTCAACTGGCCATCGTGTGTTCTGTGTTACTGTCTGTCTCGAAAGCCCGACGCTCCTTCCTGCGGCCATCTAGGCAGACGGCACAGCTAAAAGCAATAAGTACCCATGTGTATCCCTCGAGGTTCCTGTGTACTTCCTGGTGTCAGTCTTCCTGTCCCGCCTGCTTGTGACCCAGTGGCACAGTATTGTTAGCCCTTCCTCAGTGACACCAGTCTGCGCAATGCTCTAGTGATGGAGATGGTGTTGGTCAGCCTGTCTGTGGTACAATGGGGCAATGTGGTTTTCTTACTATAGTGTGAGTGGGTAATGTCCCAAATGCTGTAGTGTCCTTCTCCCTGTCCTCAGAACAGTGACGAGCATGTCTTCCTGACGGAGCAAAGACAATAATGGTCACCGGTCCTCAGTATCATGTGTGGCTGGTTCGATGGCATGATCCACCCGTCAGCACACGTAGATCAGTGTTCTGCTTTCTTGTTTCCATGGCTGAGGTCAGGCCACCTGTCCCAGGTAGGATGCTAAAGGCTCATCCCACCACCCTTAAACAGAGTGTTTTTCTACAGTTCATGACGCTGCTCAGCATCTCCAAAGACCTGGGTCCCCCTCCCTCCAGAGGGCACAGCTTGGTATTGCGCTGTGTTGATGAAGAAAATGAGAAGTTAACTCTGCCTCTCCATCCATTCAGAGCTTTCTCGAAACGGAAGCAAAGGGGCGGAGACAGTGCCAGGTCACGGGCTCCAGCAGCATCCTGGAGGCAGGAAGCAGGGGGCGGGGCCTCCACGGCCCCCTGCTGAGCTCAGCCTGTGCTGGGGGCCTGATGCGATGACCGACCTTGGGACCTTTCTGCTGACCATCTTCCATGTCTGTTTTTTGTGTTGCTCATCAATCACCCATCAGCACAAATGTGAAAATTCAGGGAAACAAACAAATGCTTTTTGATAAAAAAGTAAATAGTTGTGATTTCCGATTCAGATATTTTTAGAGCTATCTGTAAAAACTCCTACTGATGATATAGTCTATTTTACATATCAGGAAGTAAACACGTCTTAACATAGCCATATATAGCCAGAAGGAAGTTACCGCCCCCTTCTTTAAACCAAGGCATTTCATTGGTTGGTTAAGCCGATGGCGGGTGTACAGTGTAGAAATGATTGCTTTCTTTTTTAAGAACCACTTGGTGCGACTTTCCTTGTAACCAAAGGCCCCTTCTGCCTTGTGTAGGACCTGGCTGTCCCTCCCTCTTGTATTTTGTCTGACCTTAAAGTAGCATTATACAGAGAAAAGGATTAATTCAGAATACCCTTCCTAGCTGCACAGGCAAGAGTCCGGCAGATTCTATAGAGACAACCATCCAAACAGTGTAAACGATGTGTAAAAGGTTTCTGTTTGGTTTTTGTTGGCTTTTTCTTTCTTTCACTTATATTTGTGTGTACTGTGAGAATATAGCTTTCCACCCACGTGTAACTCAAGTTAGAATACTATACATTTTCCTATCAACCCTCCACCTGCTAAAACGGAACAGTCTCATGCCACATGTACTTGACCCGGGTACCTGTGTTTACATGCACTGGGAAATCTTGGGTTGCCAAGATGAAGCTGAAGCCGACAGATGGGTCTCAGCAGTAAAGAGAAGAGCCAGGGTATGGAGGCAGAGGCCACTTGAACTTGGTGGTCCACCTGACCTGACCCAACCAGAGCAAGAGGAAGTGAGGTACCCAAATCACGCCAGGGACTGGAGGTGAAGATCTCCTGGTCCAGTTTTGAAATCAACAGGACTATCAAGAAGCCAGCTGAACCTAAGTCCCAGCACCCATCACATCATCAGAAAAGGCTAGGCGTCAGACCTCTGTGCACGCCCATCACGTCGGGAAAGCCTTCCTGTGGACAAGGTGAGGACAAGCCAGTTAGTTCTTTTGCCTTTTTGTTTTTGGATGCCTCCAAAGCAGCAGGTCTGGAGCAGCAGCTCTCTCGCTCTCTCTCTCTGGGATTCCACCATAAGCACATTTAAATGAGAGAGAGAGAAAAAGAGAGGAGAGAATATTTGTCACCGAGGAGAGAGGAAACACCGCAGCCGTGAGGAAGCCACCCTTAACCCGCTCCGCTCACCCTGACAGTTGGGAATGAGCCTTTTTCTCCTACTGAGTCTCACCTTCTCTCCGTCTCCTCTGTGTTCTGTAGCTGCAGCCTTGTCTCTGTCCCTTCTGAGAAGACCCACATCTCTGAGGAGGAAGCAAGACGCAACGGCATCCTCTTCTATACAACTGTAATGTATTGTCAATATTTATAATTATGTATTTGTCTGACTCTGGTCATGGCTGGAATGTCTAGTCCATGAGCAAGGGGATAATTAAAGTTCATCACAGACAAGGGTCCCTAAAGCCAGGTCTCTCGAGATAGATAGATAGGTATAGATACATAAATAAACCTCTTTTCTTTATTTTTCTGCCAATTTGGTCTCAAGTAAAATAGCCACAGGCTGCACTGAATCAAGGGGGGGGGGGTACACAGAAAAGCTTCTAGAACATGCTCCTTTGGAGACAGACTTTGTGTATGTGTATCTGAGAGGTTGGCAGGAGGAGATGGGGCCTCCGAGGTCCCCAACAAGACGATAGACCCTCTAGCCTCAGGCATTTCCTAACCTCGTATTGTTTAGATTACAGCCTCCAAATGCTTTCATGTCACCAGGCCAGGGCCACCCAAACCAGCCCAGGCCACACCTGGAAATAAGACTTACCTCCGCATTTTCTGTTGCCATTTTTTCTGGCTCTAGAAGCATCTATATCCTAGGATGTCTGCACATCTCAGAGTAGTCTATTTTTTTGTTCAGATAAAATATATACATATATGTATTTTTAGTATATTTATAATAGGGCAATTGAGTCTAATTTCTTTTGTAACAGAGTAATATCTTGGGGGTTTTATTGTTGTTCCTTTGCATAGCTGCTCTTTTCTGCTCTGTCATTCCTTCTCACTGTCCCTTGGACTGGTTTTTTGTTTTATTTTGTTTGTTTCTGTTGGGTTCCAGTTGTCTGGAGATGGGAAAAGACTGGGGTTTGGTGCCCTGGAAGATTGAGTTCCTGGCAATGGGTGGGTGACGGGGGTCCGGGAGAGTAGCTCTGTGTCTTCCTCATCAGGTCTGTGTTCCCTGGCTGTCACTCTTAAGAATCCATGTGTGCAGGAGCAAGCCAGGTGAAGACAGGTGCAGTTGGGACCTGGGCTGCCAGGAGCTCACACACTTCCCTCCCCAAATTTAAAGGACTGAGCTTTCTGGTTCTCAGAAATATTAGAATCAAGACCCTCCTGCAAGCAAACTTGTCTCTGGACTCAGGAACATTCTTGAGTCCCTCCTGGCCAGACTGTCCCCAAGTCCAACATCCTGCTTCCCAGGGCCACCAACTGGATCCAAGGACTAGGGTGCGTGCAGGCTCCAGCCAACCTCAGAAGAATGTGCTGTGTCTCCATTCCATTTCTTAGTCTTACCAAAAACCAGTGGCCAGACGGCCTCGTAGCCAAACGCTGGGGAGTGACAGCCCAAAGCCAATGCAAGACTTCGGTCAAGAGTGGCTTTTCTTTCCCAGCTTCAGCTTTTCCAAGTTTCCAGTCCTTGGTCAGTCCTGAACATCCATCGGAAACAATTTTGAGCCTAGGGACAGGTGGTGGACAGACTCCATATGAAGTGAAAGGGTTTTGCCAGCCATCACATGACAACAAGAAAAGCCAATCAGATTCTCTCCCATGCCCAACAGTCACCTACCTGCCTCAGCTCTGGACTCTGAGCTCTGCCAGCACCAGAGATCTGAGTCAAACCAGAAGAGCCCCATTACAGACAGTGATGGTATCCCCACTGAAAGAACCCCAAGAGGATGCTACCCAAATGCAAATTTAATATTCTGGGGGTTGGATTTTCTTTTCTTCCTCTTGGGTTTGTTCTGTTTTGTGGTATTGAGGGTCTAACTAGGGCCTTGGCTGTGTCAGACAAGGGCTCCACCCTGAGCTACATCTCCAGCCCCTGAATATTCATTTGGAATGTGATTCTAATCCGTTTCTCTCATCCCTAAAATTCCTGGTAATCTGGTTTGTTCCAGAGCCAAATAAAACAGACAAGATTGTGTGTGTGTGTGTGTGTGTGTGTGTGTGTGTGTGTGTGTGTGTGTGTGATTGTGTGTGGCGTGCATGCACATGCAAACACGCACATGCATGTGTGTGTATGTGTGTTTGCGTATGTGTGTGTGCAACTTTTGCATAAGAACAAAATTAAAAACTGCTGTCACGTTGTTTCTGAGGTTTCCTACCCAGATGAGTAAACACTAGCTGTCTTCCCAAGAAAGAGGGGGTTCCCTCTGACCTTGCCTCCTTATCTTAGAATTCTCTCAAAATTTCCAAATGGTGACTTGAACCTAATTTGGAAGGGGCTGTTAGTCATTTGAGCCGTCCTTTCCATGTCTAGCCCTACCTCTGTCCTTCTTAGCCAAGGTCCTGAAGAAATCTAAAAGCCAGCAGGAGAGCATGGGCAGGCAAGTTGGCCCAAAGTAGTAGCCACTCAACATGAGTTGTCCATTTCAGCTCAAAGCAATAAAGCCCTTTCTCAGCAGGGTGGGTTATGTGCTCATAGAACACAGTGCATGATGGGTAAGGGGATCCAGCCTACCCAGTGTATCACAGGTATTCCTAGGAAGGCTAAATAATGCACTAATAGTCTTGGCATTACTACAAAATGGGACTGGAAACTCAAAGCAGTTCTTCTTGGGGGGGGTCCATGGCCTTCATGCACATGGGGGCATCTGCATAGGTGTCTTGAACATTCTGGGTCCAGGTTCAAGCCTCATAGACAAGGATTTCCAGCAGAGCTACTAGGACCTCAGGTTATAGGACCGGTCATCCCAGGAGACACCAAGGCAGGAGGGCCGCAGCAGAGGACTCACTATCCTAAGCCTGGTCTTGCTATTTTTCTGACCCTGCCAACCATTTATTCAACCCATTCCCAATGGCCTAACAAGGACCACTTAGGGAAGAGATGCACGCTGCCCTATCCCCAGCCAGTAAAGGGCCAACCCAGTCTCACCTGTGGTTGGCCACCGCATGGTGCTTCAGCCCCGTCCCCTATACCCTGTGCCCTCAAAGAGACTCAGTGATCACCCCACAAGCCAGCCACCCACTGCCCAATGAATTCCAAATGGCGCCATTCCAAAAGGGCTTTTTTCCCCCTTGTTAAATAAAAATCAACCTAGTCAAGATCTTCAAAGGTCTCTGCCCAAGAAATAAATCCAGAAAAATAAAAACAGAGGTAATTATAATCCAGCCTTATGGGGGGAAGGGGGCACAAGGCTCCGGCTGCTTCCAAGAGGAAAGCCTGCTCTCCCACATCCATCCCCAAAGGGAATGCTGTCTGTCTCCACTCAGCTGGTGAGCTCTCCCTCGCTGGATACATGGGGTGTGGAGGAGATGGTGTGTGAACTTCAGAGTGAGCCCAAATCTAGGTGGTTTTGAAAGGCAAGGTAGACCAGTAGGCCAGGGTTACCTAAACTACTTACACAGGAACTGGTTTACAAAATCTCAGCCCACTGTGGTGTTTCCCATGACATTCAGCTGCAGTTACCGAGCAGCTGCGGGAAATGTGGGGCTGCCCAGTTCTGTCCCACTTAGATGTGCTCCTAGCCACACACGGAGCCCAGACACATCCTGCCTCCCTGGGTTTGGATAGACAGGGCTGCACCACAGAAGAGACCCCCAAGGGTCTGGCTCAACAGCACAGTTCCTAGCCTTCGGGCTTCCCCAGGGTTTGAAACCCAGGGTTTGAAACCCAAGGTTTGAAACGCCTTTCCAAGACCATCGGGCATCCCAAGAGCCGGATGTGGCTACAGGAAGATCAGGTCAGCTGTCTGCTTTCTCTCTCGGCCCGTTTGGCTTGAATCCAAGCTAAAGAGCAAGGAGTCCCCTTTTTTCTACACCAGGGACTCAGGGCCCTCTGCCAGTGTGCTGTTAGCACACAGCCGTCAACCAGCCTACGTTTTGGGGTGCGTGCATATGAGGATTGTAAGTGCTTGGGTGGATGGGTGAAGAGGGCAGTGCTGAATTCTCATCTGCCTGCCTGAGAAGGAAAGAGTGGAAGTCCCCCTTTCTCTGAACTGTCCCACCGAATGCCATCTCTTCTATGATCATATTAGGAGTCACAATAATGACCACATTTGATGTTGGTAGCCTCAAGCCGATAGGGGTCACGATCTACTCAAACCCCCCGCCCTGAGACTGGCCAACGCTGGCTGTCTTCCTTCTTCTTCTACTTCAGTTCACAGGGAGTCACATGGAGACCACAGTGGCTATCCAGTAGTCCAAGCCAAGGGTCCAAGGTAGGGGGGCGGGGTATATGGTACGGACTAGGGCAGGAACATGGGAGCCAGTGTTGATCGCTGAATCTCATTACCTGAGCTGTAAGAACCAATGGTCTCTTCTTTTATCTGAGCCCAGAAGGTCCCCTTACAATGACAAGCACCCCAATCTCATCAGCTCAGACTCTATGTCCCTCCCAGGACTCCACAACATAAGGCCGGGTTCTTCTGCCCACGAAGCCATTCTGATTGCCCCACTTTCAAGGAGGCCAAGCCAACCATATTAGCCATAATCCACCAGGGTCCTCACTCTTCTTTGGGTTGTGTTCATGGGTCCTGTTCAACCTTCATCAGTAGAAGGCTCTAGCCTTTCCTGTCCGTGTGACAGTGCACATCGGTGTGCGTGTGCTGATACGTGCACATGAGTGCACACACAAGGAAACCAACAAAACCCCAATGTCGTCTTCTGCATGTGGTGAGATGGACTTGTGACCCTTGTGTGACCTCCGGCTGCTGTCCTGTCTTGTAAAAAAAAAAAAAAAAAAAAAAAAAGTTCACATGTTTAAGAATTTTCAAGCAAATGGTCCCTTAATGAAGTCTGCAGCGTTCAAATAAAAGATCCGGAGAAAAGAAGTCTGTTGGTGTTTGGTTTACTTCCGGGAGAGGGAGGAAGCTTGGGTAGGCTGGGGTGTCTGTAAGAAGAGCTGAATCTGAGAGTCTGGGGACCTGGAAGGTCCATCGAGAGTGGGTACATGAAAATGCAGCTAGCTTTTCACCCCCAATGCACAAGCCCGTGTCTGTGAATCACAACCCAGTGCCGGCCATGTGGCTCTCACAGCTATTCTACCTGGGTACACCTTTCCCATAAGGTGTTTCACTGTAAACCAGGAGGCAACCTGGTGCATCCCAGCACTCCTGGGACTGGAAGCAAGAGCAGCAGCTCCAGGCACCTGGAGTCTCCCAAAGCCCAAAACAAAGTAACAGCCTCTTCAAAGACGGAAGTAGGATTAAATACTCACTGGGAGGAAAGGGTGGCAGACTTGCAAAGCAACCTGGATTCTGGGAATAAAGGAAGGGGTGGAGGTGGACAGCTGGAAGACACACCCACCATGCTGCAGCTGGTTCTTAGCTCCTAAGACAAGGATAGCAATGCCATGTCTTATAAGAACCAGAAATCTGGAGCTGGCAAAATGGCTCAGCAAGTAAAGGCTCTTGCTGTCAAGTCTGATGACCTGAGTTTGACCACCAGGACCCACATGGTAGAAGGAGAGAAACAACTCCACAAGTTCTCTGACCTCTACAGGCATACTGTGCGCTCGCGTGCTCTCTCTCTCTCTCTCTCTCTTTCTCTCTCTCTCCTCCCCCCCTCTTACACACACACACACACACACACAAAGACACAGATAAGTGTAAATAATAATGATAAAAAAGAATCAAATCTATAGTTTACAAGAGATCTGCCAACTTCTAAGTGTTAGTGATGACTTCTAGTTCCTTTACATGTAATGACCACAGCCACGGGCCAGTCACAGTTACAGACTGACCACAACCACGTGCCAGCCACAGCCATAGACTGCCCAGAGCTATGGACCAGAAATAACCAGCACCATTGGGCTCTCTGCCCTGAGTACCAAGGTCGAGAATACCCTTTTGTTTCCTTTTTTTTTTTTTTTTTTTTTTTTTTTTTTTTTTGGTTTTTTCGAGACAGGGTTTCTCTGTATAGCCCTGGCTGTCCTGGAAACTCACTCTGTAGACCAGGCTGGCCTCAAACTCAGAAATCTGCCTGCCTCTGCCTCCCAAGTGCTGGGATTAAAGGCGTGCGCCACCAACTGCCCGACCCCTTTTGTTTCCAAATACTGTGAACCAGATTACCCCAGCACCTAGCAACTTGAAGTGACTGTTCTGCTGTGGCTTTTATGATTCTGAAGGTCAGGAGCAGCTTTACCTGGGTGACTCTGATGTCACAATACATCAACTGCAGTCATCCACTCCACTGCTGCTAAGAAGCCTCCACTCCAGTGCTTGCCTAGCATGAAGGCTCTCTCCCAAGCATTACCTAGACCAGGCATGATGGCACACACTGTATTCCCAGCATTCAGAGGGGGAGGCCGGAAGGTCAAAGGTTAAGGTCATCCAACACACACACACACACACACACACACACACACACACACACACACACACACACACACCAGCTGAATTTCACAGGCTAGGTCATTTTCCATTTGGTTTTAAAAAGTAGATAGCCAGTGGGTGCTGGTACACGCCTTTTATCCCAGCACTTGGGAGGCAGGAGCAGGCAGATCTGTGTGAGTTCAAGGCCAGCCTGGTCTACAAAGCAAGATCCAGGACAATCAGGACTACACAGAGAAATCCTGTATTAAAAAAACAAAAGAAGGGAAGGAAGGGAGGAAGGGATGAAGGGAGGGAGGGAGGAAGGGAGGGAGGGAGGAAGGGAGGGAGGGAGGAAGGGAGGGAGGGAGGAAGGGATGAAGGGAGGGAGGGAGGAAGGGAGAGAAGGTTCATAAGCCTGGCCAGTGGCTTATTTCCTAATGCCAGATGTGGAAGAAGTGGGCACCCACACCGTGGCCCATCACCAGTGCCTACAGGACAAAGGATGTTTCTTTTCTTTCTTTCTTTCTTTTTAACTACATGGCCTTTATTTCTCGCAGATCAAAGATTTGGGGTATAATCACATAAAGATGAAGGATCAAGTTTTGCAACCTAAAAATATTTACTTCTTAAAACTCTATTAATACGTCAGTAAACTATACAAAAAGATCAGGAGACAAATGTATGTTTATAGCCCTGCCTACCAGTCAGGCCAGATCCTGCTGAGGGATTCCCAGCATTCCTCATTCATCTGTGAGAACACAGCAATCCTTGGTTAGACATGCACCATCTTCTCCTGCATAGGATGCTCGCTCTTCACCTCTTGATGGCTTCCTTCTACGAATGTGTGTGTCTAGTTGTCTGCTTCTCAGAGCAGACATTTACCTTCCTCATCCCCCAGCCCCTGGAGGAGGGCTGGGCCATGGACGACTGATTCCACCCATTCTTCATGGAGGTTTCCTGGTGGCAAAACAAAACGAAACAAAACAAACCCACAAATTCTGCTATTCCCCAGAAGGGATCTGTTATGAAAGACAATCTTCATGGGGACTGACTCCAGCTGTCCCGCACTTGACCATTCGAGAGGAGACGTAAACCATCTTCCCTCTGGTTCGGTTGCCCGTTTCCTAGCAACTGAGGAGCCAAAGGACAGTTCAAACCCTCAACGTAGAGGCCATCTTTTAGAAATAGACTTGACTGTCTTCATGCAGATCCTGTGTTACAGCCTCAGTCTTCCTCTTGGCTAGAGCCATTCTGAGAGCTGTGGGTGCTTAGCAACCCCAACCTCAACCCTGGATGTCAGGAGCACCCTCATGCAGTTACATCTCCAGCTGTCCCTGAGGATTCGGTGAGGGTGGGGTGAAAGGTGGGATGAGGGGCAAAATTACCTCCAGTTGAGGTCCAGTAGAACAGGATCAAACATCAAAGTCAGAAATCCCCCTCCTACTTCTGGGCCCTAGTCCATTTCTAGAGGCAATCTGGCCTACAGCTCACACTCTCTCTCTCTCTCTCTCTCTCTCTCTCTCTCTCTCTCTCTCTCTCTCTCTCTCTCTCACACACACACACACACACACACACTCTCTCTCTCTCTCTCACACACACACACACACTCTCTCTCTCTCTCTCTCTCTCTCTCTCTCTCTCACGCGCACCCTTGCACTTCTGCACATACCAACGTGCAGAGTGTTTTGTTTTGCCTTCCTGTGTTTCACCTCAGAGTTACCTATGATCAGCCCACGCTGCCTCACACTCATTGGGAGCATCCCGGACCATGACCCAACAGAAAATGTATGAGTTCTTCAGTGAGGCTTCCCTGTAGTGTCCTGTCTGTGACAAAGGCTAGTCCCTTATGACTGGGCATTCTAGTTATGTCCATCCTGAAGTAAATGGCCTTTAGGCACTTCCTCTGGGCTCCACAGAACTGGGATCTGCCTTTCCACTCCAATGCCATCTCCCGAACCCCCAGTGCCCTCCTTGATGACTACAGCAGCCCCCAACCAGACTCCTCCTCAGTCCTGCCCTTAATCTCCTCCAGGCTCCTCTTAACACTTAAATGTCATTTCTTAAAATCACTGTTAACCACTAAGCCATCTCTTCAGTCCCTACCTGGTCCTTTTAAAGAATCATGTACAGTAGACTAGAAAGAATAGAATAGAATAGAATAGAATAGAATAGAATAGAATAGAATAGAATAGAATAGAATAGAATAGGAGAATAGTCAAAGTGAACATATCTTACTCAGAATTGGGACGTGAGACGCATGAAACCCTCACCGATGTGCCCAGACATGTGTATATGTTACAGCTGTGGTAGAAACTATCCCTCTTCCTGCAGCTCAAGGTTAAAAATGTCTGTGAATCATAACCGCCCACTAATGGTGGCGCACGCCTTTAGTCCCAGCACTTGTAAGGCAGAGGCAGATGTATCTCTGAGTTGGAGGCCAGCTTGGTCTACAGAGTGAGTTCCAGGACAGCCAGGGCTACATAGAGAAACCTTGTCTACAAAACAAATCTTTGCAACAGCATAGGGACAAAAGGCCCAACTCAGCCCTGGCCAGACCATAGACATCTGGAAGCACCTTTGTCCCTCTGAGCCCCCACCAGGCTTAGTCTGACTCCTGTCCCCTCTCCTGCCGTTCCCAAGTACTTACTTAAGATCCACTCAAAAAAGGCTATGCTGCCCTGATTGCCTATCCCCACTGCTTAGCATAGTGGGTGTGCCCGTGCCCATGGCCTGAGCTTAGGGCCTGTTTGGAGACCTGGCTCTCTTGCCAGCCACATGACCTCCACTATTTGTACAGAAGCAGCTTGCTGGAGTTGCCTGGGGCTGATTTAAAGCCCCCAATGAAACACTGGAGGGAGCAGGGCTTGGGTGGCATGCATATGCTTTCTCTGTGTGCACCTGCACTCTCTCTGTGTGCACCTGCACTCTCTCTCTGTGTGCACCTGCACTCTCTCTGCACCTGCACTCTCTCTGTGTGTGCACCTGCACTCTCTCTCTGTGCACCTGCACTCTCTCTCTCTGTGCACCTGCACTCTCTCTCTCTGTGTGCACCTGCACTCTCTCTGTGTGCACACCTGCACTCTCTCTGTGTGCACCTGCACTCTCTCTGTGTGCACCTGCACTCTTTCTCTGTGCACCTGCACTCTCTCTCTGTGCACCTGCACTCTCTCTCTCTCTCTCTGTGCACCTGCACTCTCTCTGTGTGTGCACCTGCACTCTCTCTCTCTGTGCACCTGCACTCTCTCTGTGTGC
>CM052701.1:11655004-11726711 GCA_028551405.1 Uromys caudimaculatus
GACATGCGCACACACAGACACACACACATAGACACACACAGACACACACACATAGACACACACAGACACACACACATAGACATGCACACACACACAGACACACACACATAGACACACACAGACACACACACATAGACACACACAGACACACACACATAGACATGCACACACACACAGACACACACACATAGACACACACAGACACACACACATAGACACGCGCGCACACACACACACACACACACACACACGCACACAGCGTAGCAACACCAGGCTCCTCTAGCTGTAAAGTAACACTGAGGAATGAGAATATCTTGCCCCACAATGTGTATTTGTGGCTCCTCCCTGCCAGCACCCCTCCCAGCTACTGTCCCCACTTCCCAGTCTGCAGCAAACTTGAGTCCTTGGTGATGCAGGAAGCTGTAGGCTGCCCAGTTGTCATGGTGATGGCCAGCAGCCCCTGTAAACAGTCTCCCTTACTGCCTGTCTGCCTGGCTCAGGTTGTGACCCTCTGAAGTTGACCCTCTCTGGGTGGCCTGTGGGCTGGCGGCCTGCTTGTCTATTCTGCTGCTACCTGCAGGGGTACAGGGGCACAGGAGGTATAGAAACAGAAAGCCTGGGACCCCCTTCCTTCCTGTCCCCTTCTTGGCTTGTGACCTTCCCTTCCCCGATGTCTGTCTATCCCTGCTTCACAGTGTGGCCATAGGAGTTCAAAGCTTCCATCCTTTCTCCCTTCCTCTCTTCCTCTCTTCCCTTCCCTTCACCTTGTGTCTGGATGGTGGAGGAGACACTGCCATGGCCAGGGTAGACCAGCCTCTAGAATAAGACGACAGCATCAGGGAAGAATGTGTGTACAAGGGCGACGTGCAAAGGCCCTGAGGCAGCCATAACTTGGTCCAGACAGAAGGACTTTCCTTCAGAATGACACCTTTAACTCTCAGACACTACAGGTGAAGCGAACATGAACAGGGAATTGGGGCATTGCTCAAGAGCATGGGAGATAACCTCACAGACACCTGCTGCAGGTCCAGTTTCCGCCCCTGACATAGCCACTCTCAGCCTCGGTGTCTTTTTTTTGTTTGTTTGTTTTTTGTTTTTGTTTTTTTGGTTTTTTGGTTTTTCGAGACAGGGTTTCTCTGTGTAGCCCTGGCTGTCCTGGAACTCACTCTGTAGACCAGGCTGGCCTCGAACTCAGAAATCCACCTGCCTCTGCCTCCCGAGTGCTGGGATTAAAGGCATGCGCCACCACTGCCCGGCAGCCTCGGTGTCTTAACTGCTTTCACGTAAGAGACAGTGAAAGAACAAACAGAACAAATCCCAGAGCTTCATTTATACAACAGACCCTAAGAGAGAAGAGAGAGAGAAAGATCCATATTTAAGGGCCAGCAAGATGACTCAGGAGGTAAAGGTGCTCGCTGCCAACGCTCACATCTGAGTTGGATCCCCAGGACTCACATGGCAGTAGAAAAGAATAACTTCTGAGTGCTAGCCTCTGACCGGCACTCCTGAACTGTGACAAATGCATGTGTTAGCGCTCTCTTGCTCTCTCTCTTTTTTTTTTTTTTTTTTTGGTTTTTTTGAGACAGGGTTTCTCTGTGTAGCCCTGGCTGTCCTGGAACTCACTCTGTAGGCCAGGCTGGCCTTGAACTCAGAAATCCACCTGCCTCTGCCTCCCAAGTGCTGGGATTAAAGGCGTGTGCCACCACTGCCCGGCAGCTCTCTCTCTCTTTCACTCATTCTTGTGTGTGTGTCTGTGTGTGTCTGTGTGTGTGTCTGTGTCTGTGTGTCTGTGCGCGCGCACACAGACACACATACACACAAAGTAAAAAAAATGTAATTTCAAAAACTTTAAAGGGGGCTAGAGAGATGGCTCAGTGGTTAAGAGCACTGACTGCCCTTCCAGAGGTCCTAAGTTCAATTCCCAGCAACCACATGGTGGCTCACAAACATCTGTAATGGGCTCTGACACCCTCTTCTAGTGTGTCTGAAGAGAGCCACAGTGTACTCACGAACATAAAATAAATTTAAAAAATCTAAAAACCAAAACAAACAAACAAACAAAAATTTTAAAGGAAGAATGACCCCTGTCACATGACGATTGCCTGGCCAAGCTAAATCCAGCCCACGGCCTCAGCCACCAGCTGATGTGCTTTAATGACAGAGTAACTTGGCCCAGAGCCCCCCAGGAATGGGGACGGCGCTGGGCCAGGCCCCTCCCTGTGGGCTGTATGAAAATGCAAACTGGCCACAGCATGGTATTTAGATTTTTCAAAACATGCCATACCTTTTCCATGAACTGATTTTAAAATATTGACTCGGCTAGATATGATCCCAGTACCCAGGAGGCTTAGGCAGGTGAGTTGCCATGAGAGAACTGCTAGCCTGTGTGAAAGTGAGTTCTGGGCCAGCCTGGGCTACTGAGCAAGACTCTGACTCAAAAAAAAGTCAATCAATTAGTTAAAATAAATGTTGATTCTAGGGTCATTTTGCTCTGTGGCAGTCAGATGAGGGGAGTTAGATGTTCTGAGCTGGGGCCTATGTACGCAGCCAGCTCTGCTCCAGCAGGCTCACCTCCTTACCCACTAGGTATCAGAAAAGCTTTATAAAACAGCTGGCTCTTGTTGCCACGTTCACCACAGGCCCTGGAGCCTGAACCTCACCCATCACTCTTGGGCGGTGCTCCGGATGAAAATCTGAGGCTTTATTTTCCTTTGCTCCTTTACAGGGCCTGTAGGCCGGTGACCCAGGCCATCAAAATTGGGATTAGTGGAGCAAGGTCAGTTGGATATTGCTAATACAGGAGAGAGCAAGGAGGGTTGTAACGGGGAGAAAAGGGAGAGAGAGGAAGGCAAGGCGAAGGTTCTGGGCCTGCTTCCCAGACCCAGGCTGCACGCAGGTGTCTGCCAAAACTGCCTGGAATCTGGGGAGGGTACACCCCGGAGAGAAGCCTGTGGCATCTTTGAATCACAGTGCCAAGTGTCTGGGCCTGGTTCCTCTCCTGGCGATCCAATTACTAAATGCAGTAGCATTCTTGAAAAAATGTCTTTCCTCTTATGTAATGCGGCCGTGACAAACGCAGAGCAGATGGTGCAGACGGGCTTCCAGCCACCCTATCCTTCCGAATTAATGTATGGGCATTTAAATGAGCCCAGGAAAACAGGAGGGACGGGCCACTTAAGGGACTGGCAGGGCTTCTACCTGAACCTTTGAGGGATGTGAATGGCCTGCATTGGGGCTGAGTTCACTGTAAGCACTGGTTAGAAAATACCAGGTCGGACCCCCTGGGGAGACATCATGTGCCTCCCCAAAGCTGGAAAAGGAGGTGCCGCCTCTATTCTTCCTGTCTTTTCTCCCCAAACGTTTACATTGCCTTTGAGAATGTGGACATCTCTCCCTGCCTCCTGTGGGGAAATGGTTTAGTCACAAACTGTGTCAGCTGCTGGCAGCCAGCTTGTCCACCCCTCCAGCTTTCCTTCCTCAGGGATGAGATCATGCCATTTGGAGGTGGTTTTAGCTGAAGAACGCTAGGGATATGCAAAGCCGTCCTCAGAAACCTCCTTCCTCGTCACAGGCTGTACCCTGTGGGATGGGCAGAGACCGGAGGCCAGGTGCAGGTCCCAGGCTCACCCTAAGGTCATGTTCCCAGCCCCCAGCTCAGACTTGACACACTGGGATGCTGGACTTTTGGGGTTGCCTTAGGAGTTCAGAACTGGGAGAGCTCTGAGATTGTCTCTGTTCATTGGGGAAACTGAGGCTCGGAGAAAGAAAGCAGTCTTCTCAGGCTCAGATGGACAGGTATGACAGAGACTGGTGATCCCACTACTGTTCCTGAAGCTGCCATCACCTGGAACCTGTCCCCTCTGCTTCTGGTCGCAGGACCCTGAATCTCTACTGGGAATCAAACCTTCCCCACCCTCAGACAGGTGGTTCAAATAAAACCACCCCCCTCCTGCTCATCCAAGGGCACCCACCTGGCTCAGTCCTAACCAATCAGAGCAGCTCATTCCTCCTTCCTACCCAACAGGTTCGGGTTGGTAAGCAATAACCCCAGGGTGGGCTTTCACTTCCCATTTAACTGGGGTCATTAAAATGAGGCCGTCCTTTCGGTGCTCTCAGCTGGAGGGAACAAGACCCTGGGGCGCTGGCAGCCACCTCTGCCACTATAGAATGGAAGGCACACCGGGAGCCCGTGGCCAAAGGAAAGTGATACAGCAGGCTTTGACGAGCTGGACAGAGATTGCTCGACCCCACAGATTAGCGCATTCTCCCTTTTGCTGAAGTCGGTTAGTTCTGTCACTCGCCCGCAAAAAGGGGGTTCAGCTATGGAATAAGGCTCCAAAACAAGGTGCTGAGGGACCCTCTCTCCATCCCTAGAATGTCCCCCAATTCCCTGTCACACAGCATCACACACCTTAGAGGCAGTACCCATGGGGAGAGTTCCCAGCTGATGGCCCATGGCCATGTCGTGTGCCCTGCAGCCTGCTTCCTGCTTGGTCGGGGGCATATTCTGTCACTTTCCTGAGCCTGGCTGGCTGGCTGGCTTGCTTCTCTCTCCCTCTCTCTCTCTCTCCCTCCCTCCCTCCCTTTCCTTTTCATTCTTTCTCACACTCTATTCATTAATTTACCTATTGTTTTTTTATACTGTGGTTTTTCTTTTCCTTCGTGGCATAACCGCATATAGCCAAGGCTAGCCTTCAACTTCTAACGCTCCAGCAGTGAGATTTTGCAAGCATGCTGGCTTCATGTCTCTATAACCACATGGGGGAAAAAGTACCTGTCCTGCCGGCTGATTAAAGGAATTGAAACTGGGGCCACCACTGCCAGATATGACAATGGTGGCACTTAGCAGGTGCGCACTTAAGAGTCCACTTGAGAAAAGAGAACCTTCACAGGAAAACAAAAACCAATGGAGACAGGGAGTGTGCTCTGAGGTGAGTGGCCCCTGGCTGTGCAGGTTGTTGCTCGGTTCCTTCACCCCAAGCCCCTGACCCCGGACTGGCTCACAAGTGTTGAGTGTTCATCCGGTGACTCACACTGCCAGACCGGGACAGCATGAGCCCTGACTTAGGCATGAGGATCAAGTAACAATAACTCAAGCCAGTCCCTGAGCAGGCCAAGGACAGCTGGATGTGCCTCTCATCAGCATCTCTGCTACCTGCAGATAAGATGTAAGCTCTCAATTACTGCAGCCCTGCTCCCCATCACGATGGCCATGGACTCACCCTTCGACACTGTAAACAGCCCCCATTAAATGCCGTCTTTTATAAGCTGCCTTGGTCATGGTGTCTCTTCACAGCCACTGTGACTAAAGCAAGCCTAGTGCTGTTTACAGAGCTGGTTGGTGTGCAGGACTGGAGGACCAAATGGCAGTTGCTCATCGGTGAGCGCTGTGGTGCATGCCTGTGTGGGATATCATAGAGGGTGGCATGGTGCAGCTGACTCCCAGGAACAGAGTTCTCTTGCTGCCTGAAGCCTCTCTTGGCTTTTCAGTCATCTGGGGGCGAGCCTTCCCAGGGTTTGGTGGATCCTGGTCATCTAACAGTCACTAGCTTCCTGATAGACCAAGAGGAGACTTCATACTCGGCATCGTTTTTTTTTTTTTTTAAAGATTTATTTCATGTATATGAGTACACTGTAGCTGTCTTCAGACATACCATAAAAGGGCATGGGATCCCGTTATAGATGGTGATAAACCACCGTGTAGTCGCTGGGAATTGAGCCCCGGACCTCTGGAAGACATCTCTCCAGCCCCCATACTCAGCATCTTGAGAAGTCAAAATGTCTGGCTGTATTTGTAAGGTTTCCTTGTTTTGTTTTGAGGCAGGGTCTCAGGTAGGCCAAACTGACCTCAGACCCGCTGAGGACGATCTTTGTGATGACCTGATTGTCAACTTGATGAAGTCACCTGGGAGGTGGGCGTCTGGGTATGCCTGTGAAAAGTAATCTTGGTTAGGTTACTTGAGGTAGGACGACCTACCTGCTATGGGTAGCACTGAGTTGGGACACTGGACTGTATGAAAAAGAGAGAAACATTCATTCATTCATTCATTCATTGCTGCCTGCTTCCTGAATGTAAATGAGATGTGACCAGCTGCCACAGGCTCCTGCTGCTTTGCAGTCCTCATCTTGATGGACTGCAACCTTGAACTGTGAGCCAGAAGAGGCCCTTTCTCTCTTAAATTGCTTTAGTCTGAGTATCTTCTCACAGCAATAGGAAAAGTGAAACAACTTGGAAACTCTGATTCTGATCCCCGGGCCTGAGTACTAGAGTCACAGGTGTGGGGCGGGGCCTGAGTGCTGGAGTCACCGGTGTAGGGGGGGTAGTCACAGGTGTAGGGAGGGCAGTCACAGGTGTGGGGCGGGGCCTGAGTGCTAGAGTCACAGGTGTGGGGCGGGGCCTGAGTGCTAGAGTCACAGGTGTAAGGGGCAGTCACAGGTGTAGGGAGGGCAGTCACAGGTGTGGGGCGGGGCCTGAGTGCTTAGAGTCACAGGTGTGGGGCGCTACAGCTGGCGGCTCTGTCTTTTAGCTATCCTTCATTATTGAGGCAGGGAGGGCCTGAGTCTTGCTCTGTGGCTAAGGATGACCTTGAATTTCTGATCCTCCTCCTGAGCACTGGGATTACAGGCCTCCACACCTGGTTTTTCTGATGCTGGGATGGAACCTACACTTCCTGTACTCTGGGCAAGTTCTCTGTCAACTGAGCCACACCCCGAACTCCGTTCATTGTCATTTATAACTGTAACAAACATTTCTTCTTTACAGGGTTGTAACTGCTTCTCGACATGTAGATTATTAGTATCTCTCATCAAACCCTCATGAATAAGATTTCAAATATTTTAGGACAGGGTTTTACCCTTGTACAAATCAGGGACAATTCATGGTCCTAGCCTAGTGTGGCTGTTAACTTCTGTTCTCTTGGCACAAAAAAACCCTGGGAGACATTATCCAAAGTTGACGATCACAGTCAGCATTTCCAAAACTGTGTACTATACACATACAGGCATATATGTTTCCATTACATAAAAAAGTCAATAATCGTGGTGTGCTAGGCAGTGGCAGTGACCGGCCTTTCTAGGCTCTGCCGTCATCTGGACAAAGCATACAGTCCATCCTGCAACGTAAGCTTCCGTTGAAAATAAATGTATTTGGGGCTGACAAGATGCTTCACCAAGTGAAGGACATGTAGCTAAAGTCTGATAAGCTGGGTTTGATCCCCAGAACCATGGGGGCAGGAGCAAACTGACTCCTAAAAGTTGTCTTCCGACCTCTCGGCATGCACACTGAACAGGCACAAGCATGTACAGGAAAAAGCTATGTGCACGTGCACACATAAACATACACACATGGCCAACTTTATGTAAGCAAAGTAGCAGTATGCCCAAGGGCACATTTTACTCTATCTCAGCCACATCGCAAAACCAAATCCCTGCTCATGAACTGGTGGAAGGAGCCTGAGCCATAGGCAGACTGTGGTCTCCTCCATGCAGAGGGAGGAGATGGCAGGGCCACTTGGGGCCGACCAGACTCTGATCTTGATGGGGGCTGACTACAGGTCTCCCCCCAGACACTTGCTCCTTACTTAGCCAATATCCTGTAAATATCATTCAAGTCTTCAAAGGTAACATGGGCCTGGGTCCCAGCACTGGGAAGATGGTGTCAGAGCATCAAGAATACAAGACTGGGCTGGAGAGATGGCTCAGCGGTTAAGAGCACTGTCTGCTCTTCCAGAGGTCCTGAGCTCAACTCCCAGCAAGCACATGGTGGCTTTCAACCATCTGTAATGGGATCCGATGCCCTCTTCTGGTGTGTCTTAAGATAGTTACAGTGTATTCATATAAATAAAATAGATCTTTAAAAAAAAAAAAAAAAAAAAGGATACAAGACTAGCCTGGGCTACGTAGACTGTCTCAAAAAACACCCAAATGCCTGTCTGGGCATTGTAGCATACATCTTCAATCTCTGCACTTGATAAGCACAGGTAGGAGAATCTCTATGAGTTTAAGGCCAGCCTGGTGTACATAGGCAGTTCTAGGCCAACCCAGGCTATATAGTCAAATCCTGTTACAAAAAAGGGGGGGTTGGGGACTGGAGAGCTTGCTCAGTGGTTAAGAGCATTGGCTGTGCTTGCAGGTGACCTGGGTTCCCAGCACCCACATGGCAGCTCACAACCATCCGTAACTCCAGCTCCAGGGGATCTGATGCCCTCTTCTAGCCTCCAAGGGCACCAGGCACAGACATGCAAGTAAGACACCCATACAAATAAAAATGAAAAAAAAAACTTTAAATATGAGCACAGTGTCACATATTCATAATTTCAGGACTCGGGAGATGGAGACGTGAGAACTGAGTCAAGAGTTCAAGGACACACTCAGCTACATAACCAGTTAGAGACCAACCTGGGTTACATGAAACTCTATCTCAGATAAATAACAGAATGAGTAGCCCTGGTCTCAAAAGGTCTGAATGGAAAGACCTGTGACATGCCTACTAGGCACCAACACACGCTATGAATGGCTCCGGCAGCGCCCTCTTCTTTATTTGTCCCAAACTCAAGTGCCTCTGCTTGCATGGCAAGCACTTAACCAACGAAGTCATTCTCTAGCCTGTTTTTTAGCTTCTGTGTTCAACCCCCAGACAGAACCCAACTCCATAAAATCTGCTGAACAAATCATCTCCTTGGATGAGGTGGGAAAAGCCTGCAAGGTAGGTGTTGCCCCGGTCTACAGGAAACTAAGGAGCCATAGTCATACAGCTGATAAAGATGGGCCCCGCTGGGAAAGGGCGATTTGAAGACTTGTGTTCGACATTACATTTTGCAAAGGATCCTAATTTATAAAAAAGAAGTACCACGAGAACCATTATAGGCGAAACTCCCAGGTGCAGCCTGGCATGAATGAGGATCCTAACTTCAAAACCAGATTTGCCTAGTTAGTGGGCTGAAAGTATCTCTGCTAGGTGAGACCCTGTCTCAAAGGAAAATTTCAGAGCCTTAAAGGTATCCAAAATAGCCGGGCAGTGGTGGCGTACGCCTTTAATCCCAGCACTTGGGAGGCAGAGGCAGGTGGATTTCTAAGTTCGAGGCCAGCCTGGTCTACAAAGGTGAGTTCCAGGACCCTGTCTCGAAAAACCAAAAAAAAAAAAAAAAAAAGGTATCCGAAATAAGACCTCATCTGCCCCTCATGTCACTTCTCCCCAACTCTGTCCCAGAGAAAACAAGACTATGACCAGCGCCCCCTGCTGGAAAGTGCCTCTTGCTTGCGGAGACCCTGGTGACCACGAGGGGATGCTGCCCCCTGGTGGACTTCCCGCTGGGCAGCCCGAAGGCGTAGATAGGCTTCTTCCAGAGATAGCTCAAAACTGCCTGGCCCCTCCTACTCTGTCCCTCTGTGCCCACCAGCACTCCGTGGCGCTGGAAGAGTTATCTTCCGAGGGCTCTACCTATCAGAGTTGACTGAGAGGACACTGCTGGTCCTTGCTTGAAGACCCAAAGGCCGACCTCCAAATGTGCCTGCTCAGGAACCACGCCCACCTCCAGACCAGACCAATCAGAGTTTCCTATCTTCTTGGCCTCGGTGATTGGCTCAGGGATGAACCTGTGTTCCAAGCAGGGCCAATCAGAGTCTCTCTGGAAATGAGCCTCAGGGATTAGAGAAAGGCGTTTGTAGGGTGTGTACATCCCTAAGGCGTCCGTATTATGGCCATTCTGGCTTCTGCAGGCCAAAAAAGAGAACCAAGAGAGCAGGGATGGGCATCCTCCAGCGACCTGATAGGGATCTTACTTCCAGATGTCCGTCATGACAGTTTATTAGTTACACGCATCTTTGCTGTGACGAAATACTTGACAAAAATAACCGAAGGGATATTGTAGTTTACAGTTCCAGGGTGCAGTCAGCCATGGCCAGAGAAGTAATGGGGATGATGAAGCTGGTCACACCGCATCTGTAGTCAGGGAGCAAAGAGCAACGAGTGCTGGTGCTCAGCTCCCCTTGTTCTTTTTAGGGGGGGGGGGGGGGGGAAACCGTGTGCTGAGTCTTCCTACCTAGTCAACTTAATTTAGATAAGCCCTCACAGACATGGCCTGAGACTAGTCTCCTAGGAGAATCTAGATCCCAACCACTTGCAAGGTGCCCGTGTTCCTTTCTGTAAACAGACTAATGAAATTCATTGGATCACATGTAAAAGGCAAAGAAGTAGAAGACAGGCTAATTTAGACGAGGAATGGGAATTGGTGGGAGAGGGAGAAGAGTGGGTAACAGGCAGGTTGAATGAATGTCGTCTAAATACATTATACAGGGTGGGTTAGGTTGCCTGCAGTAATCGTTTTTTCCCGTTAACTTGCATTATTTATTCATTTATTGGAGGTGACGTCACTGTACACATGTGGGGATTGATGTTTCCTTCCACCACCTGGGTCCTGAAGATTGAACTCAGGTTGTCAGGCTTGGCCGAACACAGCCCTTAACCACTTAACCATCTTACCAGCCTATAAGTACATTTTACTTATGTTTATACAGTTTCCATCCCCGAGCTTCAGTCCCACTTAGAAGGCCTGTCAACTATCGGCAACCTGACCAGATCATTCTGACAAACAAAATCCCTTCCTGGATGTCGGGGCTCCTGGAGCCAGAGGTCTTGAGTGGCTTTTTATCTAGAGATAATGGCAAGTGTGCGTGTTCAAAACAAGGGCTTCCCTACACCTTGTGTCTGTACTCCAGGCTAGCCTGGATGCTTGCCAAAGAGAGAATAGAGCTGTTGATTTCTGCTCAGGCAGGGCTCTCTCCCCTGTCAGCTTCCATCTGGGTAATTAACCTGCTGGCAGCCAAGGGTGTGCCCCTATCATATTTGTGGGCAGAGGAGTAGACATCTCTGGATGTATGCCTGGCTGCTTAGAGAGGTGGCTCCTGGGTGACTTCTGGACAAGCTGAGGTGCTGCTCTGAGCAGGAGGGAGCCAAGGCTCAGGTAAACAGTCCTGTCCGTGTCAAGGAGCTGGGAACAGATGGAGCTTCTGTTGGTGTGCTGGCACTCTTGTGTTTCCTAACCTTGTCCCAAATCTCAGTGCTCTGAAGGCTGAGGGAGTTACCTAGGCAGTCAGCCCTGTGACCTTTCTCTCCATCCTAATAGCACCAAAACCACCAAGGGGAGTGACTTCCCACAAGCCCTGCACTTACCTCAAGGGTAACCCGGCTTAGTCCTTATTAATGCAGACAGCATCACACGCAGACTCCGCCACCCCAGGGCACTAGAGATGTAGCATCGGGGTGAGGGATAGGGCTCAGTCAGTGGAGTACTTGCCTAGCGTACAGGAAGCCCTGGATTCTCCAGCAGCCCATAACCCAGGTGTACTGACACAGACCACAATCCCAACACTTAGGAGGTAGAAGCAGAAGAATCAGAAGTTCAAGGTCATCCTTGGCTACTTAGTGAGCTGGACAGCCTGGGCTACAGGTGACCCTGTCTCAAAGAACCCTTTGTCTAACTCAGAGAACAGCAGAGTATCCCCATGTGCTCATACTCACAGGAAAAAAAAGATGCTTGCTTGATAGGAGCATTTCCTTAGCTGTGTGGGAGCACTACCCAACTCAAAATGTATATGGCACCCTTGGACACACAAGCTGTGCCTACCACACCCCTGGCTGGCTCCACAAGCTCAGGGTGAAGCTTGATGTTTCACTTTCTCTGGGATGCTAATATTCCAGCTCAGTATCCCTGACAGAGGACGAAACCGAGGAGTCAGAACCCCGTAAGTTAGCGATGAAAAAAGTTCTCCCGCAAACAAAACACGTTGACTATCTGTTTAAAATGTGTTGGGCCTAGTGTTGTGGTGCATGCATTTAATCCTGGCACTTGGGAGACAGAGGCAAGCAGAGCTCTTTGAGTCTGAGGCCAGCCTGGTCTCAATGAGTTATGGCAGGCCAGGACTTCATAATGAAACCTACCTCCCCCCCCACACAAAAAAAGCAAGATACTGCTCCCAACTAGAGATTCTCTGGAGATGTATAAGGGCATCAAATGTTCCTGCGTTATGAACATATGGATGGTAAGACTTGAACAAAGGTGGCTGGAGAGATGGCTCTGAAGTTAAAAAGCCCAGTCTGGTCTTGCACGAGTCCCAAGTCGGTTCCCAGCACCGGCATGGCAGCTCACAACTGACTGTAATTCTAGTTCTGACCACCAAGGTACATATGTGGTACACATATTTATATGTACAGGCACTCAAACAGATATGAAATAAAAACACATCTGCCGGGCAGTGGTGGCACACTCCTTTAATCCCAGTACTTGGGAGGCAGTGACAGTCAGATTTCTGAGTTCGAGGCCAGCCTGGTCTACAGAGTGAGTTCCAGGACAGCCAGGGCTATACAGAGAAGCCCTGTCTCAAAAAACCAAAAAAAAAAAAAAAAAAACCAACCTAAGAACAAGATCAACGTGGGCATAGTGGCACATGCCTTTAATTCCCCCACTCATGAGACAGGGAGACAGAGGCAGGTAGATCTGAGTTTGAGGGCGAGCCTCCTGTACATAGTGAGTTCCAGGAGTCAGTCACATAGTGAGACATGTCTCAAGAAACAAAAGCAAAAGGGGGAAAAAAGAATGAGTTGAGATCCCCTCTCCCCAAAATAACAATTTGCTTGGTTGGTTGTTTGGATACAAGGTTTCTTTGGATAGACCAGGCTGTCCTCAAACTAACTGCCTTTGCCTCCTGCTGGGATCAAAGGTATACACCACCACACCCAGCTTGGAAGAAAAATTTTAATAAAGTCTACAGAATCGGCCTGTGATTGTGTGTGTGTGTTTGTAAGAGGTTACCTAGTGGGAGTAGGTTCTCTTTCTACCCTGGAATCCAAGGTTAAACTCAGGCAGGCTCCACTCAGAAAGCCAATTTTTAACCCACTGAGCCATTTCACTGGTCTTATTTTGGGGAAGGGCTGCTCTTACTAAACATGGAGCTCACAGATTTTGTTACACTGGCTGACCTGTAAACCCCATCGACCCTGTCTCCCCACCCTCCTCACTGGGCTCACAGGCACACACCGCGCTTGGTGCTGCGCTCTAGACTCAAGGCCTCACACTGCACAGCAAAGAACTTACCAAGTGAGCTATCTCCCCGCCATTTCAGAAAACTGAAGCAAAAAAGGAAAAGCAGCATTCTGTGAGCCCATGGTCCACTCACCCTGGATGGGAGAACACCCAGCATGCAATGGCACTTAGGCAATGAGTGAATCTGGAGGGAGGTGGGCTTCAGCACCTCTTGGTCAGTTGCATGTCACCTTAGAGGTCACTATGTATGAAGAGGGCTTTTAAAGGCCAGAATGGACCAGTGGTTAAGGTCACTGGCTGCCCTTTCAGAAGACCAGATTGGAGTTCTAGCACTCATGTGGTGGCTTACAACCCTGGTAACTTCACCTCTGGGGAATATGATGCCCTTTTGATGTCTGTGGGCACTGCAAACATGTGGTACAGGCATATAAAAACATCCATAAGCATTGGGCAGTGGTGGCGCATGCCTTTAATCCCAGCACCTGGGAGGCAGAGGCAGGTGGATTTCTGAGTTCGTGGCCTGCCTGGTCTACAGAGTGAGTTCCAGGACAGACCTGGGGGGTGGGGGTGGACACACATCCAAACACACTTTTTTAAAGGGCTCTAGAGACAAATCCTGGGAAACTGATACTGTCTTGCTTAAAAGTATCAGCTGAGCAGCAGACCTCTGAAGTCCAAGCAGCCAGCTCTTCCAGCAACTTGAGCATGGTACACGTGCAGTTAAGAGGCCCAGCAGACATGACAGAGAAGGGAACAGTTCTTTTCCCAGACTAAAGGGTTGTTAAATGTAGAGGGCTCACTGTCTCTTCCAGGGGCATTAACTGTTTGGCACCTCTGGTTCTGAATGCTTTGCCCAGTTTCTGTGGCTCTGATTACCCACTTGAGACACTGTGTGTGTATGGTGTGTGACAACCAGAAGCTGGGTAACACCAGCAGGACTTGTTTTAATGTTTGTGGCCTGGCAAGCATATTAATACACTTAGCAACACTCTGGGCTGTGGGAAAATGATGGATCTGGAGACCAAGGGCAGCAGGATGAAGATAGCCACTGGGTATAAGCCATCGTGTAGTCCGGGTCTCAATCCTAGCCTTACCTCTACACTTGACTCAGGACATGAGTGGCTCCAAAATGACACAATTCCAGCTCAAAGCTTGGAATTGGAAATAGTATAAGGCCCCTGTATTTGCAGGGGCCACACAGGGAGTAATTACCAGAATCAAGTGTAGGGACCATGAAGATCCAAAAGCCATCATGGGCACTGAGAGCATACCTACACAGGCAGTCATCGAGCACTTGGGGAGGCAGAGGCAGGGAGATCTGAGTCCAAGGCCAGTAGAAAGGAGGGGATGTCCTAAGCTTTCCTAGAACTTAGCCAGGTGGACCCAGGGTCTGCCCAGGACACTGCAGACTCATTTGCTAACTGCAACTTCCATGTTTCCTCAGCTGTAAAACTGGGGTGGTGAGGAGACCTTAGGCACTGAGTGGCATGGAGCCTGGCAGGCAACATTTTAAAGTGTGGCTGCTGGAGGCATGTGGGCAGTTAAGAACACTGGCTGCTCTTCCAGAGTTCAAGCCCCAGCAACCACATGGTGGCTCACAACCATCTGTAGTGGGATCTGATGCCCTCTTCTGATGTGTCTGAAGACAGCTACAGTGTACTCACACACAATCATCTTTTTTCCCCACCCAGGCCCACTTACCTGAGCCAAGTGACCTCCAAGTCCAGACTAGCTTGGCTTTCAGGTGCTGTTTCAGGTCTGTTTCCATAAAACATACTAATGGGGCTGGGCATGATGGCAGTTGCTTTGAATCCCAGCACTTAGGACTAAAGCAGGAAGGATCCATCTTACAGGCCTGAGGTCAACGTAAGGTAGCACACATACATGCAGGCAAACCGCTAAGCAAACCTAACACGGGCTCAACCAGCAGAAACCCTATCACAAACCCTAATGTGATCCCTGGAACCCACAATGCTGGAAACAAATTATAGTTTGACTATGCATGCTACTGTCAGCCTGGGTTCTGGGGCTGGGAGCATAGCTTGTTCAGCAAGTCAAGAGACCCTAGAAACCATAGGGAGGTGAGGTTTTGTTTTTGACCACACACAGGTACAATGCCAGGTGGTGTTGAAGCAGTGAAGACAAAGGACTGGTTTTTTTGTATGCACTTAGGTGATGAGAGGCAATAAAAGTGGAGAGGGTAAAGGGGCAGTCAGAAAATGGACAACACACATGAGCAATGCCGAGAGGCAGGAAACCACATCCTTGACTCAAAGAGGGAGGTGAAGCAATGTCATTGTTTCAGGTCACTGATGTTGGGATACATCAAAGGGACAGTGGGTTTAGAGTAATCCAAAGTAGCTTGATCCTAGGTACAACCACTGTATAGGCAAGAGCTCTGAAGGCAGAGCTCCGAAGGCTTAGGCTGACACGGTTTCTGGTAGGAACAACACACAGCAGCCTTACTTCACTACTCTGGTACTGGGACTAGACCCAGGGAAGCCAGTTACAGCCTGATCTGTAACTTGTAAGCTAGCCCACCAGGGTGAGACAGCCACTCATAGCTGTCCTACTTTGGCACTGAGAAAAGTTCACAGGAAGCAGCTGCAGGCCCAACCCAGAAACGCAGGCACAGCAGATAAATGAATACATCACTAGTCAGATTTTTATTTCTACAGAAAGAAGGCTAAAAGTTTCCATTTCCAGCAGTAGTGCACACCATACCACTACTCCCCAGCCAAAAAGTAACTCTTTGTATTCTGCACAGCCCGTGGGCCATGCCCAGCCTTGTGGGGCTGGGCAGCAGGAACAAAGCTGGTATTCTGTGTTCCAGACGTGTCTAAAAAGAAAAGTAAAACGTTGATAGGCTTGCTCGGCTCTCAGACAAGGCCCAGCAACATAACCCTTTCCCTCCATGTTAGCAAGCAACACGGTGAACATTTGAATGTCCCAAATGATGCCAAAGGACAGACAGAAATTCCACCAGGACCCTGAACAGCATACAGACAGAGCAAGAAGAACCTTAAGAACCTGTTACTGACAGCTCCAGAACTGGGTTCATTACCCCCCACACTTGTTTGTTACTAACACCCCTAGAAACAGGTCAGAACAATTACAGAACCTCACTCACCTGAAATCAGACCCAACATTGGCAACCACGGCTCCCTCAGGCCTGTAGAAAAAGTAAATAGATGAAGCCATTATTAAGTGAAATAAGTTAAAGCCAAAAGAAGAACTATCCCTGGGGCTAGTGCATCAGACAAAACTGGCTGTTAGCTTATGAGATCAACAGGGTCGATCTGATGGGGAAAGAAGTGATATCATCAGTTCACCAGCCAAATCTATGCCAAAAAGAACCACGTCTACACTCAGGACACATGGAGACCACTTACCAATGCTCTCCTCCGGAGTTCACCCTCCATTCACCTGGTCTTGGCTGTCAGCAAACCTGAGATAAAATGCAGAAAATAACCTCCATTAACTACCAGGACACAAGGGGCACAGCAGCAGCAGGCGCTGTCAAGCAGGCATGTCAGAAATACTGGCTTAAAAGACTGATCAACATAGTCGATCTGATGGGGAAAAAAGTTGTGTCATCACACAAGCCTGCAGAAAGCTGTGGAGCCTAATCCCAAGTGTTAGGAAGGTAGCTAGTTAGGACTGCGTTCACTTCTCCTTACAGGCAACAGCTCTAATACCAGTGTTGCAATTATTAGTCAGAGGAATGGGACTTGCTGAGATATTCTCAACTGCCTTGGAAGCCTTCAGCATAATTATGTACCAGGAGGCCTCACATCATGTGAGACAACCTCCAGCAACGAACCCTAAGTGCAAAACTACCTCACATATACAAGTCTGACTGGCACTGTTCACATGCAAATGATATACCCAATTGACACAGGGCTCCTCAGTCTCTAGGCATCAACATGAAGATGCAGCCCTGGCTTGCCTCAAGCTTACGCTTACGTCATCTCGACTGGGCCTACTTCAAGATTTAGGGCATTCATTTTATCTGAGTAGGTCAGGGTGGATAACGTCAGAATACAGTAATTGAGGACAGCTATGATCACACCATTTTGAAAAGCATCAGACTACAAATACTTTAGCAGACATATTTCATTGCCCTTTAAAACATTATGCATATACAAAAGAAATCCCAGCAACAACTTGAGACTCATCGTGCTGAGCCCTCCCATATCAAAACGTGCTACAGGCCTATCTCATGGGACCATCCTTTTTTTAATCCTTTTCTCAGGCAGTTCTACCAACCAGGACAGGTTGAGTAAGAACAGATCATTGCATCTCCCAGATCTGTTTATGCACAGACACGAAATGAAAATTAAAAATGGGCCAAGAAGCAGTCTAATAGTTTGGATATTTAAAGAAAAAATGCCGCCGGGCAGTGGTGGTGCACGCCTTCATCCCAGCACTCGGGAGGCAGGTGGATTTCTGAGTTCGAGGCCAGCCTGGTCTACAGAGTGAGTTCCAGGACAGCCAGGGCTACACAGAGAAACCCTGTCTCGAAAAAACCAAAAAAGAGAAAAAAGGCCAAGACCTATACTTAACACTAAGGAAGGTTCAATCCTCAACACCAATCCTTGCATTTAGTTTCCTTTCATAGCCCACTTAAAGGCTCTTCAAAGCACGTGTTTCAAATGAGTACCTTTGAGATTTAAGGTGGTAGGCGAATTCTCACGCATCTCCCTGGATGCCCTTCTTTCCCGCCAACCTCCATTCTGTACTGCTTGATCAGGCCAACCTACAAAACAAAGCGTCAATCACAACCTACCCTCGACCAGAACAAAGCAGACCAGGGTCCTTGGAAGCTGGTGTTATCAGGACTAACTGGCAAAATGTTTTAAAACATCAGCACTGTCGATATGACGGGGGAAAAAAAAATGAGGTCATCATTTACACCAGCAAAAAGCTTTCCAGGCCAAACTAGAAGGCGGCTTTTCTACCTGAATCACCTCCTCGAAGGTCAACCTGAGGATGGTGCTCCAGAAGCCCCAACTGGAGACTAGGAGCGGCTACAGCGATTAAACTTGGTATGAGGTTAACAAAAAAAAAAAATTGTGCTGTGGGGACTCAACTCACCATTTGCAAACTAATCCCGCAGGGACGAGACATATCGGAAACACAACAACTGCTCTAGAAGACGCAGGTACGAAAGGGCGAGAATGGCGGCGAACCTTCCTTATATAGACCAAAGCGATGCCTGCGCCTGCGCACTGAGCCCAACGCGTCGCTTCCGGACTCAACCGCTTGGCGTCCTGGGAAATGTAGTCCCCGAGCCTCCCGGCTCCAGCTCGCTAATGGTTGTCCAGCCAATGTCTAGCCCCTCCCCGTGCTCACTGGGCCTCCAGGGCTTCTCGGCTTCCGCGCCATGTCGCGCTTGGCACGCACGAGCCGCCCGCCGCGTCCCCCGGGCTCTGGGGCCGGCCGAGACCTACGGCCTCCCGGGGCACAGTCAGCCCGCCCCCCGCCGCGCCCTCCCCTCAGCCGCGCCCGCGGGAGCCGCCAGTCCAGCCGCCGCCGCGGGGGCTGAGGCGACACCGCCCTTCCGCCCGCCCCGAGGGCGGGGGCGCAGGCGAGCCCAGCCTCTCGCTGGCGCCCGCGGCACCGCCTCCTCGTCCTGCGCGGCCTCCTCTTCCTCCGGGCCGCCCACCCGGCTACTCGCCCCGCCCAGGGGCTGCGGGGACTGGAAACCGAAAGTTCGCGGTGCCGGGCGGGGCCGCGACCTGCCCGGGCCGGAGCTGAGCTCTAGCTCTGCCGAGGACGCGCCCGAGCCGGTGAGTGGCCTCCGCCCTATCCCGCACCTGCTTCTACGGCGCTGCGACCGCCGGCGCCCCGCTCTGCCTCGGGCCGGGTGTCAGGTTAGCCTTGGAGTCCCTGTCTGCCCCACTCAGCGGCCCCACCACCCCCGGAGTCCCTGTCCCCTTCCCTCAGTTCTATAGTCCCCAGAGTGCCTGTCCCCTTCCCTTAGTTCTCCTATAGCTTTTAAAGTCCCTGTTCCTTTCCCTCAGTTCCGGAGTCCCTGTTCTCTTTACTCAATTATCCTATAGCCCCCCCCCCCAAGCCCCTGTCCCCTTCCCTCAGTTTCCCCATCCTCTCCGGAGTATCTGGAGATCTCCCATCACCCCTAGGATCTTTTTCCACTCTTTACCACCCCCAGAGTCCTGTCCTCCCACCTCCACCATCACCCTCAATTGTTCCCTGAATAAAGTCTACCCCAGTCCCCAGTCCCCATTTCCTCTCCTCAGCAGCCCCATCACCTCCAGAATCGGGGTCTCCTCCCCCAGCACCTAGCACCTCCTGAGCCACCAGCACTGCCATTACCTGGTGCCTGTCTTCAGTTCACCTGTCACCATCCTGATCACACCCCACCCACCATGCCCCTTCATCTCAGCACCCAGTCACTCCTGGGAGGACCTTTAGCTTCCCCTCTCCTCTCCACGTCCCACAGTTCTGTCTTGCCTCTGATCCCGGCCCCTGGAGCCCCACTCTGTCCATTTGTCATCCCTATTACTGTGCCCACGTTTTCCACAGCCATCCTGGGCTCCCCATCCCTAAGCTCTGCCCTACCCGAGTCCCCCCAGATCGCTCCTGCTTTCCGTTAACCTCACAGTGTTTCTCAGAGGGGTGCGTGGTGTGGAGACTTCTCTCAGGACTTGAGACTACCCTGCAACCCAGCTGCCACCTCTTGCTCCATCCTCTTTCATCTTACCTTGTAATTAGAGTTCTCTAAATGTTATCCCTGCAACAGCTTACTCATGGCTGATCTTCTGCCCTCCTGCCTTGTTTCCCTCAAACCCTAAGCACAGAGCTTTATTTGCTTCCATTTTCTTTTACACTTACATTGCTGCCGTTCTATTTTAGTATTATTCAAAATGAGGAAGGAGGAATTTTCTCAGGAAAAAAAATTAAAACAAACATTAACCATTGAGCCTGCATCATGAGAACAGGGTTTGGTAAGATGAGGAGAAAAGACACCACAAAAATATTCCCAGTGGGAAGAAAAGGGACTCTTTTTTTTTTTTTTTTTTTTTTTAATTCTGATAAGAATAAAAACCACCACTCATAGAATGCCAAATCTATTCACAGTTTCCAACTATGAATATTTTAAAACTGTGAGGACAGTCTCAAAAATCCTTTTGCTGAGAACTGAGTCACCACCACCCCACCCCCCTACATCCACATGATATGCATGAGTTATATTGAGAAGTTCCCTGAAGGGGCTTTCTCTTCACCCAGCATCAGAAAATTTCAAGACAGAAGAAAGGCAAGAATTGCTAGCTGGTTCAGAAGAAATAACTCTAAGAGCTCCCTTACTCTCTAGAGCGGGAGGGAGCAGGGAACCTGTGGACCACAGTGTCATAGAATGCCTGGTAAGGTCCTGAGCCCTTGGGTGTGTTTCTTGAAGCAGGGTCTCATAGAGTCCATGTTGGCCTCAGGCTCAGTGGAAGCTTTCTTTGAGTTTCCGATCTTCCTGATTCTACTTCCCAAGTGCTCTTAACTTCCCGATCCCCCTGCCTCGACCTCCCAGGAGCTGAGCTGAGACACCGCTGGGCATGCACCATGCAGCTGGCTGGTACATGGTTTTGGATTGGCACACTTGTACTCGCAATCGTTTTGTAGGAAAGGAAACCTAAGCAGTGGATTAAGTAACCTGGCTGAAGGCAAACCAAATAGTAGTTTGGGAGTTGATGACACTTTCTGCCCCCAAGCAAGTGAAGGAGTCCAGGAATGGGGGATTGGATCTCTTGGAATCAACTAAATTGTGAGCTTAAGTTTAGAGTTTGGGAATCCACAAGGTTGAGTGCTTGTGCCCATGATTAGAATCTGCATGTTACCCTTTGCTAATAAATCATTAACGTGTAAAGGCAGAAGGGCTGGCTGTGTGGTGTTTGGGTTTTTGCTGTGTTTTGAAGGGCACTGGTGACTCTCAGCCTTTGCAGTTACAGGTAACGAAGTCAGGTGAATGTGGCAGAATTCCTGAGACTCAGACATGGAAGACAGAAGACCTCATCTAGAGGCCAGGCCCAGGAATCCCCCTACCAACCACAGAGGTAAGCAGGGTTTCTACCTGGTGAAAAGGAGCCGCCTACCGGAGCCGGTCTGATTAATAAGGACCTCCTTTTGTGGTGGTGGTGCTGCTGTGCCCCTTTAATCCCAGCACTGAGGTGGCAGAGGCAGACAGATCTGAGTTTCAGGCTAGCCTGGTCTCCCTAGGAGAGCTGCGGATGGTTCTGTGGTAGGATGATAGGAGGCCTGTCACTCCAGCAGAGAGAAGAGGGTTGAGAACTTGAGGCCAGCTAAACAGTGAGAATAAGGCCATCCTGAGCTCCACAGTGAAACCTTGTCTCAGAAACCAAGGCTGAAGGTATAGCTGGGTGTTAGAGCACTTGCCTCCTGTAAGGCTCGTGTCTGGTTCCAGCTACAAGTGTAGGATGTGAGAAACAAACTGACTGGTGGTTTGCACAGGGCTGTCCACTGGAAACTGCTTCTAATCTCCAATAGCAGCATTAGGAAATTCAAAAGATAACCAGTAACTTTAACTTTTAATGGTGTGTGTGCGTGTGTGTGTGTGTGTGTGTGTGTGTGTGTGTATAAATCAGAGGACTTCTCCTAAGAGTTGGTTTTTTCCTTCCATCATGCGGTCTTTAGAACTGAACCCAGATTGTCAGGATTGGTAGCAAGTCTCATCGACTGAGCCAACTCACTGACCTTGAACTTTTTTTTAATTTAATGGCAACTAAATAAAATGTAATGCTCTAATTTCTTAAGCTAATCATAGCCAAGATATTAACATTTTATGAGAATTAGTGCACATGTATAGACATATGTGGATCAAAACATTCATATACATAAAATAATAATAATAAATTTTTTAAAAATTAGAGGCCAAATTGGACTACAGGGTTAGAGCCTGTCTCAGGAAAAAAGGACCTAGTCAGGTGGCACTTCTTTAATCTCAGCAGCAGCAAGGTACAAATTTCTGTGTTTTAAGCCAGTATAGTCTAGTGAGTTGCAGCCAACCAGGATTACAGTGAAATCCTGTATCAAACAAAACAAAATAAACAAAAAAACCATATAAGTATATTTGCATCTGCATCTGACAGTTTTCTGTGAGTCATCCTGGCTGTCCTGGATCTTGCTCTGTAGACAAGGCTGGCCTTGAACTCAAGAGATCTGCTTGCTTCTGCCTCTGTCTCTCAAGTGCTGGGATTAAAGTGCCACCACTGCCTGGTTAGTCTGCCTGGCTAGTCAGCCTGGCTACTCCATCTCTTAAATCTTTAATGTTACATTTATTTGTAGCCTTCCTAATTTTTATTGTCAAGTTGTGAACAGCCTGTGTTTTGCAAATCACTCTGCTAAGGTCAGCTCTAGAATCCCTGTAGAGGAAAGGAAAGTGACTGGGGGAGCTTGCCAGGGTACCAGCTCCCAGGCTCCCCGTGTAAGACAGGCAGTTGGTCAGTGTGGGGGTTGGAGGATCTGGGGAATGACTAGTTTCGATTTTCAGTTTCCTGTATCAAAGTTCAGTTTCAGGTTTCAGTTTTCATTTTCCGACAAGGAAACTGGATGTTCATGTTTCCTTCTCTCCACAGTCTGTGGGTTAGCCACAAAAAATCAAAAACATCTTGGAAGGGGGAGGCACTGCCTTCCTCTTTCCCATTCACAGTGCATTTCCTGTTGCAGGGCAAAGGTCAGGTAGTGTTTCCTTCATAGTTTTATTCCACTTGGCCTTGTAGCAAGCATATGATAGTTGTTTAGCAGAGGAGCTGCAGAAATCACAAGGTAGTCCGAAGAATAGCTCCAAGCATTTTATAATTTTTATATGTGTTAAAATAAATTTCCTCTGATTAAGTCTACATGAAACATTGGCGGTGTTTACCATTTTATCTATAGCAGCCAAATACTGGGTAACCGAGAAACTGCCCAAGGCTCCACATGGAGGAAGTGATAAGCCTAGCTGCTGACTCTTGTGTTCTGACTTTTGTGCTAGCCAGAGACCAGAACCTTCTGAAAGTTAGGCACCAGCATAGGGCATGAAATAAGATGAAATAAACTAATATTCTCCAATAAGTACCAGGTGCTCACCCAGTGCCTTTAGTTTCTCTTTTGTATCTGTCAGGAAAACAGTCTCTTTGTAATCTATACAGCAGCCATAATCATTTTTCTTGTAGTATTGGGGTAGAACCCAGGGCTTCATACATTCAAGGCAAATGTACTACCACTCCCTAGGTCCCACAGCCAATACACACACACACACACACACACACACACACACACACACACACACACACACACACACACACACACACACACACACCAGCCTCTTACCATGTAGCTCAAGCTAACATCTAAGAAACCATGCTAACCAAGTTGGCCTTGAATGACCCTCCTGCTTCAGTCTCTGAGGATAACAGATAGGAGCCGCCACGCCTGGCTGGCTCTGTGACTCTATATTTTATTTATTATACAACTTGATAAGAAACTTTAAAAAATTAATAATCTGGATGTGGTGGCACATACCTTTAATCCCAGGACTGGGGAGACAGAGGCAGGTGGAACTCTGTGAGTTCAAGGCCAGCCTGGTCTACAGAGTGAGTTCCAGGAACAGCTGGGTCTACATAGTCAGACTGTTTTGAAAAAAACAGATCAAAACAAATAAAAGTTAATATTTTTTAAACTCTGTCATGGGCACGTGTGCATGTGCTTGCAGAAGCCAGAGGCATTGACTCCCCGGGGAGCTGAAGTTCGAGCAGTTGTGTACTGTCCCATATGGGTGCTGGGAACTAAGCTCCAGAAGAACAGTGTGTGCTCTTAACTGCTAAGCTATCTCCCTCTCAACCCTTGGCAAGAAACTCTAATCACTACAGCAAAATCTGAGCCGCCTGTTTGTTGTGGAAGATGAGAGTGTGTTCACTGTTGTCTCATTGGACGTCATGACTCCTTGACTCTGTGCTTACCCAATATCCCCATTGTGTTTAGGTCCTATAGATGGAGAAGTGCCACCAAGAGCTAGAAATCAAACCAATAGTCCAGCAGCCACCAACCATGCAGGAAGGTATCCGAGGGCCAGCAACTATCCTGCTCCTTTCCGACACAGGGAAGAGAGATTTAGGGCTATGGGCAGGAACCCACATCAGGGAAGAAGAAACCAGGAAGGGCATACTAGTGATGAAGCTAGAGACCAGAGACAAAGCCAGAATGACACCAGGAGGAGAAATGACGACCAGGAGGGTAGGAACCACAGACCACCATGGGCCAGCGACAGTTTCCAACAGTGGCACACCCCATTACAGAAGCCAGCAGAGCAGCCACAGCAGACGAAAAGACTGGGCTACAAGTTCCTGGAGAGCCTTTTGCAGAAAGAGCCCTCTGAGGTGGCCATCACACTTGCCACAAGCCTAGGGCTCAAGGACCTGCTTTCTCACTCCTCCATGAAGCCCAGCTTCCTTCAGCTGATCTGCCAAGTTCTCAGGAAGGCTTGCAGCTCCAGGATAGACCGTCAGAGCATCCTGCATGTGCTGGGTATCCTGAACAACTCCAAGTTCCTCAGAGTCTGCCTGCCAGCTTATGTGGTGGGGATGATCACCGAGCCCATCCCTGACATTCGGAACCAGTACCCAGAGCACATAAGCAATATCATCTCCCTCCTCCAGGACCTCGTCAGTGTCTTCCCTGCCAGCTCTATGCAGGAGACCTCCATGCTCATCTCTCTCCTGCCAGCTTCTCTGAATGCTTTGAGAGCTTCTGGGGTTGACATAGAAGAGGAAACAGAGAGGAATCTGGAAAAAGTGCAGGCTATCATTAAACATCTGCAGGAAAAGAGGCGTGAGGGCACTCTGAGAGTGGACACCTACACTCTAGTGCAGGCTGAGGCAGAAGGCCAGGTTGAGAGCTACCGGGCCTTGCCTATCTACCCCACCTACAACGAGGTGCACTTGGATGAGAGGCCCTTCCTTCGCCCCAACATCATTTCCGGGAAATACGAGAGTACTGCTGTCTACCTGGACACTCACTTCCGCCTCCTGCGAGAGGATTTTGTTAGGCCCCTTCGGGAAGGCATTTTGAAGCTTCTCCAAAGCTTCGAGGACCAGTGTCTGAGGAAGAGGAAGTTCGATGACATCCGAATCTACTTTGATGCTAGAATCATCACCCCCATGTGCTCAGCGTCAGGCATCGTTTACAAAGTGCAGTTTGACACAAAACCACTGAAGTTTGTTCGCTGGCAGAATTCCAAGCGACTGCTGTATGGGTCGTTAGTGTGCATGTCCAAGGACAACTTCGAGACGTTTCTTTTTGCCACCGTTTCAAACCGAGAGCACGAAGATCTCTGCCAAGGAATTGTCCAGCTGTGCTTCAATGAGCAGAGCCAGCAGTTGCTTGCGGATGTCCAACCCTCTGACTCTTTCCTCATGGTAGAGACAACAGCCTACTTTGAGGCTTACCGGCATGTCCTAGAAGGGCTACAAGAGGTCCAGGAGGAAGATGTCCCCTTCCAGAGAAACATTGTGGAGTGTGACTCCTATGTGAGGGAGCCAAGGTACTTGCTAATGGGTGGCAGATATGACCTCTCCGCCCTAATGGAGAATCCCTCAGCCATTAGGAAGTCTCTGAGGGGTGCTGAGGCCTTGAGACATCCTAGGATTAATGTCTTAGACTTTAGCCAGTGGCCCTCTAAAGAAGCCCTGAAACTGGATGACTCCCAGATGGAGGCCTTACAGTTTGCCCTCACGAGGGAGCTGGCTATCATTCAAGGACCTCCTGGAACAGGTAAGAGAGTTCCTCAGAGCCTAGGGCATCACACAGGGAGATTGTGCTCCACGTGTCTAGCACGCCTCATTTAGAAATATTTCCCTGAAATGCAGTGAATGTCACTTGTGGCATAGGCACTCCCAGTGATGTAAGAGCACTGCTGGGGTAAGAGAAGTACATCTTCTCGGACTGTCGGGTGTATAACTACACTATGATGGAGCAAGCATCATTGCCTTGCTTTGCATATGGTAGGTCACTGTGTCCTGACAATAGCCCTGCTTGGTAAGTAAAGTCTTCTTGCAGGTGGGAAAAATAAGTCAAAGAAAGGTAAACTTCTTCTCACTTAAGAGTTGTGAGGTGGGGGGCTGGAGAGATGGCTCAGCGGTTAAGAGTTCCGACTGCTCTTCCGAAGGTCATGAGTTCAAATCCCAGCAACCACATGGTGGCTCACAACCATCCGTAATGAGATCTGATGCCCTCTTCTGGGGTGTCTGAAGACAGCTACAGTGTACTTACATATAATAAATAAATGAATAAATAAATAAAATTTAAAAAAAAAAAAAGAGTTGTGAGGTGCTTTGAAGCTCATACAGTGAGCAGACCTGGGACTTGAACTTGGGCAGCCTGGATGGAGCATCCTGGCTCCTCTCTCTGCTGCACTTGAGGGTTCCCGCTCACATGATTCCCCACAGGCACTCTGACCCTGCTCTGGAGAGTAGCTGTGGTTGCTTACAATCTGTCTAACTCATCTCTATCCCTGTGCCGATGTGTACATTTTTATTTAACAATAAGCATAAGCCCATGCTTATATGTGACTTGAATGTAACATGCTTTGAGTTTATTATTTAATGCTGGTAGATATGCAAAGACTGCTAAATTAACTTCCCAAAAGCATATGCAAAATTAGGCAAGGAGGCAGAAACAGGTCTTCAAAGTAAGGGCAATTCATTTTTTTTTTTTTTTCTTTTAATTAGGCCAGGCCTGGTGGCTCACACTTTTAATCCCAGTACTCAACAGGCAGAGACAGGTAGATCTCTCTGAGTTTACTCTGTGAAACTGGCCTGCCTAGTGAATCTCCTGACAGCCAAGCTACACAGGGAGATCTTTAAAACACAAAGAAGCTTTGCTGGCAAGGTAACCCCAGCACTGGGAAGTGGAAACAAGAAAGTTTCTTTCTCATAAGAAGGGCTGCTGTGATAGAGGCTTGTGCAGAGTGGAGGGGGGAGGAGGGGCCTGCTCTGGAGCCTGGGTGACTCAGACTTCAGGCCAAACCACCTGACACTGGGTCTTGTTCATTTGAGATGTGAAGTTTTCTGGCTCACTAATTTTAGTATTACCTTTTAAGAAATGACAGCTCACATTTTCAAAAGCCACTGCTCCCTCCTGCTACCCCTCCCCCCAGTCCCTTCCTTAAGCAAACGACATCAATGACTCTCATGTGTATCCTTCCAGGGACTGAGTCTTCACACACAAACTTACCTTGGGTTCATGTGTCCCTGTTGTAACACTCTGCAGTCCCTCTGTTCCTGTTGCCATGGAGATGCTTCCTTATTAGAGTAGGAGGTGTTCTCACAGGCTCCACTGTGTCAGCAGAGCATGAGCTGCCTGACAAGTCCCCTCACTAGCCGTGTTTCCTGCACTCTGTCCTGGAGAGAAATCGATAGCTGCATCAAGATTAATATTCGTTTGTAATTTTACTGATTTATTTGTTGTTTTGTTGTTGTTGTTCTTTTGAAACAGGAATTCACTGTGTTGCCTTGATTGGCTTGGAATTTGCTATGTAGACCAGGCTGGCCTCAAACTCACAGAGCTCCACCTGCTTTTGCTTCCTGGGTATTGGAATTAAAAGCATAAGCTACCATGCCTGGCTAAGATTCTTTACAATGTATTTGAGTTTTTTGCCTACATTTAAATGTACCATATACCTGCAGGAGCCAACAGGGTATGGGCTCCCTTGGAACTGGAGGTACAGATAATTGTGACCTGCGATGTTGGTGCAGGGAACTGAACCCAGGTCCTCTGTCAGAGGGATAAGTGCTCACAACAGCTCAGGCTCCCTCTAGCTCCCATTTATTATGTTAACAGGGACAATATTGTCACGTTGTTTTCTGACAGTAGAATCACAGTGATTAATTTGTATTCCTTTGGTTAAATTCAGAGTGATTCACAACTACATATGACTCCAGCTCCGGGTGGTCAGATGCCAGTTCTGGCCCCCAAGGTCAATTGCACATTTATACAGTAACTGTATACAGACACACAAAGAAAAGTACATTTTTAAGGGGCCTGGAGAGATGGCTCAGCAGTTAAAAGCACTTACTGCTTTTCCAGAGGACCAGGGTTCAATTCCCAGCACCCACATGGCACCTTACAACTGTCTGTAACTCCAAGATCTGACACCCTCACACAGACATACATACATGCAGGCAAAATACCAATGCACATAAAATAAAAATAAATAATTATTTTAAAAAAGAATGATTTTTTTTAAAAAGTACATTTTAAAAAAATGAATACAATTTTTTTGCCTGATGGTTGTAGTCCAAGCCTTTAATCCCAGCACTCAGGAGGCAGAGGTGGGCAGATCTCTTGAGTCTGAAGACAGCCTGATCTACAGAGCGAGTTCTAGGACAGCCAGGGCTACACAGAGAAACCATCTTGTGCCATGGCACATGCCTGTAACCCCAGCATTTGGAGGGTAGAGTAAGGAAGGACAGAGATGGCGTCTCAGCAACAACAGACAGACTTTTAAAGACTGTTTACTAGCTGCTGTTTGCCTGCTCCAGTCCAGCTGCTGGGAGACTGAGGCAGGAGGAGCACAGACACTCTCTACAGGAATTAGTAGTCACTCTGAGTAACTTACCACTCCTCTTACAAAGTGTGGATTCTGATACCAACATCCTGCAATGACAGGGAGGCAGAGTCTTGGTCTAGCTAAGGCAGAAGATGGATGGTAGCCACAGTCCCCATCTTGTAAGTGACGTTTACAGCGCAGACAGGAGTCAGCAGCCTCTGTAAGGGGAAGGATGTGGAAAGGGGACAAACGAAAGGTTCTCGGAGCATGAGCAGCACCGAGTGTTCTGTATGTATGTTTAACCGAACTGTGAACTGAACTATGTGCCTTCTGTTTCGTTGTCAGAGTTAAAAATGAACTCCCATCGGAACTTTTCATGTAGGCTAGGCATGTCATTTAGGTAGGTTGCATGCATGCTGGCATACATGAAGCCAGCACCAAATAACCGAAATGTAGTGATGTGTTACCATCTGTAACCCTAGCACTTGAAAGGTAGGGGCACAATGGTCAGGAATTCAAGGTTATCTTTAGCTACATGGTGAGTTCCTTGCTACCCTGGACTACGTGAGATCTGGCTAGAAAAAAAGTTTTTGTTTTTCTTTCATCTAGCTTTTATGCGTTGTAAAAGTCTCTCTTTGTCTTCTACTGTGTTCTCATGAAAGAAGGATGAATGTTTCTTTGTTTTATAAGATAGTCTCACTACATAGTCCAGGCAACTTGAATTCACAGCAATCCTCCTGCCTCTGCCTTCCAAGTGCTGGGATTGCAGGTTATGTGCCACCACATCTGGCTAATGAGAATGTTTTTAAGCAGATAGTGGACTGGTATTTGAAATCCTGTATCTGTGTTTTCTCCATGTAGGAAAATTTCAGATAAATATGTTATTAAGATTTGAAATACACAGTTGTTCACCTTTTAAGTTATTGAATGAAAATATTAAACTGAAACAAGTGTACATTTTGTGACTTGTCTTTTCCCTATTTCCTAGGCAAGACTTACGTGGGTCTAAAAATTGTCCAGGCCCTTCTGACCAATACGTCTGTTTGGCAAATTCATACCCAGAAGTTCCCCATCTTGGTCGTATGTTACACTAATCATGCTTTGGACCAGTTTCTAGAAGGTAATGAATGTCTTTTGACAAAATTGTTTTCTACTGGGGATGGAGATTAGTTCAGTGGTGGAGCACTTCCTGTGTCACCAGGCCCAGGCTCCATCCTTAGCACACGTGCACGCGCGTGCACACACACACGCACACACACACGCACACACACACACAAATGTCGGCAACCTCAGTGGTTTTCTCATCCTTGTCCACATTCCTTGTCCCAATGGGCAGGACTGGCTGATCTGCCCTACTTTGTACCTTGAGCACTTTGTCTTTCTGCTTCCCAAACCCAGGGGCACCGTCACCTTCAGACACACCAGAAGAGGGCATCAGATCCCATTACAGATGGTTGTGAGCCACCATGTGGTTGCTGGGATTTGAACTCAGGACCTCTGAAAGTGCAGTCAGTGCTCTTAACCACTGAGCCATCTCTCCATCCTCAGTCCTTGAATTCTTTGCCTCTCCACCTCAGCTCAAGTGCACTAGCCCATCTCCTACCAACTCATTTTTCAAGCCTTACCTCAGATGTCTCACGTGGACTTGTCCACTGCCCCCAAGTCTGCTCTCTTCATTTTATTTCCTTTTCCTTTTTGTATTTAAAAAAAAAAAAAAAAACTTGAAGAATAATTTATTTTTCTTTTATGTGTTTGGCTGTTTGCCTGCATGTATGTCTGTATACTACATGCATGCATAGTGCTGTCAGAGACTAGAAGAGGGTGTCTGATCCCCTGGAACTGAAGTTACTTACGGTTGTGTGAGTGCTGGGAATCAAACTCAGGTCCTCTAGAAGAGCAGCCAGTGATCTTAACTGCTGAGCTGTCTCTGCAGCCCCATGATTGATTAATTGATTGATCGAATGATCGATTGATTGATTTGGGTCTGTGCCAGACCATGGACTATAAACATTAAGGGCTGGAAAAGTTCTTACTGAAATTTCACAACATATTAGTCACTCAAAAAAAAAAAAAATACTCATTAAGGGCTGAAGAAATGGCTGAGTGGTTGAGACTGCCTGGTGCTCTTCCACAGGACCTGAGTTCAGTTCCCAGCATGTTGAACACATTTCAATGTACCTGTAAAACCAACTCCAGGGGGATCAGACACCCTCTTCTGCTCCATGGACCCCTACTGACACAGTCATATACATATAAAATAAAGAGAAAATAAATCTTTTTAGTGCTACTTGGCCCAGTGAATAAATGAGTTCCTCCTTTGTTGAAATGTTGCTCTGCATTTCTCTGCTTAAGCCACTTCTAAGCCCCTGGAGACCCCACGCAGCAGCCAGCTCAGGTCCTGTCTGCATTGACTGCAGCAGGTCCTTCAGTATTAGAGCTATGGGGTAAGTGGTTCAATGAGCCAGACAGGAAAGCAAATCAGAAGCTGTCTCCAGCTTATAAGCAGCCATTCTGTGTGTGGAACGGGTCTATGTTTCCACTGAGCCATCCTCAGAGCTGCCGAGATGGACTTTTCCCTTATCCAGACTGTAACTACCCAAGGACGTCCGTTCCTCCTGCCTCCAGCTCGGACACAGAGCAAGCCTTAGTGCCTCGCTATCTTTGCTCGTGCTGTACAGCATTAAGTGTTAAAGCCAGAGTCCTCTGTCTGTTTGTCCAGGTCCACAGCCTTGCTCTTAAGCGCTGCGCTTCTGTGCTCGGCAGCCCACATTTTATTTGTAGCCTGCTCCCACAAGTGGAGTGAAGGTCCTGTAAGCACAGGTTTGCTCCCTAAGGCACCAGTTGAGATAAGATCCTACACAGCTCTCACCTCAGGTGTCACACACTGCTTTACAGGCATCTACGGGTGTCAGAAGACCAGCATTGTGCGAGTGGGCGGAAGGAGCAACAGTGAAATCCTGAAGCAGTTCACCCTGAGGGAGCTGAGGAACAAGCGGGAATTCCGCCGCACGCTCCCCATGCACCTGCGAAGGGCCTATATGAGTGTGAGTCATAGTTCTGGATTAGCCAAGGGGAGGGAGCCACACTGCATAGCAGCTGCTTTCTGGCAGGCTCCACCGCCCTCTGAAGGACCCAGCCTCCTTCTGGCATTTCATTCTGCTCACCTTTGGTGCCCAAGACAAAGGGTGAGAAAGCTCCTCTCCTGCCCCTACCAGGCCCTTCAGTCTGCTTCCTACAGACTACCCACAGCACACAGCCTACTTACTGGGAAGCGTCTGGGTTTTTCCAGACAGGTTTCTCTGTGTACCCTCTGTTATCCTTGTATTCATTCTGTAGACCAGGCTAGCCTCTAATCAGAGATCCACCTACCTCTGCCTCCTGAGTGCTGGGATTAAAGGTATGCTTCATCAGGCCTCAACTGGGAAGTATCTTTTTATCTGAGCAGGGTGCCCAATTAAAATCACAACTGGGTACAGTGACACAGACCTTTATTCTCAGCTATTAGGGAAACTGAGGCAGGAGAGATTGGTTAAACTAGAAATTTGGGACCATCCTGGACAATGTAGCAAGTACCAATGTCTTAAACAAGCAGAGAAAAGCCGGGCAGTGGTGGCGCATGCCATGCCTTTAATCCCAGCACTTGGGAGGCAGAGGCAGGTGGATTTCTGAGTTCGAGGCCAGCCTGGTCTACAGAGTGAGTTCCAGGACAGCCAGGGCTACACAGAGAAACCCTGTCTCGGGATACAAAACAAAACAAAACAACAACAACAAAAAAACAAGTGGAGAAAAAAATCTCTGGTCAAAGAGGAAAAGAGGCTGTGAGGCTTGAAGTCTGACCGGAGTGCCTTGGGCCTGTTTCCCACTGTTCTTTGCTCACCCTGCTTACTGCAGTTTTAGGCCACTGAGCATTATTAGTCCTTGGGTCTTGGGACCATGATGTACTTGAGAAACAGGTTTGTTGACCAGTCTATTTACTTATTCCTCCTTGATTTTCCTTTCTTGATTTTATTTTCTCTCAGGGCAGAGGCTGGCTTTAGGAGAGAATGTTTCTTCATTGCCTCTTTCTGTTCTTGGCAGATTGTGACAGAGATGAAGGAGTCAGAGCAAAAACTTCAGGAAGGGGCCCAGACCCTGGAATGCACCATGCTTGGTGTTCTTCGGGAGCAGCACCTGGAGAAGTACATCTCTCCCCAGCACTGGGAAAGTCTCATGAATGGACCCCTGCAGGTAAGACTGCCGCCAGAGGATGCTCAGCCCGTGTAGGCAGCTCCAGCAGGAGCCACAGTCCTTACTTGTTTATAGACCTGATGCTGTTGTTGGGACCAGTTCCCTCCTGTGATAGGCAGTTGAGGGCCCTGGTCCAGGAATAAGGCTCTGCAGTCCACCTGCTGGGTTTGAACCAGCAGCCTCTGGACTATAAGGTTTAAGGTTTAGATTTTCTACGGTTGGGTTAGAACCCAAGGCTTCATTACTAAGCAAGAAACTACTCTTGAGATTTACCCTCAGGAAAGAATTTTATATCATCCTTTTGTTTTTCTTTTTTTTAAAGATTTATTTATTTACTGTGTATATAGTGTTCTGCCTACAAGAATTCCTGCACACCAGAAGAGGGCACCAGATCTCACAAATGGTTGTGAGCCACCATGTGGTTGCTGGGAATTGAACTCAGGACCTCTGGAAGAGCAGTCAGTGCTCTTAACCTCTGAGCCATCTCTCCAGCCCAGGAAAGAATTTTAAATCCTTTGAAGAGACACTGTCTTTATTCTGGTTGTCACAGAACCCTCATGACTGACAATTCTTCCTTCACAGGATGCTGACTGGGCCTATGTGCAGCCCTCAAAGCATTCCATGATGCTCGAATGGTTGGGGCTTGGTGTGGGTTCCTTCACTCAGAGTACATCTCCAGCAGGACCTGAGAACACAGGTAAGAGGGTCATGTGACCCAGGACACTGCCAGCTGGAGTAAGGTGAAAGCATGACTCAAAATGCAGTGTCCATACTTGACAAATTGAGTCAGTGAGCAGAAGACTTGACAGTAAAGCAAGGCCCAGACTAATGGGCACAATGTAGAGAGCACTGTTGTTCAGTACACACATGGAGAGTGCTTGTTGGAAACTAAAGAGTTACCGCAGATTGCTTGCCTGGCGTATATAAAGCTGTAGGTAGGTTCTGTCCTTAGCACCCTGAAACCAGACATGCTGGCACATGCCTATAAGCCCAGGATTCGGGAAGTACAGGCAGGAGGATCAGAAGTTCAAGATCATCCTTACCTACATAAGGGGTAAGGTGAGGCAGAAGGATTTCTGTGTGTTCAAAGTCATCCTGGTCTACATAGTGAGTTCCAGGACAGCCAGGGCTGTTGAGAGACCCTTTCTCAAAAAAAAAAGGAAGAAAGAGAAAACAACCCAACTCTATTACAACTTCAAAGCCAGCTTGGGCAGTGTGAGAACGTGTCTCAAAACACACACACATACACACACACATACACACAAACATGCACATACACACATACAAACTAGTAATAATAAAAATAAATTTAAAAGAAACCAGAGATGCCAGGCAGTGGTGGCACACACCTTTAATCCCAGCACTCAGGAGGCAGAGGCAGGAGGATCTTTATGAGTTTGAAGCCAACCTGGTCTACAGAGTGAGTTCCAGGACAGCCAGGGATATACAGAGAAACCCTGTCTCAAGAAAAAATAAAAAAAGAAAGAAAAGAAAAAGAAACCAGAGGACTTAATATATGATTGTGCACAATTATAATCCCAGCCCTCAGGAATCAAAGGCTAGCTTGGGCCACACAACAAACAAAACAAAACAAAAAACAACAGAAAAACCCTCACAGAGTGGGAGACTACAGAGCTGCCTCATCAGTTAAGATCATGGGTTACTCTTGTAGAAGGTTCAGTTCTCAGCACCCACATGGCAACTCACAACTGTCTAGCCCCAGGGAATCCTACACCAACATCAGGCATTCTTGTGGTCCCAGACATACATGCAAGCAATATACATTAAAAAATAAAAAATAGTACTGGAGAGATGGCTCAGCGGTTAAGAGCACTGACCACTCTTCAGAGGTCCTGAGTTCAACCACATGGTGGCTCACAACCATCTGTTAATGGGACCCAATGCTCTGGTGTGTCTGAAGACAGCTACAGTGCACTCATATACATTAAATAAACACTTAAAATAAAAAAGTAAATTTCACACTTTTATTTATATTTACCCTCATTTTTATAATTGATATAGTGAAAACTTTCTTAAAAGGCACTTTTGGATAGCTGGGTGGTAGTGGCCCACACCTTTAATCCCAGCATTCTTGAGAGGCAAGGTAGGCAGATCTCTTTGAGTTCAAGGGCCTTCCTGGTCTATATAATGAGTTCTAGGTTAGTCAAGGCTATACAGAAAAATCCTGTCTCAAAAAAAGAAAACAAAACCAAAACTTTTTGACTGGGTCTGGCAGTGCACAGCTTTAAATTCCAGCATCCGGTGTGCCTGGCAGTTGGTGGCACACGCCTTTAATCCCAGCACTTGGGAGGCAGAGGCAGGTGGATTTCTGAGTTCGAAGCTAGCCCGGTCTACAGCCAGGGCTACACAGAGAAACCCTGTCTCGAAACCAAAAAAAAAAAAAATTCCAGCATCCGGGAAGCAGAGGCAGGCAGGTCTCAGACAGGTTGGAACTAGGCTGGTCTACATAGTAAGTTCTAGGATTTATATGATTTTTAAAACTTGATAAAGTGTAACAAACGCACGTACAGGCAATGTTAAGTCTCTGTCCCTGGTGTTTGTCCCACTTCCCTTCCCAGGACTGCTTAGTGCCATGAGTCTGTCCTGTGTGTGAGCTCTTACAGGTGTCCCTTTCCTCCCTGCTTCCTCTCTTAGCCCAGGCAGAGGGAGAAGAGGAGGAGGAAGGGGAAGAGGAGGGTTCTCTCATCGAGATTGCGGAGGAGGCCGACCTGATCCAGGCAGACCGAGTGATTGAAGAGGAAGAGGTGGTAAGACCCCGGAGAAGACAGAAGGAAGAGAGCGGGGCCGAGCAGGAGCTGGCTAAGATGCTATTGGCCATGAAGCTGGACCAGGATGTACCTGGGCCCACGGCTGGACCAGAGCCGGCTACAGAAGACTGGGAGGTAAACCAGCTTCCTTCCCTGAAAGCCCCAACAGAATGGAGGAGAGGACTTAGTCTTAGCAGGCAGACTTGGATCGGGCTCTGTTGGAACGGGCTCTGTTGGAACAGACTCTGAAGGGTTTGGCCACTGCTGTTACTGCTGTGACATCACTTCATCCTCACAGCTGGCTGACGTAGCATCATGCACATAGCCTGAGGGTTGGAAAGCTGTGGTCTCCCAGAGGGGTCCTGGCGGAACGAGCAACTTAGCTGAGAAGCAGGTGCCAGGGTGTCACATCAGTGTGGTGCTTTGTTACCTCACACACCATGTCAGCCTTGGTGCCTGTGAGCAGCCAGTGTAGACGGAGGACGGCGTGGAACAGGACATGAACTTCATCCTTCAGGCACCCTGGAATCGAGCTCTTATCTCAGAGCCAGGCTGCTGTGACTCAGTCTCCTGGAGACTTCCCGTTGCTTTGGGTCACACATTTACTATGCATCACTGTATCAACAGTGACCTTGCTACTCCAATACCAATCTGTAACTCTTACTGAGAACGAAGGTCTCTCAAGGACAACCTGGCTGCAGTAATTCTTACCCTAGACTTTGTGCTTTACTGGTTCAGGTCAATGGTATAGTGTGGGGCAGAGGAATGAGCCCAGTTCTCAAAACTGTGTATTCTCTCTGCTGTGTCACTTGGGGTTGGGGCCTTTAGTGTGGTGACACCAGTTTACATGCCAGTCCTCATAAAATCTTGTAGCCTCATTCAGTGACAGATCCAGAAGGGGTAAGATACTGTGTCTGAGAACCATTGTAGCAGGCCTGTGGCAGACCCTGTCTTAAACACTGGCTCCTAGGCAGTGGCCCAGAAAGCATTCATCAAGAGCCTGCACTCCTCTGCTTTGATGACACATACCCACTTTAGAAAGAGCAAGTCCAGACAGGAGTAGCAGGGAAAGGGGAAGACAGGGGCATGGCCCAAACACAGTCAGAAAACATCATGATGACATCTGAGACATCATGGCCAGTGGTCAGCCATTGCTGGCCAGTGGTCAGTCCTTCCCAGAGCTCTTCATATTGCCAAGCCTGCAGACAGCACCCTAGGTCACACTTCTTGAGAAGAGTCAGAGCAGATTTGGGGCCTAGGCAGTTCTCTGAAACTTTGTGCAACTTCTCATGATGGAGTAGTTGTTGAGAGAGTGAAACAAAGTTCCCTGAGGTGGCAGGCCCTTTGTTCTGGGGCCTCTGCTCACTGTCTCTTGCCTGGTATTTCTGTGCACAGACTCAGCGCAGTCAGAAAAAGAAAATGAAGAGAAGAGTGAAGGTTGAGCTTCGCAGACTGAACACCATGACTGAGGATGAGGCCAATGGGATCCAGGACGTCTGGCAGCTGGACCTGAGCTCTCGCTGGCAACTCTATAGGTATGGGTCTGGTGCCCAAGCCGGTCTGTATCATTTCCCATGGAGTTCTGTTTGGTCCCTAGGGTGGGTCAGATTGGGCACAACCTCCTACGGCTTGAGTGAGGAGGAGGAGATTGGAGGCTTTCCCAGCAGAGCGTGTCTCTGTCCTCCCTCCCTTCCTCACATCCGGGTAACCTGCACATCTTTGATGGGGCATTTTCAACTCTTGGCTTCTGTAATCCTGGACCTCTCATTCTCCCTGTCTGGCCTGTAAACTCTGTAGAGCTTTAGGGGCTCACTTCGGGAACTGGGACATCATTTACTCAAAGAGCACTTATTAAAGAAAGGCTTCCTTTCCCTGGTTCTTCATTCTCCAGGCTGTGGCTGCAGATGTACCAAGCTGACACTCGCCGGAAGATCCTCAGCTATGAACGCCAGTACCGCACATGGGCAGAGAGAATGGCCGAACTGAGGCTCCAGGAAGACCTTCACATCCTCAAAGATGCCCAGGTTGTGGGCATGACAACCACAGGTAGGAAGGTGGATGGGATTTACTTGTTGACGCCAAGTTTCCCTTGGTGCCCCGTCCCATCAAATGAAGAAAATGTGGTGGGAGCTATTGTTGCAAGCAGCCCTTACCTTGGAACGTTTTCCTACTTGTTGCAGAGCTTAAAACTCCAACATAACCAACAAGCTTGCAACTTGGTGCCCACCTCTCAGTGCCCACGCTCTTATTCAGTGGCTGCTCCAGCCCCCGATGAGCAGGAGGGCTTAGTTTTCTACCAGCCCAGGGAAGGTACAAAAGAACCGGCCCTTTAGGTCTTGTGCTCAAAGGAGCCTCTCTTACCTTCCTGATTTGAGGTGCTGCCAAGTACCGCCAGATCCTGCAGCAGGTGGAGCCTCGGATCGTCATTGTGGAAGAGGCCGCCGAGGTTCTTGAGGCTCACACCATTGCCACATTAAGCAAAGCTTGTCAGCATCTTATTCTGATTGGGGACCACCAGCAGGTAAAGCAAGAATTCTTCAAAGATGGGGTGTTCTGTGGGGGACAGGACGAACAGAAGACACTGGCCTAATTAACAGTCCTCAAGCTTAGTGCTAACTCTGTACTCGCTTTCTTCCTTGCATCCGTGTTCTTTGTCCCTCTGCAACCTCATGGCTAGAGATTGCACCCAGGGCAACGCACACGTGCCAGGCAGGTGTCACCCTACCCCTGAGCTCTTTGTCCCCAGCCGTACACACCAGGCTGGCCTTAGACTGCTGGGATTATAAAACTATGTACCTTGCTTGGTTCAACCTGCCTTTAAAAAAAAACAAAAACAAAACTTACCTAAACAGTGTCTTTTTTTTATATGTATGGGCGTTTTGCCTGCATGTCAGTGTACCACATACCTGCAGTGCCTGCAGAGGCCAGAAGAGAGTGACAGATCCCCTTAGACGGAGTTACAGATAGTCGTGAGCTGATACATGAGTACTGGGAATTGAACTTGGGTCCCCTGCAAGAGCAGCCAGTACTCTTAACCACAGAACCATCTCCTCTGGCTCTCACACAGAACCGTCTCCTCTGGCTCTCACCATGAACAATTGCATAGAAAGTTCCTTAAGTCTTTTGCTTTCATTTTTGCTACTGTTTAGTCTGTCCCCTGAAAAGGAGCCAAAGTAAATTAAAAGGAAAAAAAACAAAACAAAAAAACAAAAGCCACACCTGGTAGTAGTGGTACACACCTTTAATCCCAGCACTTGGGAAGCAGGGGCAGGCAGTCTCTAAATTTGAAGCCAACCTGGTCTATAGAGTAAGATCCAGGTCAGCCAGAGCTACATAGAGAAACTCTGCCTTCAAAAAAACGAAAAGACAAAAAGTAAATTAGCCAGTCACAGCTAGCTTGTGCCACATAATGACACAGCTACCTTAGATAAACAAAAACTTCAAAATCTTAGTAAATGAGATCATTTTACTTTTGTTTAGGAAAATTTACTTATTTATTTTATGTATATCTTCAGACACTAGAAGAGAGCCACAATGTGGTTGCTGGGAATTGAACTCGGGACCTCTGGAAGAGTACCAGTGCTCTTAACCTCTGAGCTATCTTTCCAGCCTGTACATGTCAAGGGCTCCTCGGGAACTTCTCACTACTCTCGATGTTAAAAATTAAGCTCCTTTGATTTTGAGATGATTATGTGTAGCCTCAGCTAGCCTTGAACTTGCTTTGTAGCTGAGGGTGGCTTTATACTATTGACCCTTGCCTCCACTTCCCAAGTGTGGGATTACAGGGGCATGCACAGCCATGTCTGGCCTAGAAGCTGCTACATAGCAAGACCATCTCAAAAACAGAAGTGGGCTTTGTCCTGTCTCTGGCTCACTTCATTTGCTCAGTGCCTACGTTCACTGTCCTTCCTGCCCCTTCTCATGGCTTGCTTTGCAAATGAATGCATGACTGGCAACCCCCTCAGTGCTGTTGTTAACTCAGAGGTCACTGTTCAGAGGCCTAGCCAAACCATTCACCCTCGGGCTCTCTGTTATATCATCCTGGGTTCTTCATGGTCCTTGTCACTACCAGTCCTGAACCTGTCAGCACCTAGGCTAGTACCCACCTTCCAACAGTCCGTGAAGCACGTGCTGCTGGGCAGTGAATGTGTGTCCCCCCCTCCCCCCCCCGAGAATTCTCAGGCTCGTCTCTCTCCCCAGCTGCGCCCCAGTGCTAATGTGTATGACCTGGCCAAGAACTTCAACCTCGAGGTGTCCCTGTTTGAACGGCTGGTAAAGGTGAACCTCCCCTTCGTCCGTCTGAACCACCAGGTGAGGCCGGGTGTGTGTTGCCCCTGACATCTGCGAGAGGCTCCTGAGGGCCCGCCACGTGCCAGCAACTAGAGCTGGCTCATTGCTTAAATAGCCAGTCAGAAAGACTGTTTGAAACCATGTGAAGTCCTCCGCTCCTCAGGATGTAGCCTCTTGCATCATGCTCTCTCACAGTTGCTCTTTGGTGGTACCTCTGTAGGTTTCCTGCTGGTACCATAGCCTCCAGAACACAGCCCTTTGTCTTACCCTTGTTCCTAATGACTTCTGTTGTTTCAGCACCGCATGCGTCCTGAAATTGCCCGCCTTTTGACCCCCCACATTTACCAGGATCTGGAGAACCATCCTTCTGTTCTCAAGTATGAGCAGATTAAGGTCAGTCTGTCCTACCTGGTCATCTCTGATGCTGTCAGCAGCCTAGGAGGTTTCCTTCCTCAGGAGAAAAAGAAGACTTTTCAAAGTAGTAGAGGGGCTAGAGAGATAGCTTAGCGTTTAAGAGTGTGCCCTGAAGCCAGTGTGGTGGTGCACGCCTTTAGTTCAGCACTCGGGTGGCAGAGGCAGGTGGATCTCTGTGAGCTTGAGGCCAGCCTGGTCTGCATACAGCGAGTTCCCGCATACAGCAAGAGCTACATGATAGACTGTGTCTCAGGAAAGGTGTATTGCCTTTGCAGAGGGTCCAAGTTCACTTTCCAGCACCCACACTGGGTACTTCAGCTGCCTTTACTCCAGCTCCATATCCAACACTGGTTATCTCTTGGTCTCTCTGCATCTTCTGATCTTCATGAGCACCCGTACATCTGTCCATAACCACATATGGACACACCTATGTACAAATAATAGCTAAAAATAGAGGGGGCCGGAGAGATGGCTCAGTGGTTAAGAGCACTGGCTGCTCTTCCAGAGGTCCTGAGTTCAATTCCCAGCAACCACATGGTGGCTCACAACCATCTGTAATGGGGTGTGATGCCTTCTTCTGGCCTGCAGGCTCTGTATGCAGATGGAACATATATGTATGTATATATAATCTGTAAAAAGAAAAGACGGGAATAGAGATAGAGCCAGGTCAGGACTCCTAAGCCTTAGGAGGAGGAAATGGGACAGAAACAGTGGATCTTGACCTGGCTTGAATCTTAGTCTTGCCACTTGGCAGCTGTGTGACCCTGAATAAGTAAGTCAGCAGGAGATCCAGGTTCTGTAGTCTGCAGTGGAGTGAGAATGATGGCTCCTGCCCTGTCCCTGAGCCGTACACAGGGCTCTGTGCAGCAGTCAGCACTGTGCAGTGCTGTGGACATCAGCTGCTTCCTCATCACAAGCTACTGCTGTCCCCTTGGCCATGAGAGGTGATTGAATACTTGGAAAACAAAAAGAGGCTTAATTATTTTCCAGCTCAGTGCCATGGCCTAAGATAAAGCACACAACTTACTTCAGAGGTAAAGATTTTGAGATGGAGGGCACAGAAAGCACAAAGGCTCTTCCTGTGGGTCAGTGGTCAGTGTCCAGGACATGAGGAAAAGAAGTGACAAGAGCTCGGGTGTAGCTTGGAGGCCCAGCACGTGCGCAGCATGTATGAGGCTCTGGGTTCCTTTCTGAGTGCTGAAGGGAAGAGGGAACACTGCAGGGAGTCTCTGATGTGTGGCCGCCTTATTTTTCAGGGTGTCTTCTCCAACCTTTTCTTTGTGGAGCACAACTTTCCTGAACAGGAGATCCAAGAAGGCAAAAGTCACCAGAACCAGCATGAGGCACACTTTGTGGTGGAATTGTGCCAGTACTTCCTGTGCCAGGAGTACCTGCCCTCCCAGATCACCATCCTCACCACCTACACTGGGCAGCTCTTCTGCTTGCGCAAACTCATGCCTGTCAAGAGGTTCGCAGGCATCAAGGTCCATGTGGTAGACAAGTATCAAGGAGAAGAGAATGACATCATCCTCCTCTCACTAGTGAGGAGCAACCAAGAGGGCAAGGTGGGCTTCCTCCAGATCCCCAATCGCATCTGCGTCGCCTTGTCCCGGGCCAAGAAGGGGATGTACTGCATTGGGAACATGCAGATGCTTGCCAAGGTGCCCTTGTGGAGCAGGATCATCCACACCCTTCGAGAGAACGACCAGATAGGCCCATCCCTCCGCCTCTGTTGCCAGAACCACCCTGAGACCCACACCCTTGTATCCAAAGCTTCGGACTTCCAGAAAGTACCAGAAGGAGGCTGTAGCCTGCCCTGTGAGTTCCGCTTGGCCTGTGGGCATGTGTGCACACGTGCCTGCCACCCATATGACTCCTCCCACAAGGAGTTCCAGTGCATGAAGCCATGCCAGAAAGTCATCTGCCAGGATGGGCACCGGTGCCCAAGTGTTTGCTACCAAGAGTGTCAGCCTTGTCAGGTGAAAGTGCCCAAAATTATTCTTAAGTGTGGTCACAAACAGATGGTCCCTTGTTCAATGTCAGAGTCAGATTTTTGTTGCCAGGAGCCTTGCTCCAAGGTACTAAGATGTGGCCACAGATGCAGCCACCTCTGTGGTGAGGATTGTGTGGTACTGTGTTCAGAAAAGGTTACCGTGAGACTTAACTGTGGGCACAGTCAACTGGTGAAGTGTGGCAATGTGGAGGATCTAAAATACGGTCTGGCAGTCAAGTGTACCACCAAGTGTGGCACTACCCTAGACTGCGGCCATCCTTGCCCAGGCTCCTGCCACAGCTGTTTTGAAGGGCGCTTCCATGAGCGCTGTCAACAGCCATGTAAGCGTCTGCTCATCTGCTCACACAAGTGCCAGGAGCCCTGCATTGGTGAGTGCCCACCCTGCCAGCGAACATGTCAGAACCGCTGTGTCCACAGCCAGTGCAAGAAGAAGTGTGGGGAGCTGTGCAGCCCCTGCGTGGAGCCCTGTGTCTGGCGCTGCCAGCACTACCAGTGCACCAAACTCTGCTCAGAGCCCTGCGACCGGCCCCCATGCTACGTGCCTTGTACCAAGCTGCTGGCTTGTGGCCACCCTTGCATTGGTCTGTGTGGGGAGCCATGTCCCAAGAAGTGCCGTGTCTGCCAACTGGATGAGGTCACCCAAATCTTTTTTGGCTTTGAGGATGAGCCTGATGCCCGCTTTGTACAGCTGGAAGACTGTAGCCACATCTTTGAGGTGCAGGCCTTGGACCGCTACATGAATGAGCAGAAGGATGATCAAGTTGCCATCAAGTTGAAAGTCTGCCCCATCTGTCAGGTACCCATCCGCAAAAACCTGAGGTATGGAACCAGCATCAAACAGCGGCTGGAAGAGATAGAAATTGTCAAGGAAAAGATCCAGGGCTCTGCGGGGGAGATTGCAGCCAGCCAGGAACGACTTAAGGCCCTGTTGAAGAGCAAGACCCTCTTCTACCAGCTGCGTCCTGAAGAATTCCTGATGCTTCAAGAGAAGCTGTCCCAGAAAAACCTGTCAGTGAAGGACCTGGGCCTTGTGGAAAATTCTATCAGCTTCTATGACCACTTGGCCAACCTGGAGGGGTCCCTGGAAAAGGTACATTGTGTAGAGCGGCAGAATGTGAGGACTCGACTTGAGCAGGTCCACGAGTGGCTAGCCAAGAAGCGCCTGAGCTTCAGCAGCCAGGAACTGAGTGACCTCCAGAGTGAAATCCAGAGGCTCACCTATTTGGTGAGCCTCCTGATGCGCTGCAAGCTGGCACAGACGTTGAAAGGCAGCGTAGCAGAAGAGGTCTCCAGCATCCGGAACATTCTTGAAAAAACATGTAAGTTCACCCAGGAAGATGAACAGCTTGTGCAGAAAAAGATGGATGCTCTGAAAACCACCCTTCCCTGCTCTGGCCTGGGCATCTCGGAGGAGGAACGAGTGCAGATTGTCACTGCCTTGGGTGTTCCTCGTGGCCATTGGTTCAAGTGCCCCAATGGCCACGTCTATGTAATTACTGAGTGTGGGGGAGCCATGCAGAGGAGTACTTGTCCTGAATGCCAGGAGGTGATTGGTGGTGAAAATCATACTCTGGAGAGGAGCAACCACCTTGCCCCTGAGATGGATGGAGCCCAGCACCCTGCCTGGTCGGACACAGCCAACAACTTGATGAACTTTGACGAGATCCGTAGGATGATATAGAAGATGGCACCCCAAAGCCTTTTGCCCTGCCACCTCAGAGCCAGGGTTGGCTCCTCTGTGGAGGAACCAGCTTATTAGTGTCCTTTAGTCTTCGCACTTGTTTAAGGATCCACTTTTAGGGCTTGCCCACATGTGATTCTAGATGTACCCTGCGCTAGAGTAAGCACTTTACCCCCAGCACTGAGCAGAGCCCATAGTCCTCAGCTCCTCTACTGTAGCAAGTAGGACTCCTGGGAGCATCCGGCCTCGCCTCCACTCGGGGATGTTATTAGGGTAATTGGGTCCTGGCATGGTCAGCACTTCTGCGTGTGCCCAGGGTGCACTGCTTCTCATGTGCAGGCCCTAACTTGCATACTAACTTGCACTGTACTAACAGCAGCCCAGAGAGGGCTTCAGAAACCACTCTACCTTCAAGGAGCACAAGAACCCAGGCACCCTACCCTTGGGCTCCTGCCCTCCTGGAGATGGAGCCCTGTGACAGATCCTTCAACTCTCCTTGACCCAGTTATATAGTCACTGTCCCCAGTGGGATGGGGCTTTCCCAGCAGACACAAGCTGAGTGACCCCTGCACCCTCCTGAAACTTGCACTCAGATAGCAGGGGTGGGTATGTGTGTTCTCTGTAGGAGAGGTTCTCTGGTGGTGCTGTCTGCAGGTTCAGTGTCAGCAGCACCTCCTGTGTGAGTCTTTATCCAGGCACCCTCCCTCGCAGCCTTTGCCTGGGCAGGGTTAGCATGCCGGCAGCTTCTGCAGGCCCACTGCCTGCACCTGCATCTCTTTCCATGTTCCTTAGAACAGATTTAGGCATCTCAGGTCCTTTCTAATGTCTAGGAAAGCCCCTTTCTTATGTATGCATTTCCTTTTTTTGTCTTTACTATGCACTTTAACCTATAAAGCCAATTAATAAAAACAATGATTGAAAAAAGCCTGTGTCTATGTCTGTGCTTGCTTTTTTACTGTATTAGTAACTGATGCACCTAAGTTAAAGCTGTGTTCAACAACCATCACCGTTCTAGACCAATGATCTGTCTCCTGACTTTCAGTAGCAATTGTGGGTAGGGTCCTGCCTATGGTGAGGCCTATCATTTTCCGTAGTGGAGGTCATTTAGCTGATGAGCCAAATTTTAGCCATGGTAAGACATTCTTCAACCTATAGCAAATGTCTCGTGAGTCCCGAGACTATATACCCTGTGCATATTCCTGATAGAGTTCTGCACCTTACTGTTGAGAACACAGATTTATTGTGGTTGAGTGTAGTGTGTGCATTTGTGTTGGGACAAGTGGAAGGAGCTGGTTTTCTCCTTCCACTGTCGGGTCCCCAGGGTGGAGCTCAGGGCAGTCTTGCCTTTGTTGATTAAGACTTCTCACTGGCCCCTTCCTTTTAACATGGAGATCTTTCTGTCAAAGGCAAGAGCTGGTCTGACCAGCACCAGGTGAGCCCTGACTTAAACAGCCCTGAGTTGGCGAGTATGAGCAGGGGTTTATGCAGCTGGAGAACTGGCTGTTTCCAAACTGAGGTGAGGCAGTCTCACCTCACAAAATAGACTTACTGCATTTGATGTGTGTAGGGACGCTAGTTAAAAAGGGAACCCTGGCACAGCAGTACATACCTGTAATCCCAACAATCTAGAGAGTCACAAATTTGAGGCCTAAATAGCAGGTTCCAAGTTAGCCTGTGCTACATAGTGAGACACTCAAAATTTAACAAAAGGAAGCATGAATGAATAACACTAAGAAACAGCTCCTAGGTAGTAACCTAAACAGAAACAACAGATCCACAGACAGGAGGCTTGTTCAAGAGGGTTTGTTGTTGTTTTTAAAGGTTTTATTTATTTTATGTATATGGGTACACTGTAGCTGTCTTCAGACAACAGAAGAGGGCATCGGATCTTATTACAGATGGTTGTGAGCCACCATGTGGTTGCTGGGAATTGAACTCAGGACCTCTGGAAGAGCAGCCAGTGCTCTTAACCACTGAGCCATCTCTCCAGCCCCGGATTTGGGGTTTTATAAATGGAAAAAACCAGACCAAGACAAGATGACTTCCCACAGGGAAGGGATATAACATCGTCCCACCAACTTCTTCACACCACTGAGACTACTACTTTCTCTTGTACCTATTAAGGAAATGAACAAAATTAAAGCCAGAAGGGAGGAGTAGTACTGACTCCCACACAGCTTGCCTCTCCAGCCCCCTGGGTACTTCTGCCCTGCACAGCGCAACATCACCTGGACTTGGATTTGAAGTTCCCTCTCCTCTGGCGGGGCAGATGTGACTGTTTCCTCTCTTCAAAGGAAGGCCTGTAAGAGAAGAATGTATGAGATGGGCAGGCTGTGGGGCATGTGAGTGACGTCACTCCATCTCGGCTTCACGGGCCAGCACAGGTGGGATGGGTAGCTTGAGGCAAGTTTCAGTCTCCTGTGGGCTTGTACAGAACAATATGCATTTCTGGAAACCAGCCACCAACTTAAAATCAGTGGGTAGAGGCCTTTCACAACCAGCCAGATTAAGATGTCTAGATCGGGAAAGCTTATGTAAGGAGCACACTGAACTCTCCTGTCCGTGCTCCTCAGGACCTGAGTCACAGAATTATTAAGTTCTAGGGCAGAGTGGGGAGCGAGCACGGACACAGATGCTTCAGTGTGTAGCACACCCAGGGCTGAGCAGCACTTGAAACCTACCCGGCCCGATACTGTTTCAGGGCCTTCTTGCTTGTGTTGGTGAGTTCTTCATCAAACACAGACTTCTGCTGCTTCTGCTTCTTGGCTGCACACAGAGAAAAATGGGTCAGAAGCTACTGAGTCCCCTGACACTGAGGGAGAGAATTCCAGAATTCAGTGGAGGGCCAAGTACACCGATATATCCCAGTTCCTCCAAGTGTTATCACTGCCATCCCCACCAACGCTCGCCGTGGTGCAGGCCTCGGAACAGACTCCCCATGGCTTACCAGGGCCTGCTGCGGGTTCTTCCTCAGGCATTGCCCGTGCTCGCTTGGTTCTGCGGTTCCTCTTAGCCAGCCGCTCTGCAAACATCTGTGCCTTGAGGATTTCAAACTGGGACCTCTCCTCTGCCTAGGGGCAGAGTGAGGGATGAGCACAGAACAAACCCGCGCTCCATGGGACCCTGCTCCACAGGGAGGCCGCTCACCGTCATCTCCCCCTTTTTCTTGGCATCCTTCATAAACTTCTTCCTTTTCTTCTTTCCTCTTAAGGCCAAGTCAAACTCCTGCAGAGCCTTGGCAACTGGAGGGAGAACAGAGTGAAGTGAGAAGTAATGAGGGGGTGACAGCTCACTGAGTAAAGTGTCCTTCAGGTTAGAGTGACGGCCTGCGGAGGGCTGCCCAATTACTGGTTGCTGGGAGAAGGGGAGTCGCATTCCTCAGTGGTGCAGCCACTGGCAAGTTAGCCCTGTTCAAGAGAATAACCCCCAGCCACGCTCATGGCTCATGTCAGTGACTTACTTAAATGCAGCAGCCTTGAAAAACAGACCTCAAACCAGGCTGAAAAGAGGCTCAACACGACGGCGTGGAGGGGAGGGGTGTGTGTGTGTGTGTGTGTGTGTGTGTGTGTGTGTGTGTGTGTGTGTGTGTGTGTGTGTGTGTGTGTGTGTGTGTGTGTGTGTGTGTGTGTGTGTGTGTCTGAGGTCTTGAATTTGATACCTAGAACCAACTTTTTTTAGACTGGCTTCTTGACACAGGGTCTATGTACCCCTGACTTACTTGGAATTCACAGAGATCCACCCACCTCTGCCACCAGAGTACGGAGATTAAAGGTGAACTCAGGCACCTAGAACCCACTGGGGAGAGGGGGAAGAGGAGGAGGAGGAGGTAGAGGAGGAGGAAGAAGAGGAAAAAGAAAAGGAAGGAAGAGAGGGAGAGAGGGAAGAGGGAGGGTGGGTGTGGTGGTAATCTGTTTATAACCCCAATACTGGGGTGGCAGAGAAGATCCCTAGGGCTCACTGGCTAGCCAGACTGGCCCATTTGCTTGAGTTCTAGACTAATGAGAGACCCTGTCTCAAAAACTAAAACAAGGGTTGGAGAGATAGCTCAGCGGTTAAGAGCAATGACTACTCTTCCTGAGGTCCTGAGTTCAATTCCCAGCAACCACGTGGTGGCTCACAACCATCTGTAATGGGATCCGATGCCCTCTTCTGGTGTGTCTGAAGACAGCTACAGTGTACTTACATACATAAAATAAATAAATCTTAAAATAAAATAAAATAAAACAAAACAAGGTGGATACGTAAGACCCCTGAAGAAAGCCAGCTGAGGCTGTGCGTCCCCCCAGCTGCCTCAGTACACTGAAGGTTCTCACTATCTCCACTCCCACTACAAAGGACAAGACAGGTTTTGCCTAGTACTCGAAGCTTGCCCCCAGTCACAGCCCCTTCTACAATGAAAGCCTACCACACCCGCCCTCCTGCCTGGCCTGTCCCATCATACAGGCAGGGTTTCTGACATTGCAGGCACAGCCTACATGGGAGATCATTTTGAAACTGCCCCTATAGTCAGAAGTTTGCGTCCCTCTTCACCTTCAGAATATGCTACACGCCGGGCAGTGGTGGCACACGCCTTTAATCCCAGCACTTGGGAGGCAGAGGCAGGTGTATTTCTGAGTTTGAGGCCAGCCTGGTCTACAGAGTGAGTTCCAGGACAGCCAGGGGTACACAGAGAAACCCTGTCTCGAAAAACCAAACAAACAAAAACAGAATACGCTACAAAGCACACACACTTATTTAACTAAGGGGCGCATGTTCAAAGATTCTCAGGATGGGACTGGAGAAATGGCTCAGCGGTTAAGAGCACTGACTGCTCTTCCAGAGGTCCTGAGTTCAATTCCCAGCAACCACATGTTGGCTTACAACCATCTGTAATGGGATCCGATGCCGTCTTCTGGTGCCTGAAGACATACACTGTACTCATATACATGAAATAAATAAATCTTTAAAAAGAAAGAAAAAGAAGGAAAAGAATTTAAAAAAAAAAAAAAAAAAAAGATTCTCAGGACATCTCCACCCCAGGTGCCCAATGGCAAAAATTGGCTAAACTTTCAATAGCCCACAACATGGAAAGGTTACGTTATAAACTACTCTTATGATAAAAAGCATGCGCTATCTTAATTTTAAAGCCAGGAGGCAGGTTCTGGGAATCCAAAGTCAGGCCCTGAGGCCTGCTTGGCAAGCAGTTTCCCACAATGCTCAGCAGTGAGGAGCCGTCAGGACTTACTCTTCTCCTTTTTCCTGTCTTCTTTGGTCTGGAACCAGCTCCTCTCAGGCTCCTGGTCTGCTGTCTTTTTCCCTTTGGATAAGAGTCTCTGTGCTGTGTCGATCTGTGGGGATGGTACAAGGACATGCGTGACGGAACCGCAGCATCCCTGCCAGTGAGCGCTGGCTGCGGCAGTCACGGAGCGGCTGTGGGAGAGGCCTCACAGCCTCGCAGCCTCACCTGGGCCTCTGACTGCTGCATCGCCTTTTCCTCCGCCTCCAGCTGCAGCACTGCATACACATCTTTCTCCATTTTCTCAATCTTGTCCCGGAACTTGAGGATAACATCTTACAGGAAAGGAATAAAGAATAAAACTGAGCCGGGCAATGGTGGTGCACGCTTTTAATCCCAGCACTCGGGAGGCAGAGGCAGGTGGATTTCTGAATTCGAGGCCAGCCTGGTCTACAGAGTGAGTTCCAGGACAGCCAGGGCTACACAGACAGAGAAACCCTGTCTCGAAAAACCAAAAAAAAAAAAAAAAAAGAAAAAAGAAAAAAAAAGAATAAAACTGAAGGTGACTACAGGCAGTTAATGAAAATAATGCAGATACCTACTTGTTACCACAGAACCGTATGCTCCTCCCTCAACACCTCCCACTAATACCAGCCCACAACTACTCAGGAGGCTGAGACCTGCTCGGTCCAGCCTGAGCACAGAGAGCCAGAAGTCTTCTCAAAAGTGATCAAACAAGGGCCGTGGAGATGCCACACAAGAATGGAGACACATTCCGATCTCCAGGACCCTCACAGCCAGGCACGACAGCACACATCTGTGACACAGCTGCTCCTATAGCCAGATGGGAGGTAAAGCCAGAAGTGCCAGCTTTCTAGCAGGCTCCTCTCCTCCTGTCACTGGGTCACACTAGTAACTCACTGACACTCACAGCAGAACACCAGCTATCCTGTTTCTGCTCAATCCCTGGCTACTAGGACAGCAGTGCTGAAACTGGGCACACAGAAGGACCTACTCCTGAATGACAATCAGAAATGAAAATGGGGGAAATGCGGGTTGGAAGAACACTGGCTGTTCTTCTAAACCTGGGCGGTTTCCACCACCCGCACGCAACTCACGCTCATCGGAACCCCAGCTCTAGATGATCTGATGCCCTCTTCTGGCCTGGCTGTTCTTCTAAACCTGGGCGGTTCCCAGCGCCCGCACGCAGCTCACACTCATCGGAACCCCAGCTCTAGATGGTCTGATGCCCTCTTCTGGCCTGGCTGTTCTTCTAAACCTGGCGGTTCCCAGCGCCCGCACGCAGCTCACGCTCATCGGAACCCCAGCTCTAGATGGTCTGATGCCCTCTTCTGGCTCCAAGAGCATCGCACACATACACTACATGGACATTCATGCAGCAGAACATCCACATCATAAAATAAAAATAAATAGAATCTCAAAACAAACAGAAACTAGAAACATCTACAAATAGAAGAGACACTGAAGGATGAGCTCTTTGATTAGAGTTCATTTTTATGATCACTAATTCCCATAAGTAGATTCAACTCAGCAGTATTAAAGCATGTAAGCCGAAGCCAGGCATGGCGGACACACCTTTAATCCCAGCACCAGGATGAGGGGAAGGCGGACCGCTGGGATTGAGGCCAGCCTGGTTTACATAGCATAGCAAGATCCTGTCTCAGGAAAAAAAAAGAAAGAAAAAGGAAACTAGCAAATAAATGAGTCCATCTTGAGCCACAGAACCAGTTCGAGGCCACCCTGGACAACATCTCAAAAATAAAACAAGGTCTAGGAATAAAGCTCAGCGGTAGGGTAGTTACCTAGCACGTGCAAGGCACGAGGCTCCATCTCTAGTACTGCATCAAAAAAAAAATAAAAAGGAAAGGGTGGGCACCCACAGGAATGGACTAAAAGGGACAAAAGAGCTGAGAATAAGTGCTAGCCTGGCCTCCTTGCCCAGTAGGAAAGGGGAGCTGATGAGAACAGAGACTCTACTAACTCCTAAGAAGTTCTGACGAGCTGGTACACAGCCGGTTGGTCACCTAGGCAAGGAGAGAGGCTGTCCCAGGGGGCTCTGGAGGTGGCAGAGCTCAAGCTGCCCAAGCCCAACATCCTGTGCTGCTCACCCTGGGGAAGGATCCGAGCCTTCACTGGTGCCTTGGCAGCCTTCACAATCTCCTTCAGCATCTTCCGCTCCTCTTCTCCCACCAGAGAGACAGAGCGCCCAGCCCTGCCTGCACGTGCAGTCCGCCCCACCCGGTGCACATAGTGTTTGACAGTGTTGGGCATGGTGAAGTTGATCACCTGAAGACCAGAGCGAGGACGGTGAGGAGCAGCAGCAGGCACAGGAGGCACCGGGACCCCACCGGGGACAACACAAGACTCACTGTTTTCACTCCCTCAATGTCAAGCCCACGGGCTGCCACGTCTGTGGCCACCAGGATGTCAATCTGTTCATCCTTAAAGCGCCTAGAAAGAACCAAAGAGATGTTTAATAAGCTACCTCAGCCTAACATGGTGAAATGGTAAAGGTATCTGCCACCATGCCTGAGGATCTGGGACCTCATGCTGGAAGGATCTCAGTCCCTGGGACCCACATGCTGGAAGGAGAGAACTAATTCCTACAAGTTGTCCTCTGACGTCCGCACTGGCACCATGTCACACACTCAAGCACACAAAAATAAATAAAAACAACCAGCACTGACTGAACACATCAAGTCAGGTGTATACTGTTCCAGACTACAGCAGAGAGCAGAGGTCAAGAGCCTCACAGGGTATAGCTCAGGTCCTCGCTTTACACCCAGCTCTCAGGCAGTGATGAACAGGGCAGGGGTGAGGGGGTCTTCTGAAGGCCCCTGTCCTGTAGCTCTCCTCTGCTCTTGAGAACTGAGCAACAAACCATACAGGAACCACGTAGCGCATGCAGAACAGATGCTTGTGAAATGACTGCTGGCCAGGGGCCATGTGACATGTGACATCTGGCATGGGCGCTGCTCTGGGAAAGCCACACACAGGAGAGCAATGAGAGCAACCTGCTCAGAGGTCAGGTGAGTTCTAACTACATGCACCCTAAGAGCGTTCAGATTAAAACTAACCAGTTCTGAGTTGTCAGTGATTCCCACCTCAGTCTCCCACCTTCTGGGACTACAGGTGTGTGGCAGACCCTGGTGTACAACTGCTTAAAGTGGGGCATTTTATTTGTGTCCCCTGCCTCTACTCTAACATAACCCCAGGGTTCTATTTGCTCTCCACAAGGTCTCCTGGGCTGACCAGGAAGGAGGGCGGCACCAAGCATTACCGGAGGGCCTCCAGCCGCTGGGTCTGTGACAAGTTGCCGTGGAGCTCGCCCACCTGCAGCCCCAGCAGCCCCAGGAGGATGTGCATGCGATGGGCCTGCTTCTTGGTCTGGGTGAACAGCATCACGTGGTCAGTAAAGGTTCTCATCAGGAGAGCTGCAGGGAGAAGAGTGAGCCAGCACTGGGCAGACTGACCATGTCCTGTCTGCGGGGCTCACATGCCAAGGCAAAGCCAGAGAAGCCAACTCCCAAGTGTAGTCAGCAGCTAAGGGAAATGGGAGACGGCACGCTAGTTCATGTGGAAGGAGACATGGGCCAGGTAAAAAGCAGTGCCACTGTGTGAGCTGGGGGAGTACGGACGCCCACCCTGCCCAGTGCAGCCCTGAGCCTTCACCTGCCACAATGGCTTCGCGGTCCCCTTCCCTGTTAGGCCGGATCCGTATGAACTCTTGCCGCAGGAAGGGAGCTACGTCTGTGTTGCTGTTCACAAATATCCGCACAGGATTCTTTAAGGAGACCGAAGCCAGATCCTTCACCTACCAAGTACAAGGTCAGGGCTGCTTAGCTCTGTGAGGTGGAGAACAAGAAAAGAGGCTTGCCCAGCTGGGGTCCTCTGCATGCAACTAGGCACACCCACCTCATCTGTCATGGTGGCCGAGAAGAGCATGGTCTGGCGGTGGTGGGAGCACATTCGGATAATCTCCTTCATCTGTTCCTCGAAATACTCATCCAGCATCCTGGGGGAGGGGCAGACACACTGAGAAAGCTCTTCTGTCAAGATGGAGGGGAGGGAGGCCACCACACAGGCCATGGCTGCATGGAGACTCAGGCTTGCTCTGGACTGCCGCTGTCTCACCCTAACTTCGTCATGTCTGAGCCGCCAGGACTCTACCCTTCTACTCTGCAAGGCACTGAGATTGTGACAACTTGTCCCCAAATGTCCCAACAGCACATATTCTGACAGACAATAACCTGCTCCTACACAACCACAATGTCAAACCACCTGCCAGACACGTGAGTATTTGGACAAGACCAAACCTCCTCCACTGTACCCCCAAATGCTACTGTGATGCAGGTGGTAGTCACCCCTCTTTAGTCTCTGTCTGGAATTAACTCCTCAGTCTTGCTCTCTCTGCGCTTGTCTAGCTGTGTTCTGGTGACTGAGATGCTAAAGCATCCTAGGGAGGAGGTCAGGGCTTGCAGAAGCTTGAGGCAGGTCAAGAAGATGGTGCTGCGCCTCGGACGAGCATCATGTGGGTGTTAACGGGCTTTAGGACAGGTGCACCAGAGATGTGACACACAACTGGGCTGGACAGACTGGGCTGCCATCAGCTGAGCTGAGGGGAGGGTGACCCACCTTCTCAACAGGCCTATGTCATTGGTCCAAGTGGGATATGTACGAGCAAGAGGAGGGCAGTAAGTGTGGAGGGGCAGTCCTGGAGATGGCCTGTGGAAGCCATACTGCCTTGCCTGCATTACTCTAGAGTATCCAGCATGAGGTGAGCACCTTTCTTATTTCCATATATAGATAAGAAAAAGATTTGTTCTGAGGATCTCAGGGACATTTTCAAATCTCAGAAATGGTAGAGCTCTCATTATTTGGGCTTTTTTTGGAAACAGTCTCACTCTGTACACAAGCTGGTCTGGAACTTGCTATGTGCTGTGAGCTAGACTCACTCTTGGCAATCTTCATGCTGTGGCATCCCAGCCTCCCAAGTGCTGGCATCACAGGCAGGCAACACTGTTCCTGAATGACCTCTCTTACTTCTTAAGCAGCACACTACAATGAAGGAGGAGAGGAGAAAGGGGAGAAGGGTAGGGAAGGAGGGGGAGAGGAAGGAAGGGGGAAGGAAGGGGGGGAAGGAGAGACGGGGAAGGGGAGGGGAAGGGAGTGGGCACACATGCATACCCAGAAAAGCCTGATCTAAATCCAGACAGAGACCCAGTGTGAACGGTAATCATGTTACGCACGAGTCACCAAGAGCCTTAGAGAGGGTGCAGGGCAACAGTGCAGAATCCCCGGCCCCGCATCTCAGGCTCACCTGTCAGCCTCATCCAGGATCAGCACTTCAATGCTGCTCAGGTGGAAGGAAGGGCAGTTATGGAGGTGGTCGATGAGCCGGCCAGGTGTGGCGATGAGGATGTCTGGTGCTGCCCGAAGAGCGGCTTCCTGAGACTTCACATCCAGGCCACCTGCAGAGCAGACCCCATGGATGGCCTGGTCAGTCATTCATCAGTGGTGCCACCTGCCTGGGCTTAGGCCAAATGTAGAGCATGCAGAGGAACAAGAGAGCCCAAGGCCTTGGCAATATGATTTCTCCATGGGCGTCGATGAGGAGCCACACACACCCCCATCCCTGAATTTTCTTTCTCAAGGTTAAGTCTTCTTTGGGTTTTGATGCATTCATTACAATCCGCTGAGAGCAGACATCAAAGCAGCACTTCAGAACTCAACGACTAAAGCTGTTCAAGGCCTGAAAGCAGCAGCTGTACAAACTGATGGTGTCTCTTTCCTGAGGACCATGATCATCTCTGATTTCCAACCACACACAGAGGGTAAAAAAAGCCAAGACTCCATGACACTAACTTCACCAAGAGCCCCCCAACCCTATCACTCACACTAAGCGGGAATTCCGCCCTAAACGGCTGCAGTACCGACAAGTCTGACTTTTGAAGCCTCATTTTTCTTTATTGGTTTGAGACAGGGTCTCACATATGTAGCCCAGGCTAGCAATGAGCCCTACCTCATCCTCCTAAGTGCTAGGATCACACAAGTTTTTATGAAAAATAATACTCTTTTGTGTGTTACTACAAACTGAACTCGGAGACTGGCAGAAGCTACACCACACAAACCCTCTACCACGGAGCCACACCCCCATCCCTGAATTTTCTTTCTCAAGGTTAAGTCTTCTTTGAGTTTTTGGACAGGGTCTCACTGTGCATCCTTGCTGATCTAGAACTCATTGTGTAAACCAGTTGTGTTGGCCTCCAACTGACGGAGACCTGACTACCTCTGCCTTTCAGCGCTGGTATTAAAGGCCTGCATCACTTGACAAGGTTTTTTTTGTAAAGGTCAGTTTCATTTTATTATGTACCTGCATGTGCACCCCTGGTACTATGCCTCATAGGTCAGAAGAGAATGTCAGATCCCCTGGAACGGAAGTTACAGATGGATGTGAGTTGCATGTGGGTGCTGGGAACTGACCCCAGGCCCTTTTCTAGAGCAGCATGTGTTCTGAACCACTGCACCAACTCTCCAGCCCCAAGGTTAAGTTTTGTGAGTAGAAATGCAGTTCAGTAATACAGTATCCTGCAAAAGGCCCTAGAGTCAATCCCCAGTGCCACAAATCAAAGAGGTCAAGTCGTGCTAAGTGTGCTGGCTCTCACTCAGTAGCAGGGGTTAGGCAGGAAGATTGCTGTGTTTGAGGTCAACCTGAGCTACACAGTTAAGTTCCAAGCCAACCTGGGCTACAGACTGAAACCTTATCTCAAAAATATAAAACAGAGTTAAGTCTTAATGAAACCTCTTCCCCTGCGTCCAGTAACTGCTATGAAAACATGTCCACTAATTTTTAGGTGGACCCAATTAACACAGAGGTTTTCCTGACATCTGGGGTGCACTGAGGCACGCCCCCATGCTCTGTCTGTCACACCATATCTCCCAGAGGCTGGCGGCCCTCACTCACCCACAGCCAGGCAGGTAGTGATGCTGCAGAACTGGGCCAGCTGCTTGGTGACAGAGTGCACTTGGATGCCCAGCTCTCTGGTGGGGACCAGCACCAGCACTCGAGTGACAGCGGCCTGGCGGGGCTTGTAGATCAGACGCTCCAAGACAGGCAGTGCAAAGGCTGCAGTTTTGCCTAGAGGGAGGACAGCAGAGCAGAGAGCAGCTTCAGCACCTTCCATGCCTGGCCCACCTGAGTCCAGGAACCCACATCTCTGCTTATGGGAACATACAACGTATGCACGTAGTGCTTGCCTACTGCCTCACCAGGTCCATGTAAACGTAAAAGAGAAGTGTAAGGACTGGGCTGGCGAGCAGGTCAGCAGTTACCAGGCAGGCCGCTCTCCCCAGGACCTATTATCACCCCATCCCCATGCTAACACCAGTGGATGCCAGACATGAAGCTCACATTCTCAGAGTCTTAGTTAGCTAACACTTACATGTATGTCTGTGCAGGGATGTCACATACGTGTACCCAGAGAACACACAAGTGCAATGCATCCTCTGGAACTGGAGTTAGAGACAGCTGTGAACTGCCATTGGGGACTGGGAATTGAACCTGGGGTCCCTGTTAATCAGCCAGTGCTCTTGACCACTAAACTATCTCTCTAGCCCCGATACTTATCTATTTTTATATTTTACATGTATGTGAGTATTTACCCTGTATGGATGTATGCCTGGTGCCATGTAGAGATCGGGTATCTGATCCCTTAGAACTGCAGTTTTAGATTCCTGTTAAGCTGCCACATGGGTGCTGAAAACCAAACTTTAGTCCTCTGAGAAAATAGCCGGTGCTCTTTACTTCTGAGCCGCCTCTCCAGTCCCCAAGTTCAGTGTCCTACAGCATGCGTTATGAAGCCAAATTGGCATCCCAATAGCTTTTAAAGCTGTTAAAATCACCAACTGAGAGGGGCTGGAGAGATGGCTCAGCGGTTAAGAGCACTGACTACTTTTTCAGAGGTCCTGAAGTCAATTCCCAGCAACCACATAGTGGTTCACAATCTGTAATGAGGGGGTTGGGGATTTAGCTCAATGGTAGAGCACTTGCCTAGCAAGCACAAGGCCCTGGGTTCAGTCCTCAGCTACAAAGGAAAGGAAAGGAAGAAAAAAAAAAAAAGACAAAATTATAAAAAGACCAAAAAACCGCAAGGTAACTGGCACAACCTGTAATGGGATGTGATACTCTCTGCTGGTGTGTCTGAAGACAGCAAGAGTTACTCACATATATAAAATAAATCTAAAAAAAAAAAAAAAAACCCAGCTGAGAGGCTGGCTGGGGAGATGGCAGTGGTCGTAAGCCAGTGCTGCTCCTCCAGAGGATGCGCAGCTCCCAGCAGCCCCGCCAGGCAGCTCACAACTGCCTGTGACTCCAGCTCTGGGGGACTGTCATCCTCTTCTGGACTCTGGGCACACCTGCACTCACATGCACATATAACCCACATAAGACGTACACATAAGCACGTAATTAATAAAATAAAATCTTTAACAACAATCTCAAAATCGCCAATTGAGTACAGATTTCTACAGACTTTTCTTTCTAAGCTATCCTCTGTACCCCCAGACTGAGCAGAAATATACACTCTTTCTGCCTCGGCTCTGCGATTAGAGGACAACACCACGACATCCAGCTTTATAAACTCTTTCAATAGTTCAAAAGGCCACATGAAGGGGCTGCAAACAGAGCTCCCTTGCTGCTCCTGCAGAGGACCTGGGTTGGGTACCCAGCACATACATGTTGACAGTCAACTCCAGGTACAGTTATACAATGCCCTATACCATACCTGCACACATATGGTACTTGTATACACATGGAAGCAAAATACTCATAATCTTTATTCTAGATTTTTTTTTTTTTTTTTTTGAGACAGGGTTTCTCAGCCGGGCAGTGGTGGCACACGCCTTTAATCCCAGCACTTGGGAGGCAAAGGCAGGCGGATTTCTGAGTTCGAGGCCAGCCTGGTCTACATAGTGAGTTCCAAGACAGCCAGGGCTACACAGAGAAACCCTGTTTCGAAAAACCAAACAAAAAAAAAAAGAGAGAGAGAGAGAGAGAGAGAGAGAGAGAGAGAGAGAGAGAGAGAGAGACAGGGTTTCTCTGTGTAGCCTTGGTTGTCCTGGAACTCTCAGCGTAGACAAACCTGGCTTCAAACTCAGATCCATGTACCTCTGCTTCCTGAATGCTAGGATTAAAGGCGTGCACCACCTGGCTCACTAATAAATTTTTAAGGAGACAGGTGTTTAGCAGACTACAGCAGCCTAGAGCCCTAGTGTGCTCTGGCCTCCTCTTCCCTCCCACCCACACTCTCACCTGTCCCAGTAGCTGCACAGGCGCAGATGTCTTTCCCCAGCAGACCCACAGGGATACACGCCTTCTGGATTGGAGTGGGCTGCTTGAAGCCCATGGCTGTAATGGCCTGAAGGGAAAAGTTTCAGTCAGACCAGGCAGGTGGACAGGGAGTGATTCACAGCCATAAGGTAACCAAGTCTCTGGGGCACACAACTTCCTCTGAGTGCCTCTGCTCCAGGGCCTAAGGCAGCAGCTACACTCTGGACAGCAGGTCTGGCAGCCTCGCTTTGGAAACTGGCAGAAAGAAACAGACAGAAAGACAAATTCTATAGAGATAAATGCAGCCACGAAGAAGCTGCCGACAACCAGGGAAGACGTGCCAGCCACAACAGGGATGTCAAGGATGACTCACTGAGCCCTGCGGGGTAAGAGAGCACCCCAGGAGACTTCCAGAAGAAGAGTCTTTCAGGCAGAGGAAACAGCACGTGCAAAGGAGAAAAGTGCTACAATGTCCTCCAAAGGAACCTGAAGGGAGGTAGGTCTGAAGTCAGTGTGAGGGCTTTGGCTTCATCCCAAATGCTCAAGACCGCTGTCTGGAGCCGAGCCCACAGCATCGTTGAGGAAACAAAGAGGAATGCAAGGAGCCTAGACGGAGCCTGCTGCAGGAATCCACCTCTGTCGGCTGGTTATGGCGATGTGCATCTAGGTCCCAACCCTCGGGGGACAAAGGCAGGAGGACCAGGGGTTCACGGCCTACCTCAGCTACACAGCATGCTCACAGCAAGCCTGGACTACGTGAGCATGTCTAAAATGAGCTAAGCAGGCCGGAGAGATGGCTCAGCAATGAAGAGCACTTGCTGCTCTTGCAGAAGACCCGAATTTGGTTCTCAGCACACACGGCAGCTCACCGTCACTTCTAACTCCAGCTGCGGGGAAACCATGCTGTCTCCTGGCTTCCACAGGCACAAGCACACATACATGCATGTTTCATGTGAGGCGCACACAGAGAGAAGGGAAGCAATCAAAAAAGAATCAAGCCTTGTTGCCAAAGCTCCTACCTTTAGGAGGGGCCGGGAGAGGTTCATGTCCTGGAAGGACAGGCTTTTGTCATACTCAGATGCATCCTCAAAGAATCCTCCTGCTTCCTGCAACAGATCAGATGACAGGAAAGAACTCAGCAAAGCGACCAAGCCTGCGTGTCCTTCCAGGCTGCGAAAGCGAGCTGCCCAGCAACCCCCTACCCAGCTCACCTGGTCCTTCTTCCTCCTCCTCTTCTCCTTCACTTTGAGTGTGTCTGTGGGAAAAGCACAGCAGTGAGCATAGTCCTTCCTGCCCAGCACCTGCCTCTGGACCACATGTCCTCGGACTGTCCACGGATTAGCCCAGCACCATCCAGGGAGGCTGCTGTCCCCGCCTTTCACAGACAATGACAAATGCAGGCAAGACACTAGCCTGATGAGTACAGTGTAGACAGCAGGCTCTTAACAAAACACAATACTGTGACATTTTAGTGAATTCTAACAAAACGCTCACTGAACCCCCAACATTGGGCAAACCCAATGCAACTGAGCCACCCCAAGTAGGTGAGTTGTAGAAGAGCCAACACTCTGTGGAGCTGAGGATGAAGAGAGAAGCGGCCACCCACAAAGAATAAGCCTCTGATGTGGTGGCCAGTAAAGACAACCTAACATAACACACCCCAGCAACGTGGGGTCCAGTAAGCTCCAGCACAGAAGACTGTACAACTTCCTACAGAGCCAAGGTGCATCAGCCTACCTGCTTTGGTGAGGATCTCCTCATCCTCAGAGGAATAGTCAGTCTCAGAGCCTTCGTCCTCAGAGCCTGCCTCACTCTCGCCTGGATTCTCCTGACCCTTCCGGTCAGAATCTGCCTGGCCCTCTTTCTCCTCCACCTTCCCAGACTTGGCTTCCTTATCCTAAGGAAAAATCAAATAAAGTAGGTGTGACTACAAACACCAAGAAATTCAGAACCTACGAGAAGCCATGCTGAGCTCCATGGCCAAACAGGCTGTGTGGCCAGACAGTAAGAAGTAATGACCACCTAGACTGGAGCATCTGTTCCCATCCCTCTCAAAGCCACAGGCCAGGACCAGGGCTGGGTCTCAGCCTCACCGCTGCTTTCCTTCTCTTCCGTACTTTCTCAATCTTCTCATCCAGGGTAGTAGCTGCCCTCTGGAGAGAAAATCAAGACAGGTCAAAGACACGTATAATGCAGAAAGGACACCAAACAGGCATGTCACGGGGGCAGGACCCAAATGTTAGTATAGAAAAGGCTTGTCTGAGCTAGGCATGGTGGCTCATACCTGTAATCCAGCATTTGGAAGGGTTGAGGCAAGAAGCCACCAAGTCAAAGCCAGCCTTGGCTACACAGTGAGTTCCAAGCCAACCTGGGCTGTCAACCCTATCTAAGGCTGTCTCAAAGACTACTAGATGCTGCTGCCTAAGGCTTAGCTCATTTTGGAAATTTTCATCAATCTGCAAACTTTGTTAACCAAGATTAACAACCAAAAGAGGATCTGGTCGAAACATATTACATGTACATATGAACATTAAGGTTTTTAAAAAGGTATTAAATAGTTTGTTAAAAAATAAAAATAACTAGATTACTAAGAACCAAACACATTTTTTAAGAGATTATTTTAGAAACCAAAGAGATGATGCAGCAGTTAAGATCATCTGCTGCTCGAATCACAGGGCCTGAGTTCCATTTCCAGGAACCACATTGGGTGGTCACAGGCATCTTTAACCCCAGCTCCAAAAGATCCAGTTCCCTATTCTGGCCTCGGTAGGCACCTGGACACAGCAGATACACACACACACACACACACACACACACACACACACACACACACACACACCTCCACATACCCAGCAGATACACACACACTCTTGCATATACCCAGCAGACACACACACACACACCTCCACATATCCAGCAGACACACATACAAATAAAATCAATCAATCAATCAATCAATCAATCTTGGTGTTAGAAAGATGCCTCATCAGTTAAAAACACTGGCTGAGCCGGGCAGTGGTGGCGCACACCTTTAATCCCAGCACTTGGGAGGCAGAGGCAGGTGGATTTCTGAGTTCGAGGCCAGCCTGATCTACAGAGTGAGTCCCAGGACAGCCAGGGCTACACAGAGAAACCCTGTCTCGAAAAACCAAAAAAAAAAAAAAAAGAACACTGGCTGCTCTTCTGGAGGAGACAGGCTCCACTGAAGCTCACAACCACCTAAAAACTCCAGTTCTAGGGGATCTGACGCCCTCTTCTGGCCTCCACACACACTGGACGCATGAAGTGCACTCACACAGACTTCACCTTCTGTCATGCTAGGATTATAGGCATGTGCCACCATGCCCAGATGTGGGCATTTAATAAAGAAGAAAAGTTCATTTACACATGTACTGAAGCAGGTGTAGGAGACAAGAACCACAGAGAACACGTGGAGGTCAGAGGACGAAGAGCAGACTCAGTTCTCTCCTACCATGTGGGTTCTAGGGACTAAATTCAGGTCATCAGGTGACAAATGCCCTTACCATCTCACCAACTGGAATAAGATCCTCGGATACTTCTAAATGTCACCCCTGGACAAGTTACTATAGTTCTGACTACAGTCACAGTAGGACCACTTTATAGTGTGCTCTACCGTTGCTAAGTCACGAGGACTATGGGGTACCTGTAAGTTCCTCTCTCTTCTACATTGAGCCTACACAACTTCTTCTCAAAGTCCTCAAGTTCCAAAAGCTCCCGAGTGGAAGATGGAGGCGAGAGGCCATGAGATAAGCATTTGTCCAACCTTAGCAGCCCATCACCCATCGCCTGGATTCCATCCCAGTCAGTCTCACCTTCTTCTTGAGCTGGCTCATGACATCAGCCAGGGCCCAGCTGCCATCGTACGTGCCCTCCTTCTCAGTGAAAACAAAGTCAGGGTTGAAGTCAGCACTGCGGTTCTTCTGCAAGGCTTTCTGCTTGCGGCCCAGCACAATGGGTCCCTGCAGAGAGGAGAGGTGGGACAGTGTCCAGCTGAGATGGAGGGAGGGAAGGCAGAAAAGTAAGAGGGAAGGGAGGGGGCCTGACAGGAGAAACCCACAGCTGGGAACATAGACGGACCAGTTGGGAAAGCCTGCCTGGTGTGTGGAAGGCCCTGGGTTCAAATCAACACACAGAATACAAAAGAAACATGGCAAATATGGACAGACAATAAGGAAGTGACTAGCTTACAACTGTCCTGGAGGTTTTTAACACACCTGTCAGTGGGTACTCAGTAGTCTATAAAGCCAAACATGAGTCTACAGAAATTCTGATCAAATACCTAACAAGCTGCATTCCAAAATGCCTGCCCAGCACTTTGGTTGAATGTTGATGCAGTTGGGCCCAGCCCACCATAGGAGACACCACTCCTGGGCAGGTGGTCCTGAGCCGTATAAGGAACAGGCTGAGCAAGCCAGGAAGCATTCCTCCGTAACTTCTGCTTACAGTTCCTGATTCTTGGTTCCTGCCTGGAGTTCCTGCACGGACTTCCTTTGATGAGGGATGGACTGTGATATAGAACTCTAAGCCAAAATAAAGCCTTTCCTCCCCAAATTGCTTTGGATCTTGGTGTTTTATCATAACCACACAACCTAACAAATGGGCTGGGGACTGAGTTCAGTGATAGAGTAATTGCCTGGCATGCATGAGGCCCCAGGTTCAATTCCCAGTACTGCCAGAATGGAAAAAAAAAAAGACATTTCATAATGTGTATGTATGAGGCCAGGTATGATGGCACACACCTTTTTTTTTTTTTTTTTAAAGATTTATTTTATTTATTATATGTAAGTACACTGTAGCTATCTTCAGACACACCAGAAGAGGGCATCCAATCTCATTATAGATGGTTGTGAGCCACCATGTGGTTGCTGGGATTTGAACTCAGGACCTCTGGAAGAGCAGTCAGTGCTTTTTTTTTTTTTTTTTTTAATTTTATTTATTTATTCATTTATTTATTATATGTAAGTACACTGTAGCTGTCTTCAGACACCCCAGAAGAGGGCATCAGATCTCATTACGGATGGTTGTGAGCCACCATGTGGTTGCTGGGATTTGAACTCATGACCTTTGGAAGAGCAGTCAGTGCTCTTAACCACTGAGCCATCTCTCCAGCCCTGGCACACACCTTTAATCCCAGCACTTAAGAGGCCAAAGCAGGTGGATCTCTGTGAGTTTGAGGCCAACCTGGACTACATAATGAGCTCCAGGGCAGCCAGGACTATGCAACCCTATCTCAGTAATGACAATAATAGGGCTGGAGAGATGGCTCAGCAGTTAAGAGAACTGCTCTTCCGAAGGTCCTGAGTTCAAATCCCAGCAACCACATGATGGCTCACAACCATCTGTAATAAGATCTGAGGCCCTCTTCTGAGGTGTCTGAAGACAGCTACAGCCAGCGGGCCAGAGTGAGTGGGGTGCAGCGAGAGGAAAAAGTGTCTGAAGACAGCTACAGTGTACTTACACATAATAAAGGAATAAATCTTAAAAAAAAAAGTGATGATAATAACAATAATATATACATACTAAATGATCACACTATATACCTTATATTTACAAAATCACAATTACAATAATATACCTCAATAAAGCTGAGAAAAAAGGCATAGCTACTGAGTCCCTGACATATACAAGGCTCCCCACTAGGTGTTAAAGATAAGTCATCATCTAGGCTGCAGAGATGGCTCAGTGGTGAAGAGCACTGACAGCTCTTCCACAGAGGCTGTTTGGTACCCAGCACCAAAATAGGAGCTAACAACTTTCTGTAACTCCAGTTGCAAAGAATTCAGTGCCCTCTTCTGGCCTCCTCGGGTACCCCAAACATGTGGTAGACATACATAACACGCAGACAAAACATACCAATGCACATAACATGAAAAACAAAGGAAGGTGGCTGGAGCACATGACTTTAATCTCAGAACTTGGGAGGCAGAAGCAGGTGGGTCTGAGTTCCAGGACAGCCAGGGCTACATGGAGGACCCCTGTCTCAACATGAATGAATGAATGAATGAATGAATGAATGAATGAATGAATGAATGAATGAATCTGAAGCTGGTCATGGTGGCGCACGCCTTTAATCCCAGCTCTTGGGAGGCAGAGGTAGCAGGCAGATCTCAGAGTTTGAGGCCAGCCTGGTCTACAGAGTGAGTTCCAAGACAGACAGGGCTACACAGATGAACCATGTCTCCACATTTCCAAAACTTCTGAAACCGGCAGAAACTGACATATCCCCAGAAGCTGACTGGCTGCCAATCCTAACTGGTTAAGTCCTATGTTCCAGTGAGAGAAGTGTCTCCAAAAACAAGGTGGACAGCTCCTGAGGAATGACAGACACTTGATATTCATTAACGTCTGGCCTGCTAACACGTGTGTATGTATCTACAAACACATACTCCACTTACAGGAGCATATACACCAGCAAGCATAGACACACACATGGGGGTGGGAGATGGGGGATGGGGAGTGTAATAATGGCCAGTCTAGCCTAACCGGGGAAACTCCATACCAATGAAAGATCCTGTCTTTAAGCAACGTGGACAGCTGGCGTAACAGCCCACAAAGTTGTCCTCTGGCCCCACACACAAGCATGTAAACAAGCACCCACACATGAACATGTACATATGCACACATACGAATGTACATAAGATGCAAACAGAGACAGGATGGTCAGAAGTTCAAGTCTGGTCTTAAATTACATAGCAATTTGAGGCCAGCCTGGGATATACAAGACCCCGTTTCAAAACAAAACACAAAACTGATGCAGAATTGAATACCAACAAGCCTCTTACCAACTGAAGCATCACTTCACTTCTGCCTTACAGAGAGGGTGATGAGTGAGCTAAGTATCTCACGATCACCACATAGCACGTATCAGGAGGGAAAACTTAATATTCCAACCCAAACACTTAGGTTCTTGCTCCCAAGCTTGAATCCTATTTAAAATGCCTCATTCCAATGACAGACATCAGAAAACTGCTGTCCTGTACAGTGGTAGCACAAAGGGACTTAGGACGCTGACTAAGGCAGCAGGGGGTTCCAGAACGAAGTTGTGGAGAGCAAAAATGCCAGAGCAGACTAAGACATCTAGACCAGTGGTTCTCAACCTTCCTAACCCCAAGACTGTGGTGACCCCAAACCATAAAATTATTTTCTTTTTTGTTTTGTTTTGTTTTGTTTTGTTTTTCAAGACAGGGTTTCTCTGTGTAGCCCTGGCTGTCCTGGAACTCACTCTGTAGAGCAGGCTGGCGTCGAACTCAGAAATCCGCCTGCCTCTGCCTCCCAAGTGCTGGGATTAAAGGCGTGCGCCACCACTGCCTGGCCATAAAATTATTTTCGTTGCTACTTCACAACTGTAATCCGTTACCGTTACGAATCATAATGTAAATATCTGATATGCAATCCCAGGGTTCCCGGGGTCAAGACCCACAGGTTGAGAACTGCTGATGGAGATGTACAGAGCAGAGGGAAGCCTTCCAGGCAGAGAACAGAAGTGTGAAGGGAAGCTGGCAGTAGGAGGGCACAGCTTGAAACCCAGCACTCAGAAGGCAGAGGCAGGCAGTCTCTGAGTTCAAGGTCTATAGAGGCAGGTCCAGGATAGCCAGGGCTAAAGAGAGAAAGCCTGTCTGGGAGATGGCATGGGTGGAGATGTGAAAGGCTCTTAGCAGAAGAAGAACAAAAGTTTCTATAACATGAATGGAATGAGATGGCAGTGTGTCATGACAAGGAGGGCAGAAAGGACAAGAGTCTGACCCCTCTGAAAGCCACAGAAAAGCAGCTGCAGGGCTGGAACTGCATGAGAAGACCACTCTGCTGCTTGGTGTGGAGACTACTCGAAGAAGACCGGACAATGCTGGAAACGAAAGTATGTGAGGGACACAAGTTTGCAGGTGTGACTTAGCCCTGGGAGGAGTAAAGAACGGTGTGTGGATGGACAGAGAGGGCAGAAGCCTTGGACAGACTCCTAAGCTGGCCAGCGGAGCACCAAACGATCTCACCACAACATCCTGAAATGCAGGCTAGAGCCTTAGACATTAGCTTTCTCGGAATCGGACTGCAGAGGCCCTGGGCCATCCGAAGTGCCCTGTGAGGCAGGCAGATGACAGTGTGAGGCACTAAGGGTTTGGTTTTTTTTTCTCTCTCGCCACTCACTCTAGAGCCACTTTCTCAAGGCTACATCCCCACCGTCTAGCATCACTAGAACATCCTGGGAGGCTTGATGGACAGTTGGGAGCATGTGTCCCCGACTGGGCAGGAAGCAAGACTGACTTCGCCTGCGGAGTTCGACTTCGCACAGCTTGGGTGAAACGGCCTGCGTGGGGACACCTTAGCACGCTGAGGAGGGCCTGGGGCCCGCGGCTGGTTCCCGGGAGCTCCCGCCCACAGTTCCTTCCCCTGCCGGCTCCCACCTCCTCCTCGTCGTCTTCGGAGTCCGACTCGGGCTCAACCGGCACCTCGTCATTTTCGCCGATGGTCCCGATGAAACCGAGCTCGGCCAGCATGCTGAAGAACCAGTCACTTCCGGAAGTGAGTGCGACGCACCGACTGGACCCGCCTTTTCCGCGACCGGCTCGCCGTCGCGCGCATGTGCAGTACGTCATTTCCGCTCTGGGGAACGTAGAGGCTTCGTCAGCGTGGTTTCGAAAAATAAAGTCAAATAGGTGGGGAGTTGTTTAAATTAGAAAACTACGTTGTCAGTTTTGGGAAAGAAATAGAAGTCTGAGAGCGTATAAAGGTGAGGGAAAAATTAGAAGTATGTGTACATTTGGGAAATTAACAAAATGGTAGCAAGGGCCGCCGAGATGGCTCAGGCTGGCAGAGGCGTTTGCCACACTATCCTGAGGACCTGAGTTTGATCCCAGTACCTACAAGGTGGAAGAAGAGCACGAAATCCAGAGTTGTCCTCTGATCTACATACTCTTTTCAAGTGAACCCGCCCCTCTTTATACGCACAATAACAATTAACAGGGGGACTGGATTCCTGAAGGGCTGGTTCGGTGATTAAGAGCACTGGCTGCTCTTGCAGAAGACCCAGGTTTGAGCCGGGCAGTGGTGGCGCACGCCTTTAATCCCAGCACAGAGGCAGGTGGATTTCTGAGTTCGAGGGCAGCCTGGTCTAAAGAGTGAGTTCCAGGACAGCCAGGGCTACACAGAGAAACCCTGTCTCGAAAAAACAAACAAACAAAAAAAGGAGTAACAGTCTCAGAATATAAGATAGAGAAAAAACACGTGACATGGATCTCTGTCCTCCAAATAAATACATATGGGTACACACACACACACACACACACACACACACACACACACACACACACACCAGAGGCCTCGCTGCTCTCAGCTTGTAGACTGCTTGTGTAGCATGAAGCTCTAGGTTCAATTCCCAGCACCATTAGTTGTGTTAGTGTACACCTGTAATCCCAACATTTGGAAGGTAAGGCAAGAGGATGCAGAGTTCAGGGCTATCCTCTGTAGAATTCAAAGCTAGCCTGAGCTATATGAGGCCATACCTAAACAGAAAAAGAACCTGGGCTGGGGAATGGTTCAGTAGATAAAGCACTTGTCCTTTTGCTCATCCCTCAAGAGTGAGGAACACAATTCCTGAAGAAGTTGATCAGACATCGAGGCCACCTGGAATCTCAACACTTAGGAGAAAGAAACATGGGATCCTGGGTCTAAGCTGGTTGGTCTAAGCTAGTTCAGACTCTGCCTTAAAATAGAAGGTGGGAAGCCATTCAGGATATCTCCCAGTGTCCTTCACACACATGTACCCTGGGGATGTTTGAATAGGAATGGCCCTCATAAGGAGTGGTTCTATTTGAGAAGATTAGGAAGTGTGGCCTTGTTGGAGGAATTATGTCAATGAAGGTGGGCTTTGAGGTTTCAAGGGCCCAAGCCACACTCAGAGTCTCTCTTTCTGCTGCCAGTGGATCTGGATGTAGGACTCTAAGCGCCTTCTCCAGCGCCATGTGAAGGGGAAACTTAGGGTTCCTTGGAAAGTCAGTTGTGTTGGATGGTGTTTTGCTGGGGCAAACACACGAACAAGTGTTTTCCTGAAGCAGACACGGGTGAAAGGATGCGTGATAAAGGATTCTTTGCTAACGCCATGCTAACACATGGTATTGGTCTGACTTATACTGCATAGTTGAGCTCCATTTGTCAGAACTCCATAGAGCGAAAAGCACCAAAAAAACTGGTGGTATGCTGCAGCTTCTTGCCTCTTCTGAGGACTCAGCCAACTGGCAGAGTGATATCAGCTGATACAGACTCACGTGGAGTTTCGCTAAGTCAGACTCACATGCTTAGGCAAGACATTTTGTGAGGTAAGACCCGTGGAGGACACATGATGGTCGAAGGGTGTATAAGGACTCAGTGGACTAGGAGAGGGTCTTGCTTGTAGAGCTAGCTCTGCAACACTTCTTGGTCTTGTCTTTGCTGATCTTCACTCTGTTGAGAGAGGCACTGTGGGGCAGTGGACCATGAGAAGTAGCCTGGTCCTCAGTTGGGCTAAAGGCTTTGAAGCCCCAGAGACCCTGAAGGGACGGAAGGAGCTTCACCTGCTCCCAGGCACCAGACCCCTGTCACTAGCCACAGCCCCCATAAATTTGTGGCCATCAGTCATATAGGGGAACGCCCCAAGCCCCTCCCACATGTAAATAAGGCATCCCTAATATCTCAGACCAAGACAATAGGAAAAGACCAAGACAACAGGTCACATAGGTTCAAAATAGAGATCTCCATGCTAATGAACTGCACCTAGAGGTACCTAGAGGCCTGGAGGGCATAGCCAATAAGCTTCCCTTCCCAGACACTCCTCCCTGCAAAAGGTATTTAATCTCAGGCCCGCCCTGCGAAGTGGGATGTGGTTTTACGAATCCATTTCCCACCATTGGCAATAAATGATTTGGAACCACAGACTGTCTCTTTTCATCGGGATCTGCTGTGGAGAGCCATGGAGAAGGACTTTGCCTACAGAGCCCCTGTCTAATCTCCCATAGAGGGCCTCCCTGTACTCCCAGCCAGGATCGCCACCAAATCTGCTGCTGTTAAACCAAGGACGCTCCCCTTGGGATTAGCTGGAGCTCCTCCTTTTCTCCCCCCCCCCAGCCCTGGGCTAGATCCAGCCCAAAGGCCCCCCACTCCATTCTCAGCTCTTCTCTGGCTCCCAGCAGTGCCTGGGTGTCTGAGAACCAGATGGCCCCAGTCTTGTCACAGACCGGCAGACATTGAACCAGCTCCGGTTGTCCCAAGCCTCAAACTGTGCTTTCCCGCCCTTGAGCAGTGAGTGTCCTGGGGCTTCCCTATGGCCCAACACCCACCGTGGACAGCATGGGGTAAGCACAGTCAAACTTCCCGTGTCCCGTCGTCTCCCCAAGTGGCTGTGCCCTGTGGCAGATTGGATGCAGGACCCATCAACCCTACAAGGCACAACAGAGAACTTCTAGCATTTCTGTTGGTCCTGGGGGTCAAGAGGCCAATTCAGCTGAGGCCTGGCTGTTCCTGCTAGGTTGTGCCATTATTGCTGCTGCTATCCCGACTCTACCGAACTGGACTACAGGGCTATCTGTAAAGTGTTTGCAGGTGGATTGAGCTGCCACTGCTGACCTGTGAACTGAACTGTTTCCTGACAGCACAGATGGGGTTTGCTCCAAAGAACAATTTCTAAACAGATCCACTTCCCTCATATCCCTTCTTTTCTACTACCTCTGGTGGGTGGTGGACTACAAGGGAGGTTAAAGCATTTATGAACCGTTATTAAAAGTAGGATTGAGAAAAAATTAAAGCTACAACCATGTCAGCCTACACACTGCTCTCTGCCATGATGACAATGAACAAAACCATCGAAACTATAAGAAAACCCTAATTAGCCGGGCAATGGTGGCGCACGCCTTTAATCCCAGCACTCGGGAGGCAGAGGCAGGTGGATTTCTGAGTTCGAGGCCAGCCTGGTCTACAAAGTGAGTTCCAGGACAGCCAGGGCTACACAGAGAAAGAAACCCTGTCTCGAAAAACCAAAAAGAAAAAAAAAAAAAAGAAAACACTGTCTGCTCTTGCAAAGGACTGGGTTTGGTTTCCAATACCCAGATTACCACCATCTGTAATGCCAGTTCCAAGGGACCCAATACCACCCTCTTTCGAACTCCAAGAGCACAAAGCATGTGCATGGTACACGTATATTCCTGCATGCAAAACATTTATATACATATTTTAAAAATCTAGCCGGGCATGGTGGTGCACAGCTTTAATCCCAGCACTCAGAAGGCAGAGGCAGGCTAATCTCTGAGTTCCAGGACAGCCAGGGCTACACAGAGAAACCCTGTGTTGTGTAGGGGGGAAATGTAAAAATAATTACAGCAAATATTTTTTTCATGTCAGTACCTTTGATATTTGGGGCTGGTGGGAAGCTGTCTGTTGTAAGATGCTTGCTTGCAGCATTCTCCACCCACCAGATGTCAGTGGCATCTCCTTCCCCTGCTCTGACAATCAAAGGTCCCCAATAGACAATCTGCTGCTTAGAACAGAGTCAGCATCTCCAGGTCCCTGCAGTTGGGATTGCCCAGGTGTGACACAGTTATTCTGCCTGCTGGTACTAGATAATTTTTGTGTTTAGCCTTGACTAGAGTCACAAAAACAACAAAATGACACAAAAACAAAAATAAACAAACAAAACCAACAACAGAATAAACATGCAGTGTCATTAACAACAACAAGAAGAAAAGATATTTACACATTACCCGTTTTTAATCTTTTGAGAAAGTTTGTACATTTCATTCTGGAATTTTTATAGGGAGACTTATGACAAACACATTGGCCAACTAACTGTAGCCAATTTGATGAACAGATGGGCCCATGCACTGTGGGAAGAAGAGAAGTTTATTCTTAGATACAAAGTTTATTCTTTATTCTTGGCAGTTAACTTTGTCTTTGTGAAGAAAGTCTTTTAAGTCCCATCCTTAAAGGAAGTTGGGGACACAAGCTCAGGGCATTTTCAGTCACTACCAGGTATTATATTACATTCTCTTGATCAGTAGGGTGTAACAGTTTCTTTCTTTCTTTCTTTCTTTCTTTCTTTCTTTCTTTCTTTCTTTCTTTCTTTCTTTCTTTTTTTTTTTATTTATTTTTGATACTTTATTTACATTTC
>CM052701.1:11726811-11792020 GCA_028551405.1 Uromys caudimaculatus
GGGGGGGGGGGGGGGGGGGTGTCAGGGAGATTGAAATATTCTGTCCTGAAGGAAAGCTCCTTAAATGTGTTGTGGATAGCCCTGGGAATGTTTGTATTTTGATGCTAATTCCGCCCTCCTGGGGGGGTTGGACAAGGAGTTACTCATAGGACTTCTTGTGAACCAATCACTGGGTGAGTAGGAGGAACATCCAGGTCAGATAGGGAAAGAGAGGAGGAGGAGGAAAGAGAGAGGGTCCTTTTGGAATGGGACAGATAATGGGTAAGATGTAGCAGCTAGAGTCTCCTGGTATCATGGTAGATCCGCAAGGATTCACCCCCAGAGGAATCATATTTTAATAAGGCATACAAGATTAAGCTTTAATTGTTGGGCCCAGAGATTGATTTACTATTGTTTCTGAGCTAAGTTTGTGTTGTGTTTTCCTTCACACGGCAGCTCATCTGGGTTCCAGAGAGAAAGGTACAGCAACTAAGTGTGGGTTTGCCTGATGTGCACCACAGAGGCCATGGGGGTAATGAAGCATGGGACTGGCGTGGTAGTGACCTGCCAGTGGGAACCTAGTGAGCTACTGTACTGGCTAGTTTTGTGTGTCAACTTGACACAAACTGAAGTTATCACAGAGAAAGGAGTTTCAGTTGAGAAATTGCCTCCATGAGATCCAGTGGTAAGGCATTCTCTCAATTAGTGATCAACGGGGGAGGGCCCCTTGTGTGTGGTACCATCTGTGGGCTGGTAGTCTTGGGTTCTATAAGAAAGCCAGCTGAGCAATCCAGGAGAAGCAAGCAAGCAAGCCAGTAAGCACCATTCCTCCATGGCCTCTGCATCAGCTCCTGCTTCTTGACCTGTTTGAGTTCCAGTCCTGACTTCCTTTCGTGATGAACAGCAATTAGAAGTGTAAGCTGAATAAACCCTTTCCTCCCCAACTTGCTTCTTGGTCATGATGTTTGTGCAGGAATAGAAACCCTGACTAAGACAGCTGGTTAGAGAGAGTGTGGAACTTTGGAGTTCTACAAGATAAAAGCAGGTTGGCCATTGCCTGCTAGTGCATGGCTGGCCAGGCCAACAGGGCTGAGAGAACAAGGGCATAGCACGGGAACATGATATATTCCTTCTTTTTAATATTTCCCGTAACAAAATGGGAAGGTAAACAAGTCAAAATAGATTCCGGAAGTCCATGAAACTGAGCAGATCCACTAGGCCCCTCCCTGCCAGAGTAAGCAGTAAAAGTAGCAAAGAAGATTCTCAGACAAGCCCAAGCTGCAAAAAGTGAGATCAGACCAGCTGCCTAGGAAAAAAAAATCAGAAAACACCTGAGCTTCCTGTAAGGGCTTTAGACTAACTGAGGCACCTGGAAAGGACACCCTCCAACCTGTTGAGCTGCCTGCAGGCTGTGCAGTGGGCTCCAGGCTCCCAGCTTTGTGAGCTGTCATCCATTTTGGGTGGGCTATGGTGATGCAGCTGTCTTTGAGTCATTCCTGGTCCTGTATGAAGTCGATACTTAATGGTTCTTTGGAGAATCAGTTGTGCTAAAAGACTAAGGCAGACTCCTGAAGTAATGTTTCACTGAAGCAGACACAGGAGAGAGGATGTTCTGCTAAGACAAACACATGGAAGGACATTTGATTAAGGATGCTTTGCTAGCAACATACATGTATTGGTTCACTTTACATTGTGTAGTTGAGCTCTATTTGTCAGGACTCTGAAGACTTGGGCTGATTGGATACATGTGCTAAGTCAAGACAGGTGTTGAGGCAAGATCTGTGCTGAAACAAGACCCGTGTTGAGATGAGGCGTGTGGAGGACACATATTTGGAAGGTGTAAATGGGACTTGGTGAAGTGGAGACAGCTCTTGGCTTGCTGGTACAGCTAGCTGTGTAATACTTGGGGGTCTCCAGTCTTTGCTGATCTTCGCTTCACTGAGAGAGGCACAGCAGAGAACTTAACCTGGTGTTCCTGTTGGTCCTTCTTGTTGAGTCGAGTTGAGACTGAGGCTTGGCTGTCTCTGCTAGGTCGTCTCACTGCTGTCATTAACCCAAGGCTGATGAACTGGGCTGTTGGTGTATCTGTGAAGTGTTTGCAAATGGATGGAGCTGCCACTGCTCACCTGTGAACTGAACTTCCAATTTCAGACAACACAGTCAGGAGTGGCTCCAATGAACCTTCCTGAACAGGTCCACTTCCCCTGTATCCTTTCTTTTCCACTACCTCTGGTGGGTGGTAGGTTACAGGGAGGTTAAAGTGTTTAAGAACTATCACTAAAAATATGATTTCAGGAGCTGGAGAGATGGCTCAGAGGTTAAGAGCACTGACTGCTCTTCCAGAGGTCCTGAGTTCAATTCCCAGCAACCACATGGTGGCTCACAACCATTTGTAATTGACATAAGCTAGAGTTGTTTGAAAGGAGGGAACCTCAATAAGATCTAGCTGTAAGGCATTTTCTTACTTAGTGATTGATGAGGGAGAGCCCAGACCATGGTGGGTGGTGCCATCCCTGAGCTGGTGGTCCTGCATTCTATAAGCAAGCAGGATAAGCAAGCCAGTAAGCAGCACTCCTTCACAGTCTCTGCATCAGCTCCTGCCTCCAGGTTCTTGCCGTTAGAGTTCCTGTCCTGACTTTCTTTAACTATGAACAGCAATAAGGAAGTGTAAGCCAAATAAACCCTTTCCTCCCCACGCAGTCTTCTGGTCATGGGGTATCATTGCAGAAATAGAAACCTTGGCTAAGTTTCTCTGTGTAGCCCTGGCTGTCCTGGTACTCACTCTGTAGACCAGGCTGACCATAAACTTGGGAATCTGCCTGTCTCTGTCTACCAAGTACTGGGATTAAAGACTTGCACCATAAGTAAATAAGCATGGCTGGGCAGTGGTGGCGCACGCCTTTAGTCCCAGCACTTGGGAGGCAGAGGCAGGCAGATTTCTGAGTTCGAGGCCCGCTTGGTCTACAGAGTGAGTTCCAGGACAGCCAGGGCTATACAGAGAAACCCTGTCTCAAAAAACCAAAAATAAATAAATAAATAAATAAATAAAGTGAATAAGCATGGCTTATCTATCTATCTATCTATCTATCTATCTATCTATCCATCCATCCATCCATCCATCTATCTATTTATTTATTTTTACTTGATGTGTATGAGGTATTTTGCCTGCGCGTACATCGGGTTGTATTGGCCACAAAAGCCAGAAGAGGGTGCTGGATCCCCTGAAACTCAAGTTTGAGGTGACCTTGAGCCACCATGATATTCTTGATGATCCTGAGTCCTTTGAAGAGCAGCTGGTGCTTTTAGCAGCTGAGTCATCCTCCTGCCCTGCCTCCAGACATTTTTGGTATTATTTTGGAGGAGGTTGGAGATACAGCTCAGCTGGTAGAGGGCTTGCCTAGCATACACGAAGATTTAGGTTTTGACACTTACTACCGCATGACCAGGACAGGGTGGTACACAGCTGTAATCTCAGCACTTAGAAGATGGACACAGGAGGATGGAAAGTTTCAGGTCATCTTCGCCTACTCGCAAGTTCAAGGCCACCCTGGGCTGCATGAGACTTTGTCTCTAAACTGAACAACAGTTGGGGAACTGGAGAGATGGGTCAGCAGTTAAGAGCGCTGGCTGCTCTTCCAGAACACCCAGCACTCACATTGTAGCTTACAACAGTCTGTAACTCCAGCTCCAGGGGGATCTGGCCACCTGCTTTGACACATTGCTTACATACACACACATGCAGGCAAAGCACCTACACACATTAAAAAAAATCTAAAAAAAAAAAAAAAAAAAAAAAATGTAGCCGGGCAGCGGTGGCGCACGCCTTTAATCCCAGCACTCGGGAGGCAGAGGCAGGTGGATTTCTGAGTTTGAGGCCAGCCTGGTCTACAGAGTGAGTTCCAGGACAGCCAGGGCTATACAAAGAAACCCTGTTTCGAAAAACTGAAAAAATGTAAATCTTAAACACCACCACCACCACCACCACCACCACCAATCAGGCAGTACGATGAGATGATTCAGCAGGTAAAGGCCCTTGGGTGGCAAATCTGATGACCTGAATCCAATTCCTGGAATTCAAGTTAAAGGTGGAAAGAGAGAACTGACTCCACAAAGTTGTCCCCTGGCCGCCACCTGCATGCCATAAAATGAGCCACCTCCTTTGCAACCATTCACATGAGCACGTGTACCTCACTACAATAAAAAAATAATAATAATGAAATTTAAAATAACATCAAAAGAGAAAGCAAAGTGTGTGTAGCTTCAACTGGCCTTGAATGTGAGGCAATCCTCCTGCCTCAGCTTTTCAGGCTGAGATCTCAGGTGTGAGCCACTCTACCGATCTCTCTCTCCTTTCTCTGGCATTGGGGATTAAAACCACAGCCTGCACACGAGCTACACACCACCCTCCGTCCACACTCCCACCCCCTCAGTTCAGATTCTCTCTTCCTTTTGAAAAAATTTTCTTGAGATAGTCTATCTCAGTAGCCTGTAGTTCATGCTGGCCCTGAACTCATGGAGATCCTCCTGTCTCAGGATTCCAGTAGCTCGCAGACATGAGCCGCCATGCCTTGCTTTCTCATGGGATTGATAGACTTGCTTTTCCGTTAACTGACTGTTGGTATTTTTGACCATTTTTTCTATTGGAAATCTTTTTACTATTCATATCTCTTTATAAGTTACAAAGTTTGCCATTAATCTTTCTTATTTGTATGATTACTCTGATGGCAGTTCTTGGCTATCAATTGAAATTATCTAAAATCAAAAATGGAAGAAATACATACGAGGGACTTAATTTGAAGAAGAGTCACTTCTAATCTGGGTCTTTGAAGTAGGAGACAGGCCTTTAATCTGGACTTTTTTATCTGGGAAATGCCATGCCTTTAATCTGGATTGAAAAAGAGGGAGAGGGAGAGAGAGAGAGAGAGAGAGAGAGATTGATTTATTCTATAAGTTCTGTTGCTCAAGAGAATCCTGACTAATACAGTTACATCTATTTTTATTTATTTTGAATGATTTATATACTTTATGTTTGTGAGTACACTGTTGCTGTCTTCAGACACACCAGAAGAAGGCATCAGATCCCATTACAGATGGTTGTGAGCCACCATGTGGTTGCTGGGAATTGAACTTAGGACCTCTGGAAGAGCAGTCAGTGCTCTTAACCACTGAGCCGTCTCTCCAGCCCCACATTTATTTATTTATTTATTTATTTATTTATTTATTTATTTATACATCAAACGTTCTGACCTTTTCTTCAAAGGTTCTAAACTTCGTTTCTACTTTAAGAGGCATTCTCTAGTTTAGAGTTAGGCATTTTTTTTTCCCTCCAAGGTTCTTCTGCTACTTCTGTTTGTTCATTTTGAGACAGTCACTCAGATCTTACAACATTTATCCCTAGGCTGATTTTTTTCTTTCTTTTCAATGGCCTTGAACTCACCAGGTGCCTGAGGGTGCCTTGAGTTCCGATCCATCTACCTGTACTGCCCACGTGCTGGGCTTACAGGAATGTGCCGCACATAGCTCCTCTGACGATGTCATACCATCCTTTCTTCGTTTAAATTTTTGATCCACAGGACTGGAGAGATGGCTCAGCTGTTGAGAGCACATCTATCCTGTTACAATCATTTAATCGTCGTCGTGGTCACTATCATCATCATCATCAGCAGCAGCAGCAGCAGCAGCAGCAGCATCGGCAGAGGCTGGATTCATGGCATGAGGTTAAGAGCACTGACAGCTTGTCCAGAGTGTTGGGGTTCATGAGTTGCTCCCCAAACCACACAGACACCAATCTCAGTCAGACTGGGGTGGTTCATTGAATGCACACCCTAATACTGATCAGTTCAGGGAGTAGCTCAGAATCATCTGTGGCTACAACATCAAACATTTCTCAAAGCAGGCATATAAAGGAAAAAAAAACCCACAATGAGCTCATACACAGGTGTAGGAAGTGCTGACCAGTGGTCAGCTCTGAGTCAAGACATTTTAGATGTAACAGTTTATACTGACTTTTTTTTTTTTTTTTTTCCGAGACAGGAACTCACTCTGTAGACCAGGCTGGCCTCAAACTCAGAAATCCGCCTGCCTCTACCTCCTAAGTGCTGGGATTAAAGGTGTGCGCCACCACTGCCCGGCTTTTTTTTTTTTAAATATTTATTTATGCCGGGCTATACAGAGAAACCCTGTCTTGAAAAACCAAAAAAAAAAAAAAAGATTAACAAACCTCATCCAGAACATAAGAACATAACAGGGTATGTGGTCAGCATGGCCCTGCTCTGAACCAAGTTATTTTCTGTGTCAGTGACTGGCAGGCATGTTACAGCAACACTATGAAATAGCTGGCAGGCATGGAACAAAATGGCCACAGCTAGGCTGGGGGAGGGGCAGACCTCAACGCTGAGGATCTGGTTTTGACTCCCAGCACCTGTGTGGCTGCTTGTACCATAGCTTTACAGAGGAGCCACATCTTTGTCTGGCCTCTGCTGGCACCAGTTAAAACACATGCAGGCGAGAGACCCATGGCTCCGGCCGCATACATGGCAGAGGATGGCCCTGTTGGACATCAGTGGGAAGAAAGGCCCTTGGGCCTAAGGGGGTTTGATGCCCCAGTGTAGGGGAATGCCAGGGCAGGAAGACAGGAGTGGGTGGATGGGGGAGTACCCTCATAGAGGCAGGGGGAGGGGAGATGGAATAGGGGGTTTCTGAAGGGGAGACCTGGAAAGGGGAAAACATTTGAAATGCAAATAAAGAAAATATCCAATTCAAAAAAAAAAAAAAACACAGCCGGGCAGTGGTGGCACACGCCTTTGGCTATACAGAGAAACCCTGTCTTGAAAAACCAAAAACAAAAAAACAAAAAAACCAAAAACACACATTCAGGCAAAACAATGCTCAAACACATCCATAAAAATATATAAATATAAACTACTAAAAAAAAGTTAATTCTTGGGGTCTGGAGAGATGGCTCAGTGGTTAAGAGCACTCATTGTTCTTCTAAAGGGCCTGGGATTGATTGCCAGCACCTACAGGGGAGCTCACAATCATCTCTAACTCTAATCTCAGGGGACCTGACACCCTATTCTTGTGCCCGCTCAGGAAGCATTCACGAACCCCAAAATACCACCATGGAACTCGAGCTTGGGCTCACCACTGACCCTGATGCAGCAGGATGGGAGGGTGAAGCCCCAAGTCCAGTTTCAAGCCAGTATTTATAGAGGCAAGCAAAGAAGCAAGGGGGTTTTCAGCTTGGCACACATCTGACTGGGGTGGGGCCATTATTGCCCTTTCAAATGATTGGCTGGTGCTGGGAGCCAAACCTTAAACTTAACTTCTGCTTTCCTCCTGATTGGTGGTTGTTAGGAGTGACTTGGAAACTAATGCTGGACGCAGGCTTGTTGGTTAACTCAAGTTCAACTTTAGGTCAGGTTCTCTAAGATGGAATCTGAACCCAAGATGGAGTCAGTCTGGTCTCTCAAGGTGACAGAGAAAGAGGGGGCGGGGGGAGAGAGAGAGTGGGGGAGAGAGAGAGAGAGAGAAAGAGAGAGAGAGAGAGAATGCAATCTTGGAGTGTTTCCTGTAGATCAGCAAGCAAGACTGGAGAATGTTTTGCCAATGGTAATTTTTCAAGCACTACTGTGTGCACTCAGAACTGTGAGGGTCCAGGGACACCTTTGATCACCAGTGTGACTGGAGGAAGAAATGCCAGGCATGGTGGTATATACCTTAGATTCCACTCAAGGAGACCAAGAGTTCCAGATCATTCTTGGCTATTTAGTGAGGTCCCCATCAGTCTGAGTTATGTGAGATCTTGTCTAAAGATAAATAAAAGAGAAACACACAAGAGACCAGAAAGGCACCAGTCTGGATGTTTCTGGGATGGCATTTCCAGAGAGGATTGGTAGTTCTCTAGAATGACCTAATCCTTGGGTAGATATCTGGAATATGATGGTGTTATCAGGGAGGTCCGGGTGGGGTCTTATTAGAGGATGTAGGTCACCAGAGTGTGTCATCCCTGACCACTACCTACCTGTTATGCTGTATTCTGTATTGTTTTTCTTTTTTTTAAAATTAATTAATTAATTAATTTTACTTATGTGAGTACACTGTAGCTGTCTTCAGACACACCAGAAGAGGGCATCAGATCTCATTACAGATGGTTTCGAGCCACCATGTGGTTGCTGGGAATTGAACTCAGGACCTCTGGAAGAACAGTCAGTGCTCTTAACTGCTGAGCCATCTCTCCAGCCCTGTTTCCTTTTTCTTTTCTTTTCTTTTCTTTTCTTTTTTTTTTTTTATTTATTTTATGTGTATGGGTGTTTTTCCTGCATGTATGTCTGTGTAGCATGCACATGCAGTGTCTATAGAACCCAGAAGATGGCATCAGATCCCTCTGAAACTAGAGTTACAGATAGTGGGTGCTGGGAATCAAACCAGGGTCTATGGAAGAGCAACCAGTGCTCCTAACCACTGAGCTATCTCATCAGCCCCATACTCTGTATTTTCTGGCCAGGTGTGATGTGATGGCTGCTCTGGGCTTGTTACACAAAAGTTTCCCAGAGCCGGGCAGGGGTGGCGCATGCCTTTAATCCCAGCACTTGGGAGGCAGAGGCAGGCGGATTTCTGAGTTCGAGGCCAGCCTGGTCTACAGAGTGAGTTCCAGGACAGCCAGGGCTACACAGAGAAACCCTGTCTCAAAAAACCAACCAACCAACCAAACAAAGTTTCCCAGAGGGATGGATGGAACCTTCTGTGAACATGAGCCCAAGAATGGAACCAGAGCTGTGGAGAGTGGGAGCCACCATGTGGGTGCTGGGAACTCAGCTGCACATATTTTAGGAGTCACTACTTTTCTTTTTTTTTTTTTTTAAAGATTTATTTATTTATTTATTTTATGTGAGTACATTGCTGTCTTTAGACACCCCAGAAGGGGGAGTCAGATCCTATTACAGATGGTTGTGAGCCACCATGTGGTTGCTGGGATTTGAACTCAGGACCTCTGGAAGAGCAGTCAGTGCTCTTAACCGCTGAGCCATCTCTCCAGCCCCCAGAGTCACTACTTTTCACCACCCAGCTCTCTTTCCAGAGCCACATGATAACTTCTTCTTCTTTTTTTTTTTTTTTTTTTTTTTTTTTTTTTTTTTTTTTTTTTTTTTTTTTTTTTTTTTTTTTTTTTTTGGTTTTTCGAGACAGGGTTTCTCTGTGTAGCCCTGGCTGTCCTGGAACTCACTCTGTAGACCAGGCTGGCCTCGAACTCAGAAATCCGCCTGCCTCTACCTCCCGAGTGCTGGGAATAAAGGCTTGTGCCACCACTGCCCAGCTACATGATAACTTCTAAGCAGTTAAAATTATTCACCAAGGCCAGGTGTGAGGCTACGTGACCTTAATCCGAACACTTGGGAACTGCATTTGAAGACCAGGCTAGCCTTGAGACCCTTTCTGCCTCTGCCTTGTGAGTGTTAAGATTAAGGGCATGCACTTCCACACTGGGCCACAGTTACTAAAACCTTTAGCTCCTTCCCCATATCTACAGTCCCAACATCCTGTGCTAACTAACACATACCCACTCATTTCATCCTTATAGATGTCTTCACTTGAAGTCACCCAGGCCACCCTGGTCTAAGGAGCCACCTCACTGAGCTGGTCTCCAGTCTTCTCCCACCACTGACTACTAGCCAGACAGTCTTTGCAGAACCCCAAGCTGACCATCCCATTTCCTGTTTACAGCTTGCTGGTTGCTTCTCTCTAGAACATGAGACTGAACAGCAGCCTGCTGGGAATCTGGTGTTTGCTCAAGGTTCTCTGGATGCCAGCTGCACTGGCCTCTGCAAAACAGTCTGCTAAGACTGTAGTTGTTAAAGCTTGCTGAACGGGGCTGGAGAGATGGCTCAGCGGTTAAGAGCACTGGCTGCTTGCTATTCCAGAGGTCCTGAGTTCAATTCCCAGCAACCACATGGTGGCTCACAACCATCCAGTGGGGTCTGATGCCCTCTTCTGGTGTGTCTGAAGACGGCTACAGTGTACTCATATACATAAAATAAATAAACCTTAAAAAAAAAAAAAGATTGCTGAACAATGGTGCCTGTTCTACGTGCTACTGTTGTTATTTTCTTTTTTGTTTTTTGAGACAAGGTTTCATGTAGCCCAGGCTGGCCTTTAACTCACTCTGTAGCAAGGACCCCCTCCCCCATTAACTTTTTGTTGTTTGTTCACCAGGGTTGTTCTGGAACTCTCTGTAGTAGACCAGGCTGGCCTCAAACTCAGAGATCTACTCGTCTCTGCCTCCATAGTGCAGGTATTAAAGGCGTGCACTACCATTCTGACTAGCCTGAGACCTTTTTTACAGAAAAGGTCTTTCCATGGAAGAAATGGAAAAAGAACAAGAAAATACTACAAACTCAAGACAACCTGAAGATGTAATACAGTTCTCTTTGAGAACTAGCCTGAACCAAGGAATTGTGCTTGATCCAGGCATACAGTAGCCCTGGGAATGCCTGCGCTGAGAGACCAAATCTTTTAAATTCAGACTCCATTTTAGAGAACTTGATTTCAGGTAAACTACCAGGCTGGTACCTAGCATTAGTTTCCAAGTTACCCCCCAACTGAGCTCCAGTCTCTAGGCTCACCCCCAGCAAAGCCTGCGTCTCCAGGTTACATTTTCAACAAGACCACCCCAACAGATCCACACCCCCAGGTTGCAAGCCCACCCCCTCCCTGCCTAATGACCACCAATGCAGCGGGAAGCAGAAATTACGTTTATGATATGACTCCCAGCACCAGCCAAGTGTGTTAAAGGCCATAGTAGCTCTCCAATTGGATGCTTACACACTCACATCCCCCATCCCCATCCCCCACCCCCACCCTCCACCCCGCTTGTTGCTTACTATAAAGTCTTGCCCCATAGATATTCAGGGCTTCTCATCACCAAAACTGTCCTGCATGATGGTGGTGCACTGAGGGGCCTGAGCTAGCTCAAATAGAATAAAAAGGCTATATTGTGATTGCATCGGATTGACTCCTGTCTATTTTTGGGGCTCACTAATATTTCCCTGGCAATACAGTACTTTCCAGTGAGTTTGTTTTCTTCTGTGTATAGAGACTACCAGCCGGGCGGTGGTGGCACATGCCTTTGATCCCAGCACTTGGGAGGCAGAGGCAGGTGGATTTCTGAGTTTGAGGCCAGCCAAACAGAGTGAGTTCCAGGACAGCCAGGGCTTCACAGAGAAATTCTGTCTCGAGAAAAAAAAAAAGAGAGAGAGAGAGAGACTGACTACCAGTTTCCTCCAAGGTCCACAGACTTTTTTTTTTTTTTTGTAATTTTGTTCCTGGTTCTCACTTTGTAGCCCTGGCTGAGCCTGAAATTTGCTCTGTAGACTAGGATGGCTTTGAACTCAGAGATCTGCACTCCTCTGCCTCTCAAGTGCTGGGATTGAAGGTATGTGCTGCCATGCCCAGACTGGGTTTGTTTTTATGTAAAGAATACTTTGACATTAGCTAGGCATAGTGGTATACACCTGTAATCCTGTAATCCTAGCAATTGAGAGACTAAGGCAAGAGGATCATCTATATAGAACAGCAGCTCTTTTTTTAAATTTATTTATTATGGGCTGGAGAGATGGCTCAGTGGTTAAGAGCGCCGACCGCTCTTCCAAAGGTCGTGAGCTCAAATCCCAGCAACCACATGGTGGCTCACAACCATCCGTAATGAGATCTGATGCCCTCTTCTGGGGTGTCTGAAGACAGCTACAGTGTACTTACATAAAATAAATAAAGAAATAAATAAAAATATCTGATAAAAAAATTTATTTATTATATGCACATACACTGTAGCTGTTTTCAGACACTTTTTCTTCTTGCTCTTACGAGACACCCCAGAAGATGGCATCAGATCTCATTACGGATGGTTGTGAGCCATCATGTGGTTGCTGGGATTTGAACTCACGACCTTCAGAAGGGCAGTCGGCACTCTTAATGGCTGAGCCATCTCTCCAGCTGAGAAAGGCAGTTCTTAACCTGTGGGTCTCAGTCACTTTGGGGTCAAACAACCCTTTCACAGGGGTGGGATAACAGATATTCTGTATATCAGATAATTTATATTACGATTCACAACAGTAGCAAAATTACAGTTACGAAGTAACAACAAAAATGATTTTATGGTTGGGGGTCACCGCAACATGAGGAACTGTATTAAAGGGCCCCAGTGTTAGAAAGGTTGAGAACCATTGATCTAGAGGCAGAAGCCAGCTTGGGCAGCATAGCAAAACTTTGTGCAAACAAACCAAAAATTAAGAATAAAAATTATGCTGGGGGGTGGTGGAGCATGCCTTTAGTCCTAGCACTCCGGAGGCAGAGGCAGGAGGATCTCTGTAAGTTTGAAGCCAGCGGCTTGGTAGACAGAGGGAGTTCCAGGAGAGCCACACAGTGAAACAGGGGCGGGGGAGTTAATTATTTTAAGCTGGCTGTGGTGGGACATACCTTTAATTCCAGCACCCAGGAGGCAGAAAGTATGCTGATCTCTCTGAATTTGAGGCCAGCAAGAGCTAAATAGAAAGACCCTGTTCAAACAAAAAAAAACACCACCACCCCCAAAAAACAAAAAAAGACCCAAAAACCCAAAATAACAAAAACCCACCAAAATTTATTATTTTGTGTGTAGATATGCACATTTTACCCAGTGGGCATCTTCACTGCCCTGAATTGTATATCTGCGTGTTGCTTACTTAGCATTGAGTTGGCTGGGAACCGGAAGGATGGGCTGTTTTTGGTATTGGAATTCAGTGTCACTGAATTATACAAGAAGCAAACTAGCCAGGCAGTGGTGGCGCACGCCTTTAATCCCAGTACTCGGGAGGCAGAGGCAGGCGGATTTCTGAGTTCAAGGCCAGCCTGGTCTACAGAGTGAGTTCCAGGACAGCCAGGGCTACACAGAGAAACCCTGTCTCGAAAAACCAAAAAAAAAAAAAAAAAGAAAGAAGCAAACTAAGGAGACCTGATTCAGATAAAAGAGTCCTCCAAGGTCTGGACAAGTCAGAGGAGGGTCTTTTTAGCTACATCAGAATTCATGAATTCATGTAAAGTCAGCCATAATGTCTTGACAAGGAGACTGGGCTGTTGGGCATACTTTTTGTTGTTGTTGTTGTTTTTGGTTTTTCCAGATATGGTTTCTGCTTGTAGCCCTGGCTGTCCTGGAACTCAAGAGATCTGCCTCTCCAAGGGCTGAGATTAAAAAGTCTGTCCACCACCTGGCTAGGTTTTTTTTTTTTTTTTTTTGTTTTTGTTTTTGTTTTTGTACTTTTGGGGTAGGGATGGAACCCAAAGTCTTGGATATCTAGCTATGATGTCTACCTAGATGGTTCAACCACAGGCATCACTTAAAATAAGCTGCAGAGGATCTGGTGACTCAGTTCCCATAACCTCTGACAAGGATCCCCTCTTTCTAGTTCTAAAGACCGGTCTTCCCTCTGTCCAATAAGAGGGCTGCTACAGGGCTGGAGAGATGGCTAATCAGTTATAAGCACTTACCTCTCTTGAAGAGGACCTATCTCACAACTCCCTGTAATTCCTGCACCAGGCAGGAAGTGACAGCACTGGACTCTGTGGACACCTGAACTCACGCGCTCATACCTACCCCCCCCCCCCACCCCTACCCCCACGAAAGAAAATTAAGAAAAACACTAAGGGAAGAAAACCCAAGAGGGCGAATAAAAAAGCTACACGAGGAATGGGAGATGGAGCTCAGTGGTAGAAAGTTTGCTTCAATCCCCAGGACCACACTAAACAAGCCCACACCAGCCTCTTGTCCACAGAACCACAGTCAGTTTAGAGCTGTGAGAAAGCAACCAGAAAGCACTTGTGTTTGTCTGTTTTAGGCTCAGACTTCATTTACTGTGATTTCCCCAGTAGACTGTAAACTCCATGAAGGCAGAGATTTGTGCATTCTCACTGTATTCTCAGCTTTTGACCTTGCACACAGCAGCAGGTTAACAAATGTTAGCATAGGGAAGAAGGAGTGACTGTAGAAAGAAAACATACAGCCGGGCAAAGAAAGGAAGTTAGGCCTGCTTTCCCTGCCGAGCCCGTGCTCCTGGGAAACTACAACTCCCAGCATGCCGCGGACTCAACGCAGCCGTGCCCGGCCCCTGTTGGTCTTGCGTGCCTAGAGAGCGCATGCTGGACGCGGCGCCCGCTGGGACTTGTGGTTCTTGCGGCACTGTGGGGGGGTGGGGCCGGCTGGAGGCGGGCGGGGGCTGGGGGCGGGCGCGGCCCCTCCCCCGTCACTTCCTGCCGGGTTGCGGGCGCCGAGCCGCTCTTCAGCGTTTGCGCTGGCTGTCGTTGCGTCTGTGTGCGCTCCCCCTTCTTCTGATCCCCGGCCCGGCGGCGCCCGCCTTCTCCGCGGCCACTCCACCTCTTCCCTCTCCGGGTGCCTTTTTCCTCGCCCTCTTCTCTTGCTTCTTCCCCTCCTCGCCGCCGCTCAAGACCGCCAGCCCCGGGACAAGCTCTGGGGAAGCAGCCAGGTAAGGCGGCCGGGCCCGGCCGGGCCGCGGAAAGACCCACGCTGGCACGGCGTCAGCGGGAGGTGGGTGGCGGGTGGGCTAGGCCTCGCGGGCGCGCGAGCTGCGGCCCAGGCCCGTCTCCGCCCGCGGGGCCTTCCCGGAGGAGGCGGGCCCTCCGCGCCGCTCGTGGGCCCTGGGCAGGAGTTAACGCGGGGGGCGCGGGCAGAGGCTGGGTCGGTCGGTCGGCCCCCAGGTTTCGGCTCTGTGCACAGTTTTGCGGCTACTGCCGAGCCGCTGGATAAGATGTCAGTTCCCGGCTCTGTCCCCTTCGCAAGTCACTTCATACTCTTTGTGTCTCTGGTGAGGGGGAAAAAGGAGGGGGAAGAGTATTAATCCTGTCCCAACCCCGTCCCTGCCTCTTCAGACTGTGAAGTTGCAGTGAAATGGGGCGTGTAAAGCGCTTATCAGTGTGCCAGACCCACATTGTGTCCCAATAAGCCGTTTGCATAATTTATTAACGTGATATGAAGGTATAATTTAGGGTGCAGACTGGACAGAAGTTGACCTACCTTCCCATTGGGGTTTCCTCCGAGGCAGAAGAATCCCGCGTGCCCACTGCCAGTGCCTGGGCATTGTGCTTGCTTGGCACCAGAGAGGGGCTCGCGCTTAATGGGGACACTGTAGCAGACAGGGTATGGATGTAAAGCCATCCATTCTGTAGAACCGGCTGCAGGGATTTCACCGGCTCCCCTAGGCTCCGCAACCTGTTCCACGTTTCCAGAACCTTACTGTCATTCCTTTTTATGAGAAAGTTGCTGGCATAAGCTCCCCTTGGGTTCAGCAGACCTTTCTGGAGCCCTCTTGTGTGTCAAGCTCTGGAGGTGGAGTTTGCAAAGATGATATCCTGGTCCGCATCTGTAGCTCTTCACTTTCTTTAGCTGAGCTTCCATTGATTTCACTCCGGGGGTCCTAGTTAACTGTCAGCTTCCCTTAAACTCTGGCCGCACCTCCCTCCTTGTGGCAGTATTGCTGGCGTCAAGCTTTATTTTGTTCCGTTTTGCGTTTTGCTCATGGTATTGTATGCCTTTTTTAAGGTCACTGTTTTCAACTGCTTGTAGCTGTAATTCTGTTTGTTTGTTTGAGCTGTGGTTTCCGTGCGCAGCCCTGGCTGTCCTGGAACTTGCTCTGTAGACCAGGCTGAGTAGCTGTAATTCTTGAGAATTGGAAGTGTTGTTGGAAGAGATTTAAACTAGGATTTTGGTCTTTCAGGGATCTGTGCTTACCAAATGTAAATTACATCACTACTTGTTGAAGTAAAAACTAAAAATACATTTGAGGAGTGTGGAGGGAGAAGCCTTGGCCATTCTGGTGAACTTTTAGGAGACTGTCTTTATTCTGACTCAGCCTTTCTCTCTTCTCTTTAGTCAGATTAAGTACTTTGTTTTTATTTTGAGTATTATATCAGCAGCAGCTGTTGTGGAAGTCAGGACAACTTGTGAGATTCACTAGGTTGTCAGGCTCGTGGCTGAAAGCACTTTACTACTGAGCCGTCTCATTAGTGCTTTAAGTGTCACAGGCATCCTCCTCAAAGATACACAGCTCATACCGGGCCGATTTACAAGAGGAACACCGCTTGTTTTCTGTGCTCTTCTGTGTGGAGGCCGGAGGTCAACCTCTGGTGTCTTCTTTTCCTTGATGGCTCTCTACCTTATTTCCTGGAACAGTATTTAAGCACTGCTGTTTTTCCAGAGCTACCCATTTCTTCAGGCTGTCGGCAGATTGTTTTGGGCAGTTTCTTTAGTAAGTGGAGAATGTTTATATTGCACCTATCTCGATATTGCAAGGCGGTGTCTGTGTTTTTGACATCTTCCTAGTATTTTTGTAACAGTCAGGAAATAGTTTCTAGCATCAATTGTTGAGTGGAACTTGCTTTGTAGACCAGACTGGCCTTGAACAGAGATCAGCCTGCCTCTGCCTCCGGAGGACTGGGATGAAAGACATTCAACCTTTGGCAGTTTTTCAGTTAGTCATTAATAGTTCAGGAACTGTTGATTCAGTCCTGAAGGAGTAAGGCTGAACTCTGGGCTGAAAAGTGGGAGTCCTCTAGAGGAGAGGAGTCCACTAACTCTGCAGCTGTTTTCCTGCTGTATATTAATCATAGGTCAACCAAGAAGCCAGACCCCAAAAGAAAAAGAGAGAGAGAGAGAGAGAGAGAGAGAAAGAGAGCGCTGTCAGTTCTACTATGCTAATACATTTTATTTCATGAACAGTTTAACAATCAGCCTGAGGTGATTTAGTTAAAATCAAAATGACTAAGATTCTGAAAGACTTAGGATTTGTTTCAAAACAAACTAGCTTAAAGGATGGAGTTCAAGAAGAAACAAGTCCGACTGTACTATGAGTTAATAATTGTCAAAGCTAGGTGATCAAATACACAATTCCCTCTATAGCACTCAACTTTAATACTTAAAAAAAAAAAACAAAAAAAACAAACAACTTCAGGTTCTCTATCATGGCCTTAAAATAAAATATCGGTTCACTGGGTCTATCATAATTTGTGATATGGCACTGTTTGCAGATTTATTTATTTAGGGACTGTTCAAAGACAGACTTCGCACAACCAGACATTATACAGAGAGGGTCTAAATTTGAGGTCTTCATCTGCTTTCTCCCCTCAGATCTGGGAACCCCATGGAAGAGTGGGAGGGAAAACTGTAGTAGGAGTCAGAGGGGATGGAGAACTAAGCAGGGTGCGTGTAGGCTCAGAGAGACAGAAGCTGCAAGCCCGGGGCCTGCATGGTCTGCATAGGTTCTTCGCAAGCTGGTTGTAGCTGTTAGCTTGGTGTTTTCATGAGAATCCTAACTGTGGGAGCAGTTTTGTCTCTGACTCTTTTGCCAGCTCGTGGGACTCTTTTCCTCCTGTGGGATTGTCTTGTCCAGTGTTGTGAAGGCTTTTGCCTTATTTTATTATATCTTGTTTTGTTGTGTTTGGTTGTTGTCTCTTGGAGGCCTGGTGTGTCCTGAAGGAGGGTTCTGGAGGAGACAGGTGGTGTGGAGGAGAGTTAGGAAGGAGGACTGGAGGGAAGGGCAGCTGTGGGTAGGTTGTATGGAACGAAAGAGGAGTCTGTTCTCAATAAACAAATATAAACGGAACAACGGCGACAAGAAGATGACTCTGTCCAGAATAAAACAAAGAGGGGAAATAAACAAAATTTGCCTACTAAAAAACCCTCAGGTGGTGGTCCTAGTTATTAGGGAGGCTGAGGCAGCTGCCTGGGCAGCTGTGATGAGAGAGACCGTGTCTCAGTAAAAAGAAAAGAGCTATAAGAGCTGTAGCTCAGTGGCGGGCACTTGCCTAACATGAACACGGCTGCAGGTTTAATCTCTGTACTGCAAACCCCCAAAAAGTGTGGTTGAATTGCTGCCTGAAGGCTGCCTGCAGTGTTTACAAACAGCAGATTGGCTGAATGGTAAGAACCTTAGCCCTGTGGACAGGATGCAACTCCAGGTCAGAGACTGCTATTTCCCTTGTCTAAAAGCAAAGGTCTCTTACAGCGGTGAGATTGACCAGAATGTTGTAAATGTTTGCTGCTGTTGCTCAATTTTCTCTGTAACTTTGTTATTTCTCCCCTCAGAGCTTGGTCAATACAGTGCCAGTGTTGTGTGGTTTCAGTAGTTCCAGCCTGGGTAGTGGAAGGGACTGGTCTCTTCACAATAATTTAGGAGCTTGTCCTTAATCCCAGAGTTTATGTCTAAGAAGGAATAAAACATTTAAGAACAATGGTCTTTCCCCATTAGGTTTACAGTAAAACTTTGGAGTACTTGGAATTTTTGCTATACTTGTAGTCTCTTCAAAATAGATACTCTCTTAAGGTGCATCCAGAAAACTCATTTATATACCAATTAGTTTAAGTTTAGACGTGGACCTAACTCTTGGATCCCAGAGTCTCTAGTCTGAAGGCCAAACCAGAGCATCATCCCTGCTGTAGTCAGGGCAGGTCAGACAGCAGGAACCCCTTCCTTGTGGGCATCTTTCCTGGAGGCTCTTTACTCAGACTCAAGAGAACAGAGTGTCTTCAGAGTTGGCCTGCTCAATTCCCCAGGCTGTGGGTTTTTGAAAAACATAAAACTTTAAGTTTTGTATTGTACAGTCTGACTGCTCTCCTCACTGTCCCTCCCAGCTGGGGTGTTAGGACCTCCAAATGGGACGTCTTAAGTGACACCCACTGTTGCTCCCCTCAGATGGCAGCTTTTGGAGTTGCTTACAAAGCATTCTTTTAGTCTGAAGTTTTAGAGAGTCAAACTATTGACAGGATTTTTGTGACTTGTTTCACACAGGGCCTGTAATGGATGAAGTGTTTGTGGAATTTTCTGTTTTTTGTTTTTAACAAAAGCAAAAATGTCTTTCTAGGACCCCAGCTGTAGCTTACGTGGCTCTAAAATCTAGACACTGCGCTAAAGGACGGACACGAGAAGACCTGTGAGCTGCTGTGGCTACTTTCTCCCAACATTTTATTACAAAGTTTGAAACACATTCCAAAGTTTCTGGAATTTTCATCTTGGCCCCTTTAAGTACCACCTCCTTTACCATATCGCTGAGCCCACCTGCACTGGCTTGTCTGTCTGTCTGTCTTGCGTCGTCAGTGCAGTTTCTGATGCAGTTAACAGTTGCCACAGCACTGCATGCTGCTCACTAAGGATCGCTCACTTAGCTGTTCCGCTTGCTGAGGTGGGCCTCCGGCCTTGCTTAAAATAGCCAAAAGCTCTACTGCTAAGCGGCATCACCAGCTGTTAAGGTTGATTTTACTTTAGTTTTTAGTTTTTTTCTTTTTGAGATAGGGTCTGACTCTGAAGCCTTGGCGGACCTGGAACTCAGCATGTAGACCATGCTAGCCTCCAAGTTACAGTGATCCACCTGCCTCTGCTTCCTGAGTTGCTGACTGGGATTAAAGGTGTGCACAGCCATGACCAGCCCCAGATCTTTTTTAAAAGTCAAGAGCTAGCTGGGCAGTGGTGGCACACGCCTTTAATCCCAGCACTTGGGAGGCAGAGGCAGGTGGATTTCTGAGTTCGAGGCCAGCCTGGTCTACAGATTGAGTTCCAGGACAGCCAGGGCTATACAGAGAAACCCTGTTTCGAAAAACATAAATAAATAAATAAATAAATAAATAAAAGTCAAGAGCTTTGTTGACTTTTACTTCCAGTTATGCTTTGACTGAAAAATCTCTACTTTTTTTTTTTTCTTCTTTTCTTTTTTTTTTTTTTTTTTTTTTTTTTTTTGGTTTTTCGAGACAGGGTTTCTCTGTGAAGCCCTGGCTGTCCTGGAACTAACTCACTCTGTAGACCAGGCTGGCCTCGAACTCAGAAATCCACCTGCCTCTGCCTCCCAAGTGCTGGGATTAAAGGTGTGCGCCACCACTGCCCGGCTAAATCTCTACTTTTAAAGCAAATTATCTATTGAACATTTGCACCAGGATAATGTTGACCAAATCTCGTTCTCACCTGAAGAGGAGATGGCAGGAGTAGAAGTATCTCCATGGGGGCTCATCAGAGGGTCCAGATAACAGCTTGGACATCTTTTCTCTACAGCTCTGTGCTCTGAACTAAAAACCACACTGAACTGTTTTCAAGGGAGGAAAGTGAAATTATTGCCAGTAGCCTAAGTTATTTTTGAATATTTTCATTCTCACACTAGTGACAAGGCTGACTTGAAAGTGATGTCACCTTGTAAGTGGAAGCTCCGTGGCTTCTTTGGTATCACATGTGTTCCTTCATGTATTAAGATTATACATGGGAAGCAAAGATAGAAAGCATGGCTGCACATACCATTTACGCCAGCATTTAGGAGGCAGAGGCAGGCAGATCTCCGAGTTCAGGCCATCCTGGTTGTATGTACAGTGAGGGCTATAAAGACAGACTTCTGTCTGAATCACACATGCCCCCCCCCCCCCCCAATAATTATCCGGTAGGGTTATTTGATGCAGAAAGGAATCCAAAAGGTTCTGTTCATATAAAAAATGAAAGCTGCCTGTTATTGAACTCTTCTAGACCAGGGTGGAGCACGCCTTTAATCCCAGCACTCAGGAGGTAGAGGCAGAAGGATTTCTGAGTTTGAGGCCAGCCTGGTGTACAGTGTACATGCAGAATCAGCATTCTTTTTCTTCATTTAGTGCCTCAGTTCTGAGCAGACATCTCTGTTTAATAGGGTAAGTTCAGCATTGCAGACAGTGAAGGTCTCCTCTGCAGCAATCTAAAGGAGCCTTATCTCCCTGACTACTTGGTAAGGGGTCATGGCACCGCACTGGGTAGAGTTGGTAAATTGGCTACGTATAAGACTGTTCTACACTCCATGAGACTTGTCTCCTCTACACCCCCCCCCCCCCGAAAAAAAACAAAACACATGGAAAAATTAAACAAGATCTGAGCAGATCACAAGGCCTGTTCCTGGAGGAAGCAATTAATAACCTAAGCAGTATTATCCTCACTATCCCAGACCCCCTTCTAATACTCCTATGTGGTGAGACGAGCAAGATACAGAACAACCAGCACAAAAGGCTCTATTATTATTACCATATATGTTCTAGATATGCTTATTTTATCTGTATCTGTGTTGTGCCTATATGTATGTGTATGCACCACGAGCATGCCTAGTACCTGTAGAGGCCCAAAGAGGGCACTGGACCCCTTCAGTTAGAGTTACAGATGGCTGTAAGTGCGTATGTGAGTTCTGGAAACCCATCCAGGTCCTTTGGAAGAGCAGCCTGTGCTCTTTAACTCCTGAGCCAGCTCTCCAGGCTCACCCTTATTATTTTAAATTTGTGTGTGTTTGTGTGTCCTTGAAAGCACTTGTACTGTGTGCATGTAGAGGTCAGATGATAACTTGTGGGAGTCAATTTTTTCTTCCACGTAGGCCTCGGGGCTTGAACTCAGATCCTCAGGCTTGGTGGTTAATGCCCCTAACAACAATCTTAGCCATTTCTCTGGTCCCTAAGCACCACCATATTTATTTATTTGATGGTTTATGAACAGGTCTTTATGTAGCCCTGGCTGTTCTAGAACTTGCTATGTAGAAGACTGGCTTCAAACTCAGAGAGATCTGCCTGTCTCTGCCTTCCCCACTGTATTTTTTGAGACAGAATCACTGTTCTGAAGCTCACTGATAAGGCTGGTAGGCTAGCAAGCCCTAGGCATCTTCCTGTCTCTGTCTACTTACTGTGCTGAGCTTTCTTAAAGTGTGTGTGCGTATGTATATGCTGTGTGTATGTACTTGTGTGTGTATATCTGCCACAGCACACATGTGGAAGTCAGAATACAACTTGTAGTTATGTGAGTCCTGGGGATTGAACTCGGCTTGTCAGGCTTGGTGGCAAGGGCTTTCCCCCAAGGCATTCCCCTCCCCCGCCTTTTCCCTCAGGTTCTAAGGATGAAGGTAGGTCCTCCTCACGTTTGCATGATAGCCACTTTACTGAAGGAGCATCTGTCTCTGTAGCCCCCAGAAAAACCTGTTAAGAACACTTTTGATTTTCAAATTAGAATTGTTCATATTTTACTATTTAGAGATAGAACTTGAGGTGTAAAGATAGGAAAGAAAAAGAAGCAAGCTTGTAACTTGACTTGTGGAATCGAGTCAGTGAACAGTAGTTTTCTACTGTCTGTGAAAACTGTGGTAACGACAGACTGAAGTGATCCAAACCTGCAGAAAACACAAGTGCAAGGCGAGGAACTCCAGCGACAGTCACTGCGACTTTTTCCTTTTTTCCTTTTTTTTAATTTTCTTTTTTATTTAAAGTTTATTTTATGTATATGAGTACACCATTGCTGTCTTCAGGCACACCAGAAGAGGGCATCGGATCCCATTACAGATGGTTGTGAGCCACCATGTGGTTGCTGGGAATTGAACTCAGGACCTCTGGAAGAGCAGTCAGCTGAGCCATCTCTCCAGTCCCCCCCTTTCTTTTTTAAATTTAATCTTATTCCTTAGACCAATATGTAGAAATGTCATTTTAGTAATTTTTCTGTGTAATTGCCTTTGTTTTTTTATTAAACATAGCAAAAACAGTTACAATGAGATGGTGGGCTATCGTTGAAGGAGGTGGCTCACAAATTTGAAAATCAGGCCATGTGGTTGGGTGGTGCACGAGGCTAGTCCCTTCAGTGCCACTCTCTTGTCAGGGGGTGATTGCCATGTGCATGTCCCTGTGAGGTGGGCTGCATGCCGCCATGCTGACGTCACATTTTCAGACTCATTCCTGTCCGTTCTAGGTTCCCTGAATTGAGCCATTCAGGAGAGCAGATACACCCTAGTAAATTCCTGACTTTCATTCTGCAGGAGTCTCCCACCTCCCACTCCCTTAGGTCCAGAGAAAACACCCTTCCCAGAGAGCCCTCCCTAAGGTACACAGATTCTAGCTTTATAATGCTAGGTCTGCTTGTAACTGCTGATGCTGTCCATTCCTCACCGACTGGTGGAAAATGACCTTTCTTTGGAACAGTAGAGAAATGGGAGATTATTTTATGCAGCTTGAATTTCTTTTTGTTTTTTGTTTGTTTGTTTTGTTTTGTTTTTCAAGACAGGGTTTCTCTGTATATGTAGCCTTAGCTGTCCAGGACTTGCTCTGTAGACCAGGCTGACCTGGAGCTTAAAGAGATCCACCTGCCTCTGCCTCCTGAGTGCCTGACTTGAATTTCTTTCTTTCTCTGGATTTAATTAGACAGTAAATGAAGGGAACACTGTGGCAAGAGTGCTCTGCCCTGGCTTTTAAGTTTCTTTTTTAAAAACTTTTTTTTAGGGTATATGTGAATATGTGGTAGCCTTTGTGTGGAGGTCAGGATAGTTCTCTTCTACTGTTGAGGTCCTAGGGGCCCAGCTAGGGTAACCTGGCTTGCTGACAAGAACCTTTACTTTCTGAGCCATCTTGGCAAACTGGCCATGTTCATAAAGTATGCACACATGAATGCTGCAGGTGTCACTAACCATGATTTGATCAATAAGCATCTTAGTCACAAGAGCTTTTGTAGCTTGCTTTCTTTTTTGGTTTTTCTAGACAGGGTTTCTTTGTGTAGCCCTGGCTGTGCTGGAATTCGTTCTGTAGACCAGGCTGGCCTCAGACTCAGAGTTCCACCTGCCTCTGCTACTACAACTGGCTTGATTTCTTTTTAAGTTACAAAGACTTTATGTGTGTGGGTGTTTGCCTGTGTGAATGTTTGTGCATCCTGTGCATGCAGTACCTGGTGAGAACAGAAGAGGGCGTCAGATCCCCGGGACTGTAATTACAGCCAGTTGTGAGCTGCCTTGTGGGTAATGGGGGTGGAGCCTGAGTCCTCTGCAAAGTAGCCAGTGCTTTGAGTCATCTCTCCAGCAACGGGTTTGCTGTTTGATTTTTTATTTTTATTTTTATTTTTTAGATTGCCTTTGTTAAACTTGTGCCAAACTTTGCTCCTTTTACCTTGTCTCCTGAGCTAGGTCGAGTAAAACGAATTCAAGCCCCGGTCTCACAGCTTGTGATTTTTCAGACAACTCTGGCAGTGTTGAGGGTTTCAGGCTGGGCTGCAAAGTCCAGGGGCACTCTGAAGTGTGCTTGCTAGCAGTTTGCCTGGAGGAGCTAACATAGCACTGCTGGCCAGAGCACTGAGGGAAGGAGTTTGTCTGTCTGTTTGCTTAATCATCCATTCCAGGGAATCCAACATCTATCTTCTGGTGCACATAAAGGAATAGAAATTAAAATAAAGACCTATTTTTTCATTTAATTCAGTGCTTTTATGTTGTGTGTATAAATATGTATGCTGTAGTGTGTATGTGGAGGTCAGAGGACAACTTGTGGGAGCTGCTTCTTCTACCTTGTGGGACCTTGGTACTGAACTCAGGTCACTAGCCTTGTGTGACAAGTAGCTTAACCCTCCTGAGCCATCTTGCTGCCTCCTTTGAGAGATAGTAGTTATTTGACAACAGACTCTATGTAGGGGAAAGGGGTATGCAATGAGGAAACTAAAGCATAAAGAAATCAGAAAATGTATACAAAACTCAGTGGATACATTTTTAAACTGAGTCTGGGTAAGGCTTTTCTTCCTGAAATATTATGTGACCAGGCCTCAGGATTCCTTTGGTATGTTTTTTGTTTACTGCTGAAATTAAGGCTTTGTTAAATTTCTTGTAATGTGTTTTGGGGAATCTGAGGCACAGAGACATTAATTCTAACTAAGAATTGGTCACTTGCTTGAGCTGGGAGTGGACTTGAAAACCCCACTCAGAAGCTTGTCTTGACTGGACATTGTTGGGAGCTGCTGAGTGGCAAGGCTGGTTTCTAGTAAGCTGAGCTCAGAAGCTGTTGTACATAAAGACCGTGGTCAGTGCAGTGTTTCTAGTTAGATGGTGCCTGGTCACGCACTAGCTTTCATTTTCTGAAGTAAAAGCAGCTGAACTTTGATGTGGAGCGCTGTTCCTTGGTGGTATGTAATGGAGCCCGGTTTTAAGAAATCACTAACAGATTCCGAATAGCTGTGTGTTCTGGTGGGTTTGAGAGTTCCTATGGTTTTAAAACTTTAGACTTAAAAACATTTACTATCTGACAAGAAGGCTTATTTGATAGGGAATCCTGGAAGGAGAGAACCTACTCCTGCAAGTTGTCCTCTGACCTCCATACTTACACCATGGCATGTGTTGTTTCTTTTCTTTTCTTTTTTTCTTTTTTGGTTTTTCGAAACAGGGTTTCTCTGTGTAGCCCTGGCTGGCTGTCCTGGAACTCACTCTGTAGACCAGGCTGGCCTCGAACTCAGAAATCTGCCTGCCTCTGCCTCCCAAGTGCTGGGATTAAAGGCGTGCGCCACCACTGCCCGGCATGGCATGTGTTCTTGCTCTCTCTGTCTCTGTCTGTCTCTATCTCTCTCTCTCTCCTTCCCCTGCTTCCCTCGCCCTCTCTCCATGTGTACTCTCTCACATACACACACAATAAAAATGTATTTTATTATAAAAATAACAGGGCTGTGGTGATAGCTCAGTTCAGTAGAGTGCTTGGTGCGCAGCTTGGGGGCTTGAGTTTTCCCCTCACTAAGCTGGGCCTGGAGCTTGGAGGAGGAGACAAGTGGATCCCTGGGTTTCCTGACTGAGTAGCCGTGAGTCTCAGGCCAGTGAGAGACCTGTCGTTCCAAATCAGGTAGGAGGAGCTTGAAGAACAACATCTGGGGTTGTCCTTTGTCCTCTCTATTCACGCTTAAATACACATAAACGTGTGTACATGCATGTGTCCCCATACCTGCACAAATGAAAACATTTGAATTTATTTTTATTAAGATTTAATTACATCATTTTCCCCACTTGCCTTTCCTTCCTCCAGTCACTCCCACGTTCATCCACCGCTCACTCAAATTCATGGCCTTTTTTTCTTTGATGCTGATACTGAGAAAACACACACACACACACACACACACACACACACACACACACACACACCCTGTTAACTGTATCTATGATTTCAGGGCCGACTTCTTAGTGTTTGATGGCCAATGAGCGGGGCTTACCCCGGGGAAGACTACTTCTGCTCTCAGCATTGTTAGTTCTTGTGGTTCTTTGTTTATGGGTGCTCTTCCATGTTAAAGTGTCTATTGGGCAGTCTTTTTTAGGAATCCATATTGTTGAGGTGTTGTGAGTGTGACTTCCCTGTCATTTCTAGGAGACAGGCTTTCACAGCAGATTTCCTGATTCTATGGCTCTTAAATCTTTACATACCCCTTTCACTGTGCTGCTCCCTGAGCCTGAATGCATCAGCTGCGTTGGTTAGCCATGACAGCTGTTTTATGCATTTTCACCAATTATGGCTTTCTGTTATGGTCTCTGTTGCAAAGGAGCTCCTTTGGTGAGGATTGGGATCTAGACTGATTTAGGGGTCTGAGGATATGAGTTTGGAATGCAGTTAGGGATTACACTGGTCCAGTAAAGTGGCACTTGTAGGTTCTCATCAAAGATCCATGAACTCGATAGCCCCAGGTGGTTTGCTAAAAGTTTCCGTACCAGGCATGATCTCTCTCCTGTTGTTTTGTCTCTTAAGAGAGCTATTGGTTACCTCTACGGTATGGGTGCCACTGTTACACTTTTAGGGATAGCTTGCCGTTGGTCATTACTGTAGTTCTTAGACTTTACAGCTGGGTAGAACTGTTGGTTGCTTCCTTCCCTTGGCAGCTTGCACAGCCTCTTCCAGGACTGTTGAACTTATTTTGAAAACTGTTGTAGGGGAGGGGAAATAAGAGCCTGGTGAGTAAGGTGTTAGGGATAGAAAAGAAAAGGAGATTTATGGGTAGGTAGGTATTGGAATTCAACCTTTTTTTTTTTTTTTTTTTTGGTTTTTCGAAACAGGGTTCTCTGTGTAGCCCTGGCTGTCTTGGAACTCACTCTGTAGACCACCAGGCTGGCCTCAGAAATCTGCCTGCCTCTGCCTCCCAAGTGCTGGGACTAAAGGCGTGCGCTACCACTGTCCGCTTTTTTTTTTTTTTTTTTTTACTTTTGTTTTGTGTGATGGTTTTTCTGAGGGGGAACAATTAATGATGAGTTCTCGTTTAGGAAGTATATTTTTACTTAGATGCATTTATTTTATGAGTGTTTTGCCTTTGTGTGGGTGTGTATACCACATGCCTACCTGGTCCCTCTGGAGGCCAGAAGAGAGTATTGGATCTCCTGAAACTGGAGTTATGGATGGTTGTAAGATACCATGTGGGTTTTTACTGTTTTGAACCTGTGGGTTTTGGCCACTTTGGGGGTCCAAATGACCCTTTCACAGGGTCACCTAAGACCATCGGAAAACACAGAGATTTATTTACATTGCAATTCATGACAGTAGCAAAATTAGTTATAAAGTAGCAATGAAATAATGTTGTGGTTGGGGTCAGCACCATATGAGGAACTGTGTTCAAGGGGCGCAGCGCTGGGGGTTGAGAGCTCCTAGGAAGGCTTTTTGCTTGTTTTTGCTTTTGCTTTGTTTTATAGCAGGCCACTCAACAGTGCAGAAGAATCCTTTATGCCTGCTTGATTCTGGGCAAATGTGATAGGGGACCACATTCAAGTACATAGTGGAGTGTTGTACAGTTGTCTGGTTGTATTTCTTTCTTGTACAGTTATGCATATATTCAGAACTGCTCTGGAACACTAGCTTGACAGTCCAATAATTTTGGAAATGATTGTATAGGACCCATTGATACACACGTGTGCTCATGGCTTTCCTTGCTGTGGGTGTGTGGATTATGTTGAAGTCCATGGATTGTTTCCTGGGAGGGGAGGGGAAAGCAACAGTGAGAGGCGAGCTTCACTCTCAGAAAACTGAATTGCAACTGGAAAAAATGTCTCAGAAAATGGTCTTAGGCTAGAAACACAGCTTAGTGGTTAAGAGTTTTTCTTGAGCTTCCCGAGGACCTGAATTTTGGTAGCTCACCATCACCCGCAGTTCTAGCTCTAGGGATTCTGATGCCCTGTTTTGGCTTTTGTGATCACCTGCGCTCAGGTGCACATATCCACATGTAGACACACATACACACATATAATTTCTTTTTTCTTTCTTTCTTTTTTTTTTGTTTTTGTTTTTGGTTTTTTTTGGTTTTTTCAAGACAGGGTTTCTCTGTGTAGCCCTGGCTGTCCTGGAACTCACTCTGTAGACCAGGCTGGTCTCGAACTCAGAAATCCACCTGCCTCTGCCTCCCAAGTGCTGGGACTAAAGGCGTGGGCCACCACTGCCCAGCCACACATATAATTAAAAGTAAAACAAAATGTTTCTTTAGAATTGAGATCACTTCTACAAAGGACAATGATATGTTGATTATACAAAAACAATATATTATGTTAGTTAGTGAAAAATTAATTAGAAGTCTTCTCTTGGGTGAACAAGATGGCTCAGTGGTTAAAAGTGCTTGCTGGGGAAGCATGGCGACCTGATTCAGTCCCTGAATCTTATGATGGAGAGGGAGAACCCATTCTTGCAAGTGATTCCCCTGACCCCTCCCCCACGCTGTGGTGTATGTATGCCCCAGCCTGTGTGCGCACATGTGCACGCATGCACAGATAATTATTTTTAAGTGCTTATCTGAGCTTGGGGCCGCATGCTTGTGATTCCTAGCATTCAAGAGGTGAAGGCAGGATCATTACAAGACAAGCCTTGGCTATATAGTGAGTCTTTGTTTCAAAAAACAAAACAAGAGCCTGGTGTGCTGGTGAAGACCTTTATCCCAGCACTCAGGAAGTGAGGTAGGCTGACCTCTGTGAATTGGAGGCCAGCCTGATCTACAGAGCAAATTCCAGGACAGCCAGAGCTATACAGAGAAACCTTATCTCAAAAAAACCAAAAAAATAAAAACAAGCAACCTGCCAAACCAAGACTTAAGTTGTATACTAATAAGACTTTGAAATTGTATTTGTTAGTCAGGAAGACTAATGTCCATTGCAGATAATTCCGGTTGCCTCAGGACCCTGTCTCCTTGTGTATTAAATTGTTCAGGAGTCCTCTATGTCACCAGGATGTTCTGGATTTAATGCTCAGTGAGGAACACATTTACTTAGCCAATTTGTAGTAAATCATGTGCAATTTAAAAAAAAAATTTTTTTTTGGTGAGGTTTACATGTCTATGTTCCTTTCCCCACAGTCCAGAAAAAGTGCTTTACACTTGTAACGTGATACTTGTCAGTCAGGGTGAGGCTGTTGTTGTTGTTATTATTGTGTGTGTATACAATTTTATTTATTTTTAGACAATACCTTACTAAGAGTATGGGTGTGTGTCATTTTTTTGCTCAGTGAGCAAAAAAATGAGTATTTATTTATTTTTCTTTTTTTCTTTTCTTTTTTTTTTTTCGAGACAGGGTTTCTCTGTATATAGCCCAGGCTGTCCTGGAACTCACTCTGTAGACCTGGCTGGCCCAGAAGCCCATCACGTCCAGACTAGATTGGCCTTGAACAGAGATCCACCTGCCTCTGCCATCCCAGTGCTCAGGGTAAAGGTGTGTCCACTACACCTGGCAGTTTTTATGAGACTCTTGTGTCAGGAAGCTGATGTGAGGCCCAGGTGTTCAGCAGGCGTGGATCTTTTGGGGGAGAAAAAAGAAAAAAGAAAAAAGAAAAAAAAGAGCTTTTAGCCCCCTATTTCATTCCTCTCTGTTGCTGTGCTTGTGTGTCAGTAAATGGCAGCCTGAGAGGAAGACCAGTCTGTTTTCTTGAATATGTTCAGTAGACTATGCTAGAGGACAGAGGAGAGGTGGACCCTTACCTTCAGAGGTGGCTAGTGAGGCCTAAGGACTCCTGTGTTCAAGCTTTCAACCTCTGCTCTCTCTGAGTGACACCTAGTTTGATCTCTCATGAGGCCCTCACATCCATGGTAAGGAACAACCCTGGAAGGAGGTGGCTTGTCTGGAAGGTTTTAGCTGCAGTCATACTCAGAAGTAGCAGTTGGAATTTCGTGGTCCCCAGGGCTGCTTGGAACTTATGTGCCAGTAGTGGAGAGCTTTGCTCTCTGAGTGGGAGTACATGGTGCATTTCCACATTTATAACCGTGATGTTTGTTCCGGTGGCCCTGGTTCCTCTGTTCCCTAGATATGTAAGGCCCCTCTTGCATTGCCTACACGTGGCAACTGGAAATAACCCCACCATTGGCAGATGGTCCTGGAGGAATGAAATTGTTCTCTCTTGAGAACCACTGCCTCCCATTCTCTCCTAAGGCTTAAACATGACATCTAGGGTTATGTTAGCAAGTGATTAAAGAAAAACTAGCAAATGAATACTGCTTGGTGTCCTTTATTATTTTAAAAATTTATTTTATTTTTTGCTGGGCCTAGGACTACATCTAAAGCGCTCTGTGTGCTCAGCAAGTGCATCTTTATTAGCCTCCTACCCCTAGCCTCTTGCCTGGTAAATTTTAGTGTTGCTCATGTGAGAATTTAAAATAATCTTGTTATGTTTTCCCCCGCACAGCGCCCATCCTGTGTCGCTGAGGGGCAGTGGGGAACAGGCAGAGTTTGATAGTTGGTGTCTCCTCTTACAGTATGCCTTCTTTTTTTGAGATAGACTCTCTTTTTGAACCTAGAGGTTGCTGGATTGGCTAGACTGTCTGGTCAGCAAGCCCCAGGGCTCCTCCTGCCTGGGGTTATAAACCGCCACCGCTCTTGATTTTCTTTTCTTTTCTTTTCTTTTCTTTTCTTTTCTTTTCTTTTCTTTTCTTTTCTTTTCTTTTCTTTTCTTTTCTTTCTTTCTTTCTTTCTTTCTTTCTTTCTTTCTTTCTTTCTTTCTTTCTTTCTTTCTTTCTTTCGTGGGTGCTGGGGATCAAATTCAGGTGTTTGCGTGGCAAGCACGGCTCACTAAGCCACCTTTCCAGCCCCTATACTTTTTGGTCAATTTTGTTTTTTCATTAATTTACTTACTCATTTTACATCCTGATTGCTGCCCCCTGCTGCCTGTCTCCCACCAGTCTCTCCCTCAACTTTCCTTCACATTTTAGCTGCTTATTTCAACTAATCTTTGAGCTATTTGAGACTAGCATTTTGTGGGCAGTCTAAATGAAAGCCTGTTTCATTATGAACCTCTAAAATCCTCGCATATTTATGACTAGAGCTAGAAATGTCAGTGGGTCTGCTTTATAGAGCAGGAACCAAAAAGGATCCTTTTGGGCTCCACCCTCTCTAATTTTAGGCATTCATTCAGCCTTGAGCTCTGCCTCTGTGACCCTGCTAGCATAGACTTTGTTTTAATTCCTTTCTGCTTGTGACCATCAGCTGGAGTTTGAAGTTAGGAATAAACTGATTTGCTCTTGTCAGCGAGTAAAACACTGCAGACAGACTTTAGGAAGAATGGGAGGAGTGAGCCAGGGAGAGGGGCCATGTGTAACTCCAATTGTATGGGATCTAGTGACTAGTTCTGACTTCCATGGGCACTGCATACACATGGTACACAAACACATACAGGTAGGACTCACACATAAAATAGAAATTAAAAAGTAGGAACAATTCTATACAAATTCATGGCCATCTTTCAAAAAGCAGAAGTTTTAAGGGAGCTACATTTGACAGCTGAAAGAAAAAACAGAACAAGGCTCAGCTGACTTCTGAACCCCTGCAGAATTGTGTGTCCACACTGGCAGCTTGTCTGCTGAGAGCTCTGCGCTGAGGACGGTAGCCTCTGCTTTTGTCCCAAAGCAAACAAGATGGCACAACCTGCCACACGGGGGATTGGGGCAAGAGTGAGGTCATTCGAGCCACTCACTGTGGTGGTGCTTTGGGAGTTTGCATCTCTTTGAGAGAAAATATGCCAGACTTTTCAAGTAACTTGCTTGCTCTGGCTTCTCCATGGGAGAGGCCTGATGGTAAAAGTCATTGAGGGATTTCTCTGCCTGGGAAGGCTCATTCGCAGGTATATGCTGGAGGCCTGCCCGGCTGCCTGTTTCCATAAACACTGTCATTTCTAGCCTTCATCGATACTTTTAAAGGTACTTTTAACTCCCTTAAAACTTCTTCTGCTTTTTGAAAGATGGCCATGAATTTGTATAGAATTGTTCCTACTTTTTAATTTCTATTTTATGTGTGAGTCCTACCTGTATGTGTTTGTGTACCGTGTGTATGCAGTGCCCATGGAAGTCAGAACTAGTCACTAGATCCCATACAACTGGAGTTACACATGGCTGAGAGCCACCATGTGGTGCTGAGCAACAAACCTGTCCTTTAGTCACTGAGTTAACTCTCAGACCCCTACTTTCTGTTTGATTTTTTTGCCGTTGCTGCTGTTTTGGGTATAGGGTTTCTGTAGCTTTGGCTGTCCTAGAACTTGTGTAGACCAGCTGGCTGAAACAGAGATGATCCGTCTCTGAGCCACCATGTCTGACTTTTATTTTGAAATTGCTTTATGTGTATGAGTGTATTTTGCTTATATACTAGTTGACCATGCAACCCATGTGTGCCTGGTGCCTATGAAGGTCAGAAGGGGATGTTGAATCTCCTGGACCTGTAGTTCCAGTGGTTTTGAGCTGCCATGTGGGCACTGGGACTAGAATCCAGGTCCTCAACAAGAACAAGGAGGACTCTTAACTGCTGAGCCCTTCTTCAGTCCACCTTGCCCCCCACTTTTGACTTTTGAAGGAATTTGGCTTTGTAGTTTCTTCTAGCTTAAAAAATAAGAAGCCAGCAGTAGTGACATACACTTTTTTTGTTTTTCGAGACAGGGTTTCTCTGTGTAGCCTTGGCTTTTTTTTTTTTTTTGGTTTTTTTTTTTGGTTTTTCAAGACAGGGTTTCTCTGTGTAGCTCTGGCTGTCCTGGAACTCACTCTGTAGACCAGGCTGGCCTTGAACTCAGAAATCCACCTGCCTCTGCCTCCCAAATGCTGGGACTAAAGGCGTGCGCCACCACTGCCTGGCTAGTGACATACGCTTTTAATCCCAGCACTTGGGAAGCAGAGGCAGGTAGATTCCTGAGTCGAGAACAGTCTGGTCTACAGAGTGAGTTCCAGGACAGCCAGGGCTACACAGAGAAACTTTATCCTAAGAAAGCAATCAATCAATCAATCAATCAATCAAATCAATAAATAAGGAAAGAAGGAAAGCAGGAAGGCAGGAAGGCAGGCTAAGCAAGACCCTCGTGTGGGGCCATGTTGCAGCTTGCCGGCAGCTTGCCCCTCTGCAGTCTGCTGGGCTCCCATGCGCTCCACTTGCACCTGCGCTGGGCCCAGGGCAGGACAGGGTCTAATCAAGTCACTCTAGGGTATGCTTGATGCAGTGGTTTTCTGGCTTTAGAGTCTGTAATTAGATGAAGCTCCTAATAAACCTTTACTCAAACAGATCCATGTTTTATTCTAATTGGGAGAAAGAACCAGCAACAATGAGAAATCCCTTCTGTCAGTCAAATGGGGGAAAAGTTTATGTCTTGTCAGCCTGCTACCCTTAACAGCAGCAGTTCATGGTGTCACTCCCCAGGTTGCTTTCAGCTTCTCACAGATTTGAGACCAGAGGCCATTACCATGTCCTATAAATATTAATAAGTATTACATATTGCCAATTCTCTTTGTAAAATGAACACATATTGCATGGATATTGTAAGTCATTAAATCACTGTAGGAACTGCAGGCCAGGACATGGCAACTTACGAAGGAGCCCTAAGACTTGTAACTGACAGCATGGTACGTGCTGCACATGCAGTTTTCATAACTGAGGGGATGCCGGGATTGACTGAGTCAGCAGTTACTCTACCTTCCCCCCCCCCCCCCATAATTTAGCTTTTTCTCCTTTCTCTCACTACTTTTAGGTAGATCTTTAGACTTTGTAGCACTGACTTAGCTACACTGAAAGCTGTTTATCTGTAAGTTGTTCATTTTTGTTGAGAGTAGCCATGTCCCAGGTTGAAGTGTAAGTTCAGGTTGCATCTGCTGCTCTCTCTCGAGCCAGATACTGAACAAGAACTGGTTTCTGCTCTCATAGTTCTCCTTCTCTCCACATCTGCAGTCCAACCTGCTCACAACCCTGCATCACATTCCCCAGTGCAGCCTTCAGGTCACATCACAGCGGCAGGGACGGGCCTAGCTCTAATGGCTCCTCTCTGGGCTCTTGTCAACTGGCTTTCCCATCTGACAAGCACCTTTCAGAGGTGGTGGTGAGACGATTTACCTTTAGGAAGCAGATTGACATATATACCTGTATATCCCAGATAGGGAGGTCTGGTTGGATGTGGGGTAGACAGGCCTCTGTTGCCAGACCATTTAGAAGTCATGGAAAAGAGAAGTAACGGTTCGATCTAACCCTTTCTGTTTCAGAGGGAAATGGACAGGAAATACCATTTGGGATGGCCATTGTTGTATCAAAGTTCTGTCTTTTGAATGACTTCCCAGAACTGACACTTTTCTGAGTCCCCTTTCAGCACATTAATAATGTTTTATACCAAGCAAGGGGTGGCCAGATTTACTACAAGACCAGAGTCATTAACATTCATTAATCTTTATTGAAATTTTAAAATTTTTATTTGTTTTATTGTTTTTCGAGATAGGGTTTCTTTGTGTAGCCCTGGCTGTCCTGGAACTCAGTCTGTAAACCAGGCTGGCCTCGGACTCAGATCTGTGTACCCTGTCTTCTGAATGGTGGGATTAAAGGCATGTGCCACCACCTTCAGACATAAAATCTTTTATGTTTTATTTGTTTGCATGTGTGTGTGTGTGAGTGTGTACTGTGACATACATTTGGAGGTTAGAGGACAACTTTGTGTCTTAGTTTGGGTTACTATTGCTGTGATGAAATACCTTGACCAAAGCAACTTGGAAAGGGTTTCCAAGCCAGGTCTGAGGAGAATGGAAGTCCTGGTTGGGGGAGGGTGATGCACTCTTATCTGAGATCAGGCACAGTGGCCTGCTCAGCCCTGAGGTGGGCTTATTGGCTGACTCCCGCAGTAGTGCTTTGTCAGGTTCCAGTTTTGTCCTGCCCCAGCTGTGCATTCTCTCTGGTGGTGGTCTTAGTTTGCAGCACTGGGGATGGACCCCAGGACTTAATGTAAGAGTTGTTTCAGAAAAAACATTCCTAGTCTTTGTTCTTGCTCTTTGAAAGACATCATCACTTCCTGGGTTACCTGGCTCCAGGTGCTTCAGAAGGACTCTGGTTGTACATACTTCCAGCATGCTCTGCAGTTCTCCATCCCTGGGAGACTAGAAGTCATATACTGATGGTAATGTCCATGAATTTGGTTATTTTTTAGTCCCTTCCACCATGGAAAACCCAAGGGGAAAAATCCAAACTTACTTTCTGTAAACGAGTCAGCTGTCAGCAGGGTTTAGCTTGACTCAGGTTTCTGTCTGAGCAAGGCCCATCTCTCTGGGGTAAATGATTGTCCATCCTCCCTAATGGCTTGTACAGACACAAGGTTTTCTGGTGTTTATACTGCTGAAAATGGAGCTGTGGCTCAAGAAACAAATTTTCAAACTACTAACAATTAGGGGTTCAGTATACAGATTTTAGAGAATCGCCTTTATGTTTATTTCTTTTGGTCTTTTTAAAGACAAGGTTTCTCTGTATAGTCCTGGCTGTACTGTTCTAGTCCAGCCTGGTCTCGAACTCACAGATTCACCTGTCCCTGCCTCCTAAGTGTTGGGATTAAAAGCATGCACAGCCATACCTGGCTCAATGAGAATTGCTGCTACCTGTACCCACACAGGATGGATCATGAAAATACATGCTTTCCTTGGTAAAAAATGAGATTGGCAAGTCACATGAGAATGTGTAGGATTTGGAGTGGATGACCCCCAAGCGCTGTGATCTCTCATGAGTACACAGGCTTTGGAGCTTCTTGCTGTCTGCAGTCTTCCTCAGGCTCCTTTCCTGCTTGTTTGCATGTGGACTGGGAAGGTGAGGAGATGGGAAGTCAGTGAGGCCACTTGTTAGCAGTCTGGGTGAAAGGCTGATGAGGCAAGCTGACCTTTGTCTCAAAGGAAGATGTGGGTTGTCTCATTATCTTTGTCATCTTTTTCAATTTTGGAGACTAAAATACTCTTTAACATGAAACAACTGTTAAAGATTTATTTATCTTTATGTGTGCATGTTTGTGCCTGCAGGAGTTTCTGGGCATCATGAGCGGGTGGCTGTGGCTGCCAGAGGCCTGGATTACAGGCAGCTCTGAGCTGCCCGATGTGAGTGCTGAGGTCTGAACCTAGGTCTTTTGCATGAGCAGTGTGGACTCTTAATCTGAGCCAGGGAGTTGTCACTGAATTTAGTTTTTTCAATCTATTTGGTGTCTGATAAGTTATTATATATTAATGTATATATACAGATGTTTTCATATCTGACTTTTATCTCCATCTCTAGTGGTATAAGAGGATATAGTATGAGAGAGGAAGAATTAGATTATGTATTTGTTTCTTTTTTTTTTTTTTTTTTAAGAAGATTTTATTTATTTATTATATGTAAGTACACTGTAGCTGTCTTCAGATACCCCAGAAGAGGGCATCAGATCTCATTCCAGATGGTTGTGAGCCATCATGTGGCCGCTGGGATTTGAACTCATGACCTTGGGAAGAGCAGCCGGCGCTCTTAACCACTGAGCCATCTCTCCAGCCCTATTTGTTTCTTATTTATATTTATTGTGTGTGGTGTGCACATTTGCCTTATGATGCCTATGGAAATCAGAGAACAATTTTGGGAGTTGGTTTTCTCCTCTTACCACATGAGTTCTGGGATCAAACTAAGGTCACCAGGCTTTTGTAGCAAGTGGAGTAACCTGCTGAGCCATCTCCGCTGGTTTTCTTTCTTTTTTTTTTTTTTTTCTTTTTCTTGGCTGTCTTGGAATTCATTATGTAGTAGTCTGGAACTCAGAGATCTGCCTGCCACTGCTACAAGCAGGGATAAAAATTTAAATCTGAGAGGGGGAGTGTGGGAGAGGGGAGGGTGGGGCAGTGGTAATGCACCCTTTAATCCCAGCTCTTGGGAGCCAGTGAGTTGTTCCAGGATAGCCAGGGCCCTCCCCTCCCCCCCAATTTTATTTTGTGTGCTTGTGTGTCTGTATGACTTGTGTGCCACATGAATATAGTACCATCAGGGGCCAGACAAGGGCATTGGAACTTCTGGAACTTACAGGTCATTAGGATCTGCCTGGGTGCTGGGAACCAAACCTACGTACTCTAGAAGAGCACAAAGTTCTCTTAACTGCTTAGCCATCTTGCCACTCCTACCCCCCATGGCTTTTTTAAGACAAGGGTAGCTCACATAGCCTACCTGGCCTCAATCTTAGCTTAGAGCCAAGGCTTGCTTTGACCTTGCCTCCATCTTCCAGGTGAAGAGATTACAGGCTTGGGCTATGTATTTCTGATACAAGCCTTCAGCAGAAAATCTGATAAATGAGTTATTTAACCCATTATGCTTCATAGATCACATGTGAATCTCAAGCCTTGAATGAAATTTCTCTTTTCATTAAGCTTTGTGTGTGTGTGTGTGTGTGTGTGTGTGTGTGTGTGTGTGTGTGTGTGTGTGCGCGCGCACGCACGCGCTCCCACCCACATAGAGCCAGAGGATGATGTGGGTGTCTTCCTCAGGTCTCCGTTTGTCTGTAGTATCTGCGTCTGTGTGTAGGTTTGTATAAACAAGTGAGTGCCTGAGGAGGCCAGGGTGTTGGGCCCTGAAGAGGGACTTGAAGGCATTGTGAACTGTCAGTGTAGGTGCTGAGGACTTCTGCAGGAGACACATTCTTTTTCTTCCTTCCTTTCTTCTTTCTTCTTTTTTTAAAAGATTTACTTATTTTATGTATATGAGTACACTGTAGCTGTCTTCAGACAACAGAAGAGGGTATTGGATCCCATTACAGATGGTCATGAGCCACCATGTGATTACTGGGATTTGAACTCAGGACCTCCGGAAGAGCAGTCGGTGCTCTTAACTGCTGAGCCATCTTCCAGCCCAAGAGACACATTCTTAACCATCTCTTCATCTTGTTTATTTATTTTTTTGGTTTTTGAGACAAGGTCTTTCACTGAACTACCATTTTGGCTAGTCTCAAGGATGTACTGACCAACGTCTGACTAAAATGGACATAAAAACACCATTGTGGTAAGGCCTCATAGCCCAGCAAGTATGTGAGTCACCCTTGGAGTCAGCTCAGCGTCTCAAGAGCTCTGTAACAGTGAGCAGGTGACTCTTTGAGCCTGAGTTCCCCTCTAAGACGGGAATGGCAGTACGTGGCTTAGATGAGCGTGCCCTGAGGTGTCTGGCACTGGTGCATGCTTGAGATAGTAGGGAAGCAAAAGTTCCCCTCACGCAGGGGAGGCCAGCTGAGAGAAAGTACTCTCACCTGGCTGTGATAGGGAGTTCCAGACAGCCTGGCTGCAGGATGAGACCAACAGAAAAAAAACACTCAGAAGCCTAATTAGGAGCTAGAGAGATGGCTCAGTAGTTAAAAGCAGTCACTGTTCTTCCAGAGGACCCAGGTTCAGTTCCTAGCACCATATGGCAGCTCTCTCTCAACTGTTTGTAACTCCAGTTCAGAGGATCCTACACATTCTCTAGTCCCCTTGGGCAGCTAGGCACACATGGTATATATACATGCAGGCAAAACACCCAAACACATAAAAATCTTTGAAGTATCTCTTTGTGATCGTGCCTGGACGGCGTAGTGAGATTGTCTCTGAGCGGCCCTTTTAAATTATGCCCAAGGTCTGCGTTGGCTGGCTGTCAGCAGCAGGCCACTCACGTGAGCACTGGAGGTCTCTGCTTGTGTGCAGAGCAGCTAACACTTGGAGATGAGGTCTGGGAAGCTAGTTGATGGAGCTAGGGTTTTTTTTTGTTTGTTTGTTTAAAAATCTGTACCACACAGCTGCTCCACATCTGGGAGAGAAAGTAATTTCCTAAAAGCACAGGACAGGAAAAGGACATTAGTCTATCTGTGCCAAGATAGGCTCCTTTCAAAAGTTTGTTTGGCCGCCTAGTATGGTGTGATGGCTTCCCAAACACAGGCTCTGCACTGAGTGGCAGGTACCTCTCAGCCATCCCAGTCTGCAGTCCCTGCCTGGGGATGACCTGCAAAGGAGGTGTGCGGAGATGCTATCTATCCGTGGATGGTTTTTAAGGTTGAGAAAAACGCAGTGAAAATACCTTTTTCTGAGTAAGACTTGTCCAAAAAGCATAAGTTTTTTTAGGACAGTATACTGCTTATACTCTCAGTCAGCAGTGTTGTTTCTATGTCTCCTGATGATGCCAAAAGCTAGAAAATACTGTCTGCATGCAAACTGGCAGGTTATAATGCTTCAGACAAGGGCCCAAAGCCAATGAGGAACCAAGAGATATGTATGTGCTGGAGGTCCTTGCCAGGGGTCTGTAGTTCCGCCGCCCCCCCCCCCGCCCCCCACCCTCCGTATTTGTGAAGCCATCTCAATCCTTGATAATCAGGACTGAATCTGACCAGCTCTACCATCCATTTTTGCTTTGATTTTCCATAGTAGCTCTGGGTCACAGCTACTCAAAGTGATTGAGGTTGTTCTTTTTTCTTTTTGTTTTTTTCTAGACAGGGTTTCTTGCTCTGTAGACCAAGCTGGCCTCAAACTATAGATCTACCTGCCTCAGGCTCTTGAGTGGATAAAACATGTGAGCCGCCACTGCCTGAAGCTCAGGTTGTTTTTAAATGCAATTCATATTCTCTCTCTCTCTCTCTCTCTCTCTCTCTCTCTCTCTCTCTCACACACACACACACACAGAGAGACAGACACATACATGGAATTCTATTATAAGGAAGAACAGTAATTCATTTGATTTTTTTTTAATTTATTTTATTTATATGATGAATACACTGTAGCTGTCTTCAGACACACCAGAAGAGGGCATTGGATCCCCATTACAGATGGTTGTGAGCCACCATGTGGTTGCTGGGAATTGAACTCAGAACCTCTGGAAGAGCAGTCAGTGCTCTTAACCACTGAGCCATCTCTCCAACCCCCTCATTTGACCTTCTGAGTATGCAAACCCGTTGATAGTCTTATTAATTTGATTCATGGTTTAAATTTAGTTCAACCAATTATAATATAAGATTAATTTTATATTTTTATTTATTTTATTTATTTTAAAAAATTTTTTCTCTGTATAATATCCTAGAGGCATTTAAAGGAGAATTATATCCCCCCAAGTATTTTATTTAAATATTAAATTAAAAAACATATCAACAATTATTTGGCATATATCTTTCACATTAACGTGAGAAATGAAACAATTCTGTCATAATAAAAACAAAATTAAAAAAACATACATCTGAGAATACATAGTGTCTTTAAGTAGGCAATTCCATTACAGTCCAGTACAGGGTTCATGCCAAAAAACAAGAACTAAAAACCACCAGGGTACTGTCCCCTAGAGGGTTGACAGCAACCAGAAGCCACACAACTGCTAGAAAGTAAAGTGCTTGTTGCCTCTGACACACGGCAGTGCCCTGCCTTGGATCTGGGGCTGCCCAGGGCACTGATTGGCCGAGTTAACCTAATGTCAGTGTGCTCTTCCACGTTGGCCCCATGGCCTATCTTACATTGCTTACTCTGAAGACAGGCAAAGGGCCATTCTTCTGGGTCAGATTGCTGCCTTCCATAGAACAACCCAAGAAGTGTCTCTTCTGCCGACTCACCTGATATGTGGATCAGGGAAGCACCCAATATATTTATTTTTTTAAGATTTATTTTTATTATTGTATATATGATTGTTTCATCTGAGTGTATGTCTGTGCACCACTTCTGAATGTATGGGAGTCAGATGTCCTGGAACTGGAGTTACAGGCAGTGTGAGTCACATGTGGCTGCTGGGAATAAAATCTGGGTCCTCTGGAAGAGCAGTTAGTGCTCTTCCCCATCAGTCCTTTTCTCCAGCCCCTCACGTGGGTTTTCGTGGACATTTAATCAAACTGGCTATAGCTAGTGTTGGTCTGTTGTTTTGAGATAGGCTGTTTAGACTGGTCTCAAATTTGTAATTCTACCACCTTGGCCTTTCTAGTGCTGAGTATAGTCCTGTACCACTGGGCCTAGTGAAAGTATTTGTTTTAAAGATTCATTTGTTTCTTTATTGTGTCTTTGTGGTGCTTGTGTGCAGTACTGTGTGGAGGTAGAGGACAGCTCATAGGCTTTGCTTTTCATCCACCATGGGAGTCTCTGGGATAGAATTAAGGGCAGGCTTGACAGGAAGTACCTTAACCTACTATGTCATCTTGAAGGTCTAAAAGGGATATGCTTTCTTTTTTTTTTTCTTTTTTTTCTTTTTTTTCAAGACAGGGTTTCTCTGTGTAGCCTTGGCTGTCCTGGAACTCACTCTGTAGACCAGGCTGGCCTCGAACTCAGAAATCTGCCTGCCTCTGCCTCCCAAGTGCTGGGATTAAAGGCATGTGCCACCACTGCCCGGCAGCTTTCTTATTTTTAATTAATTTATGTGCACGGGTGTTTTCCCTGTGTACCACTGTTGCCTGGTGCTTCCAGAGGCCAGAAAAGGGTGTTGGATCCTTTGGAACTGGAGTTAGAGAGTTTTACTTGTGGGTGCTAAGAATTAAACCTTGGTCCTCTGGCAGGGCAGTCAGTGCTCTTAACAACCGACCCATTTCTCTAACCTACTCCCACTCCCAAAGGTTTGTTTTAAAATGTGGGTTATACAAGACAGTAGCCTTTTCAAGCTGTTTTAATGGTTTGTGAGGGAAGGTTTGTGAATTGGATGACCTGGAGAGCAAGTTAGAAGATGAGTAGTGTGTGTGTTTATTTCTGTGAGAGTGTATGCACATGTATGCAGACGTGTGTGCTGTGGGTAGATAGAGTCCAGAAGACAGCATTGGGGTTTCCCATGTAACTGTCTACTTATTCCTTAGAGGAGGGACCTTTTCCTAAAATGTGGGCTCATGTTTTCTCAGCTAGGTTGGAAGACAGCAATCCTGTCAGAGCTGGGGTAGCAGACATGTGTGGGTTTGTCATGTCAGTGTAGGGATCTGAATTCTAGTCTTTATGATTAGACAATACTAATCTTACTACTAAGTCCTGTCTCCAGCCTTAGTCTGTATTTCCTCAAGTCAACAATTCTGAGGTAAAAAGTTCCCTCTTGGTGTATATGAAAATGAAACTGGGTTTCCTGTCATCTGTGACCATGGCTCAGCCCCACCATAATGTCAGGTTGGAGGTATTTGGATGTTTTCTGGTCCTCATTTGCCTTCTCTAGACATCCACTTGCCTCAACTTTCACAGGTTTTTGCTGTGACTCTATACGCTGTCCACACATTCTTGGATTTCCTGACGACTGTCCAGGGGTAGAGTGCTTGGCTGTTTGCATCAGTGTCCAGGGCCTGAGCCATCCTTTGTATGATTTTGTGTTGCAGAAAGTATAGCTTCTACCATTGAGCTCAATGCACTGTGTGTGAAACTGGAAAGAAAACCAATGTATAAGCCCGTGGACCCCCACTCTCGGATGCAGTCCACCTACAGCTATGGCATGCGTGGAGGTGCCTATCCCCCCAGGTATGTAGTGGGAATGGTTGGGTTTTCCCTAAAGTGATCTCTCTGAATTGTGACGTGAGTAATGATTTGGTCTGCCTCAGGTTCACCTCTGGAGTTCAGGTATGCCTTTGGAACTGTGCTGGGAACTTCTGTGCATCACACTCACGGTCTGGCTACATTGTTCCTTGGCTTTGTGGATCCCTGCAGCACATGCCCCTCCCTGAAAGTGTTTTCTGACATTGTACTTTGTGAAATACTGAGACTAAGTAATGCTCAGAAGTGTCAGAGCCTAGAGTGGTTGCAGACTGCCTATAATCCTTAATGCTCCGGAGGAACAAGTAGAAAGATATCATCTGCTAAGTAGAAGCCAGGCCAGCCTGGGCTACATAAGATCTTGTGATGTGTTCAAACCTTTGCTGTCAGGAGTGAGACATTAGTGAATAGGTCAGTGATAAGAACAGATGTTTCATTTTGCCCCCTTCCTCTGACAAGGTGCGGAGGGCAAAGCCTCAAAATACAGGGTTTGAAGTAGGGGGAACTTCTTTTGGACTGCTGTGATTTCAGAAATGAGGGTCGTTTCCAAAAGACTTTACCCTTAAAATTCTCAGACTCCTTGCGAGATATGCAAGTGCAAACTGAAGGCTTGAGAAAGTAAAACAAGCTAAGTTTATCTTGGCCAGCACCTACGTCCATTCTGGGCCCCGTCAGTATAGCCTAGCTTGGAGCGTCGGGTGCATACATAGCATTTGTCAGCTATGAGCTTTGATGTAAGTGTGACTCCAGCTTATTCACACTGTGCAGTAGCTGTAGGTCAGTGTGAGGCCTAGGACAGCGTTTGTAGTGCTGCTCACCAGGAAGCATTCTAGCTGTGAACATGGTGACAAGGCCAGAGTACAGGAAGAGTGGGATTTGCTGAAGAAGATATGGCTGACCTAGCAGATGGAGACTGAAACCCCACCCTTGTATTTGTAGATACTTTTACCCATTTCCAGTCCCACCATTACTCTACCAAGTTGAGCTCTCCGTGGGAGGACAGCAGTTTAATGGGAAAGGAAAGATGAGACCACCCGTGAAACATGATGCCACTGCCCGGGCGCTGAGGACTCTGCAGAGTGAGCCCCTGCCAGAGAGGCTGGAGGTAAGGTAGACTCTGGCTTGAGACACACCTCTCACTTCCAGGCTGCTGCTGCTGATGTCTGTAGATAATGGGTAATCGCCATCAAGATTCTGTGGCCTCCCCTAAATGTCTCAGCAGCAAAGCGAGTGCCCCCCCCCCCCCAATGGAGTGAGGAGCACATGGTGGGGGGTGTGGGAATGCTGGGACTCTTGAGTTCTTAGTGTCAGATCCTCAGTCCTGACACCTATGCTTTTGGAGCTGCTGGTTGGTGTTTTTTGTTTTTTGTTTTTCCTGTGTAGCTCTGGCTGGCCTAAACTCAGTGTTGACCAAACTGGCCTTGAACTCACAGAGCTCAGCCTGGCTTTGCCTCCTGAGTGCTAAAAATCAAAGCTGTGAGCCACCACACCTAGCTAGAACCCATGATTTGTGGTGCTAAATGAGAGAATTTGTGATCTTTGGCTCACTACCATTTTCCAGAACATGGCGCATGTATTTTGTTCACAGATCTGCAGCTTAAACAGGCTAGATGTGGCGGCTTGCTGCTCTACATAGTTCTGGCAGAGGAAGCTCACCAGGACGCCACTAGCTGGGGGGAGCCTAGTAGGAAAATGGCTCCCCTGACAGGGCACCTTAGTTTCTGTGTCGTGTCCCTCTTACAGGGGCTGTTGGTACCTCCTCACAGTTTGGTGACTGCATCTCTACAATGAGAATCCTTATAGATAGGGCATGAAAGCCAGTTGTTAAAGCCAATTCTCCAAAACCACAGCCTGGCTTCTGTCATGTTTATAGGTTAGGTCGTCCCAGAGCCAAAGGAACTAGATAAGGAGACTCACCTTTGTATGTTGTTTTTATTAAAGACCACATTAGATAAATTCACCAGCTTAACTCTAGTACATGTATAATCCAATGGCTGCTAGGGCATTCACAGCGTGGAAACCCACTTCTAGAAAGGGATGTTGGAGAATTTGGGACCTTTCCTTTGTTTCTCCTGTTACTGAAGGTTAATGCTAATATTATTAGCCATGGGCTGTGATTTAAAACTACCAGGGTAGGAAAGGAATCTTAAGGTTTTTGTTGTTGTTGTTGTTTTGTTTTCCTGTGACTGGAGAGTAAGTAATTTTTTTTTTTTTTTTTTTTTTTTTTTTTTGGTTTTTCGAGACAGGGTTTCTCTGTGTAGCCCTGGCTGTCCTGGAACTCACTCTGTAGACCAGGCTGGCCTTGAACTCAGAAATCCGCCTGCCTCTGCCTCCCAAGTGCTGGGATTAAAGGCGTGCGCCACCACTGCCCGGCGAGTAAGTAATTCTTAAACTGACTGTAGCTGCTTGACCAGCTCCATACCACCGAGAGACTTGTCTCAGAGGTGGATGTAGCCTAAGGATGACACCAGGTGGTCTAGCTCCTTCATATATAGTCAAATTTGAAACCAAACTTTTGTAAGAACTAGCCAAGGAAAAGCAGGCATAAGGGCCAGGGAGTGACGGCTGCTTAGGAGGCTGAGGTATCATTGTCCCTTGAGTCCCAGAGTCTCAGCCCAGCTTGGGCAGGGCGGCAAGCACATGAAGAAAAGAAGGCCAGAGCTCTTCCTGCTGAGGAGTAGGGATGCATCCGAGCACTGCCGCATGATGCTGGTGAAGCTGGCAGTTAAGGAGCCCTGGCTGGGAAGGAAGCGTGCTATTGTTGAGGAGAGGGAGAAGGAATTGCTTATGGATCTAGAGTAAACAGATGTTTTTTCTGGAGTAGGCCTGAACTTCTCCATGGATTTGTGCCCAGGAGCTTTGTTTCTGGTATCTTATTTGATCTTTATGGCTTGCTTGTCTACTGTCCTGTGGGCGAGTTCGTTTGATGAACTGACCCATACAGAAAAGCCCGGCTAGTCCTGCCATGGCTTGTTAGCAAGGTCAGCCAGGAGTTCCTGTCAGGACTAATCCTGGAAATATAAGTTGACAAATTTGGCAAAAGAAAGCAGCAGTGTGAAGCCAGAAGCGCTGTGAGGTCCTGGCCTGCTGGTGTCGCTGGTCTGTCCTCTCCTGAGTCTGTTGAACTTTGTAGAATCCATGTTGTTAGCTCAGAGAGGTGGCCTGGGCCCTCTGAGCCTCCTGGCGGGAGGACTGGTGAACCTTGGTACCAAGGTGGACTCTACCCTGGTTGAGGAGACTGTATTGCTTTGTGCCTTGGCTCTTGGCCTGCTGCACTGTATGAGCCAAGGCTGTGGGGCATTCTGTTCCATTGCATCCTTTACAAACAGGGTTTCCAGGGCCTCTGTAGGATGCATGTGTACCAACCACAGAGCAGCTTCCCTCCGACTGCCTGGCTCACAGACTTAGCTAACCTTACTCTCCTTACACACTGGCGTCTCCTACAGCACAGCCAGGCCCACTCCACCTGGAGATGTGCTGCCGTGCTTTGTTACGGTGGCTTTACTAGCTGTACTTGGACAGTGTTTGATCTGAGGCTTAAGATTCAGTACCATGTGGCCTTGTTCTCTGGTTTATTGTTGAGTCTGTAGAGTCAATGTTCAGTGCTCTCCACCTGTTGATGGTTTGACTGAAAGTAAACTTTTTTTTTTCTTTTAAAAAAAAATTGTTGAAATTGTGTCACCGTGGCTGTACTGGAACTGATTTTGTAGACCATGCTGGCCTCAAACTCAAATCTGCCTCCTGAGAGCTGGCATTAAAGGCCTGCACCATCATACCTGGCTCTCAAGATAGACTTTTTAAAAAAGATTTATTTATTTTATGTATGTGATTACACTGTCACTCTTTTTAGACAAGCCAGATGAAGCATGCAACCCCATTACAGTTGTGAACCACCTTGTGGTTGCTGGGAATTGACCTCAGGACCTCTGGAAGAGCAGTCAGTGCTCTTAACCTCTGAGCCATTTCTCCAGCTCCTTAAAATTGACCCTTAATTTATCAATTACTTTTCTGTAGGTAAATGGAAGAGAATCAGAGGAAGAAAACCTCAATAAGTCGGAAATCAGCCAAGTATTTGAGATTGCGCTGAAGCGGAATTTGCCTGTGAACTTTGAGGTAAGCCTATTTCACATGTACAACACGGCTTTGCCAAATCCTGTCAGGACTTGTTCTGGGGTCAACTCCTGTCAGTATTGGAGCAGTGCTCAGACAGTGACTCTTTCTGCAGGTCCTTATCCTTAACTGTGCCATGCTTGCCTTGACACCTGCACCATAGCACACGGTCCTGTCCCTTCTAACATTGCTCTAGAAAGCAGCCTCACCTCCCAGACACTGCCTCTCTTAAGGTGCAGGGTCAGTTAGACTGGCTGTGTGACAAATACCGGAGAGGAACAGCCTGAAGGAGGGCAGGTTCTCCATAACAGTTACAGAGGTCTCAGGAGGGGGTGGCTGTGCCAGGGCAGGAAGTGGAGGGACATCGAGGTAGAAGAAAACCACCTCATGTGTCACTTTCAGTATCAGCAGAGAGGATTAACAAGGAAGGGCCAGGGCCAAGATGGACCCCGGAAAGGACTATACCCAGCAACCCACTTTCTCCAGCTGAGCCCCTACCTTCCACTGCCTGCCGCCCCAGTGCTGGGGGGAGGCATGTGATCAGCTTGATAATTGAGATTGGGCCACCACAATGGCCCGAGGTGCAAGGGACATAGGGTCCTCATTGTTTAGTATCTGTCCCTAGCTCACTATTTTAATAATCATTTCTTAGAGACCCGCTGTTCTAAAGACAGTAATTACTAGGTTGTCTGTTTAAAATGCAAAATTATGTTTTAATGCATTTCTGTTCAGACTAGTCCCAATACACTAGAAAAGAGGAGGCAATTTTTTTAAAAGTTTCCCTTGACAAATTTTTGTTTGTTTGTTTGAGATAGGGTCTCACTGTATAGCCCTAGCTGCCCTAGGACTCATGGAGATCTGCCTGCTGTTCCCTATTGGGTACTGAAACTAAACACATGTGCTACCACACCTAGCCTAATTCCTTTATTTAATTTTGTTTCTTGGTCTTTTACCTGCCTATGTTTGTCCCATGTTACATGCCAGTTGGAGGCCAGTTAAGGGCCATGAATCCACCCTGAAGCTGGGGCTGGTTGTGAGTTGCCATGTAGTTGCTGGGAATTGAACCTGCATCCTCTGGAAGAGCATTCAGTGTTCTTAACCATTGAGCCATCTCTCCAGCCCTTTTGTTGTTGTTTGTTTTTTTTTTTTTGAGACAGTTTCTCTGTGTAGCCTTAACTGTCCTGGAACTTGCTTTGTAACCTGATTGGCCTTGAACTCACAGAGATCTACCTGCCTCTGTTTCCCGAGTGCTGGGATTAAAGCTATGAACCACTGTCAGGTGGAAGGTTTTGATTGTAGACATGAGGAAGAGAACCACCAGAGGCACCTGGAAGAGTCCAGAGCAGAGAGAGTAAACTGTATGTTGCCAGCAGATAGGCCTGGCCTGGAAAGGAGAGAGGGAGGAAGGCCTGAGAGGGCATAGCTGCAGTAGCAGGGCTAGGAGAGACGAACGGCTGCAGGGAAGCAGGGCCTGAGCTAGAGAAGCCAGGGTGTGAGGAGCTGAGAAGAGCCAGAGCAGCAGACACTTGTGCTATGGAGGGGCCTGGAGGCCAGCATGTGCTGTGCCAACAGGCACCACAGGTAGCCATTTGGTTCTTCTGCCAGTGGTAAGAGAAATGGCTCCGTTTGGTAGAGGGGAACTAGCTTCACAAGTTCCTGAGGAATGACTTTGGGGGAGATGGAGTTTCCTTTGTCTTTAACCATTGAGGTGTTTTGCCAGCCCCTAAAACTAAAAAATTGTTTTTTAAAAAATGAATTATTATTGTGTGTATAAATCAGTGCGCTACAACACAGCCGTGGCAGTCGGAGGACAGCTGTGGAGTCCACTCTGTCCTCCCTTCCGTGATCCAGAGGACAGCTGTGGAGTCCACTCTGTCCTCCCTTCCGTGATCCAGGACCAAGCAGCTCATCCAGCTTGCTCAGTGGTGGCTTTGTCCACCTTTTTCTGAAGCGAGGGCTCTTACTGGTGTCTTGGGGTCCCCAGTTTAGCTCTGCTGGCTGGTGAGCCCCAGTGCCCCTGTCTTCATCTCCCCATTACTCACGTCACAAGTGTGATACCACACCGGATTGTCTACGTGGGTCGCTCAGGGTTGGTAGGCTCTTCACCCCACTGTGCGCCTGCTTAGCCTCTGACATTTGTTGTTGTTGCCTGTGTTAAGCTATTATCTATCTTAAGCATATTTTAATTTTTTCTTTATTGTACTCCATTTTATTTCAGAAAATGCATGTTTTTCCTGCTAAACTCATCCATTCACCCTTCATCCCATAGCCAAGTGGGGTGACTTTATCCTAAGACTGGCAGTGCTCACCTTCCCATTGTGGGGCAAATGTGAGATTGAGAGCCGTGCTTGCCTCCCAGACTAGCCTGTGTGAGGAGTGTCCTTGTCCCCTGCTCTATGAACTAGAGCCTCCTGGTCCTCTATTCTGTCTCCTGTTGTGGAGGTACTATTTGGCTGGCTGAGGTGGAAAGGAGACATTACATATAGTGACAGGGCGTGCTGCTGAGGATAAGCTAGATTGAGAGGGTGCCTAGTTCCCCAAATCTCTCTGCTTAGGACCAGCTCTGGATGCCTGTTAAGTTTGTCAGCTGTTGATGCTAATCAACTGCCCTGCCTGAGTCTCAGAGCTTTTTAGAGCCGTTTGTTCTGGTGGCATCTGGGAGCTAGATTGCTTCCTTTCCTCCTCCACTTTGACACCTGCTTTTAGGAATAGGTAGCATTCCAGAGCCTTCTCAGGCAGCCACTGAAGAAATTGTTAGGGTGCCCCCTAGTGATGGTCTTGTAAGGTGTATTACTTTCCTCGTGATAAAACACAGTAACTGAGGCAGCTTAGAGGTGGGAGTTTGTTTGGGCTAATGCTACCAGGGGAGTAAGGGTTCATGGCGGCCAGTGGGGGTGTGTGTGGCTGATGCCGAGGGCTTGTAATCTTCAGTGATAAACATGAGACAGAGATGAGGTGGAAATGGATGAGGTCTGTGTCAGTGCTGTCTGTCCACAGGGATATTCTTCCTTAGTACATCCTCGACCTACCCAGAGCGTGCCACCAACTGGGGACCATGGGGACATTTGCATTCAAATGAGCACACGAAGTAGTAATGCGGCTCATCTGAGGATGGTGTCCGTGTAAGTATTCCTGCTGAGTAACTGGCAGGTCAGGGGCCATAGCCACATCCATTGTTATTGAGCAGGGCCTGCCTTCTCTGTTGCATGTGGCATATGGCCTGGCCCATGTTAGATTCTCAGAAGTATTGTTGAGTAAATAAACATAGTAGTTAATTTCTGGCCAGGCATTGTGTGTACTCTGTCCCTTAGGAATCTGAGTTATGCCGGGCAGTGGTGGCGCACGCCTTTAATCCCAGCACTGGGGAGGCAGAGGCAGGCGGATTTCTGAGTTCGAGGCCAGCCTGGTCTACAGAGTGAGTTCCAGGACAGCCAGGGCTACACAGAGAGACCGTGTTTCGGAAAAAAAAAAACAAAGAAAACAAAAAAACAAAAAAGGAATCTGAGTTAGGTGTTTAAGAGGAGGGCAGAATTTGCTGGCTCCGACATGTTCACACCTAGGTTATATCTCACATTTAGCACGGTAGAGTCTAGGTGTGAGTAGGAGCAGAGTCTAGGTGTGAGTGGGTGGTAGCAGCACGGCTGTGGGGCCAGGTGGCTGTGATGACAGTGAGCCAACAATGTTCATGTTTGATCTGAGGACATGGACCACGTTGTCCTGGTACATTTGTCTGCTAGGGTCTGCAGGGTAGGGCAAGGGTGAGTGAGGCTCCTCTAGGCTCCTCTTACCTGAACAGCTGTTTCTTTGACATACTTTGTTTTCTGGACAGTTTTTCAATTATTTATTTTTAAAAATGTCAAATTTGACAGAAGAGCTTAAAGCAGGACAGTGAATGTGTCCTTCATTCACTGGTGAGAGAGTATAAGACATTTCAGTGGTAGCTTCCACTATGACAATTGCTTGACCATCTTGTAGATGTGACACCCAGATTCCTGTGATTAGAGCAGGTCTGTGATTGCAAAGACTTTGAGCCCTGACTATTCCTACAGGAAGCTGAGCATTGCTGTGATGTGGTGTCTCACATACACACTCGGCCTGCACTTTCTCCGCTATTCTTGGGAGGTTTTTTTTTTTTTTTGCTGTTCTGCCCTGCAGCCCAGGGCCTTCCTTTTCAGTCTTGCCTTTTTGCTCACTTTTCATCTGTGACAGTCCTCAGCCTTTTTCATGAGCTGGTGTGTTTGAAGGTTTGTTAAGTGGCTCTCATTTCTGAGGGAGCAGATTCAGGACGGGCAGCTTTTGGTAGCATCCCTCTGAGCATGGGCAGCACTACTGTCTGGTAGGCAGCTGTTCGGCTTTATGCATTGGTTTAGGGTTCTACAGTGGCCATGCTCCTTGCAGGAGTTTCTTTCTCCTCTTAGTATGTGGGACCTTTTGGGGAGATCCTTGTTGTACCCTCGTTCACAGGGTCTGGCAGTCAGTGTCATCTTTAGGGGTGGAAGATACAGCGACAGTGTCCAAGCTGCTGTGCTGTGACTAAAATCTGCCCTTTGTCCTCTCCTTCCATCCTCTGTGCCTGTGCTCAGGGGCCTTCGATCCCTCCGCACGTTTCTTTGAAGTGTGCCAAGCAGTGTGCTCTGCCACTTTCAACACGTGTCCGTCACGCTTTCACTCAGTCTTTCCCTCTGACACAGGTGGCCCGGGAGAGTGGCCCACCACACATGAAGAACTTTGTGACCAGGGTTTCAGTTGGGGAGTTTGTAGGGGAAGGAGAAGGGAAGAGCAAGAAGATCTCGAAGAAGAATGCAGCCAGGGCAGTGCTGGAGCAGCTGAGGAGGCTGCCACCCCTCCCTGCCGTGGAGCGGGTGAAGCCCAGAATCAAGAAGAAAAGTCAGCCCACCTGCAAGGTGAGAGAGCCTTCCCCAGAAATCCACAGGCAAGGAGAGCCAGCCTGCTGCGGTGGTCGGGGTAGAAGCTGCTGCTCGCCACCACACGGGACACAATGGATGATTACAGATACCACTCAGGAGCTACAGGTTGAGTAGAAATGAGCCACCGAGTGGGTTGAGGAAAAACATGTCCAGGTGTCAGCTTCCTCAGGGGTTGGGCATCACAGCCTGTTGGTCTCTGTGTGCAAGAGGTGGGGCTTTCTTGAGCCACCTTAGCTCAGGGTCAAGGTGGAAGCAGCACTGAAGGGCCCACAGAGACTATTCTGAAGACTCGAATGCTTAAATGAAACTTAGTGGATCTAATAATAATAATAATAATAATAATAATAAAAAAAAAACAAAAAAACAGCATTGACCCACAAGGACTGGAAAGGTGGCTCAGCAGTTAAAAGCACTGGCTGCTCTAGCATAGGACCTGGGTTCAGTTCTGGGTTCCTGCATGGCGGTTCACAGCTATAACACCAGTTCTGGGGGATCTGACCTCTTCTTTTTACCTCCCTGAGCACCAGGCGCACTTGTGGTTACATGCAGACAAAACACGTAAGAATGAATCTTTATTCAAAACAAAATAAAAACGGCCCCTTTTCAGCACTAGAAAGGGACAGGACTTCAGCCAGCCACTCCTTTTTCATCTGCTGTATCCTGAAAATTACTTCCATCATGCCTGACAGATGTCATGGGGAAGGAAGGATCCTCTGGCGCCCTCAGAGGCTTGCAGTCCTCCTTCCCCCAGCCTCACCTGGAGAGTTAATTCATAATGTCATTTTGGGTTCGCTACCTGGGGATCGGATGAGGGCCTCAGGTGTGCTGGCCAAGCCCTCTACCATTGGGATGCACCTTCAGATTTCGGACTTTAGTGACTGAGAAAGCTGGGCGTGGGTCCCCATGGAGAATCGGCAGCCACAGGTCATAGCCCTGGCTCCATCCTCCCTTTTTGTCGTTCTTGCCCAGGGGTCCTACAGCTCCTTATACGGCAGTCCTACTGTTAGTGTCTCCAGTTATGTGGAATCAGCTGCACACAGGGAGTGACAGAGGTCACAGGCAAAAACCAACCCACAGAGCGTCTCAGCATGGTCATGGACATGCTTTAGTTTTAAAAAGGTTCTGATTCTGAGCCGTGACACCGACACTGAGTTCCTGTCTCCTGTCATGTGCTTGCTGACTCTGGACTGGCTGCTTCCTTTCTTCTATGGGTAACAGCACATTGTCTCTGCACTGTTTGTATTTCAGCTACAGACAGCTCCGGATTATGGCCAAGGGATGAATCCTATTAGCAGACTGGCACAGATCCAGCAGGCAAAAAAGGAGAAGGAGCCAGAGTACATGCTCCTTACAGAACGAGGTCTTCCACGTCGCAGGGAGTTTGTGATGCAGGTGAGGGGGTGGAGGGGTAGCTAGCCTTTCCCTGACCATGTCAGTCCTGATGGTTCATACTCTGGCAGTGTTGCAGTTACCTGGGCTTGGTAGTGCTTGCTCTCAGCTCTCTGGAGGCAGAGGCAAGGGGCAGGTGGATCTGTATGAGTTCAAGGCTAGCCTGCTCTACATAGTGAGATCCTGTCACAGAAACGGAGGATCCACTTTGTAGGAATAAGTTGGACCAGAGGCAGTTTGCCTGAAGTGGCTGGTCTGGCCACAGGCCTGGGAAGGTTTCCTATTATTCTTTCAGTGTTTTGGCACAGAATTGTTGATTTAGCAGCCAGATTACCTGGGGTCAGAAACAGCTTTAATGGAGGGTGCTGGGATTTGTCCCAACAACCAGCGCTCAGGAGAGTGGTGTGGGAGGAGAGCCCTCCATGCTCTACCTAGATTCTTGCCTGTCTTTATAAATACGCTGACAGAAAGGGCTGTGGCACACGGTTTCCATACAGTGGTTTTTTAAACTTTAAAAAACTCTTTAAAAAGAGTTTTAAACATCTCTAACTTGAGTGTGGCCATCACAGCAATCGTGGTTCAGAATTGGAAACACAAAGCCCTTTTATCATCCAGTTCAGCAAAGTCGTCCCTGGGGCTTTGGGTAGCACCCCAGTTCCGAAGGTTCAGCCATAGGTCTTTGTTGTTGTTTTATAGGTAAAGGTCGGGAATCACACTGCAGAAGGAGCAGGTACCAATAAGAAGGTGGCCAAGCGCAATGCTGCTGAGAACATGCTGGAGATCCTGGGGTTCAAAGTCCCCCAGGCGCAGCCTACCAAGCCAGCACTCAAATCAGAAGAGAAGGTGACTGCTGGGACTCTCTGCCAGGTGGCCTAGCTCCCTGCATGGGCAAGCCCGGGGCAAGGCTTCATCTTCCCTGCAGTAAGCAGCCTGCCCCCTGGGGTCCCTCCATTGAGATTAGTGTTTGCAGTTCTTCATGTCCTGGGAGCTGTTCGGTTAAGTCTCCTGTTTAGTGTCACTATGGGCTGGATGTGCATTTCTGGAGGTGGTCCTGGTCTCTCCTTCTGATGGGTAGATGGGATTGGGATGAACTATTATGTATGACTGTTACCTGTGCTTAAAAGGGTCTGCATGACCTAGTTTTGAATCTGGCTTTGGTTTTTCTGGGGTAAGATAGAATGGTTAATAATAGGCCAAATCTGTAGATCAGATTTAGGATTCTTGTGCGAATTCTGAGTTGAGTATTACTATCAACCACTATTTCTGGCTCCAGCAATTTCATGTTGGGGGTCTTCTGAAGTAGGATTGAGCCTCTTGAGCTCTGCCAGTTTCATGACTAAGAAATAGCTCCCACTGCCTGCAGAGTCAGTACCAGGGATTCAGCCACTGCATATGGAGTCTGTATAGACCTTGATTTGGCTTCCAGATTTCCCATTCCAAAACCGTGTAGAGTACTCATAAGCGCCCTCTCTTCGTGTCTGACAGCATTAGATACCTGTGTTCTTTGTGGAAGGGCTGTTTTTGGATGTCCTAGTTCTGTAAGGTGTTTCTGCTTAGCACCAGTACAGACCCTACTCTCCCAACAGGCTGAACACTTTGAAGCCAGCATTTCCTCCTGACGGTGGGTTTCTGGTCCTTGGCACAGTGCCAGCTTCTGCTCTATGTAAATGCTGTCATGGGGAGGCATGAGAGTTTGTCTAATGGGGGTTGTGATAGACCCCGGCACTTCTGTGCTTGTCTATGCTTACTGTCATTTTTCTTTCTTAAGACTCCAGTAAAGAAACCAGGAGACGGAAGGAAAGTAACGTTTTTTGAACCTAGCCATGGGGATGAAAATGGAACTAGTAAGTTTGGGTCTCTTGTCAATTGAACCAATGTGGTCTTTATTTGTATAGATCTTGTGTGAGTTTTCTGAAACACTGGTAGTCGTTGCCTTCCCGTATGTGCTGAGATGGTGGTGGCTAGAGTGGCTCTGTAGCTTCTTGGGTGACTATGGTGACCTGTTTCCCCTGCAGGTAATAAGGAGGACGAGTTCAGGATGCCTTATCTTAGCCATCAGCAGCTGCCAGCTGGAATTCTCCCCATGGTGCCAGAGGTTGCCCAGGCTGTCGGGGTTAGTCAAGGACACCACACCAAAGATTTCACCAGGGCAGCTCCAAATCCTGCCAAGGCCACGGTAACTGCCATGATAGCCCGAGAGTTGTTGTACGGGGGCACCTCGCCCACGGCCGAGACCATTTTAAAGAGTAACATCTCTTCAGGCCACGTACCCCATGGACCTCGCACAAGACCCTCTGAGCAACTGTACTACCTTTCCAGAGCCCAGGGATTCCAGGTAACTGTTTGCTTTTGTGTGGTCATCTTTGGGACTCAGATGATGACCTTTACAGTGTCTTCAGGTCAAGTTCTTCCTGCAGAGTTGCTTGTGTATTGTGTGCAAGACAGTGCAAAGGTTCTGTCCTCAGCAACTACAGAAACCAGAAAAGGCGAGATTATATGCTTTGTCTAATAAGAGTTTGAATGTGGGCTGGAGATGGCTCAGTGGTTAAGAGCACTGACTGCTCTTCCGAAGGTCCTGAGTTCAACTCCCAGCAACCACGTGGTGGCTCACAACCATCTGTAATGGGATCTGATGCCCTCTTCTGGTGTGTCTGAAGACAGCTACAGTGTACTTACATATAATAAATAAACAAACTTGGGGCCGGAACGAGCAGGAAAAAAAAGTTTGAATGTACAGTGTAGTTCAGTGCAGGAAGGAAAGAGGTCTAGGATGAGAAGGTAGCTTATAACGGTGTCTATTTCTAAGCCCAACAACCTTGAGTATTGGTGGAAAGAACCAACTCCAGCAAGTTGTCCTCAGTGTCCACACACATGCCATATGCATACCCTGCCCCAGGAGGTGTGTGTGCGGCAGAGGAAGTAGGCCAGACTGAAGGGAGAGAAGATACTTTTCCTTAGGAAGCAGGATTTAAAACCCAAGCCACTAGATGAGTACAAGAGAACAGGCTTCTGGAGGCTTCTGGGTGGGGCCCACATGCAGGGGTGTGCTATTTTTCCTTAGGTTGAATACAAAGACTTCCCCAAGAACAATAAGAACGAGTGTGTATCTCTCATCAACTGCTCCTCACAGCCACCTCTGGTCAGCCATGGCATCGGCAAGGATGTGGAGTCCTGTCATGATATGGTATGTGGGCCCGGGGGGTGTTGAGAGGAGCTGGAACAGTCCCTTGTTCAGTGTTAGTGGTCTCAGAAAGAGGGACATGGTTGTCCTGTAACCTTGTGGCCGGGTCTAGTTCTTCCTGTTTGCTCTATTCTGGCAGCTGTAGAAAGCCTCCTTTGGGATGTTCTGTTCAGAGGAGGAATCAGCACACTTGAGCTTTGGTGTTCAGTTGATGGGAACTTAATGCTCCCTTCACGCCTCTGACTTGAGGGAAGACATGGGAGTTTTGTTGAGCAGGATTCAAACATTTCATTGGGAAGTTTTAAGAAGTAGCTACCCATTTGCTGGAGTTTTGCACATCAGGCCAGTCTGTTCCCTGTGGTCTGACTAGTCCTTCCGTCCACCTTCCAGGCTGCACTGAACATTTTAAAGCTGCTGGCTGAGTTGGACCAACAGAGCACAGAGACGCCAAGAACAGGCAATGGACCAGTTTCAGCGTGAGTGAATACAGCAGAAGGCAGTGCCAGTGTGGGTTAGCGGGTATCCACGGGGGTCTGCAGAAGGTGCCACCTCATCTACTGAGAATAAGACACATTCACATAGTTTAAAATTTTATGTGCATGGTGCTTTGCCTGCATGTATGCCAGTTCCAGATTTTGGAGTTACAGCACCACTGTCACTTTCTTCCTCAGACACAACACATGTACACGTCCTTCTTTGCTTTCTCCACTTACATGGGGCCTTGGGTTTGCAAGCTTTCATTTCAGTATGTCTGCCATTGTCATTTCTTCTTCCTTAAAGGTGCGGGAGGTGCTGAACCTTTTCTGGCCACAAACCAATTTAAAATCCAACATATATACTGAAAATACTGAGAACTGCTTTGAAAATTTGGAATTTCTGATAACTCCAGTGGGCCAAGACATGGTGGACAAAAATATGGCAAAGACGACAAGAAACTGCAGATGGTGGCCTTGGTTGTGTGTGCTGGGCTGCTAGTGACAATGCTGTGTACTCTGCCATCCATCAAGAAGAGGCTAGCCCCAGTGTCTCCAGTTTTTGTTTTTGCATTGTGACAGAGATAGTGAGAGAGCATGGCCAATTCTCATGCTGGCTTCTTCAGATACTTTGGAAAACCCAGACAGCCACACCAGAGAGGCCTTATAGCGGCCCCGGAGCTAAACGCACCAGAGAAAACCAGTGCTTCCTACTGCACATAACTGACTCAGCTCTGCCACACGTAGCACCACCATAACCACTGCTTTCTCTTCAACAGTGATGCCTGTTAGTTTCATTCTTTCCTTTGGTTGATATGACACTATCATTTTCATTTCAGTTTCTCAGTTGCATCTACTTACCTAGCAGTTTATAAACTAGTCTGAGACAGATGCTGTCAGTCATGTAACTGGCAAAGATCACAGCCGTGTTTGGTGATGCATTCTGTGCCTCTGGCTTGGCTGGACAGTTCTGGACTTACCACCAGAATCCTTGACCCCCTACCCCTTGTATAAATTGGACAGCTTAGGACTTTTAAACTTTAGATCAAAAGAGATGGTCCTTTTTAACTTTATTTTTAAGGAGCAGACTTTAAAATGAGCCCTGATCTTCACCAATTATAACAGAAATTGTCGATAGGAGTGTCTCTTGAGGAGGTAGCTTTTTTACCACACTACAGGACATTACCTGTGGGCCCAGAAGACTACAGGCTGGTGTCCCTGGAGGGCCCAATACGGTCAATTCCAACCTCCAATTAGGGGAAGGGTGACAGGCTTCCTGGCACTGTGCAGGTGTGCAGAGGCAGGAGGTCAGCTGGCCTGGTGGGAAGCATTGTGGCTTCCGGGCGAAGCCCGGCTCCCACTCTGGGTTTAGCTGGCACCTTTTCACCCACGGAATGTAAGTAAACTTTGTCACCAATAAATGGTAATACTAAAAATTTTTTTTTGTTAATTTATTTTCAAATGCCACTACTTCTTCTGGTTCATCCCCCTCCCAACCCTTTTTTTTTTTTTTAAAAAAGAAGAGAATATTTGTAATGCTTGTGATTCTGTCTGGGCAAAAATCTGAAGATCTAAATCTCTTTATATTAAACTATTGATCAATAAACAGCTACTAAGAAAGTCTTTTTCCAATTGAGCAGTTAACTGAAGAAAGTGTGATGTGAGGGAGTGGGAGTGGCCAGCCTGAGCCAGGCTGACTGATTTAAGATTAAAATCTGGATTCATTTTTAAAGGGACCATGGATGCTGGCTGTGAAAAACTACCAAGAGCCCGTAGGTCCCTTTGAGGGAATGCATGATGAGCTGTGCCCTGGAGTCACTACTTCAACAACAACAAAATATACATTTAAACGGGATGGGAAATGAAGCAGTTCATTCTCCACCTCCCTAATGTTACATGTGGCCCTTTAATAGTTCATCGTACACATTTTTTTGTGTGCACTCGTGCAAATTAAAGATCAAAAGAAATGAGTGAAAGAGAAATCACTTTGTAAGCTATCCATAATTTCCATAACAAAATAGCTTAGCCTGTGACCACAGAAGGCCCAGGTTCAGTACACAGACAGTTCCCTTTAGCAGAAACCACAGCAAGGATACACATTCTAATCCTGCACTGCTCCCCAGCTCTCGTCTGTAGGAAACACCCTAACCCAGCCTCGGATGCCTGGCAGCCTCTCTCTCTCAGTGGGAAGCACCGGCGAGCTCCAATTCTGTATGAATGACTGCCTGGCTTAGACCAAAACAACAGCAACCACCATTCTGAGTTTAAATGATTTAAAAATTAGTATTTTTATGGAGTCGAAATGGGGAAAGTAGAGAGATTTAAAGAAATTCTTCATTTTATCAAAAGTTTCAGAAAGCACCAAATCCTGTCCTGAAGACACTTTTAGATACACATTTTGGGCTTTTATTGCTGATTACAGACTTTAACTACGAAATGTGCACTGCAAGTCAACAAGAGATCTTTTTACTTTTTCATATTTCCAATAAAAGTTTAAAGAAACAGACAAAAAACACAAAAGACGAGATATACAAGCTTCAAAACAATAGAAATTAAGTCTCCACAGTCAAGGTCTGCCAAAAATTTGAAATAACCCAAACCGTGCAAATGTTCAACAGAGACCATGGCCACACATGGGATTGTAAATGCTTGTCCCATTAAGGACAAACCAGACAAGTTATCAGTTATATTGATGATCAAGACAACCTCATTGGCTTACAGCAATATGTACTGTCCTCTGTAAGAGTCTGTGACAAGTTCAAGAGGTTGGAAACCTAGGATGCTTCAGCAGGCCCGTGCTCAGAAGTCCACATGGCTCCTAAGAAACCATCCTCAGCCCTAGCATGGGTCAGGAAGATGGAATTCACAACAGGGTCACACTGGCTGCCTGCAGGTAACCTTGGAGGTACTGCAAAGCTTCTGCATTGAGGCTGGTGCTCACCATCGAGGGAACCTACAGGAGAAGGAAGCCACATGGTGTAGGAGGCACATCTGCAGTGTGCACACGCAAACTGGGGCCTGATGAGATGATGCCACCGTGTGGGGAAAGGGCAGCGAGACACAGTTCACTGGAGAGCCAAAGTAGGCAGCTGATTCATACCTTCAAAACAGCTAGGTTTAGGACAGCTGAATAAAGGTACTTGTAGGTAGAGGTACTGAGCATCAAGCCCACGTTTGGTTCCCAGGACCCACTCCTTGGAGAAAAATGACAGGTAGTTCTGTGACCTCTACACGTCTCAAAAAATAAGGTAGATGGCTCCTGAAAAATTCCCACACAAACATGTACACACACACAGGGTAGATCCATAAGGAATTTCTGTTGTGCTATGATTGATAAAAGAATTTTATGTTTTTTTAGTTTATGGACAGAATCTTGTTACATATCCTAGGTTAGTCTCAAACTCACAGCTACCTACCCATTTCATCTGGGATTACAAGAATTCAACCACCACCCATGTTTTTTTTTTTTTTTTTTTTTTTTCAAAGAAAAATTTTTGTTTAGCAAACAAACTTACGCATACTTATTCTAATAAAACTTGCTACAGAGAAAAATATAATTGATAAAATATTATTTTAACTAGATACACCAGGGTTTGTCATGCTATCCCTATGTGTGAAAAATAAAATCTATCAGATAGTGATCCACCTGCCTCTGGCTTCTGAGTGGTGGGATCAGTGGCTTACCCACCACCATCCAGCATACTTATTATTTAAAAAAAAAAAAAATTCCCTAAGCTCAATTGGAGAGACCAGGGTAATGCCTGCTCATCCTCTGACTTCCTGCTCATGCCCCCCAAGAATCAGAGTCCCAGGACAGCAGACACTCACCCTTCCCGGACACGCAGTAGACAGTTTGTGAAGTGACTGTGCCAGGTGGATTTTGGGGTTGTTCACCATCTGACCCACTGGGTCATGCTCCTTTTTACCAGCAAATGCCAGCTGTGAGAAGGCCGTCTGGTACCCTGGTGCATCTTCTATGTCAATGAAATGCTCTTCATCAGGAATGCTGTCATCTTCAGGTAACTCAAACAGGCCAATAAGGGACTGCAACAAAGGAGTCCTGCATTGGAAGGAAGGCGTAGACAAAACCAAAGCAAATTTACTTTTAAGAGCCAGGCATGGAGGCTTATGTCTGAGATCTCAGGAAGCTGAGACATGAAAACTGCTGTGGTTTCCAGACCAGCCAATGCTACTCAGTGAAATACAATGTCTAGGGTTCTGCATTACTGAATAAAATGCTTGCCATGCAAGGTTAACAGCTAGAGTCAGTTTCCTAGAATCCATAAAGGAATTACAAGCTCCAGGTTCAGTGAGAGACCAAGCCTTAAAGTGAAGAGCACCGGGCGGTGGTGGTGCACGCCTTTAATCCCAGCGCTTAGGAGGCAGAGACAGGTGGATTTCTGAGTTCGAGGCCAGCCTGGTCTACAGAGTGAGTTCCAGGACAGCCAGGGCTACGCAGAGAAACCGTCTCGAAAAACAAAACAAAAAAAAGAGTGAAGTGCGACTGACGAAGACACCCCAGAGGTCAACTCATGACGAGCACACCCACCCACACACGTACATGCTAATACACATGTGAACATAAACATGTATGCATACAAAAAGATAAAACCAAACAAAGCCCTAAGAGACATAAGCTATGTATAGTGGGCCACACCTGTAATCGCAGAATTACTTGGAAGAGGTTAGCAAGTCTTTATCAGACCCAGAGACTATCTAGTTCAGGCTCTCAGAAGAGATGGATGGATGGATGTGTGAGTGTGTGTATATCTATCTATATATCCTCTCCCTTCAAAGAGTAAGAATAAAGGCTGTGTAGTGATAGTGCATATTTGTAAAACCAGTACTTGGGAGGCAGAGACAGGTAGAGTTCAAGTCTAGCCTGGTCTACATAGCAAGTTACAGGACAGTCAGAACTGTAGAGAAACAAAACAAGGGCTGGGGAGATGGCTAAGAGCACTGACTGCTCTTCCAGAGGTCCTGAGTGCAATTCCCAGCAACCACATGGTGGCTCACAACCATCTGTAATGGGATCTGATGCCCTCTTCTGGGGTGTCTGAAGACAGCGACAGTGTACCCATATAAAATAAGTAAATCTTAAAAAGAAAGAAAAAAAAACAAAAACAAATTAAGACTCAAAACCAGATCTACCACTATCCCTCTGGAGGCTGTAGGACTGCTTTGAGTTGAGGCCAGCTTGGACAACAGTGTGAGACTCAGATGGAAATCTACCATCTACCAATGAACCCAGAAGGGCCTCCAAGTCATGCTGGAATCTATCAGTTGCTAGTGGAGAAGCCAAGATCAGAAGACAACATCTTGCCTGCCCCCACCCTGTAAGTGTAGGCTAGTCAATTGTGCAGACACAGGAAAGAAGCCCTTCCCCCCACGCTCTCAGCAGCAATACTCACCACAGCTTAGTGTACTCCGTGTCCATCATTGGTGGACACTCTGTGAGTAATTTGGTTATGCCAACTGCACAGATTTTTTTCTCCACATTTCCAGATACCTTTTGAATCTCTGGAATAATGATTTTTTCCAAAACCATTCCAAACATTCTATTAATAAAAACAAAAATCTACTCAATACTTGACAAGCATTATACTTAGACAGTAAAATAGATATAATTTATACTCAGTGATTCTGTATGAATGGGACACAGTACTAAATAGTAAGAATACTCCCCATGAAGTCTATCAGACTGACTGTGCCCTGTTGTTATACCACCTTCTCTTAAGCAGAGTCTTTGCAGCTTTGGGGGGGAAGGGAAGAGAAAAATTATTTGCTTAAAATGTTACTCAAAAACTGTTAAATTTTTAATTTTTTTTTTTTTTTTTTTAAGTTGCTCAAGAAATTAAGAACATGGCAAAGATACAAAAGTCAGAGCCCCTACCACTGGCAAGGACCAGTGTGCCAGTTCTGGGTCAGGAGCTTCCATCTTTCTTTGCTTAAATATTAAGTACATAATGCTGACGGTGCATTTAACTAGTCCTTGAATGAGTCAGTAACTCCTTACAAATAACTTCTCACATTCTAAATGATGCAAAATCCTTATTCTTGATAAAGTGCAGAAAGCAGATCCAGCGTGAGCTCTCTGCTCACTGTGAGGAGAGCGCCGAGTCTGGCAGCGCACGCTTCAGATAGCCCGCCATCCTTGCTACCACAAGATGATTGATTTTAAAAATCAGTCTGCAATGGCGGGAGAGTTGCCCACAGGGTTTCCCCTGACCCTGCCCTGTACTCATCCGTTAGCCTTCCATTGCCCTAAGGGTCACACAACTAAACACATTCTTTGCACAAAGACCAAGTTTCACCAACTGCAAGGCTGTCACTGCTGCCAGGCTGTGGCCCCTGCACAAGGCAGTCTTTCTCAGTCTCTGAGCAGACCCTGACAGAAGACAGAGACTTTGGAAACATGGGCAGCAGCTTCTCTATGTGTAGGCACACTTCTAAAACCGCCACAAACTATCCCTAAGCCAGAACAAAAAAGCCATCACTAACACACACACTGGTTTGTATTACAGAGGTCTAACACCTTCCTTCTTATAAACAAAGCCACCACTCACTTTGGTTGTATGCCATCGAATATTTCTTGCAACGCCAGCGCCCCATACTTAATGCAGTATAAGTTAATAAACACTAAGAAACCTGTGGAGAGAAAAGAAGATCATCAAACGCTGAAACGGAAATTCTCTCCAAGTGTTTCAGCGTGGAAAGCACACTGAACTGGTTCAGCACCTGCCTTCCAGACGCCCCACAGAGAGAGGCCCCCAACTTACACCTCTCCACCCATATTACTGTTTCTACTGAAAGGTGTTTCTTTCCCTAAAGCAGACTTTGGAACATAATACATTTCAAACTAAGTTAGTGTTTAGGATACACACATTTTTTTCAGGTATTTTATATGTAATGTTTATGACCGGTAAGAGTTTTTTGCCCATAGCCAGGGTCTCAAAATCCAAGTCCCAACCCATTCCAAATGATGTGCTTACTTTTGATAAACTTGGTGGTCTTGGAGTTTTGCAGTCTCTGGAATAGTAGAATGAAGATCTGCTTCCTGTACTGGTCAACTGACTCACTAAAGAATCGAAGAGAAGCACAGATATCAGCTCAGTCCTTTATGAGCATGTAACAGAATCTTTGCGTCAGTGCAGAGGGTTAATGTGTGACTCACGGAGGCATGTGCTCTATTATACTGTTGAGGAGATAGAAACCTTGGTGATCGTTTGCCTTGGATGCAATCAGCTTCTGGAAGACACCCAGTAATCCAGGCTGCAACAAAGCAGATCACACAATGAGTGCTCAGAGAGGAGGCAGGGATCAACCCTGTGCAGGCTCAATAGGCTGCTCTCTGGGAAAGTGGCTGCTACTACTGAATAACGTACCAGCGAAGGTGGTGCATGAAGGCGGTGGAGTGGTGGACTGAGAATCAGGAAGCACAGGCTACAAAGAACTGAAAATAACTTTGAACTTTTATTTCCCTTGCCTTCATCCCCCAAAGCTGGGATTACATCTCTGTGCAACCATCCCCGGCCTTTTCTAGTTGTTCTTTCTGGACTGTAAAAGGGGTAGGGATGACAACCTCTTGTGCGTTGCCCTGGTGCTATTTGTATTCTGTTATTCCGCTTTCTCAAGAGGGGCTGCCCTGGACTAGGAGTGGATCACATCCACCTACTCAGGTGATCTCATGTGAACCTTCTCCCCATTCTAACTGGTCAGATAAAGGCTAGAGCCTGTGACTGAGCAGTGGAAGGGAAAAGAGGGGCTGGAGGTCATAGAGAGTGAAGAGAGGGAAAAGAACAGGAGGAAGAGAAGGAAGGAAGGAAGATGGAACAGAACCACGTGGCCCGGAGAAGCTGCAAGTAGCACGGGATCTCCCAGCTGGGGAACAGATTAGTGTAGTGGTGGAGCTGCCCACTCTAGGCGTACAGCTTATAATAACTGAGTTATATGGTTTTTGCATGGGCTTTTTGGGGTTGGATACTTAACTTCAACACCCTCTTACCACAAAATAAGCCACTGAAGTTAAATCTTTGAAATTAACCTATTGGCCCTTATAGATATAATTACCAAATAATAGCTGATAGCAATAAAATATACATTACCATTTTGATTAACCACATTTCATTTCATAGAATTTAATTATTTGAAGGAAAAAAATTTTTAAAGCTGCTACCCCCTTGTTTTTCCACAGATCTTGAAAATGTAAGTTCCTTATAAGGAACGGGACTCACAATTTTGTCAGCTGCAGCAGTTGCTATTGTACTTGAGCCTCGTTCTAAGAATGCCTGGAGCAGCCTCACTAGAGCAGGGATGTTCCCTGTTCTCTCCCAGAGGACTGGCTGAAGGAGGTGGGGGAACAAGGCCATATAGGAGGACGGGATATCATTTTTATGTGTTTCCAGAAGTAAAGACATCACTTGAAAGACGTATGGGATAAACTCTGTTGAAATGAAAAGAGTTGTTAGTGGCAGCCATGCGGGGCTCTGGCACAAAGGGCAGTGTTTTATACCCACCCCAACAGTCTCACCATATAGGGATGTAAGGATAAGGCTTCTGCTAGCTTACCTTGCACATCATTTTGTAAGATCTCAGTAAACACTAGAAACAGGGCCTCCTCAAAATTCACCACAGCAGCAGGGTTAGCTTTGCAGGTTATTCTTATAGACAAGCATATTGCTTCAAACATGTAGTGATTGAAATGAGGTTTGCTGGGATTCT
>CM052701.1:11792520-11847226 GCA_028551405.1 Uromys caudimaculatus
ACATTTCATCCTAAATCAAAAGGATATACCTTCTTCTCAGCACCTCATGCTACCTTCTCCAAAATTGACCATATAATCGATCACAAAACAAATCTCCACAGATACAAGAAGACTGAAATAATCCCATGCCTCCTATCAGATCACTACGGATTAAGGCTGGTCTTCAATGGCAACAACAACAACAGAAAGCCCACATACACATGGAAGCTGAACAATGCTCTACTCAATGATAACTTGGTCAAGGAAGAAATAAAGAAAGAAATTAAAGACTTCGTAGAATTTAATTAAAATGAAAGTACAACACACCCAAACTTATGGGACACAATGAAAGCAGTGTTAAGAGGAAAACTCATAGCTTTGAGTGCCTCCAAAAAGAAACTGGGGAGAGCAGCTTAACAACACACCCGAAAGCCCTAGAACAAAAAGAAGCTAATGCACCCAAGAGGAGTAGAAGGCAGGAAATAATCAAATTCAGGGCTGAAATCAACCAAGTAGAAACAAAAAGAACTATACAAAGAATCAACAAAACCAGGAGTTGGTTTTTGAGAAAATCAACAAGATAGATAAACCCTCAGCTAGACTAAACAGAGGGCACAGAGACAGGATCCAAATTAACAAAATCAGAAATGAAAAGGGAGACAAGAAACACAGTCGAGGCTCACATGAAACTAAAAGAAAACATCAGCTACTGGTCTTCTTTTTTATTTTGGTTTTTTGAGACAGTGTTTCTCTGTGTAGCCCTGGCTGTCCTGGAACTCACTCTGTAGACCAGGCTGTCCTGGAACTCAGAAACCCACCTGCCTCTGCCTCCCGAGTGCTGGGATTAAAGATGTGTGCCACCACCGCCCGGCACTACCGGTCTTCTTAAACACGTTAAAATGCTAAGCATACGAAGCCAGAGTCCATACTGTAAAATCTTTGCATAGTAACAGGCAGGTACTTAAAAGCACAGGGCACAGGAGAGGCATACATTGGTAAGCTAAATGTCTGCTCATTAGTACCCCGTAGGTTCACTTCTAGAGTCAGGGTTGACTACAAAGCCTCACTACCACATGCTTGGTCTAAGCAGCAGAAATCTCACTTCTCTTGCCTTTGAAATGTCACAGTGTATTCCCTCTACCTGAACAAAGACTCACACCAACCCAGCCTGAGGTAAGGATGTGACGAGGACATTAACTAAAAAGGTAATAACACTATGCACACCCGGGAACACGGTAACAGACACCACAGATCACTTTGCTACCCTCATGGTGTTGAAACCCACAAATATCCACCTTGATTTAAAGTCACATATGCATACACTCCCCTTAGGGAGTTCCTTTGGAAAGCACATATCATGATTTTGAAAGCAATAGAGCCCTCTGAGATTTGACAGTGAGGAAGAGACTGTTCCAGAAGTTAAAGTCGGCACCAAGCACTCCTAGGGCAACACAAGGCAGGTCGTATTGCTCCAGCGTCCCTAGGAGTTATGTACAGCTTACCACACTCAGCAGAGGAGTCAACACACACTATTTCATGAGCTAATTAGAAATAACTCTGAAAATAACTCTATGAAAGGAAAAATTAAATTTTGCTACAGGTCTAAAGAAAAACATTTTTAAAAAATTGTTAGTTAACAAAGTAACATTTATTTTACTTAAAAAAACAAAAACAAAAAACAAAACAAAACAAAACAAAAAAGCAGAAAATGTTTTGTTTGAACAGACAGTACCTGGTTCTTGAAGTATGGAAACCTGATGTATAACTAAAGAGTGTTTACCTTGTAATCTGAGGTTAGATAGTTATGGTCTGAACACCAGGGAAACAGCCTACCTTTCATAATATATTCATTTTCTGAAGAGCCAGGAAGTGTGAGAGCTTTGAAAAGGTTTGTTAGCAGAATCTCAACAAACGGTGCGATTTCTGCAGCTGTAAAACTATAGATGAGAAAACAGCTTTCAGTCACTACCAACTCTCAGCTTTCCACCGTGGAGTGCCCTGGGCAAATCCTACAGCACACTTCTTAGCATAAAATTTCTCACCACTGACAATTGTGGGCATCTCTAGGAAGTAACGACTTACATGCTCATGTTAAGTTCCTAATTAGACACAATGGGGTCAAGCTGAACAAATACACACACCAGGTGAGCTCATTGTCCCCTCAATCCAGTCTCCTTGGCTCCTATCTACAACCACAGAGAACAGCGCCCACAATCAGCAGGGCTTCAGCTACCTTTTCTTGAAGGTGCAGCACATGATCTCTGCATTCACACCTGGGCCTGAAGACGCCTCCCAGGATGTCCTTTCATCCTGTGTGGCCACTGAGAGCGCCTGTGCTTAAGGCTGGGTGAAGAACAGAGCCCGAGACTGTGTTCCATGTCTTACCCAGCACTTGGTTTCAAGAAATAACACTAAAAGCCGGGCAGTGGTGGCGCATGCCTTTAATCCCAGCACTTGGGAGGCAGAGACAGGTGGATCTCTGAGTTAGAGGCCAGCCTGGTCTACAGAGTGAGTTCCAGGACAGCCAGGGCTACACAGAGAAACCCTGTCTCTAAAAAAACAAAAAAAAACAAAAAAAAAGAAATAACACTAAAAAATGGTCTGACAGTCATGCAGAGCCCTCCTCTGCATTTCACCTGGCATCAGACCACAAGAGCTACTTTCCTGACACCCAAAGAGTGATTCATTCAACTGTAGTTATCTCAGAGCTGAGGACAAGAGAGCTATGTGGAGCAGCAGTTGGAAGACACTGCAGAGACAGGCTGCCACACACTGTGTACTGAAGCCCTTTGCTTTACTCTCAATAAATATTCAAGTCTCCATGTTTCCCTCTCTCCTTTGGCTGCTAGAATAAGACGAGCAGGCTCATCATTATGAGGCCCCTGACATACCTTTGTTTTCGTTAACCTCACAATTGTGATTTTACTCTGCTCTAATTCATTCTCAGAATGAGTCTATTTTGTGAGTTGCCTTTCTTTTGGAAAGAGGAGTTAAATGAATAAGAATTACACATATAAATTTTTCTAAATACTAATGACATTATGAAAATATCCAGAGACATCTCAGACCAGTAAGGTCTACCCAGCACAGGAAAGACGCAGAAATCAAATACTTACAGAGTGGCGTTGTTTGGCCCTCTCATAGTGAACAGCCTTTCGAGAGCATGAGCCGCGTAAGTATGAACAACAATGCTCTCAGCCTCCAGGTGACTGATCAAGAGAGGAAGAGAGACTAAAAGGTGCTCTTTTGGTACCTGAAAAACATGACACACCTTCTAAATCCAATGTTTACGTTTTAGCAAAAGAAATGGAAAAACACTGCACTGACATTAAAAACCAGGACCACATCCACCCTCTGCTGTGCTGTGAAAGGAAGGGAAGTCTGAGTGGCTGGATTCCCGCTCTCTCTTGCAGAGTATTACCCATGGGTGTGAGTGTGGCCAGGCCCGGAGCTGGGGTTCAGACAGGAGCCCCTCTCTAGCCATTTACCACACTGGTCTCTTCCCAATTCTTTTCTGAACTCATATCATGATCAAGGCAGAATCTTAAAATAAGTGAGCACACCAAAATATTGAGAAACCATTTTCTACAATTTTAAGAACCATACTTTAAAATAATTCCAAATTATTTTACATATAGTAGTTAAAATTGCACGTGCACATGGAGGAGCACATCTTGCAGGAGGCACCGCTCTTCTTCTATGTGAATTTTCAAAATTGAACTCTGGTTTCCAGCCCTGGCTACAGACACCTTTACCAGCTGAGTCATCTTGCTGGCTCAGCACTGGAAGTATCTGCCAAGAGTATAAACACCCAGAGAGTGACTAGAAAGATGGCTAAGAGGTTAAGAACACTGACTGCTCTTCCAGAGGGCTGAGGTCCAATTTCCAGCATCCACACGGTGGCTCACAACCATCTGTAACACCAGTACTACGGAATATGATGCCCTCTTCTGACAGCCAAGGGCACCAGACACACATGTGACCTACATGTGCAGGTGGGCAAAACACTCATGCACAGAACATAAATGTAAAACATCCTTGTACTTCCACGTTAGGGTAAATTAAGGAAGTAAGTATAAACAGAACACCACTAAAGTTACATAAAAGGTTAGGATAGTGGTGCATATTTTTAGTTCCTGGAGGGAGTATCTGAAATTTAAGGCCAACCTGGTTTCATAGGGAGTCCCTAGCCAGCCTAGGCAAACTGTAAGACACTGCTGTGAAGAAAATGCAAACTCCAAATCAAGAGGAAAAAAATAATCCTTCAGTGAATTTATTTCCTTTCCAACTCTCCCAGAGCAGCACCTAGAACCAGTAATCATGGGTGACACCTCTGGTGCCATTCAGTGCTCTTTTCTAAGTTGCTGTTTTTCTTTGAGACAGGACATCGTTAAGTGGCCTTGGCTGCTATGGGCCTTGCTTATAGACACCATCCTGCTTTTGCCTCTTAGACTCCTGAGTCCTGGGACTGCATGTATGTGCAGCCATAGCCGGCTTCAGACAGTGGTCTTTAAATTGCCACCTTTCAGAAGGTCTAGCCAGGTCTAGGCAGGAAATATACAAGATGAATCTGGAACATCTTGTCATTTGAGAAAAACTTGCAATGATATATCTATATCAAGAAGACACAGATCCTACATCCAAGAGGCCTGTTAGCCAAAAATACGCAGCTAAAACACCCTAAAGTCTGCATGAGTAAGATAACCTACAACAATGTTTTCTATAGAGACTGATAATTATATTATCTACTGACAACATTGTAGTAATGTTAAACTACAGTGAAAATCATGAGGTGTATATTTTGCAAATAAACCTAAGAATATGGAAAACATTAAAATGTTTAAGAGTTGATGACGGTAGCTTTTCCCCCGAACCTACTGATAACATGCTTTTTCTATAAGTGGACAGATGTCATTGTGTTTCGAAAATAACAATATAAAACATAAATAATAGGACAAAATATGTCCATGATGTATTTCTCCTCTCCTGGAGATGGAAGTACATTGATTTGGCTTTTTGGGTGAAGGTGCTTGCGGCCAAGCCTGACCGTCACTCCATCCACACGGAGGAGAGGACTACTCCAGCCATTTGTCTTCTGACCTCTGGACTTCTGCTGTGGCATGCCCATTTACCCCAAATACACGTATTAATTCAAACTAGACTAGAGGATCAAGACTTTACCATGGGGCTGCACTGAGCCAGAGGCAAGAGTGTGAGACACTGAGCTTTAAGTGGCTCGACCATCCTAACAGTAAGGCAAGCAGAGCTCACTCCGATGTGAAGCAGCACACCAGACAGGTGAACTAATGCACCCGTGGACAGTTTGGGCCAGTCTTTAAAACAACCATGTGAGAGCACAAGATACCAAGAGGACTACATGGATCAACACTTCAGGGTGCTTCCTGGGCATGTGTGAGTCCCTAGGTTCAGTTCTCAGGACAAGGAAAAAAGACAAGATAATTAAAGGAAATTAAGCATCACCTGGAATCACAGGTTACTAAAGAATTTTTTTGGCTAGATATAGATGTCCAATATTGATTACACAGTAGACTAAAGAAGCTGCTACAGAAAACAAACATGGGGTAGGGGGAGCACTACTTACTTGATTCCTAAAAATCATAATATATTTGATACCATCAGCTTTAAGCACAGGAAACTCATTCACTGTTTAAAAAAAAAACAAAACAAACCACAATTACTTAAGATCTGAAGAATACTCACAAATCAGACCTCGGAGCTTAAACAAGCTCCTCCTGGTCAAGTGACCAGAGCTGGCTGGTGGGCACGAATATCAGTGTCCCAACACTGAGCTGTGTGAGCTCAATTCACTCAGCTGCGATTTGCTTTCAACTCCTCTAGTGAAACGAAAACAAACTGGTGATGATAACATACTGGTCAGCTAACACTAATTATAAAGCCAGTGAATGAGAGCCACACAGAAGCTCATGAGAATATTGCTGACCCTCATGTGGAATTAAAGGCATGCCCCACCATGTCTGGCTATATATAAACCTACAAAAATTGTTAAATGAATTATCTCAATTTATATCAGCACACTCACAAACATAGAAAAGTTCCTTACCAATCTCACATCCTTTGAAACTAAATTTGACTTTTTGGTTTTGGAAATAGAATCTGATCTATCCCCATCTGGCCTTGAACTTGTCCTGTTGCTTTTAGAAGTCTCTACTATTATGCCAGCCTCAGTTTTAAAAAGCTAGGATTATAGGTATATCCCATCACATCTGTGTGAGAACTTTCATTTTTACTAATAAATTAATTACTTGCTTTTTCTTGAGACAAGGTATCATTATGTAGCTGTAGCTGTCTAAATCAGACTGAGCTTGCAGATATCTGCCTTATGGGTGTTGAGATTGAAAGTATGTGTCACCATGACTGGTTAAAATTTATTTAACATGTTCGAGTGTTTTGCATTTAAATGTGTGCTGGGATTAAAGGTATTCACCGTCATACCTAACCTAGAACTTTTATTTTAATGTTTTTCATGTAGGAAGGGAAATAAAGTACAAGTCTAATTCCTAACCATATACCAGGGTAACGAAGCTGATTATGGTTCTGTCTCCTTACTCCTAATTTCTTATAATAAAAACGTATTTATTCTTGGCCAGGGAGAGGTAGCGCACACCTCTAACACTAGCGCTTGGAAGGCAGAGGCAGGTGGAACTCTTTGAGTTCAAGGCCAGCCTGGCCTACAGAGCAAGTTCTGGAACAGGCAGGACACCCTGTTTAGAAAAGCCAAAAAGAAAGAAACAAAAACATATTTACAGACAGACAGAAGCTGGGGGAACCATGTCATGGTTGCCAATAACATGAACAAGATACAGAGCCCTTGACTTCTATATTATTACTGCAAAAAGTAAAGGTATAACATTGTAAGTTACAGAAAAGAAACAAATTCACAAAACTCACCATTATTTGATTTTAAATCAGGAAGTATGTGATTCACAAAAAATTCAGTTAGGTTTACAAGTTCATTGGCTTGCGTGATTCCATGCTGAAAGGAAATATATTTAACAGTAAAATAACATAGTATCAGAAATATAAGCAATTTTAGAAAACCACATCAAAGCTGGAGATGAACACTTCATTAAATAAATCCTCTATTTTTGTTTTATGAGTATGAATGTGTGCCTTCATGTACATAAGGTGCTGAGGAAGCCACAAGAGGTTGTCTAGCTCCATGCTAGTTACAAATGGCTGTGAACCAGCATGGAGGTGCTGGGATTTGAACCCAGATCCTCTAGAAGAACAGCCAGAGCTCTTAAGCACTAGGCCATCTCATCTTGCCATTCAGTTTTTCCTTTTTCTCTTTGAACCAGAGTCTCACTATGTAGCCCTGGCTAGTCTTCAGTTCCAAATTCTCTTCCAGGCTCTTGAGTGCTGGACTCCTCTCTCCAGCCCAGAGACAATATACAACATCCTAAATACAGTAGCTAAGTTAATGTTCTATGCAAAGTCTCTGCATGGATCAAGAGGTAAGGGAACACTCAGTCTGTCTACATGAAGCGCTGTGACAGAGTATATGAAGAGCAACAGGCTGTATTAGCAGAAATACATCGTTTCTTTTTGAGTCCTGTGGCTGCCAATGTGTTTCAGAAACAAAACCACCAAGCAAAGCTGTACCTTCTGTGTTTGGGCTTTTGATGCCAAAGATGTGACAAGGTAAATAGCTGCATCTTTGTGTTTCCAGTTGACAGATGGATTTTTTGCATATTCCTGGAGCATGGAATTAACATAACCAGAGAAGATTCCTGTCACAGGCCCTTCAAAAAATTTGCATAATCCTCGTACAAGATCACAAGCAGCCCTGCGTCTAGTGTCAATATCTATAAAACCGAAAGAAAATGTATCTTGGGAAAAAGAAACAACCAGTTCAGAAACTATCAGCAACACAACAAAAAGAACCTATTTTTTCCTCTAAGAAACACAAAATGAGAATGAGGCTAAAGTGGTCATAATACCATAAATCCTACAGAGAATATTTTGACAAGACAGAGGTTTAACACTTTTTGGTTTTGTTTTTTAATAGGGACTGGACCCAGGTAATCAACGTACGGACTGATATATGAGCTCTGCCCCAGTCTCTAAGAACTGAGTTTCTGAGACAGGATACCATACAGCACAGCTGAGGGCGCTGCTGAACTTTGCCGCGGGTGGTGTGCACACGCGTACGTTCTGTGCATGCACAGGTGTTCTGAGGCTAGAAATCAATGCGAGCATCTTCCTCAATCCATTTACACTTGTAAAGAAACTCTGTATATGTGAGTGTGAGATAAGAAGAGGGGGTGGGGTGGGGGGTGGGACTGACCAACAAAAGGGTAGGGTTAAAGAAGGAAAACATTCCTAATAAAAGCTGAAACTACACTTTTAGGCACTTCTCAGTTTTAGAAAGAAAAAGCTTTATAATTGGCTTGCTCGGTGACTATTAACTGAAAACCCAAATACATACCAGAGCCTTCCAAATCCCTCCTTATGTACTCCTCAGAGTTATCTTCAAAGGCTTCTTCGTCGGCAGCTACAGAGAAAGGTGGTAATTTAACAAGGCTTCCGGAGAACACAAGCTATCAAATTCTACGCCTGAGCAAGCAGAACTGCTTTGTTTTACGATCAAAGTTTTCTTTCACTGTGACTGCAGCAGTAATCACACCAGAAAGTTATCGTTAGGCAAATCACAGTTGTAATAAAGAATAAGGCTCCTAAGGCACACCTTCACCTCCAGCACTCAAAAGTTTAGGCATCGTTCTAGGACTATCGTCTGTGTTGCCAGTAACGTCATTAAAACAAAACCTAGCCATATTCTCTATTATCTGATAAATCATTTTGGTAATAGAAACAAGTAGGGCAGACACTATCAGAATAAAGATATGCCCTTCAAATGTGGTTTAAAAACTCACAAATAAAACAAATACCACATTACATTATCCTTAGGCTCCTTGCTCTGTTGCAGCTGACATCTGAGATGCCCTGGGCAGGTGACAGACCACACAATCCCCCACCTGCCTAATTAAGAGGCAGAAACATGGGCGTTCCACTTTAAACAGACAAGATAGGGTCAACCTTCAGGCCAACTATTTAAAACACTTTACCTTAGTGAAACATTAAAAATACAATACTAAAATAAAGTAATTTCATGAATTTGAGACTTTATTACTCAATATTTTTATAAAAGAAAACCCCACAACATACGCATACAAGCATACACACAATTGTTGCAACAATCATTTCACAGATGTTACATTTTCTACCTTTGTTTAGAAACCAGGTAATAAATGAGAAGCCACAAGTTTTATTTGGTAGTTTTAAAAAATTAAATCTTATAGTCAAAAGAAGTCATCTTATTAAACCCTTTCCACTTTGTCATAATTACCTCTAAATTCCATGTTAGGCACAATAACTTTTTCACAGATACTTGTCAGCGTGTTCTGGTCCTCAAACAGATTCTTATAATGTGGTCTTTCGCAAACTGAAGCCAGAAATTGAATTGCATTACTTACCAACTGAAACAAAACACAAAAATAAGAATATATTTAAAAGCAACACTACTTTATTTCTTGTATAAAATACACAAGAATCTAAAGTCTCTACTATCATCTTACCAAATCATATTTAACCTCCTGCCCTGTTGTAACTAGCAAGTTCCAGATGGCTGTGACAAAGCGAGGGAGGTAGCGCTGAAACTCTTCATCATACTTCTGTGCATAGAGAGCGGCATTATCACAGATCTGAGACTTTAAAAGCTCCAGTAAGCCTGCTTCCTCTTCATCCTTACATGAGAGAAAAGACAAAGTCAAACAGGCGTACACTACCAAGACTGGCCCAAAATAACTCAAGGAAGGAAAAAGACTGGCAATATGTTTAACACTTACATCGGTCTGTAGGAGCTTATTATCCAGTGTCAAGAGGGTATGAAAATTGTTCATCCAAGTTTCCATATTATCTTCAAAGAATTCAGGGAGATCCTGAAAAATAACCATGGACACGAGACTTTTGATTAAAACAAACAGATTACTTTAACCAATTTTCCAACTATGCCAAACGTTTGCCTGTCCAGACTTCAGTCTGAAAATTCTACTTCACCTGCAACTGTAGCAGCTGGATAATTGGTCTGCTAAGCATGCTGTCTGTCTAGTATTCATATGCCTCCGAAAATCACGCCACTGTTCCTTGCTGCCTCAGTCTACACCATTTATTCCTTAGGGCTGGGCTCAATGAGGACAGCATGAAGCTCGTGCTCACAAAGCACACTGAATACAACATACCTCTTCTCTGCCCTTCCTTCCAAACACTTCGATTACTGTATGGTCACCAACCCTCTGTAACTTCCTATCTAGCTGCTGATTTCTATAGCACATACAGGACTATCTTCCGAAGCACATGTTGTGACAACTTGAGCTTATTTTTCCAATTAAGAAACAAAACAATTGCCAGGCAGTGGTGTTGCACGCCTTTATTCCCAGCATTTGGGATTGGCAGGTGGATTTCTGAGTTCGAGGCCAGCCTGGTCTACAGAGTGAGTTCCAGGACAGCCAGGGCTACACAGAGAAACCCTGTCTCGAAAAAGAAAAGAAACAAAACAGTGACAAAAAACTAGCAGTATTCAGTTAAGTAACTGACTTTGCTAACTGGTTCACCACATACATGGGATCTATTTGTTTGGGGAAATTTGTCTCCTTCTTTACTTAATAAAAATAGGGACTACGCAAAATCCAAAGGCCAAATCCTTTTTCTTCTCTTTTGGTGTATCAACATGCATTAATTAATACAACTTTCCTTTGTTCTGAAACTCTGAATCAAGAACAGGACAAATGGCATGTGGGTACACATACAAAGAAGGAAAAAAAAAAAAAATGAAAAAGCTGGAGATACTTAGAGGTTAAGAGCACATACTGCTCTAGACAGGTCAGTGCCCATGTGGTTGAGTCCTAACACCTGCCAACTCAAGTTCTAGGGGATCCAAAGTCCTTTTCTAATTTCTTGTGTGCACACATACACCACATACTTACAGAGCACAAAATAAATCACACACACACATGTGCACACACACACATGTAACAATTGTAATAGACATTTCTTGCTGTAACACAGTGGCTACCCGTGTTCCCTTTGAAATACCACCGGTTCTTATTCCTGTCAGGTTGTCCCTTCTCTCACAAGGGTACAATGAGATAGCTCAGGGGTTAACAGCACTCGCTGCTCCTTCAAAGTACCTAAGTCTGGTCCCTAGCACCCACATGGTGGCTCACAACTACTTGTAACTTCACCCACTTCTGGCCCCCACAGGCCCCATAAACACACATATGGCACACATTCACACAAATATATTTTTAAATTTTTTAAAAAAATTTAAAATTATATTAACTATTAATGTTTGTGTCTGTGTGAACGTGTTCATATGTGTGTCATCTGGGAGTTGACTTTCTCCTTCCACCATGTGTCCTGGGGTCAAAGTCCAAGGAGCACTTCTACGTGCTGAGCTATCCTACTGGTTCTCAGAAATCCAATTCTGTAATGCTGTCAATAAAATTTGGGGGAGGTGATGAAGAAATGGCTTAGTAATTTTTAGTTCACAGTACCACAAAGCAGCTCACAATTGTCTTTAACTCCAGTTCTAATATTAAGTAATTTCTTCAAAATCCAATTTTAAAATTTAAGATTTTTGAGGTCTTCCTTTTGTTCATGTATATAAATACATAGTTTCTAAGGATTATCTGAGTAGTTTATTCAAAGTAGTTTTCATTGTAGTCCTGAGAGAGAAAGGCTCTGGCAGCAGTGAAAACCAGCAGCTTTACTGGATGCATGCACTAGAACGTAGCCTTTCCCTAGCTCCACCATCGTCAAGAACTACTAAAACACAATTCTGTGGGTGTGTAAAGAACAGAAAGGAAAAAATCCCTACAACAAAAACCATAAAAAGCTTTATTTCCTTCCAGAGTCAATGCTGGGGAAAGCAGCCTTGTCAGGTGGACTGTGTATTTAAAGAAGAGACAAAGAACCAAGAGCAAGACACCAAATGAAACTTACCTGAAAGTTTAAACTATAGAACAATTTTGAGATCAAGATCAAGGAAGAAAAAAGAATCCTCAGGGCAGAGGCATCATTTGCATGGGTACTGCACAGTTCAATGGTGGCCTTGGGAAGAAATTTAGGAACATGGTTTTAGTGTATCATAAAGCCAGCATGCTGAGCCCAGTGAAACAGCTTTGTACAATGCTGAGACTATTCATACTTCTTCTCCAAATGAGGTCTTTAAACAGTAGCATATATTCACTTAAGTGATTCTGAAAAATCAGGGTACATATTTTAATCTGTCTGTAATACCTAGTAAAGAATCCATATCTCATCACTGACATCTTTCCATCACCTATGTGCACACATATTAATAATAAATAAAACAGTTTGAACATGCTCTCATATGCCTTTAAACCCTGCACTTGTGAGGCAGACAAAGAGAGTTTGGTCTACAGAGCAAGTTCCAGGACAGTCAGGGCTACACGAAGAAAGTGCCTCAAAAGACAAAACAAAAATGCAAAGGAAAGGAAAGGAGAGGGGGGAAAAAAGGAAAACAGTTCCTCTACCGTTTGGTTAGGTCACTATCCTAGCTGCCCAGGGGTTTGATCTACACAGTGTTCTGCATGCTTCTACTTTTGAGTCCCAGATTCTACAGAAGCAGTACAAGGCAGCACAGGAATGGGTTTGGGAGCCAGAGACCTGAAGAGAACCTAGACTCTGTTACTCACACGGACTATTGCTCTAGTAGTGAGTTACAGCTGGGTGTGGCCAGGCAAGTATGGGATCCAAGTACAACAAGAGGAGTCCTAAGTTCAAAGGAAGCATGAGCTGCATAGAAGAGCAAACCACACAAACCAATGTGGAGCAGGGTGGGGCTGGAGCAACAGGGACATTCGTGAGGGCAAGGGTCTGATCCTCAGCAACACATACACATGTTGGCGGTAAGGCTCGCATGTAACCAGCTACTTGGGAGATGAAGGCAGCATCATCACAAGTTCAGGGCCATCACTGGTTACAGAGTAAGTTCAAGGCTAGCCTGGACTCTATGAGACTATCTTAAAATAAATAAACAAAAGCTAGGTGTAGCGTACCTCACACCTTTAATACAAGGACCCAGAGTACAGGGTCACTGAGTTTGAGGCCATTTTGATGTACATGCTAAATTCTAGGCCTAACAGGGCTAGAGTGAGATCCTAAGGGGAAAAATGTGGTGTCACCTGACTTTAATCCCTGGACTCAAAGACCGATGGGTCTACTTGAGAATGAGTCCAGCTTGGTCTATACAGCAAGGTTTAGGCTACCCAGAGCTACCCAGGGCTACCCAGAGCTACCCAGAGAGAAGGCTAGGGGAGGATGCAGTGGGTAAGAGCACTACAAGGATAGGAGTCTACAGTTCGAGGGACTCCCACAGGCTCATACATGGTGCATAAGCATGCAGGCAGGCAAAATATTCATAAACATGAAATAAATACATCTAGAGAGAGACTCTGTCTCAAAATACTTCTGATCTCTGGCCTCCCAAACCCACTGCGCAAAACGTAAGTAGCAAATGACAGAATTTCTGTACGTTAATCCCTGATGGGCAATGATGGCTTGCACGCCTTTAATCTCAGCACTCAGGAGGCAGAGGCAGGCAGATCTCTGAGTTCAAGGCCAGCTTGGCCTACAGAGTGAGTTTTAGGACAGCCAAGGCTCCACACAGAAACCTTGTCTCAACAAAACAAAACAAAACAAAAATAAAACAAAACAAAAAACCCCAACAAAAAGAACCAAAAACCAAAACTCAAAAAACAAACAACCCCCCAAAAAACAAAAGCCACACACAGACCAAACTTCCCGTACTTTGCATGCGCCTACTGTGTGAGCAAAGGCAAACGTCACTTGATTTATTCTACAATTTAGATGAAACTTACAGACAGGTTTTCTCAGCTTGCGGTCTGCTTTGATGCTATATACTGCAATGTTAACTTTAGTACGAGTAGGCCTAGGTCTACTAGAGAAGTCTCCATTTACCAGCTTTTGTTGTACAAACCTTGCTCCTTAATTGAAAACCACTGGCTGAATAGATGCCTACGACTACAGCAGGGCAGAGGTGGGGGACGGGACGGGGACGCCACAGTTCCCAGAATTGGGGCTGGAGGCAGAGAACAGAGAAAAGGTAGAGACAGAAGATACCACAGGGTAGGTGAATCACTATGGCCTGGAGGGCTGGCCAGCTGGAGTAGGAGGGCCTGGTGAAGTGTAAGTCGGGGTTATTGACAGGGAAGTAGATACTAATAGCTTAGAGGCTGATATTCTTCCAGTTCTAGTGCTGTTAAGGTTTATTATAAATGTAAAGGTTTTGTGTCTTTTATCTGGGAAATGAATGATCAAAGGCAAAGTACACACCCCCAATTAATATTAATTTTTACACCAACAATGAACTGTCACACTCAAGAAAAGTAGTAGCATTTCTAACATACTATTCAAAATAGTGTGTTCATTTCATTCACTGTAATCTAGATAAAGCTGTTTTCTTCTCTAGACAGTCTCACCACAGGAACCAAACTGGCCAGGAACCTGCTCATATACTCTAATATAACCTCAAATTTCCAATTTTCCTGCTTCTGCTTCCCATTAAGATAGGACTACAAACATATGCACTATGCCAGCCCCGAAGACTTTTAATTAACATTGTTAGAAAATAAAAATCTGAGCTGGAGAGATGGCTCAACAGTTCAGAGCATTGACTGCTCTTCCAGAGGTCCTGAGTTCAATTCCCAGCAACCACATGGTGGCTCACAACCATCTGTAATGGGATCTGATGCTTTCTTCTGGTGTATCTAAAGACTGCTACAGTATACACATATACATAAACATAAATAATTCTTTTAAAATAAAGGGGGGGCTGGAGAGATGGCTCAGTGGTTAAGAACACTGACTGTTCTTCCGAAGGTCGTGAGTTCAAATCCCAGCAACCACATGATGGATCACAACCATTCGTAATGAGATCTGATGCCCTCCTTTGGGGTGTCTGAAGAGAGCTACATACAGCAAGTGGGGCCAGAGCGAGAAGAAAAAGTGTCTGAAGACAGCTACAGTGTTCTTACATAATAAATACATCTTAAAAAGAAAAAACTTTCTCAATTGAAAGGTGGAAAATGGATTATGTTGTTTTAATTTTTGAAAAATGTTATTCTACCCATTAAAACCCCTTGTCTAAGCTCTATATCTGAATATTAAGTATTACACAACCATCCTCTTTACAAGTAGGAAATGAAAAGCCTTCTGCCGTCACAGGGAGTGAGACGTCGGCCCTGCTCCCATTTTACTAATTGCATTTGTGTGATCTTGTTCATTAAAGTAGGGGGAGGTTAAATTTTTTTAACTTTATAATTCTTAAAAAACACCACGAATATCTTAAAGAAAGTAGCCTGTGCACTTTAAAAGTATGCAATTGATTATAATCTACATGTGGACAAAAATGGCAGTCTCTCTTTAGAGACACTCATTCACTTACTTGGGTGAAATGATAGGACACTGGAGGCTTGTTTTAAAATATTCCTATAAAAATAAGGAAGCAGACTAATAAAGTATGAGTAACTTAAGAACTGTACAACCAGGAGACTCACCCCTCAGTGTGTCCATGCATTGTTTTTGCACAGGGTTGCAATTCTTCTCAAAGAAATGCTACACTATCAAATAAGTTTTAAAATAAAAAATCTCAAAATGTACACATGTATTTAAGCAATGTAAAATACTAGGTGGTTTTCAAGACATACCATACCTTAAATAGATTAGTCAAAGGCAAAGCAAAGGCATCCAAGACAAGCTTAATTTCAGTCCATAGCTCATTTGACTTGAACTCATGCCGGTACCTAGGAAATGGAGAAGTATGTGCTCAGCTCTGCTGGCTGTTCAAGGGCAGACGACTAGACGCCTTCAGCCTGAGGCTTCTGACGTCAAAGTACGAAGAACAATCTAATCAGCTCAGAAACCAGGGCAGTGTGAGAAGCAAACACGTGAGGTGAGCTGTACAAAGGTGGGCATACTCAAGAGTAGGAAGTTACACAGCAGAAATTTACACTGATGCAATGGAGAAAGTATACTAAAAGAATAAATGTATCCATCAATACCTTTTAAACAGTGAGTGTGCTGTTCGGAGGACTCCATTGATGACATGGAAATCTCCACTCTGAAAGCGATTCACCATTTCTGTCAGCAAGTCAGGCCACTTCTGAGGGAAATCTTCTCTGCCAATAATGCTAATAGCATCACTCAACTAGGGAAGGAAAGGTTGAATGAGTAGAAAGCCTCATAGAGGAACCAGCCCAGAGGGAGGGCACAGTACCTGCTTCTGAATCTGCTCTGGGCTGCTTAGCATCAGATGCACTATGTTGGCTTTAATAGCTACTCGATCAGCTTCGCAAATTTTGTTAGGTTCATCTTCTACCTAAGAGCAAAATATCAACAAGCAAGTGACACAGGACCCACTTTCACATCCAACCGGGCTTACAGATAGAATACAACTCATTTTATTATCTCAGGTTACAAGGAAAATGGAGGAATGTAGCTATTTTTCAGTTTTCTCTTTCAAGAATAATTAAAGATTTTTTTTAGTTTTTCAAGACAGGGTTTCTCTTTGTGTCCTTGGCTGTCCTGTAGCTCCCTCTGCAGACCAGGCTGGCCTGGAACTCACAGAGACCAGCCTGCCTCTGCTTCCTGAGTGCTGGGATTAAAGGAGTGTGCCACCATCCAACCACATGCATTTTTTAAAAATTGAAGCATTGGGACCGGGCACCTGTAATCCCAGCACACAGGAGATTAAGTGACAGCTTCTGCTATAAAAAGAGTGTAAGGGCTATATCATCTCTGTGACAGTCTGTATATGCTTGGTCTTGGGAGTGGCACTATTAGGAGGAGTAGGTGTGTCATTGTGAACTTGGGCTTAAAACTCTCATCCTAGCTGTCAGTATTTTCCTAGCAGCCTTCAGATGAAGATGTAGAACTCTCAGCTCTGCCAGAACCATGCCTGCCTGGATGCTGCCATGCTCCCACTTTGATGATAATGGACTGAACCTCCAAACCTGTAAGCCAGCCCTAATTAAATGTTGTCCTTATAAGAATTCCCTTGGTCATGGTGTCTGTTCACAGTAGTAACCCTAACTAAGACAGTCTCTAAATAAATAAATAAATGAATAAATAAATGAATAAATAAATAAATAAATAAATAAATGGATGAAGGAAAATGGCTCAGTGGGTGTAAGTGTGTTAGGTCATGGTGTCTGTTCACAGTAGTAACCCTAACTAAGACAGTCTCTAAATAAATAAATAAATAAATAAATAAATAAATAAATAAATAAATAAATGAAGGAAAATGGCTCAGTGGGTGTAAGTGTGTTAGGTTCATCAGACCAGTGTGAGGACAAGTCCAGAATCCATATAGAAGACAGACTTGTAGCAGAAATACCTATAATCCTAGCACTCAAGTGAGACGGTACAGAAACAGAAGTCCTAGAAGCCAGGGCCAGCAGAACACACAGAAGAAAAACAAATAGAACATGTCTCAAACAACAGGAAAGGTAAGGACCAAGACCAGATGTCCTCTGACCTGAAAATGTGTACCATGGCACTCACATACACGCATGAGCCCACAGCACCCAACACAGAGCAGAAGGCACAATGAGTAGAGTGCTTGCACAGCACACACACAGTCCTAGATTCAATGGCAAGTACTGAATAACTTAGGCTTGGTGGTCATGCCTATAGTTCTATCACTTAGGAAGGAAAGGCTGATGGGCTAGGACTTTAAGGCCATTTTCAGACACAGCATATTTTGAGGCCACTCTGAGCTTCATGAGACCCCGGTCTTTAAAAAACAAAACAAAACAGGCTGTGGTAGCACAAAGTATCTGACCTTTAAAACACACATGCACAAACACACACACACACACACACACACACACACACACACACACACACCTTTAATCACAGCACTCAGGAAGCAGAGGCAGGTGGATCTCTGTGAGTTCGAGGCTGGCCTGGTCTACAGAAAGAACTTCAGACCAGCCAGGGCTACACAGACCCTGCTGTGAAATAAATGGATGACTGAGTATCTTAGTTACTTTGAAGCTTACTGTTTTGGAATAGGATTTCACTGTGCTGCCCAGGTTGTGCTTGACCTTGGGATCCTTGTTTTTACTGGGGGCACACAAACACAGCACATACCCACCTTAACCTACTTTATTTATATTTATTTAGACTGTCTTTACATCCAAGGTCTCCCAACTCAGTTAACACACTGAATTATGAAGTTTGAGGATGTTATGTGAAATTTAAATGAAATAACAGGCATTTTGGAGGAAGAACCTGTTCATCATTAATCAATGTCTGAATCTATTAAAGGCATTTATATAAACCATAGAAATATACACAGTATTTGACTTTGCATTCCCAAAATACTTACAATTCTCCAGTTCCTTTTAATATAGTTCTTGAAGGTTACTGAAGCACATACTTTAATGACATTATCCTGTGACTTTTCCAATAATGTTAAAAGCAAAAGTGGGTAATTCTGATTTCCTTCTACAGATTCGAGAAATTTCTCAGCTGTGAAAGAATTTTCATGTTAGACTTATTGTAATAAAAATGGTTTCACTCTATACCTATAATGAACTATGCCTATATTTAAAGTATAAAAATACCAAAAGGGGGGAAAGATTAGATGACAAACAACGGTCATCTGAGCACGTGGGAAGGTCCAGGACAGCCCAGGCTACACACTGGACTTTTTGACAATTGAAGCTACACAGTGACATTCTTTCTTACAAACAAAACAAGCAAATCAGATACAAAAATAGGAACCAACCAGCCAACGCAATGGTTAGAGCATCTTTCCTACAGGGTAACACGCGTTTTATCCACTAAATGGTTCACACGTAATGTTAAATGAAATGACCTCATTCAATTCTTCCACATCTACCAATAGTCTCCTCAGATGATCATTCACCCAAAGCTGCAGCTTCCCAGGAAGTGGCCAGATGGTACTGTTAAGTTACACATCTGCCTCCTTCCACAAGGATTGTCCGCAGTGCTAATGAGTTCATTTATGTGAACATGCTATTACCCAGGAGCTAAACTGTCCCTAAAGGCTGACACTTCTATTAGCTCACCTGAGACCACAAAACTTAGACAAAGATTCTTGTTCTGGTCCTTTAAAGAAGAGATCTATTTACACTCCAGGCGTGATGGTGCACACCTTTAATCCGAGTGCTTGGGAGGCAGAGGGAGGAGAAGCCCTGCAAGTTTAAGGCCAAGTTGGTCTTCACAGTTTAAGTGCAAGTGTAAGCCAGCCTGGTCTATATATGGAGATCCTGATTCAAAAGACAGACAAAAACAACCAAAACAGAGGGAAAAAACTAGGAGAAAGCCGGGCAGTGGCTTTAATCCCAGCACTTGGGAGGCAGAGGCAGTTGGATTTCTGAGTTCGAGGCCAGCCTGGTCTACAGAGTGAGTTCCAGGACAGCTCCTGTCTCGAAAAACCAAAAACCAAACCAAACCAAAACAAAACAAAAAAAACTAGGAGAAAAAAAAAAGATTTATTTTTACTTGACATGTATTGAGTAGTTTGCTTGCATGTGTGTGAAATGTGAATGTATTAATCATATTGGCTTCCTGAAACCTGCTATTTTGTGTCTACCTTGTCCTTTATAAAGAATTCAGACTGTAGAATTGAAAATTGTTTTTAGGAAAAGAAATACTATGTTGGGTTTTGTTTGATGTATGTGATTTTTAAAAATCTGTTCTATATTTACTTATTTTTAAACTGTCATAGGTCTGTCTGCCCAGCCTGTGTATGTGTGATGATACCCTCCTCTACCATGTTGGCTCCAGAGATCAAACTCAGGCCATCCAGCTCGGCAGCAAGCACCTTTCCCCACGGAGCCCTCTCCCCAACCCCATCCACTCATAGAGCCTCAATGGCCTCTAGTTCAGTATGTAGCCAAGGATGGTCTTGAATATCTGATCGCCCTATGCCCTCCTCCCAAAAGCCGGGATTACAGGCATGGGCTCCGATTATGCAGCACTGGGGAGTGGAATCTCCAGGCTCAAGCATGCTAGACAAGCACTCTACCTTGCCCTGAAGCACTTTCTCAAAAGTTTAAGTCACTGTTTTTGTGTCTGCTGTCTTACCTATACACTACTCCTGTTGATGGCAAGACAGTTTAGCACATAAACGCACTTACTGTCACACATCTGCACAGGACTAAGAACCTAAGCTGGGAACCAGGGACAGGTAGAGAAGAGCCAACTTTACAAAGATGTCCTCTGCCACAAAAACACCGTACATCCCTGATTTGTCTGTCTTTCCTCCCTCCCTCCTTCTTTCTTCCCTTCACTCACCCACTTATAAATTAACTTAATTAGTTTAATTAAAACTTTCCCGTGTTGACATGTTTCTGCATTAGCAAGGAAAAGGAACCTCAAAAGCCTTCCAATTCCAGGCTGGGGACATGGTTCACTCAGAACAACAGTGAGCAGGGCGATGACCAGAGCTCCTCCTGGAATCCTAGTGTTTGAAAGACAGAAGGAGCTGTGGTACTCACTGAGGAGCAAGTCTATCCAATGGGTGAGCCGGGTTCGGTAAGAGATCCTGTTTCAAAAAATAAGTGAAACGACAGAGGCAGAAACACACACACACACACACTTCCAATTTTCTATGTACATCTCTACAAATGTTAAATGTCTAATCAAGGGCCGGAGAGACGGCTCAGCGGCTAAGAGCACTGACTGCTCTTCCAGAGGTCCTGAGTTCAATTCCCAGCAACCACATGGTGGCTCACAACCATCTGTAATGAGATCTGGTGCCCTCTTCTGGTGTGTCTGAAGAGAGCAATGGTGTACTCATATACATAAAATAAATAAATCTTTAAAAAAAAGGTACAAAAAAAAAAAAAAAAAAAAAAAAAAACCAGAAACAAAAACCACAAGGGCTGGAGAGATGGCTCAGTGGTTAAGAGCACTAGCTGCTCTTCCAGAGTTCCTGAGTTCAAATCCCAGCAATGATATGGTGGCTGTAGATAGAGCACTCATATACATAAAATAAACAAATACATCTTAAAAAAAAAGGTCTAGCCGGGCAGTGGTGGCGCACACCTTTAATCTCAGCACTTGGGAGGCAGAGGCAGGCGGATTTCTGAGTTCGCAGCCTGGTCTACGAAGTGAGTTCCAGGACAGCCAGGGCTACACAGAGAAACCCTGTCTCGAAAAACCAAAAAAAAAAAAAAAAAAAAAAAAAAAGTCTAGTCAAAGTGTGCTCCAGTAACTAATTTGTCTCTCTCGTGTCATAAAGATATAAAGATGTGGAAGTCTCGCAAGTGCAGGGCCCATTGGTTAGAGTGAGACACACAGGCTCGCTGTGCAGGGCGGAAACTGCAGTCTATGTCTACACTCTCCTGGGCTCATAAGGCGTTTTTAGCACACTCACATTTTAAGGACACGTTACAAAATAAGTTTTAATAATGTTAGCATAGGCTTTCTGGGAAATTCTAAGAAGATTAGAGCAATTAATTTTTCCTTATCCAGGAACTCATCAGGGACATTAGTGTGACTCTCAGAAAAACGGGGGGTGGGGTGGGGGGTGAGGGTGGGGTGGCTCAATCTGGGTAAGTGCTTGTTGGCCAAGCATGTGAGCCTGAGCTCCATCCCCAGCACCCACATAAAAACAGGGCACAAGAGAGCATGCAGGTTATTCCAGGGCTATTTAATACTCCAGTCTAACCAAATCACTAAGCTCCTGGTTCAGAGACCCTGTCTCAAAAATTATCACTAAGAAGCAGTCAGAGCCGGGCAGTGGTGGCGCACGCCTTTAATCCCAGCACTTGGGAGACAGAGGCAGGCAGATTTCTGAGTTCGAGGCCAGCCTGGTCTACAGAGTGAGTTCCAGGACAGCCAGGGCTACACAGAGAAACCCTGTCTCGAAAAACCAAAAAATAAAAAAAAAAAGAAAAAAAGAAAACAAGAGCAGTCAGAGAGAGAGAGAGAGAGAGAGAGAGAGAGAGAGAGAGAGAGAGAGAGCCCTTGCTGCTCTTCCTGACAACTCAAGTTCTGTTCCTAGCACCCATGTAGCAGCTACTACCTTTTATAACTCCAGCTTCCAGGGATAAAAATCCCTCTTCCAGCCTCCCTGGGTACGCACAGGCAAAACACACACATAAAATAAATCTTTTTTAAAAAAGAGGAATACGCCCAATATTAACCTCTGGCTGCTGTGTGTGCTTATTTGTGTGAGCGCACGCACGCACACACACACACACACACACACACACACACACACACACACACACACACACACACGATAGAGGGTGATAAAAAGGATGGTTGTCAATATGAGAGGGGGTATGTGCTCAAAGCGCATTATATACTGGCATGAAATAGCTTCAAATAATGCTGTCTAATAATTAGAAAAACAACCCGCAGACTTTTCTGTAGGACGAGGCTTGGAAGTAGTTCTGGGCACTGAATTTCTTTCAGAGTGAACAAAGAAGTAACAGGTGGGGGTGAGGACAAGACGCACAGACACAAACCACCCACACATTCACATTTCTATTTATTTTATACAATATTTCTCTCCACTTATGACTCAGATCTTCTGAAGACAAATCCTCTCCATGAGCATAACATTATTATGTTCTGAAGGTTAGTGGCATTCTGGTTCATGTGGATTCTGATTATCAAGACTCACCACAGCTTGCTCACGACCTTTCTGACCCCCACATTTTAAAGTTGGTTACCATCATTTAAAAATGAGGGTACTTCATATTGATATCCTTATTTTTCAAGCAAAGTTGCAAATCTGACCATACAAAACTGGCCAGTTAGCCTAGAGGTGACAGATTCCAGGCCATTACTTGCTCTTCACAAGCCACCAGTCCACCTAGCGAGGCTTCCTTCATTTACTTTTGTATCTGAGGTTAAAATTCTAAGTTCGTACAAGTAACTCTAAGACTTAGGAAATGTTAATTAAATCAAACTACCAAGGGAAGAAGAGAATCATATTCCTTGATTTCAATCATTTAATCACCTTTTGGAAACTATCCCTACCTCAGTAGCTTAACTTATGCTCCTAAAGATGGCAGATTTAATGAAATTTTCAGAAAGTTCCTGAGACAAAGCTTTCTAAACACACTAGTACTTTTTACTAAAAGATATCAAATAAAAGCTACTTTACTCAGCCGGGTGGTGGTGCACGCCTTTAATCCCAGCACTTGGGAGGTGGAGGCAGGTGAATTTCTGAGTTCAAGGCCAGCCTGGTCTACAGAGTGAGTTCCAGGACAGCCAGGGCTACACAGAGAAACCCTGTCTCAAAGAACCAAAAAAAAAAAAAAAAAAAAAAAGCTACTTTACTCAACAACAAATATTCTTCCATGTTATAGCTATTGTAAGCAGCCAACCATGTCACATAAACCAGGCCTGAGAACATAAGCAAACATATTTTTTCTTTTAAATTTACAAGCAGGCAGACTACACAAAAGACTTCTGCTATGTGTCTCAAGAATCAACCAATCAAGGAACAAAGACATCTTTACCTGGACGTCTAATGGCAGGATCAGGATCCAGGGTTTTCTTTAAATACTCTGTTAGTGTCTGCAAATTTGCATCGCTGAGCTCCATGACTCTGAATCTAAAATTAAAAAATGGAGTCTAAATAAGCAATCGTTTGAGGAGAAAGTGAGCAACATAAATGAATCTTTTTGTTACTGTTGTTTTCTGCTTTGTTTAGAAGTGTCCTGCTTTAGAGCTAGTCTTGGCTAGCCCAAAGCTCATTAGACAGGATAGCCTGGAACTTGTGCCATATTCTTTCCTCTGTCATCTCTAAAGCACTGAGATTACAAACACTCACCAGCATACCCAGCTATGAATACTTTTTTGAGGTGGTGGGGGACAGGATCTTTCAGACAGAGTTTCATATAGCATAGTCTTAATTCTTAATTATATGTATAGCTGTTGGTGACTCCAAACTTTTAAATATTTTTTATTATTTTTTTGTATGCGTGTTTTGACTATGTATGCGTGTATGTGTGTGTGAGATACACATGACAGGAGGACTCCTGCAAATTGTCTTCTGACCTCCATATGACACGGAACTCATACTTCCTACCCATGCAACTGTGCACTCACAAAAGTAAAACATAAAAACAAACAAAAGCATAAGGCTGTTGAGAAAGCTCAGCAAGTAAAGGCACTTGCTTGCACAAGTCTAGTGACTTCAAAGTTCGATTCTGAGAACCTATACTTACAAAGGTAGAGGAGTCCTCTGGTCTCCCATCATATATACACAATACTTTTTTAAAAAAATATTTTATTTATTTATTTTTATATATGTGAATACACTGTAGCTGTCCTCAGACACACCAGAAGAGGACATCGGATCCCATTACAGATGGTTGTGAGCCACCATGTGGTTGCTCGGAATTGAACTCAGGACCTCTGAAAGAGCAGTCAGTGCTCTAAGTGCTGAGCCATCTCTCCAGCCCCACAATACATTTTTTAAAATTAAATGTTATTTTTAAAAAGCTTACTTAATACAGGCGGATCTCTAGGTTCCAGGCCAGAATGGTCTATAGAGTTCCAAGACAGCCAGAGCTAAACAAAAAAAAAAAAAAACAAAAAAAAATCGCCGTCTAGAAAAAAAACAAAAAAGCCAAGCATGGTGCCATGTGCCTTTAATTCTAGCACCTGGGAGGCAGAGGGAGGCGGATCTCTGAGTCCAAAGCCAGCTAACAGCCAGGAAAGCACAGAGAAACCCTGTCTCAATAAACAAAAAGGGGCTGGAGAGATGACTCAATGGTTAAGAGCAGTGTCTGCTCTTCTAGAGGTCCTAAGTTCAATTCCTAGCAGCCACATGGTGGCTCACAACCATCTGTAATGGGATCCGATGCCCTCTTCGGGCCTGCAGGTATACTTGCAGATAGAGCACTCATATTCATAAAATAAATCTGAAACAAACATAAACAAAAAACCCCAACTCCAATTCCATCCAGAACCCAGAAAAACGAGGAAAGGCCTCCCCTCCACACAAAGCTGTCCTCTACCAACCACACACACAGACCACGCACACAATACAGGATCTACCCCACCCACCATGCACACTAAATAAACACATGTAAAACACGATGTCTTAGGCAGCTTTAGACACAGCCACATACAGCAGCCAAGGAACTGGGACAATGTATCCTTTTCTAGGAGCTCATATGCCAAATAATCCTTATGTGATGCAGAGGGGGAAAAACCACCCTGTAAATGCAATAAAGCTAAGTAGGAAGATTTCGAGGACAACATGATTCAAATTACATCAGGAATTTTACATATATCTAAAAGTAGACGGGGCTGAAGAGACAGCTCAGCACTGGCTGCTCTTCTGGAGGACCTGGTTTCAATCTCCAAGACCCACATGACAGCTCACAACTCTAGCTCCAGTGCTAGTGGAAGTGACACCTCCTCTTGCCTCCTTGAACCTGTTCACACAGTGAACAGATGCATACAGGCAAAACACCTACACACCTAAAAATTAACCTAGGAAAAAAACAAAAGGAAAATGCACTCTAGGGTAAGGAGTGGCATGGATCTATGCATGTGGTGGACACATGGGATTTTCATTGTCTTTGAATCTCCTTCATCTTCCTAATGTCCTACAATTATTTTATATATTTCATACACAAACACAAAGTTTTAAATTATTTTTTTTATTATCTACTTGTTTATTTATTGAGGAAGAGTCTCATTTAGCCCAGGCCTCAAACTCACAGTACAGTCTAGAATGTCCTTGGACTTCTCATTCTGCTCCTTCCCAAGAGCTGGAAGGAATTACAGGTGTGTGGCACCACGCCTGGCTTTCCCAGTGCTGGGATGGAATCCAGGTTTGGACAATGCTAGGCAAGCTCTCTAGTGACTAAGGCACATCCCCAGCCCCCATATTTTCTACAAGGGCTCAATAAATTGTTATGGTTGACCTTGAACTTGCCTCCTGCCTCAACTTCCAGATTAACTGGGAAGACTCACTTAAACTGCCACATACCAAACCTGTAATCCCTTTCTGTAGTCTCAAAACTCCTGTCAATAAAACGAAAGGACTTTCTTTTCTTACAGACATGTAATTTCTCTCCAGTCTCAAAATCCCCCCAAATCAATTAATGGACAGGACTTTGTTTTCTTACAAGTTATGTGGCAAACATCTGGCAACAAAAACGGACCTTCCAGGCCAGTAAGATGGATCAAAGGGTAAAAGTGCCTGCCAAGAGGCCTGATGACCCAAGTTCCATGCTAAGCACCCACATGGTGGAAAGAAAGAACCTAACTCACAAGTTGTTCTGACATCCACATGTGCACATGGCAAGTAACTACCCACCCTACCCCACCCACATAAATAATAAACATGATTAAAAAAAATCTTGGCCTAGACTGTCTGAGGCTTCAAATATAATTTTTAAAAATCTAGTAAAGTGCGCCAATCTGTTTCACTATGGAAATAATGTGCCTGGGGTTGGTGAGCCGGTGAGTAAAGTACTTGGCACGTATGGGAGGAGAACAGAGTCCACTCAGCATCCTCTACATGTGCACTGTGGCACACTACCCAGTAAATAAGTGTGGGGGGCACCTGTGCAAGTGCTACCCCAGACCCCACTGGATATGTGGTATACGAAGTATGTTCACACACACCCCAAAAAAATAAATTCTGAAAAACATTTATCATCTGGAGTAAATTGCCAAAGGAATCTACAGACAGCATCTAACAGCTAGAAAGGTATGATAAAGACTACTGGAATACGAAGTCACCCAAGATTTCTTAGGACTGAGCTGACTGGATATGAAAAATTAGGACTCATGTCCCAGTGAGAAATCCTGTGAGTAAACTACCAGAGACAGGAAGAGGCAAATAAGGACTAGAAGGTTCACACTAGGTCTGTTGGTTCCTCAGAACCCAGCTGTTTCAGAACTTACATGTGTAAATAGGGAGCCACTGAAGATTTTTTTGTGAAGACAGGGTCTCACAGTGTAGCCCTGGGTGCACTGGAACTTACTATGTAGACCAGGCTGTCCTCCAACTCACAGTGATCCACCTGCCTGTGCTTCTTGAGTGCTGGGACTAAAGGTGTGTGTCACCAGGCACAGCTCACTGGAGATTTTAAAGTGGGTGAAATTTAATTAAAGAAGAGATTTTGGAACTTTGAGCTGGTAATGGTTTGCATAAGAGAGATAAAGAGAATGGACAGTTTGGACACCGGGAAGTGGTAATTTGTATGAAGCAACCATATAGCGCTAGGTGATTTATATGCTTTACCGTTCATTTTAAACAACAGCTAGGAAGAGAACTCAAGAGTGGCTGACTTACACGCCTAAGTTGGTATGGACAGGTCTGATTCAAATCTGCCTGATTCATAACACTTTTTCTGCCCCCCAGGGCAGCCTCTAAATGTTTCAAAATGACAAGGCTGAACTAACAACACAACAGAAAGGCTGGTGTTAAAAGAGGACAGCCTGGAAGCCAAGGAGAAGCAGCAGCAGCCAAGGAGAGTAAGGCAGGGTTCTAAAGAACGAAAAAGAGCTTACACCACTGTTTTGTTTTGTTGAGACAACGTTTCACAAACTAGCTATGAACTTATAACAATCCTCCTGTCTAAGTGCTGGGATTATAGACATAAACTACCATACCCTGCTAAGTTTCCATCTTGATACACACTCAGAAAAACACTCAGTGAAAAAGATTAATGCTGTGCAGGATATTTCCCAATAGCCAGAAACCATGAACTTCAAACGAACTGTGCTATGTGTATTCTCCTTACTGTAGCCTTTCCCCTTAGCTACGAAGAGGGTTTATCACAAGGGCAGTCTGAGCCTGAGGATGGGTGGGCGACCTCACTTGGGACACAGACTCTGACCCACGAGTGGATAATACAGCCCTGGGACCACTGTCTCCCACTCGGAGCAGTGGGCCCACAAGCATTTACATCCTACCTGACTTTTACATGAGTGCTGGAGATCTGAATCCAAGTCCTGTAACTACTGAACCAGTCACCAGTCCCTCAAAAACCAATCTTGGGGGTGGAGAGATGGCTCCATAGTCAAGAGCACTTGCTGCTTACTCTAGTATGTTTTCTATTGCTGTGGTAGATATCGAATGCTCAAAAACCAACTTGGGGAGGTAAGGTTTTATTTCATTCCCATTGTAGTTCATTAGGAAGGGGAGTCAGGACAGGAACTCAAGGCAGGAACCTGGAGGCAAGAAGTTTACTGGCTTGCTCAGTCTGCTTGCTTGCTTGCTTCCTTCCTTTCTTTTTCTGGTATAAAAGAGGTTTACTGGGAAAGGAAAGGGAGTAGGGACCTGGGGAAGTGATAGAGGCAGACAACTGGACATGTAGACAGGCAGACAGACAGGGAGCAGAGAGAGAGCCTTGCCATGAGGGCAGAAAGAGAGGGAAGAGAGGGGGGAGGGGAGGGGGGGTGAGAGAGAATGAGAGAATGAGAGAAAGAGAGAGAGAGAGTGAGCGAGAGCACTGAAGTTCAGCCTGCTTTCTTATACCACCCAGGACCACCTGCCCCAGGAGTGGCACCACCAATAGTGGGCTAGGTCCTTCCATATTAATCATTAATCAAAAAAATTAGTAATAACAATCCCAGAGACTCACCTGCAGGCAAGCTGATAGACAATCCCTCTTCCCAGATGAATCAGTCAGAGAACAAGCTGCTGTAAGAGCACAATCTTTGCTCACTTCCCAGTGCTCACACTGCAACCCACAACCATCTGCAAATCCAATCCCTGGGAATGGGATGCCCTCTTCTGGTTTCCTCAGGTATCAGGGCACACACACGGTACACATACAAAAGTACATATAGGCGAACACTTATACACATAAAAAATGAACACCTGCCAGGCAGGGGTGGCGCACGCCTTTAACCCAGCACTTGGGAGGCAGAGGCAGGTGGATTTCTGAGTTCGAGGCCAGCCTGGTCTACAGAGTGAGTTCCAGGACAGCCAGGGCTACACAGAGAAACCCTGTCTCGAAAAAAACAAAACAACAACAAAAAAAAGAGCTTAACATCTACCCTCACCTTAAAAGTTTTTATAAGCTTATGTGTATCTGTCTGTAAGTTTCTGCTTGTATGTACACATAAGTGTAGATGGAAGCCAGAGGCCATCAGATTCCCTGGAGCTAGAGATACAGGCAATTCTGGCCCACCTGTGGGTATTGGAAACCATGTGGCACACACACATGGAACCTAGCAATAAAAAGTTATCCTCAAAGAACTTACATCAGAGCAGATGAGAAACGTGAGAAACAAGCAGTAATTACTACATATAAGGTCAATGCTACAGAGCACATAAAACTGGGAGATGTAAACGTCGAAGTGAGAACTGAGAACTCCTCCCTAAGAAGAGGGGAACTTGAAAGAGAAGGAGGGAGGCAGCCTCTCCAAGATCCGAGGCCAGCTGCTTCTAACATCACGAAAGGTGGGGACTTAGCACGCAGGACGGGACTGTAAACACTTAAAAGAGCCGGTCATCCAGGCTATAGTGCCAATGGAAAGATGGATGAAAGATGGTCAGCAGTTCAGGCGAGACCTCTGGGAAACACGACCCAATCAGCGGAACTTTCAAGCCACTTAACCAAATATGCAAGTGAAGAATCTTAAGTTTGAGGAGAGGGTAAAAATGCCACTTCAGTTGGAAGAGATTGCTCAACATGTGAGAGAACACGGGTTCCACCCCCAACATCACCTAATTATTAAAAAACTAAAAATTTCGTAGAGAGGCAACGACTGGCTTTGAATTATACTCCTAGGGAGAGACAAGTGTGCATGCAGACAAATTATCCAACTCGAAAGCCAGTGAGCCTCAGGCAGGGGAAACACTATTTGACTGTAGGTTCGTTAGGACCTAGGGGTACGAACGTCATAGCCACGTGAGACCCCCGAGGGCCAAGTCCACTATGGTGGAGACCGAAGCCCCGCGAAGTCAGAGTGGGCGATCTCCGGCCTCTTTGAGAACCAGGGACCAGACCGGCTCGGCCAGGTCAGGCCTCAGCGCGGAACACCACTCACGTTGCCGGCCCCGGCGCGCCGAGAACGGACGCGAGGGTTTAACCAATCAGCAGATGCCTATGGAGCGAAGGGCGGCGGCGCAACCAATCAGAGCGAAGCTGGAAGGGAAGGGGCGGGAGCTCGAGAAGCTCGCGTGAGGCCGAGCCTCAAGCTGCCCTAGCTTCCCCGAGCGGTCAGACCCGGCCCTGAGGCGGCGTGCGGGGAAGACCGGACGCGCGTCCTCAGGCGGAGGCCCAGGCTCACCTCCCAGCGATCGTCCCCTCCCTCAGCCGCGTCCCCGCAGCCACCTTGCTCGCTCCATGCCTCACCTCGTGGGGACGCCGAGACCGAGGAAGGAATCCCAAGCGAGAGCTGCAGCCGACACTACCCACTCCAGCCGCTGCTCCGCCTCACATTCAAACCCTGGCAAAATGGCGCGGCGGCAAAGGTGGCGGCCACAGCGCATGTGCGAGTGAGGCCGAGACGTGGGGAGGGGCTAGGAATGCATTTGGCCCCACCCCGGCTGCGAGGGCCAATCGGAACCGCTGCTCGGTTCTGCGGTGGCGTCACAAGAGGCCGTACCTTTTGACGCAGGCTTCTGTTTTGGGTTTCTTTCCTCAGACCGGGGCAAGTTCTGCTAGTTGCACCTAGTGGCTTTTTAACTGTTGGTTGGAATGTGCTCGTTCACGTCAGAGAGAAGGGAGCGAGCAAAGCGTCGGTTCTAGGACAAGCAGAATAAACGAATGAGTAAGGATTTCAAGGTAGGGGATCGCTCGCTTGGTTAAGTAAGCAATGGCTGCACAAGCAAGAAGACAGGAGTTCGAATTCACAGTACCCACGTGAAATCCAGCCTGACTGTAATTGCGTACCTGGAGAGGCAGACACAGGAAGGTCTCTGGGACTTACTGGCCAGCCAGTCTAGCTAATTGGTGAGCTCCTGTTTCCATAAGAGATCCGGCCTTGAGAACTAAGATAGGGAGCAATTGAGGAAGACACCCACATTCACTCACACAAATGATTTTAGAAGCCTAAAGTGATTTCAGCTGAACGCGATGGCACATGCTTGTTATCACTTGGCACTTGGGAGGCAGAGAGGCAAGAGAATCACCATTTATTTGAGCCCAACATGATCTACACGGAGGCCAGGTATAACTACACAGCGCGATACTTTCTCTAAACAATTTTTTTCCAGACGATGTAGTTGGTGGCAACTTAAAGGTAACTGGGATGTTCAGTTGGCCCTTGAACAAGAGAAAAGTTACCTTTTCAATTCCAGGAGACAGTTGTGTGACTGTAAGCCTAGCAAGCACTGGGAACAATAGTGAAGATCTGGAAGCCAGTTTGACTGAGGGAGGGAGGCCTCAGCAGCTAGCTCAGCTTGACTTCTCTGTTCCTTCCAGCTACAAGCTTACCCCATTTTATAGCATTGATATTTGCTCCTATACCCGCCTGGGTCCAGGAGGAACTGACTCCCTTTGCGTTTTAGCCAGTAAAAGACAGGCTGCCCAACTTGACATGAATTCCAGGCAACCAACACTCATTTTTATAATGGATATTTCATGGGAACACTCACCCTCAAAAGCATGAATTGTTTATGTAAGGTTCCCATTAAACTGGGTATTCTGTATCTTATCTAGTCGGCTTGATTTCATTATATCATTCTGAGTTAATTTATGTAATGGGAGGGGTACATGGGTGCCATGGTATCTGTGTGAGGTCAGTTCTTTCTAGCTTGTGGGTCCCAGGGATTGAACTCTGGTCCTTAGTTTTGGCAGCCAGTGCTCTTACCCTCAGCCCTCCTTTTGCTGCCTGCAAGGCATGTAAGTTTCTGGAATTGATTATAGTCCACTAGCAGCCCAGGGACTCTTACAAAAGAGCTTAGGACTTACTGCCCTTGTTTATAGCCGTGCCTCCAATACTCAGTATACTCAGTATACTTTGTAGACCAGGCTGGTCTCGAACTCACAGAAATCCGCTTGACTCCACCTCCCAAGTATTGGGATTAAAGGTGTAGGCAGCTGCCACTGCTGCCACCACCACCAGGCGATGCTAGGTATTTTTTTTTTTAATTTTTTTGTGCATTTTCTGTGCACCACGTGCATGCGGTGCCCAAGGAGGCCAGAAGAGGGCATCAGTTCGTATGGAACTGGAGATCACAGATGGGAGCTGGAAACTGAACCTGGGTCTGCTGGAAGAGCAGCCAGTGCTTACCCATGGAGCATCTCTTCTGCCCCTCCCTGCGTGTTGGGTATGCACATAGGTATAGGTGAAATGCAGTGTGTAACGGCAGTAGCAATCATCTTACACTTTTTTCCTCTTAGTGCTGGAGACTGAACTAAGGGCCTCATGCTAGACAAGCACGGTAACAATGAACTACAACACCAGCCCACAAGCAGTTATCAAACTAATCTGATTTCCTGAAACAAACATTTTCTTCTAGCCCTGGGAAGTATAATAAGCTAATGAGTTGTCTCGGTCCCCCCCCCCCCCTTTGAGGACCATTCACAAGGACTGGAGATATAACTCAGTGATAAAATATTACCTGGCCAAGCAAGGCCCTGGATTTTGTTAGAAATAAGTTCAAGATGGTGGTGGCGCACGCCTTTAGTCCCAGCACTCGGGAGGCAGAGGCAGGTGGATTTATGAGTTCGAGGCCAGCCTGGTCTACAGAGTGAGTTCCAGGACAGCCAGGGCTACACAGAGAAACCCTGTCTTGAAAAACCAAAAAAAAAAAAAAAAAAAAAGAATGAGATCACCATTCCAGTTGAAATGTCTTAATAAGGCAAGACTTTACTGTGATCTAGACCCTAAAGTAGAGCAGTGGTTCTCAACTTTCCTAATACCGAGATCCTTTAATATGCTTCCTCATGTTGCGGTGACCCCCCAATCATAAAATTATTTTTGTTGCTACTTCATAACTGTAATTTTGCTCCTGTTATTAAGTAATAATATAATGTAAATATCTGTTTTCCAGTGGTCTTAGGTGAGCCCCAGGTTGAGAACTGTTGTTCTAGATTCTAGAGTGCTTTGCTTACAGAAATGGAAGAGCATTTTCTGCCGCAGGTGGTGATGGGTCATGCCTGCTCTCCATTGGCTGGCATCTGACCTCACATTTCTCCGTTGGCTAGTTTCAAAAGGAGATGAAGAACTGGGCATGGTGGTACATGCCTTTAATCCTTGTCAAGGTCAACCTGGTCTACAGAGAAAGTTCCAGGACAGCCAGGACTACACAGAGAAACCCTGTCTCAACCAAACAAAGAAAACAAAAGGGAACGAAGGAGAGAAAGGAAGGGGTTGGGCTCTTTAAGTTCTAAGAAAGCAATGGGACCTTTGCATAAACAAAGGTTTCACTGGGTAAGGAGACTAAACCATTTATATAAAATCTTACAAGGTTGGGGGGTAAAATATTTGAATTTCTTGTCATAAAGACAAATTTTACCCTGTGTGATAAAAAGAATCTTTATGTTTCTTACAATTTGATGCCCAGTCTCAATATCACATACACCACACACACATACACATACTACACATATACACACACCACATACACATACACATATACACACATACACTACACATATACACACACCATACACTACACATACATAACACAAACACACACACACATATATACACATATAAACAACACAAACACTACCCACACACATACACACACTTCACACATGCACAACCACACACACATACCACATACCCTGGATGCAGGCTGGTACCCTGCAGCTAATGCCAGTCTACTATCTCTACAGCTTTGGTAGAAAGCCCAAAAGCTGAGACAAGATGAGCAGGTCTGCTTGAGAATAAGCACCCCCAACACACACTATGTCTTTCTTTTTTTTTTTTTTTTTTTTTTTTTTTGGTTTTTCGAGACAGGGTTTCTCTGTGTAGCCCTGGCTGTCCTGGAACTCACTCTGTAGACCAGGCTGGCCTTGAACTCAGAAATCCACCTGCCTCTGCCTCCCAAGTGCTGGGATTAAAGGTGTGCGCCACCACTGCCCGGCACACGATGTCTTTGTGTGGCAACAGAAGAGCCATGCTAGTGGGTACTTTAGAAAGGCTGATCTGCAGGGTGCGTGAGCCTAATGACTACCACTACCTATTCTTAGTGTTGTCTACAACTGCTAATGATTGTGTTGGAGACACAGATGATAACTGAGCAGAATTCCAAGTATTCATTCATAATGTTTCCTTTTTTTCCCCATGACTAATGAAACAATGTCTCTACAGTATGGAAAATCTTTCTGAAAAGATGCATCTCCTGTCATGTGCTCTACAGGAAGACCATTATTTTATTTTATTTTATTTCGATTCAGAAGGATGTGGGCATATCTGTTTGTAGTTGCAGAGAACAGGTGTCCTTTGGCCCAAGGGAAAAAAGCAGTCATAGCTAAAATCAAGAAGCATCCCATTGGAGTTTGTTGTTGTTTGTTTGGTTGGTTGGTTGATTTTGGTTTTGTGTTTTTAAATAGAGGCAGTGGGCTAGAGAGAGAGCTCAGCAGTTAAAATCCAGGGCTGCCTTCCAGCACCCACAGGGTAGCTTCCAACTGCTGTAACTTCAGTTCCAGGACACCTGATGCCCTCTCTGGCCTCTCCAGGCACTGTACTCAAGTGAAGCTCACAAACACATTCAGGCAAAAGACCCATTCACATCAAATAAGAATAAAACTTTTTTTTTTTTTAAAGATTTATTTATTATTATATGTAAGTACACTGTAGCTGTCTTCAGACACACCAGAAGAGGGCGTCAGATCTCATTATGGATGGTTGTGAGCCACCATGTGGTTGCTGGGATTTGAACTCAGGACCTTCGGAAGAGCAGTTGATGGTCTTAACCGCTGAGCCATCTCTCCAGTCCCAGAATAAAACTTTTAAAAAAAGAAGCGGTGTTCTTACTGAGTACAGCCCAGCACCAGATGTGCACTGGACAGGAAACAACGGTTTGCAAACCCCTGCCGCCTCTTAGTTTGGTTTCGGTTTTGTTTTGAGCAGGGCATCTCACTGTATAGTTCCGGCTGATCTGGAACTCACAATGTAAAACAGACTGGCCTTAAACGTGTAGTAGTTCTTCTGTCTCAGGCTCCTAAGGGCTGATGTTACAGCCTGGACCACTGTGTCTGGCTTGTTTTAGGGTTTTGAGGTCAGTTCTCATGACTGGCCTAGAAGTTGATGTGTAGACAGCCTGGCCTTGAATTCCTGCTCCATCTACCAAGTGCTAGGCTACACAGGCCTGAGCTGGACTTTTCTGTTCCCTTACGTAAAAAATGACAAATTGGGACTGGTTAGATGGCCCAGGAGCTTATTGGCACTTGCCACCAAGCCTGACAACTGAAGTTTGATGCCCAGCACCTGCATGACTGGAGAAGAAAACTGATTCTTGCAAGCTGTCCTGTCACCTCACACGTGTGCCAAAGTACACTTACTGGTGTACACAAATAAGTGTAATTAAATTTTTTTTGAGGGCCAGGTATTGTGGTGCATGCCTGTAAGTCCCAGCACTTGGGAGACAGAGGCAGGTAGATCTCTTGAGTTCAAGGCCAGCCTGGCCTACAGAGTTCCAGGACAGCTAGGGCTACACAGAGAAACCCCCATCTCAATTTGGCAGCTGCAGATGTATCTCAGTTGGTAGTAATGCCTGTCTAGCATAAACTGACCTCTGGGATTTATTCTGAGCACTCCGTGAAACCAGGTCTGCTGGTTTGCTCCTGCAGTTCTACATTTGAAAGATAGAGCTACAGGAGTTGCTGAGTTCAAGGCCAGCCTGGTTACAGACTAAGACCCTGGCACAAGCAGCCAACCAAATAAAGGGAGTAGCTGAGGTTGCAGGCATTGGCTTGTGTTTTGTTTTTTGTATTGTTAGAGATTAAACACAGGATCTCAATTCGTCCAAAAGCATGTGTTCTACTGTTGAGAAGCATATACTCCAGGCTCATCTTACTTTCCCTGACCTCCTTCCCAATACCATTATTCCCAAATCCTCATTTCCACAGGGAGTGCAGCCTGAGGCCAGCAGGCTGTCCACAGGCCAAGTAGGTTAGCTCATCCAGGGCGTGGTCTCTTTGAGGCCTCCCTGAAGTCACATGGGCTTGTGGAGATCTCTTGCTCACCCACTTCTAGGGGGTGTGTGCTGGGAGAAAGAGGGATAGTTTGCAGTGAATGTGAAAAGGGTCACACACACACACACACACACACACACACACACACACACACACACACACACGCACGAGCAAGGCTTTGTAGTACTTCTAGCTCATTGGTAGAGTGTGTGGCTAGCATGCGTGTAATCTTGGATTTGAACCCCAGAACTACATAAAAACCAGTGCAGCGCATTCCTCATAATACCAGTACTAGGACTGCAGGGGGCAGGAGAATTGCAAGTTCAAGGTCATCCTCTGCTACAGAGCAAGTTCAAGGCTAACCTGGGCTATATGAAATCATCTCAAAGAAGGGAAAAAAAAAAAAAAAAGATTGGGGCTGTTAAGTGTGGCCAAGCACCTGCCTTTCCTTTGCTCTGGAGCTCATCTCTCACCATCATACTCAGAAGGGTCCTAAATATTATCATTTCCCTGCAGCACTGAGGGACCACCATGGAAGAGAGGAGCTGGAGAAGGCGCTGCTGAGGACCACCACTCCTGGGCACGGCATGGCCGGCTCCTGCAGTCTTGAGCTCCCAGCAGCTGTACAAGAAGCATGGGGACACACTTTGACTCCCAGACTACCCAAACAATGGGCCCCAGCAAATTAGAATTCTCCAGGAATCTCAAGTCAGGAGACAAAAAAGCCTGGACAAACCAGAGACTACCTGAGACAAGGAGGGTCAGTGGCTGGTGGGACCACACCATGACCAGGACCAGGTTACAAATATTTCTTGCCTTCTACTTTAATTTTTATGATTGTGTGGGTGTGTGGGAGCACCAAGGGTGGCGGCCAGAGGAACCTTTGTGGAGTGAGTTCTCTGTCTCCCCCTTTATGTGGGCCCAGAGATCAGATCCAGGTCCCCAGGCTTGCAGGACCAGCAGTTTTACCTAAGCCATCTTCTCTGCCTGAAGCCAAATCCTACTCCCAACTGGAAAGTGTGAGTTTGTATCTGCCATGCCAACAAACTCAAATTAGCCCAACTTATGGCTTGATAGGATATAATTGATGACATTGGGAGCAGCTTCACTTTTTAAAACTTTATTGATTTTCCACCTGATCAAAGCATGGGGTATTTAACAGTATTATACATCATATTTTTACATAGAAAACTTTACATAGCATTTCATATTATATAATTCTGCTTTATTCTTTCAAAAATGTTTACATCCATTGGGCAAGGAATGCTTTTCATTAAATTACCAATATTAAATGCACTTAATCATTGTGTATAGAGGAAATCAAAGAAGCTGGTAACTAACTCTGAGACATTTTTAAAGAGCAAAAACATACATTTTGCACATAAAGAAATGTTTGATGCAAATAATCAAGATAAATTTAAAAAAAAAAAATTAGAACACTGAGAAAAACCACGCGTTTGAAGAGTGTCATTTTCTGAGAGTAAGGGTTTCCAGAGGGATTCATTCTTTATGATGCTCAGCTTTGGTGTTTTTGCTTCCCAAACCACAAAGCTGCTGGTAGCACAGCTCCAGGTTGCATGTGAGCTCCAGTTGTGTCTACCTTACCACAAACAGCGAAACAGTTCAGAAGGATCCAGTGCCTACTGCACCCAGTATCCGTTAGCATTGCAACAACAAACACCTGAGTGGGTGGCCATGCCTACATGTGTCCGCACGTTCTTTTAATAACTAGAAAGACAACTAACTATACTGCCATAATCACAAAAGAACAACAAAAAGTGTTTGTTTTTTTTAGGGCGGGTTCTTTACAGATTCTCTGAATTCTGTACAAAAGTCATGGGTTAGAGGAACATGTTATGTTTCCAGATATTACTATACAATTTCATAATGTCTGTTCTTTGGTTGTACATGAGGGAGGGTGTGTTTGACTCTGAAGATGCACACTGGAAATCACGTCTCCCACTCATTGTTTGTTGGTCAGATGCCAAAGCTGGTGATTTCCTTAACAGACAAGAACAAAACTGCTCGAAACAGCTTGGGAACAGAGACTCCTTTAGAGAACCCAGCACATATAGCCAACATTTAAAGCATTCTGAAAAAGAAGTAAGGCCTTGGAAGACGCTACCCCATTGCTCCTGTGCTACGGCGGGCAGCGTCCACGTGAGGACACACAGCTGCACCCACTCTGTGCTGGTGTCTGGTGGGCTCCAGCCACATTTGCCATGAACAGATTTGTTCACCACAAGGAATTTATACGGCATGGCTTGTTTCTGGAGGTCAGGGATGCCACTGGCCACTGACGAGAAAAATTACCCTGAATGGTTTTACATCGTTTAAAAAGATCTATTGCTGGACAATTTAAATGCATCGCTCAGAAAAGTTCATCTTTTACAGAACAAAATTATAAAGAAATTCAAGCTGAGAATCTCAGCAAGATGAAAATGCACTGACATATTCCCTACCCTGTAAGGGGCAAAAATTACAGAGGAGGCAGGGGACAATGGGGGCACTGGGCTAGTGTAGATGAGTGGAATGTCACATGACAGGGGAGGGAAAGCCACCAGTCAGAGACACAGCTTAGGCGGGATGCACCCACTGAACATGCATGCATGTTCCCTGATTACATGCATGGTACAAATGCTGCAGGAACCACCGACAGCTGAGAGCCTGCCGGGCGGCAACACCAGGGAGCACGTCTTGGGACAGGTTTGTGGTGCTGTGAAGGTACATGTCCAGGACGTGTCAGTCAAATGTACTCACATTCTCCACTCAGTAACAAATTTCCCACAGGCCCTCCCTTTGAGGTACACAGCCCTCTCGGCGGAGGTGTGTTAGTAATAATAACCTCACCTGCTTTTTCCCCCTTTGGTAGAGAAAAGCATAAATACAAGTTCTGCTGGCCAAACTGAGCATGTGCCAAGGCTGTCAAAAATAAGAGAGAATAGCAAAAGCACCAGGAATCCCTCTCTAGAAAGAAAAAAAGGGTCCAGTCTCACAGACACATTCCCAAGGACGACTAACTTCTAAGGCACCAGAGTTGACATCAATACAACCCCAATTCGTAGGACCCGCCGTGGGCAGAAGTCTGACTGTTTCCAACGCGATTCATGACACGGGTTAGCCTTGCAGTGATGCTCCCGGGGAGCAGAGGGGAGAGCAGACAAGGAAGCCTGGGTTCTTTTTCTCATGGGTTCTGAATCAATCAAGCTTCTAGCCTGGCTGCTGTGGGTGTTTGGAGCACTCAGATTTCGCTCTGCTGTGGTTCTGGACGTGGCACCATTACCAACAAAAGGATCCCAGAATCTAATCTTGCCAAAGAATCCAGCTCCTGGCTCAAGTTAACAGAAGTTCTAGGTGCCACCTCTGCCACTGTCACAGCCCAGCTGTGCGAGTCCCACAAGAGCTCCAGTTCCACTCATGATACGTGGCTGAGAGGGGTACATGAACTGTCCCTCCCTCTGACGGTCCCTTTAACAGGGACTGCAATGCAGCCGTACTATAACACTCTGCTGAGGTAAAAACTAAAAAGGTTTACTCAGAGATAAACCAACTCAGGGTCAGTGACTTCATTTCCATCCCTGTTTCATAGTCTAGATTTCAGAAAAAGATGTGCAATGCATTCTGGAAAATTTAACGGAACATCCACCCACAAATACTTCAAGGAAGGCTAACACCTTTTTTAGATTATTTTTTCCTACAGACTTTGTCTCCCCAAGTTACTAAACCAGGGAGCCACGAGGCACTACATTTTCTTTAAACCTTGCAAGCTCTTAAGTCTACTAAACTCTGCCTTTAATAGGTTTTTTTTTTTTTTTGGTTTTTCAAGACAGGGTTTCTCTGTGTAGCCCTGGCTGTCCTGGAACTCACTCTGTAGACCAGGCTGGCCTCGAACTCAGAAATCCACCTGCCTCTGCCTCCCAAGTGCTGGGATTAAAGGCATGCGCCACCACTGCCCGGCTCTTTAATCAAATTTTTAATAATATATCTTTGTAAAATATTTTAGAAATCACTCAAACAATTACAAAACAATACATAGGAACACTCCCTCTTTCCCTATCTTTACCGAAGCTGACCCAAAACTGACACAAACATTCAGACCTCTCTAACACATTCAAACAACAAAACACCGAGCGCACTTAGGTGGCTGTTAGCTATTACAAGGAATTTTATTAATATACTCTCTAATAAACACGAACCTATACAGCAATGCTCATTGCTTCCCAAGAGAGTGACTTCCTCTGACAAACATTTGTGGCCAGTCTTAGAGGTCACTGAGGAGATGGTGGCATTCACAAGGACAGATCTGACAGTTCAGTCAGTGGAATGGAATGACAGATGGAACAGACGCCCCGCCCACTGAGTTACTGGTATGTGACAGTTTAATGACACACCGTGAGCCTCCGCAGGGGTCTGTGCTGGCCAATGTGCAGGCCACTGCTCTGCAGCTCCAAACCCCAACATGGTGGGTGGCTCCTCGTTTGCCAGCTGGACGGCATGGCGGATATTCTACAGAACCACAGCAGTGGCCATGGAGCCAGTGCTACCACGTTGATGACAGTGCTGCTGGCACTTGCGACGGCTCTTCTGGAATCCATATCTTATACACCAGACCTATCCGCAGGAAGAACTTTCGCAGAACTGCTCGGAGCTCGGGGATCAGGTCAAACTGCATAATTTCACACAGGTAGGGGTAGTACATTGATGCGTGTGCTTTGAACTTGAGGGGAAGCAGAAAGCCAAGTTAGCCGTGGAATACCTTCTGTTTTACACTGCTGTTCCAGATGTGCCCATCTCAGCCTACACTACGGCACCCTGGACCACTGCTGCTGCTCTTTCCTGCTACTGAAGCTTAGTCTAGCTGGGTGGGGTGGTATACAATTCAAATGGGAAGACAGCAATTCCTGGCAAGCCTGGACTACACGGCAAGATCTAGGCCGTGGGTATAGCTCAGTTGGGAGAGCGCTTGCCTAGCATGCATGAGGCCTTGAGTTCAATCCCCAGCACTACTTAAAGTAAACTAAATACTGCTGAAGAAGTGGAGGCAAAAGGAGGCAAGTAATCTTCAGTTCACAGTATGTCCTTGGCTAGCCTGGGCTATATGAGGCCCTGACACAAAACACCCACAAACAACCTCCCATTTTAATGATATTGAATTTCTTTTCATTATAATAACCTTGCTAGGCTTCTTTCATTCTGTAAAAGTGGGCTTCTAGTCTGTGCCACCACTGCATGGTCTCAAGCCTCTTTCCTGTACTGAGATCATCAGCATTCTCCCCAGCAGCCACGCACATGGTCCACACTTCTTCCCTTCTCAGCTGGGGTTCTTAGGAAAAGCCGTTATCTGAAGGCACCCACTTTCCTAATGAACTGTCTCCAACAGCCATCTCATCTGGAGGAAAAGCGCCCCGCCCCAGAGCCTAATAGAGAGGAAGAGTTCACTTTGTACCTTTTCATCGTTTATCTTGAGGGTTTTGGTTAGAAGTAACAGCAGGAGGCTGGTCCATGCTTCCCGATGGCTCTCAGAGTTCACAGTAATGAAATAGGCAAGTGCTTCACTGCACACACTGGAGTGAGAGACAGGCAGGTCAAGACAGTAGTTGGTACTTCACACCCAGTGGAGCGCCAGATTCTGTCAGCACTCTACTGAATACCTACACTGGCCATGCTGGCCTGGGCAAGGCGCCAGGCCCTCACTTCTGTCAAATGACAGAACGGCTCTGGAATGGCTAGTGCGGCTCTGTCAGCGTGCAGTACTGTAAGCACCCCTCACTGTTACTGACGCCTTCCTTACTCTGTAGCCACGTCAGAGTGCTCCTAGATTTAAATGTTATACATCAACCCTGACTAGAGAAGCTAGGAGCCGATGCAGGTGTCTACCCTTTAGGCTTGAGTTAAGAAATGACTTGGGTATGGGGTGAGTGAGGCAGGAGAATTGTGAGTTCAAGACCAGCCTGAGGTCATATATAGGGAGACTCTGTCACAGAGAAGGGTGGGAAAGAACCATTTTTTTTCTTTTAATTGAATAATTCTTTCAGCCAAGACTTCTTAGTGCTGGGTGTGGTGGTGCATACATGTAATCTCAACACTTAGAAGGTAGAGGCAGGAGACCAGGAGTTCAATGTCATCCTTGGCTTTATGGTCAGTCTGAGGCCAGTCTGGGCTACGTGAGACCCTATTGCAAAAGACCAAACAAAAGTCTATTATAGTTTCACTGTAAGACAAATTGTAACAGTAAAAAAGGAGGGAAGACACCGGGCAGTGGTGGCACATGCCTTTAATCCCAGCACTTGGGAGGCAGAGGCAGGTGGATTTCTGAGTTCGAGGCCAGTCTGGTCTACAGAGTGAGTTCCAGGACAGCCAGGGCTACACAGAGAAACCCTGTCTCGAAAAAAAAACAAAAACAAACAGACAAAAAAAAAAAAAAAAAAAAAAAAAAGAGGGAAGAATTGCATTATTTTAGAGAACATAGGAACATTGCAGCCTACTCTCCTCTTCCCTCTGTTTCTGGGGTGTGTACACATAACCCTAGGAGAGGAACCTCAAGTGTCACGAGTGCTCTGCGACTGTACTTCGTACCAGCGCTCCTTCCCAAATGTTCCATTATAGACTGCACCGACACTGATACACTGATAATCGATCCACCCACTTGACAGTTAAGATCACTGAATGGCCTCCTGGGTGCTGCTATGCTGTGCTGGAGACCGCTGCCTTCCTGCAAGGTCAGTGCTGTGTGCCAATGTTCCAGGAGTGAAAGAAGCCTTGGGGGACTCGGTGCAGAGTTCAGTAGGAGAGCACTCACAAGGCCAAATGCACAGCCCAGCATCAAAACAAAAAAACAAAAAAACCTCATCAAACCCAAGGCTCCCCAGCCTTCTGGTGATGCCCAAGAAGTGGGTGGAAACTGGTAGCTTACTGCTTACACTGTGGCACATGTGTGTGCTGATCCTGCTAACCCTATGACCCCCCTCTTCCTAGAAAGAAGGAATGAAAGGGTGTCAGGGCTCACAGTCGCTCCTTGGACCTCCACCCAGGAAGGATGGTAACCCACCCTCCCTCAGTCTCAGAACTCAGAGATCAGCCCCAGGGAGGAGTTGGAATGCAAAGGAGTACCCCTGCCAACTCTGCTCAGGATTCTCCAACCTGAAAGAGTTGAGGCAGCAGACAGAAGCCAGCCGGTCAGGGCCTGTTGCTGAGTAGATATTTCTCACCTACTCTTTGTATGTAGTCCTATCTGGCCTGCAACTCAAAGAGACCCACTGCTTCTGCCCCTGAAGTGCCAGCATAAAAGCAGTGTGTCACCACTCCTGGCTCTCTTACTCTCTTCAGTTCACAGAATTATGATGTGAAAATAACAGGAAAACAATCTTACGTTAGCAGTCGCTGCTGTATCTCGCTCCAGGAATCCCTGCGGTCCTCGTCAACATACATTCTAAACAGGATCCTCAGGCAGCAGGCCAGGCTGCTGGTTTCTTGTTTGAGAAGATTGGGTTTGGACTTGCCCTTGAAGCCTAGAGATAAGGCATCCTGTCAGCAACGCATGTTACCAGCCAGGACAGTACAGAACCCACAGCTGTGGGAGGCAGATGGTGTGGCCGTGACACTGCAGGTGCCCTGTGCAGATGAAGTAGTTCTTCCACGTCCCTGGTAAAGCCATTAGTCTTAAGTTTCTCTTAAGAATGCTAGTGCTTGGGGCTGAAGAGATGGCTCAGCGGTTAAGAGCACTGACTGCTCTTCCAGAGGTCCTGAGTTCAATTCCCAGCAACCACGTGGTGACTCACAGCCATCTGTAATGGGATCTGATGCCCTCTTCTGGTGTGTCTGAAGACAGATACAGTGTGCTCATATACATAAAATAAATGAATAAATCTTTAAAAAAAAATGCTAGCCCTCAAGAGGGCTGAGCAGGTAAAGGCACTTACTGTGTGAGTCTGGAGACCTGAGTTCCAGAAGCCACATAAAGGCAGAAGGAGAGAACTGACTCCACAAGGTTGTACACACACACACACACACACACACACGCTATAGCATGTGCACACTCTCATGTACATACAATTTTTAAATTAAAAAAAAAGAATGCTAGCACTTTTTAAAAAAAGGTAATGGCTTCTTTTATTTGCCTACAAAGTAATATAAAAACAATTTAAAAAGAAAAAAGTATAAAAATCCCAATCAGCCAGAGATGTGCCAAACACTGAACAAAAATCCCCACAGACAATGGCATGGAAAGGCATTCTAAGTGTGGTTTAGAACGGTGACTTAAGCCAGGCATGGTAGCATATGCCTTTAATCTCAGCACTCAGGAGGCAGGTGGAGCTCCAAGGTGGAGGCCAGCACGGCCTGTAGAGTGAGTTCCAGGACAGCCAGGGCTACACAGAGAAAGCCTGTGTCAGAAACCAAGCACCTCAGGCTGAGGCATAGTGGCACACACCTCTAATCCCAGTAATCAGGAGGCTGAGACAGGGGAACTACTGTGCCTTTCAGACTAGCCTGAGCTACCAGCAAGTTCTAGGTTAGCCAGGGTGATGGCAAACAATTTTGTTTTGATCAAACAAGGCATTTGGGGAGAATATTAAGGGACAGTAACAAAAGTCTGTGTCTCTGTAAGGTTCAAAATAATAAAATTCCTATACTTTCCACACTTGGAAATAAATATTAGATTATTACATGAAAACATAGGTTAGAGAGATGGCTCAGTAGTTAAGAGCACTGGGTGCTCTTCTAGAACACTCAGGCTTGGGGCTGGAGAGATGGCTCAGCAGTTAAGAGCACTGACTGCTCTTCCAGAGGTCCTGAGTTCGATTCCCAGCAACTACATGGTGGCTCTCAACCATCTATAATGAGGTCTGATGCCCCCTTCTGGTGTGCCTGAAGATAGTGATAGTATACTCATATAAATAAAATAAATATATCTTTAAAAAAAAAAAAAAAAAAAAAAAAAAAAAAAACCGGGCAGTGGTGCACGCCTTTAATCCCAGCACTTGGGAGGCAGAGGCAGGTGGATTTCTGAGTTCGAGGCCAGCCTGGTCTACAAAGTGAGTTCCAGGACAGCCAGGGCTACACAGAGAAACCCTGTCTCAAAAACCCCCCCAAAAAAAGAACACTCAGGTTCAATGCCCAGCACGCACATGGAGGCTCACAACTCTATCTAAACCTCCATTTCCCGGGGATCCGGCCCCCTCTCCTAACCTCCTTGGACACCAGGCATGTAGGATGCAGACATACATGTAGGCAGGACACTCATACACATAAAAAACAAAAAATAAAATTGAAAGCATATTATATTAAAAGTATCAGAATTCTCCAAAGGCTTTGGTGTTTCAGGGTTGTGGCCAGTGTGGCCCGTCATGAGCCTGTGCCTCACCAGCTCGCCAGAGGACGGTGCGCTGCTCATAGTTGGAGTTGAAGGCCTTGGAGAAGGAATGGGACTCCTGCAGGCAGTCCAGCAGCTTGAAGAGGTGCTGGGAAGACATGAACTTGTACATGCCCTGGTTCTCTGTCTCGATGTGGATATCTGCATCTAGGGTGTCTTGCTGGAGGGGAGAGACAAGATGGCGAGTGCAGAGCTTAGTGGGGACTGAGGCACTCTGTGGAAGGAAGACAAGGCCAATTCTCCTAGACCCATCCTTGGAACCGTTGCCACTCAGCCTGTCTCTGGCTGGGAACTAGGCCCTGAGTGGCTGTGTGGTGGTGGGCTCGGAGGCCCGGAGGCCCAGGCTCCCATGCTGTCTCTGTGGCATAAGCGGGGTATGCTTTCAGCACCTCACTACAGCAATGTGGGTGACTTTTCAAATGTGGTCCTTGTGACAGAAGGCCTGAGTCCCAAGCAAACTGAACGCCAGGGAAAGGGAAGCAGAGCCTAGCTGGTCCTAGGAGCTCAGGTGATCACTCAAGCCTGTGACTGCTGTCAGCTCCAAAGGAAAAACCAGCTAATCATGTTTTAAGTGCTCCAAACTGTTAGTCAATGTGGAGCCTAAAGCTGAGACATGCCCAGAGATGTCTGTATTTCTTGAGATTTCAGGAATCAGCTGTAGTCTTCATAAGAGGCTGAAGAGAGAAGACAGTTAAACCTCCTGAGCTGATCTGTAACGCTGGAGCAGTCCTTATCAAAATTCTAGCTGAGGCCCCACACCTGCAGACACACGTGTTGTCCCAGCTGAGACGGGAGGATTGCAACTCACGTCAAGGCTAGCCTGGGCTACACATCGAGTTCCAGGCCAGTCTAACCTATCAGTGAGACCCTGTTTTACAAAGTTGATGTTAAACTCCATGCATGGTCTGGATTGGCAGACAAGTCTGGAAAGCGTATTGGAGAGCTGAAATATTGAAAAATATTGGAGGGATGGCATGCCCTGCTTCCAAAACAAATACTAAAAAGCTCCAGTAATCAGGGTAATGTGGCGCTGGCACACAAGTAGATGCAGGTGAATTAGCCAGCATGTAGACATAAGGAATGGCCCTTATACTGATGTAAACTGACTTCTGACACCAGTGCCAGGAAAATTCACCAGGGAAAGAAGAGATTGTATCAGACAGTGCTGAGGACATGTGACCATCACATGCCAGAGACAAAAGCCTGGTCCCACCTTACACCATTATCCAGAACTAGAATACATTTAAAGTTCTAAGAGTAAACTTTACATAAAGCACTCTTTTCCCCCTTGAGACTGGGTCTCTTTTACATAGCCCTGGCTGTCCTAGAACTCACTCAGTAGACCAGGCCAGCTAGAATTCAGAGAGATCCAACTGCCTCTGCCTCCCAAGTGTTGGGATTAGAAGTGTGCATCACCATACCTGGCCACTTAAATAAACCTCTTAAAGAGGCAGGAAAGAGGGCTCACTGGCTGATCCCAACACCTGAGTGGTGGTTCACAACTGGCTGTAACCCCAGTTCCAGGGGAGCTGACTCCCTCTTCTGGCTTCCTTGGGCATCAGGCATGCATGAAGTACACATTCAGACAAAGCACCCACACACATACAATTAAAAAAAAAAAAAAAGAAAGAAAAAGAAAACCCCACAAAACCCCTTAAAACATAGTTCTACAGCTAAGCATGTGCTGTGCGCCTGTCACTGCACTGGGGCCGTGAAGGTGGGCGGACCGGACAACAAGAACAAACCCACCAAGCCCAAGCCAACACAACTGTAAGCCTAAATCTTTGTGAACTTGAACTGGAGAATTTTTCTTAAATCTGACATCAAAACCACAAAGGACAAAGAAAACTGGTGACCCTGAACCTCTTTTGCTTTTTATGTGTTTCAAAGAAACTGACAACGAGCTTGGCATGGTGCCACATACCTTTAGTCCTAGCCCTCAGGAGGCAGAGGCAGGTGGATCTCTGTGAGTTTGAGGCCAGCCTGGTCTACAGAGTGAGTTCCAGGACAGCCAGGGCTACACAGAGAAACTGTGTCTCGAAAACAAACAAACAAACAAACAAAAAACCCAAAAGAAAAATTAAAAATAAAAATCAAAACAAAACAAAATTCAAAAGAAAAACTGAAAACACACACAGAAAGGGAGAGAAGAGTGTCGGTCATCTCTAGTAAGGGATGAGATGTGCTGTGTCCACGTGACAGTCTTAACAGTAAAGCAGTGAGTTTAAAATGGTGAGGAACAGAAAGAAAAGACAGCGAAGGCGAAGAGGGAGTCACAGAGTTGGGAGGAGTGGGGGCAGGCCAGGAGAGGGTGACAGCTGCAGGAGAGCCTGAGGAGTGTGAAATGCCAGGGTGAAAACTGGGAGACAGTGAGGCGACAGTCACTGGAGGGCGCTGCAGACGAGAACCCCACGATGCGGTAGGTGGGAGTGTGAGCCCGTGTCCTCACTTTTTCAAACTTTGTAAACTTTCGAAACTCACAGAAACTTAAACACATAATCATCACATGATCAAGCAATTCAGCTCACAGGATCTACCCAAGAAACATGTCCATTAAAAGACTAATATAACAGGGCTGGGGGCTGGGGAGATGGCTCAGCAGTTAAGAGCACCGACTGTTCTTCCAGAAGTCCTGAGTTCAAGTCCCAGCAACCACATGGTGGTAATGGGTTTGGACTCCTCCTTCTGATGTGTATGAAGACAGAGAGCTCATATACATGAATATGCATGAATAAATAAAAACTAAACAATAAAAACCTCATACAAAATATATATAACAGTAAAATGAATGTTTATAACTTTCTTTGTTCTTTTCTTCTTTTTTTTCTGAGACAGGGTTTCTCTGTGTAGCCCTGGCTGTCCTGGAACTCACTCTGTAGACCAGGCTGGCCTCAAACTCACAGAGATCCACTTGCCTTGCCTCCCAAGTATAGTGACTAAAAGTCTGGGACAGGGTACATTTTTCTTTGTTAATGAGTAGGAGTACTCCTGAGTAGTGGCCTGCTTTAGCTTCTGGAGTGGTGCAGTTCTAAGAAGCCCCAGCCTCCAGATATACAATACTGCTATACGAAGTATTAGCCATAATGGCCAGAGCAGCAACTGTGCTATGGAACAGCCAAGGCCAACTGTTAAGTCACCACATGTTAAAGGAATACTGCTGTTCTGTGTAGTAGGAAACACAACATTCTGCTAGGTTAATGAAATCACACACTCTATATGAGATGCTCTCAACAGCAAATCCAGAGATACAAAGTCGATGGGTAACTCTCAGGGTCAGGAAGGAGGGCCACTGATGGCCACGGTGTTGCTCTCACAGGGTCAACACATCTCAAATGACAGTGTCTGTACACCTTTGTAAAAACAAATGCACAGTTAACAGAGAAAAATGAAAGCACTCCTTTAATCCCAGCCCTTGGGAGGCAGAGGCAGGCAGATCTCTGAGTTCGAGGCCAGCCTGTTCTACAGAGTGAGTTCCAGGACAGCCAGGGCTACACAGAGAAACCCTGTCTCGAAAAACAAAAACAAAAAAGAAAAAACGAAAAGAAGACAGAAAGTGGACAGACTTGAACATGCAGATGCATTAAGGTCAGTAGTAATTATCCCCTTAGATCACAGCAGGGCTGAGGTGTGGGTGGCCTTAGGCTCTGCCTGTTACAGGTTTCTGGTTGACTGCAGCCCTTGCTCAGAGCACGCTAGCCACAGCATGTGTAGGAGCTTAGAGGGGAGCTGGTTCCCTGCTTTTGCTCTGTGGGTCCTGGGGTCAAACTCGGTTGCCAGGCTTGGCAGCAAATGTACACTGTCCCTCTCATATCTTGTTTTGTTTTCTTTTTATCCTCTGGCTTGATTTTCTGTTTGTGATTTTTTTTTTTTTTTTTTTTTTTTGGTTTTTTGAGACAGGGTTTCTCTGTGTAGCCCTGGCTGTCCTGGAACTCACTCTGTAGACCAGGCTGGCCTTGACTGTTTGTGATTTTTGAAACAAGGTCTCATGTAGCTCAGGCTAGCCTCAAATTGGCCGTGTAGCCAAATCTGTGGCCTTGGGCTTATGATCCTCCCTGCTTCTACCTCCCAGCTACTGGGATTACAAGTGTGCCTCACTATACCAGGCTTGCTCTCCTCACATTTTTTGGTTGTTGTTTAAAAAAGGTCTCACTCTGTAGCCCAGGCAGGCCTTGAACTCAGGGCAAGTCTCTGACCTTAGCCTACTGAGTGCTGGGATCTCAGGCATGTGCCCTCACATGGCTTCCCTGATTATGGATGGAGAAGTTGTACAGCGATGGCAGAAAGTCATCCCTGAGATAAAGATCACTCTCCCTAGCACCACAGGACGGGTGGCATCTGAACAGTGCTGAAGCTCAGGGGATTGCAGGCCTTTGACTTTCAGTGTTCTGTCTCTGTGGTATATGTTGTTTCCTGGCGTCCAATCTCCAGGGACCCAGACAATGTTTCTAAACATGAGGCTGGAGAGCGGTGAGGTAGATGGGCTTGGGACTGACCATCTGTGCTGGCTCCAACATGCTGCTTACTGCTGCTCACAGCCTCCCACCGACAAGACTGCTCCAGCCCACGCTCTGGGGTGTTTACCTGGGCAGCAACCATGTGCTCTGCATCCTCCTTTTTGCTGGTCGCAGGGTAGAACACGATGTTGTCAATGGTCTGTATCAGCTCCAGCTGAACCACACACTTGATGAGGAGGCTGGCCAGCAGTTTCTGATCTATATCAGATGATAAAGATTAACCCTGATGATGACTTAGCACTCTTCACTGAGCTCCTGTGTGCCCAGCACTTCTCGGTGCTGGGGCATGGCCATGGATGAAAACCCTGCCTCCCGATCCTGAGCACTGGAGACATGAGCTAAGACCTAAGAGTGACGCCCGCTGGCATGATGGGGCCGAGAGGAGCATCACGGTTGAATTACAAGTTTAAATAAATGCCAGGAAATGTCTATCCAAAATATGGTTATGATACAAAAGAAGAAAATGAAAGAAAGGAAAAGGGATGAGGGAAAAGAGGGAAGTTAAGGAAAATTGGAAAGGAAAGGAAGGAAACCTCAAGGTCTGCAGGGGAGTTGACTGCAGATCCTGGGTCATCAGCAAGTTTCACCGTCAGCCACAGCTCTCGGGCATCACAGTGTGCCCTGCACCCTGGCGGCAGGTGGGCAGGGTGCGATGCCAGCCAGCCAGCCAGCCTCTGTGACAGACTTGCCTCAGCTTGGGTGGGAGGGGGGCAGGGGAGCTCTTCTAAGCTCTCAGTTTCTGGGCCACTGATTCCAGTGCGACCCTCTGCATGTCCTATTTCTCTGCGCCTGCTCTCTAGGGTGCTGCACCCATGAGGGTCTGGATTTGATTTGCACCCCTGTGAGGGTATGAGGAGGTGCTCTGTGGAGTGGTGAAGCTTTCACTGCTCAGAGTTCTTTATCCTGACTTCCCTGTTCACATCCACAATGACACTTCTGCCACTGAAGACTGACTTCATCTACTCCTGTGTCTTCAACCCCAGGGGTTTAGAAGCTCAAGTGTTGGCTGATTCATGAGCCACTGTGGTAAAATGAGACTGTCTCCCAGTGCACGAAAGAGCTAAGATGGGGGAGTTTTGTATAGCTGTAGTGAAAGGAAGACAGAAAGCAGCTGTCTTCTAGTTTTTAAATAGTCTACAGCCATGGAACAATTCTCTATGCAGAATGCTCCCACTTTTGAGGGGCTGAGGATTCAGTGCTATGCCAGAATGTTTCCCTGGCATGTGAATTCATGGGTTCAGTCTCCAGTGACACCTAAAATAGTTTTTGTTGTTGAATGTGTATGAGTGTTTTGCCTGCATATATGTCTGTGTCCCATGTGCATGCCTGGTGCTCACGGAGCCCAGAAGAGGACACCAGAACTGGAGTCACAGAAGGTTATGAACCTCCACTCAGAAATGAGAACCAAATTCAGGTCCTCTATGAGAGCAGCAGGTGCTCTTAACTGCTGAGTCATCTCTCCAGCCCCCTAATGAATTTAAACTTTGCAAATAGCTGGGAGTGGTGGCACACCTGATTCCAGTACTTGGAGAGCACAGGCAGATGGAGCTCTGCGAGATCCAAGCCATCCTAAAGAGTCAGCTCCCGGACAGCCAGGACCACATGGAGAGGCCTTGTCTCACACACGCACGCATGCATGTACGCGCACACTCTCTCTCTCTCTCTCTCTCTCTCTCTCTCTCTCTCTCTCTCTCTCTCTCTCTCTCTCTCTCTCTCTCTCTCTAGCCAGAGCATGGTGGCCAGATCACTCTGGAGGCTGAGACCGAAGGGGGAGGACTGCAGGTTTCAGGCCAGCTGGACTGTGATGATAGATTCTGTCTCAAAAAACAAAACAAAAAAAGAAAAGCTGGGGCTCAGAAGGGAGGCAGGGTTAGGCAGGCAGGAGAAAGAATTAACTGTTGGCTGGAGACACAGCAGCCACTCGGGTCCAAAACACGCTCCAGATACGGACATCTAGATGCCCCACGGGAAGGAATTTAGACTTGACCCTGTCCAACTAATGACCTTAGCTAGGAATGATGAGAAATCAGACATCCTTCTCCCCCGAGGGAACTGGTGGTGAGCAGTTTCCAAAGGAAGTACCTCAGTCCCAGGAGTCTTTTTAATGGATTTCAAGGTGACTTTTACTCCTTCAAAACATAATGGGATCACACTCTGCTTTGGCCTACTGTGGTACAACCTGGCACGTGAAGAATGGGGTGGGATTGTTCTGAAGACAAAGGATAGGGAACCCCATTTCAGACAGAACAGAACACTTTGAAGTTCTGAGTCCTCAGTCTGCCAAAGGCATGTGTATGTGGCCCTGACTACTACTTACTGGTAAGTTATACCACCTGTCATTCAAATGCAACGTGGCTTCTTCAAAGGCCAGCAAAAGAGTAAATGGCAGTGCCTGGCACTTCACATCACAGGGTCTGACCGTGCAGCCCAGGATGGCCTGGAACTGGCTATACAGATCAGGGTAGAGGCATCAGACCCAGAGATCCACCTGCTAGGATTTAGGGCATGCATCATGATGCCCTATGTCAAGTCCAGTTCTTTTTTTCAAAGATTTTTTTTTATGTGTGTGGGTGTGATGTCTACACGTCAGTCTGCACACCAGAAGAGGGAGTTGGATTCCCTGAAAGTGCAGTTATGGATGGTTGTGGGCTACCATGTTGGTGCTGGGAATGTAGGATCTCTGAAGAGTGCCCAGTGCTCTTAACCACTGAGCCATCTCCCCGTCCACATTCCAGTTCTTAAAGCTAGTTTTCAGAGAGAGAGAGAGAGAGAGAGAGAAAGAAAGAGAAAGAAACTCCCCAGGATCAACAGCAAGAGACAAACCAGAGAAATAACTGGGATTGGTTTGCAAAGTACCCACAGCCCCAGGTGGGTGTGACAGACGCAAAGTGGGCTCTCATGCACATGGAAAAAGGTTCCAGTCAATCATAATTTAGAATAGAAAATCATTCCAAAGCCATATGATTTTATTGAGGTATTCCCAAAGATCATGCAAACAGGTGTGACCCCTACAGACGGCAATGGAAAACATCCGCCAAACACCAAGTGCCCTCTCACCCCGCCCGAGCTAGTGCATTTCTAGGAATTTTCTAACTAATGATGTGTGTTAAAATACGTCACACAGAACAGTACACAGGGTGACAGTCACAAAGGAAGTAATAAAACCAGAAGTGTCCATTATCAAGACCCATTTAAAGATGCATCTGTTGGGATAGCAGGCAACAGTATGAAAGAATGTGCAAACTTTATGTATCCATAGCTAACGATGCATTAAGTGAAAAGTAGATAGCACACACTATCCCATAATTGGCATAATAGGGAGGGGGGATGTGTGTCTGGTACATATGTGAGTGTGTATGTGCATGTATGTGCAGGCACGTGGATAAAGTGACTTCAGAGAGAGCCTGGCAACACGGTGGCACAGGAGACAGAAGGAGTGGGGAAGGAGGTGCTCCGTGGCACAGGAGACAGAAGGAGTGGGGAAGGAGGTGCTCCGTGGCACAGGAGACAGAAGGAGTGGGGAAGGAGGTGTGTCTGTGCTTTCCAAGTATGTGAGTCACGTAAATGTGTTGTCCAATTAAATAAATGAAAACACACCCGGAACAAAAGGTCTTACTTGTGTACGGCGCTCCCTTCCAGCTGTCGTCAGTGGGGTTGGACAGCTGGCTCTGTCCTCTCTCCGAGGCGTTTCTGTCTATACTGCTTAAAGACTGGCGGTCCAGGTCCATATCCTAATGCAAACCAGGAAAGAACAACAATGTTCACTGCTCTTCAGGGTGCAGCACAGAGACGACTCTCAACATCAAGGCGCCGTGTTAAATTCAGTTATAATTCCACATTCTCATATCCAAACTCAAGCATTTCTCTCCACATTATAGAGATGAGTGTGACAGATTTCTTTCCTTTCTCTCTTTCTGTCTTTCCACCTCCCCCCAACCCCCAAACAGGGTTTCTCTGTGTTCTCTCAAGACAGCTTCGGCTGTCCTGTAACTCACTCTGTAGACCAGGCTACCTGTCCCTGCTTCCCAAGTGCTGTGATTAAAGGTGTGTGCTACCACCACCAGGCCTGAGTGTGACAGATAAAAATAAGGTCAAGTTCAAAACTAAGTCAGCAATGTTGTAGCTGTTTTTTTTTTTTTTTAATTCCACTGACATTAAAATGAAATTAGAATTAAATATTAAATTAAAAACAGAATTAAGCCGGGCAGTGGTGGCGTACGCCTTTAATCCCAGCACTTGGGAGGCAGAGGCAGGCGAATTTCTGAGTTCGAGGCCAGCCTGGTCTACAGATTGAGTTCCAGGACAGCCAGGGCTACACAGAGAAACCCTGTCTCAAAAAACCAAAAAAACCCAAAAAACCAAAAAACCCCAGAATTTAAAAAAAGTGCCCAGTTCTTTTTGGAACAAGATGCAGAACCCTCAGCTCCTTCTGCACCACGTCTCCCTGGATGCTCCATTCATCCCGACTTGATGATAATGGACTGAACCTCTGAACCTGTGAGGCAGCGCCAATTAAATGCTGTCCTCTATAAGAAAAAAAAGAAAGCCAACGAGATGGCACAGCAGGTAAATAAGGGTCCCTGCTGCTGAGCCTCATGCCCCAAATCTGATCGCCAAGACCACACGACGGAAACGAAGAACTTACTTCTGGTTTCTTTTCACCTCCACAGGTGTACCATAGCAGGCAT
>CM052701.1:11847726-11904181 GCA_028551405.1 Uromys caudimaculatus
GAAGAAAAACACCAAACTGAGATGGAGGCAAAGGGGTGGAGGGGAGGTGTGAGCCTGGGGGAGGGGAGGTGTGAGCCTGGGGGGAGGGGAGGTGTGAGCCTGGGGGAGGGGAGGTGTGAGCCTGGGGGGAGGGGAGGTGTGAGCCTGGGGGAGGGGAGGTGTGAGCCTGGGGGAGGGGAGGTGTGAGCCTGGGGGAGGGGAGGTGTGAGCCTGGGGCTGTCCGGCAGCCCTGGGGATCCAGTTACCTTGTGCGTACATCTAGCTTGCATCTGTTAATGATGCAGGAGAGCTCAAACAGGATGGGGAACCAGCCTCTGACCCACACCCTGTCGCCAGGAGCCACATTCATGTCATCGCTCGTGTACTCTTGCAGTACCTAAAATGAAAATCATGTCTCAGATGTAGCCTAAGCAAGCAGGAGGGATCAGAAAAGCAGCCACACAAAGACTGAGGTTCCAGACAATCTTTTCCCCAAACTCTCTCTTCAGCAGTATAGAAGGGGAAATCCCAGAGACAGAGAGAGAGAGAGACATTCCCCTGCCCGCTGAAGGTGTCATCCCAATGAAACTACAGACCAGAGTGAGGCAGCTCACAAGAGCCCTGGGGCAGAGAGTGTTACATTAAGAAACATGCTAATGATCAAAAGCTGCTAACCAAGTACCCAGAATTCCTTGTGTTTCCAGAAATTACTGCAACACAGCACTCAGTAGCAGAAGCTACTAGTTACAGAGTGCTTGCTATGCGCCCATTTTATTGACAAGCTGCCTGGGGCACAGGCGCTGACACCTAAGTGGTTGTCCATCATGTAGCCGGGCCAGGGAGGCTCTTCACAGCCTGGTGCAAAGGTCCATGTCAACTAGGATGTCTGCAAACACTGCTGAAGTGGAGTTGGGGTTTCCTCACTGACTCTGTGATGAGCAGGAGGCCATCTCTCTGCGCTTCAGTGAAGGGTGTAAGTGCCCATCTGACCCCCCTCGGGGAGAAGGTGTGTCTGTGGTACAAACAGAGCCCAGAGCACTGTGCACGCTAAGCACACTCTACCCAGGGATTCTGAACTAGGTTTTCTCAGGCATGTCATACGGCAATGTCTGTTTTCAAAACGAGAAGACTCGTATGAGGAATGAGACACAAAAAAATATCATGTCTGGCAGACCTAAGTGCCCAGGCAATACTGAATCTCAATGTCACCACATCCCAAGGAGCTGTTACGGGGCCAGCCACCCCACAAGGTAGACTCTTCTCAAGTCTGTGAGGAACAATGAATGCGGGTATAGATCACTGTAGCTGACTGGCTGTGCTCCCATCATTTCAGTGCTTTGGAGCTATCCATGAGACACCTAAGAAAAACCCAGACACCTTCAGAAGCAAACAGGTGTCTCCTTCCTTCCTTTGTTTTTTTCTCTTTTCTGTTTTCCCTTTTGGAGAGGGCGGCTGTAGGGCGGGCTCTGTCGAATGCAAAGCTCTGCCACAAATCCCCATGCCCAATCCATAGATGCAATTTGGAACTGTGTTTCTCAGTGTGTCACAGTGGCAAAATGTCATTTTTAAAAAAGATTTACTTATTTATTTATGTATGTGAATACACTGTCGATCTCTACAGACACCCCAGAAGAGGGCATCAGATCCCATTACAGATGGTTGTGAGCCACCATGTGGTTGCTGAGAATTGAACTCATGACCTCTGGAAGAGCAGTCAGTGCTCTTAACTGCTGAGCCATCTCTCCAGCCCCAAAATGTCATTTCTTTTTTTTTTTTTTTGGGTTTTTTGAGACAGCGTTTCTCTGTAGCCCTGGCTGTCCTGGAACTTACTCTGTAGACCAGGCTGGCCTCGAACTCAGAAATCCACCTGCCTCTGCCTCCCAAGTGCTGGGATTAAAAGCGTGTACCACCACTGCTCGGCTAAAATGTCATTTCTTAATAGGGAGACTTTTTCTTTTTTGTTTTTGAGAAAAGGTCTCATTTATATAACTTTGGCTGACCTGGAACTCACTCTGTAGATCAGGATGACCTCAAACTCTTAGAGATCCACCAGCCTCTGCCTCTGAGAGCTGACATTAAAGGTATGCACCTCCAGTCCTGGTTTCTCTGTTTAACATTATGTCTATAGGAGTGTGCACTAAGTATGAGCTCGCAGAGGCCAGAAGCTGTCTGATCCCTGGAGCTACAGGCAGCTGAGAGCTATATAATGTGGGTGGTGCTGGGACCAAACTCAGGTCCTCTGAAAGGCAGCAAACGCTCTTCACCACCATCCACCAAAGCCCAACTGTTTCCTTTCCTTCGTAAGGAACATCTAGCTTCTTGATCTTGCCTAAACATATGGCTAGGATTCTGCCACCTTTTAGGAGGACAGTCTGCAGAAAAAAACCTCAGTATGAACAACTGCCAGGTGTAATGGTAAATGCCTGGAATCCCAGCACTCAGCAGACTCAGGCAGGAGGATTGACTGAAGTTTGAGGCACACACACCCAGCACCAGTGGGAAGGGCTTTGTCAGTAGTTTTGGCCCCACGACTTTCTGGCCCGCCCACAGAAGTGAGAATGGGAGACACACCCGAGGCCTCTCTGAGACGTATTTCCCACAGAAGCGGATGAGCCGGATGGCTTCCATGCTGGTGTCAGGGAAAGCTGCATTGCAGGCGAACTCAGACAAGCACTTCACAGCATCCTGGAAGGAGTCGATGGCTGCAGGGAAGTGGTGCTGGAAGATGGTTGCTGGGGAGACAAAAGGCAGCAGGGTTGGAAATGGAGGGCTGGGATAACTGCCTTCGTGAATCTCATCACACCAGGGCTGCTGGAGAAGGCTTCTCACAGCTGACATACTTCCTTTGTGCCTCAATTTCCTCTTTGATAAAATGGAGGAAACACAACCTCAGTAGTTCTGTTTACAATGTCCATGAACACAACTACAGAATACTAAACATCTGCTCCTAGTGGAAACAGAAGCCTCCTGTGAGCCTGCTGTTCTCATCAACCAGTGACCAAGAGCCTTGCCTGTGTTCTTGACGCCTTGTGTAACAGGCACTGTTAAGACATCAGCACTAAACCAACATTCAACAGCACTGCAACTCCTGCTTGCAGCAAGCTTGTCTTTCTGCACAAGACACATCAGTACATACTCTGGGCTCAGCATCATGCTCTGGGCCATTTTCAAAGTGAAATCACCAACAGAAAACATGAAGGGGTGAAAACCGTGGCACGTGGCAGACTGCAGAAAGGACCCCTGCATGCTGTGATGGGAGAGCCATCTTAGTCTACCTCAGCTCAGAGTGCATCTTGGTGACTTGGGTTTTCTGCTGTTCTACATACTCTTGTGTTCTCAAAAGACCAAAAAGCAGAGGGAGAGCGGTGGGGGTTAGGTCTACCTTGTAGTGAGCTGGCAGCTCCAGACATGAGACTTGCCAGGATTGAGAAATGACTATCTCATTCACTAGACTGTTGTAAAGATGGACACGTGCCAAGTGTTTTCAGCCCTGCCCAGCATGTTTACCCCCTTCAGGGCAGAACTTGAACAAGGAAGTTCCCACAACAGTAAGAGGTCACCTGCTAGACTTCAAGTGAGATGTCAGACACTTACAGACGATGTGGCCTGTGGTTTGGAAGGCTAGCTCCACAATGTTCCCGTCGTGGTCAGAGGCGGCCTGGTGGAACACAGCAAAGATGTTCTTCCAGCCTGAGCGGATGTTGGCCGCCTGGGAGCTCACCATCTGGGCGATGCATCGGATCACCATGTCTCGGATGGTCGGGGACCTGGCGAGAGGAGGGAGGGTGGGAAGACAGAGACACTCGGCCCCCTCGGCACATTAGAAAACTGTGTTTGAAAGCACATCGCAATGCATCCTCGATTAGCTCATCTCTCCTCCTAGCCTACTCTGGAACCAGAGTGGCTGCCCTGCAGCTGCGCAGTCAAGGAGAAAGTGCTGTTTGATGGAGGGAACTGGGTTTATAAGAATTTGGGCTGTGGAGCCAGAGTTGGGGCTGGCTATCTCCGGCTTCTTGCTCAACAATACACTGCCTGTGGCTGAAGTCACTCTGTTGGCTTTTCTGCCCTGTCCTCATTTCAGTCAGTGAGTCACCATGCTACCACATCTCTGAGGCAGGGTATATGTTCATGCTAAACACACAAGGATTGGAGATACAATATTTTAAATTTAATTGTCCGTGATGATAGGATAAATGGCTCAATCCCTGCCATAGCAGCAAACTAGACACACACCACCTGAGTACTTGTGACAGACGCGCACACATGTCTGCAAAGCTAGGAAGCCACAGTCATGGGGAAACTCTGTTCTCTCACAAGTGGGAAGAAGCGGGCTGCACAGGCCGGTGTTCACTGACCACATGGCAGTCATTTGGAGAAGGCAAAGAGAAAGCCCACACCGTGAAGATGTGACCTGCAGCAAAGCAGGGCTGACTTCCTACAAAGCTGGCTTCGAACCTCATAAATCAGGGTTCCTGGTTGTTTTCCACACGGAATTGTCACATTTTTTGGAGATGTGTATGTATATTTATTTTATACATGTGCACACATATATGAACATATATCTGTGTGTGTATGTGGGGGAGATACATGCTGGGGATTGATCCAGGACTACAGACATCCCAAGCAGTGGCTAAAATAATCCCATTCCCTTGAACTATGTATTGATAAAAGGAGGTTCTTTTTATCCATCTGTTCAACACTACCACCAAGAAGACAGAAGAGAGTCATCATACGGTTAGTGGTGGGAGAGACTTTTAGACACCGACAGGGGAATGAGAGCCAAGGTCCTCACAATGATGTGCACTACCTGTTTTTCTTCATAATATGCTCAAATGGCCTCAGAAAATCCTTCTGAAATCGGAAGTTGGCTAATTCTCCCTTTTCCAGAAACTTCATGGAGAGTTGCCGCAGCGAGTCAACAGCGAAGATGGCCACATCTTCATTGGGGTTACAGCCAACCTGGCAGAACAGGAAGTGAAAAGCAGGGTCAGCAGAAGAGCAAAGGCAGGCAGCCCCCTGCGATCTCTGCAGGAGGCACACCCAGAGAGACAGGAAATGCTACTTTGTGGCTGAGATCTGTCCAATGTTGTGCAGGTGTCACAAGGAAAGGCCAGCAAGCCTCCCGCCTCCTTCCCGGGCTGGGATTACAAGTGTGCACCGTGTGCCAGCGTATGCTTGTTCTTTCTTTCCTTTTAGGTATTTGTTATTTTTGGATTAGAACAGCTGGCCAGTGAGCTCTAAGGAGTTTGTCTCTGCCACTACCTGAGCTTACAGTTGTGCACTGCCTAGTCTAGCCCAGCCTCTGTGTGGATTCTTGGGATCAAACGCAGGTGCTCATGCTTGCACAGCAGCTACTCTAGACTGAGCCGTGGCTCCAGCTCTCTGAACAGAGTGTAAGCTTGAGTAGAGAGGCGAAGCCATGCCGGCCTGTGCCAGCAGCTTGACTGGGTTAGAATGGCTGTCCTGGATGCCTTCTGGCTTGTCTCTGACTTACAAACAAGTGACAGTTTTAAGAGTAGCAGTGGGGTGGGGCCTGTGTGTAAGGAATTCTGATGCTGAAGAGTGTGTGAGCGTGGCTTTGCTGGGGGTCATAGGAGGGGACGACCATAAGGCTCCCCATGCCACCAAGCACCAGCAGGGTGTCCAGCCACTACAGTTACATTTGTGGTGCTAGCCTTTCCTGGATATGTGTTATTTTTAAAACAGAGTAGTAATAATATGTGCAGGTTGGCTGTGCATGGTGGCGCATGCCCTTAATCCCAGCACTTGGTAGACAGAGGCAGGAGGATTTTCTGTGAGTTTGAAGTCAACCTGCTCTACATAATGAGATCCAGGATAGGCAGAGTTACATAGTGAAACTGCCTCAAAGATCTTTAAAAAAAAAAAAAATGAGAAAAAAAGAAGAAAAGGGGAGGGGTCATGTATGCAGGCTGGCCTAGAACTTGCTCTACAACCACTGATGACCTTCAGGCCCATGCTGGATTACAGGCATACACCACCATGTCCTATTTATGCAGTGTTGGGGACTGAACTCAGGACTTTGTGGTAGGCAAGCACTCTATCAACTAAGCTATATAGTAGCAGCCATGGATATGGGATAGTATAGTATTTATTTTATTTTAATTTATTTTATGTATATGAGCACACTGTCGCTGTCTTCAGACACACCAGAAGAGGGCGCCAGATCCCATTACAGATGGCTGTGAGCCACCATGTGGTTGCTGAGAACCAAACCCATGACCTCTGGAAGAGTAGTCACTCTTAACCACTGAGCCGTCCCTCCAGCCCGCCCCTGGACTTTAACTCATTCTACAGACTCCTATCCAAATAGAAGCACAGCGTTGCACCTATCACACTGTAAAAATGAATGGATGACAACCCCCAACTCTCCCCATCGCGTCCTCTGTGGCCTTAGCACCGCTTTCTTCAGTTGCCGCTGCCGTGGTCTTTAGAGGCCGGCAGTTACCTTATTGAAGTGATCTCCAATGACGTGCCATATCCGAGACCACTGCAAGCGGATCCGGTTCATGTTGTAGTATGAGATCTCTACAATCTTCTGCAGGCTGAACATTCGAGGATGGTGGGGAGAAGCTAGCTCATCCATGGACACAGCACACAGCCAGCGGACAAAGTCAACTACAGGGCAGAGACGGCGGGCGACACACGGGAAGTCCACTTAGTGACATTCACACAACTACAATGGGAGGTATATATTGTTGGCACAAAAGTCAAGATACATACCTATTGCATTTCCATCCAGTCTGGTAGAGCCAGTAAAAATTCTAGGGGGGGAATTGAAATTTCTCAAGTACTCAGAAAAGGCAGAGAGGAAACATGAACAGTCACACAGATCAGAAATCACCACACCCAGAAGCTAACAAGTGGTGTCAGGCACAAGCGGTGGGGTATCACTGGAGAACAAAATCATCACCTGTCAACTGCGACAACCACACTCTGTGAGCTGGTTTCACCAACAGACTCCTGGAAGCTGGCCATCTGTCTTTTGTCCACACCACCACTCACCAAATTACCTAAAACATAACACACAAAATCAAAAGGACTCCAGGCACCATCGAGTATTTTTAGAACAAAGTACCCAGGCTGAGCACAGTGGTGTACACTTATATTCCTAGCACTCAGGAGGCAGAAGCATAAGGATCAGAAGTTCAAGGCCAGCCTCTGCTACATAGTAAGTGTGAGGCCAGCTCTGGCTACAGGAAACTTTGCAAAGCACACAAACCATAGGAAGTACCTTTTGCCTCAGCAAATACAAAGGCCATGAATGAGAACTCCAAAGCAAGTAAAACAGAACCAAGCACAGACCCAGCTCCACTGCGGACAGAGTAAGGAGTGTACACTCTGGGATGAACATAGTCCCTTACTACAGACTCTCTTGCTTGTAGGCAATCTCCCAGTGCTTAGGAAACAAACTCAAAGCAAGTGAGTAGCCAAGGGCTCCGAGGACACAGAGGCTCTTCTGCTGGACACTGGAGGGCCGTGCAGGGTTTCACTGCAGTCATCCTCAGGGCACACAAGAAGCAGGTGCTGCCACTGCCCGTGTCCCCAGAACTTGAACTGCACCCTAGCTGCTCCACTGTACTTGCACTCAGCAGCCCTGGCTACCGCCCTGCCACGTGACTCTGTCACGTCACCTTCCCTGTGCTTCAGTTTCCTCCATTTAAACAATGGGCAGGGAGCAGTCCTCACCTCATTGGACCAGTGTGAGAATCAAATGAGCTAAAATATATAAACTGGGCGCTCAGAGTGTGGCCTGGCACAGTTGCTTGCCGTATTGACTATTTTATTTTATTTTTTGTTTTGTTTTGTTTTGTTTTTTTGAGACAGGGTTTCTCTGTGTAGCCCTGGCTGTCCTGGAACTCACTCTGTAGACCAGGCTGGCCTCGAACTCAGAAATCCACCTGCCTCTGCCTCCCAAGTGCTGGGATTAAAGGCGTGCGCCACCACTGACTATTATTATCACTACATCATGGACTGGAGTCCTTCAGCTCACAGCAGAGATGGGAACAACTATTTACTCTGAGATCACAGATGAAATGTGGGGAGAATCCAACCTTTCCAAAGTAGAGACAGTAGAGGCACAGGCACGACAGTGAAGCCCCGACTGCAGGGGGCCTCAGCATGGCCCTGGGTGGAGAAGGATCAGGGACCACCATGCTCACACTGGGAAAACAGATGCTCTTACTCAATTAGGACAAGGCAGCTGAAGCAGCAGGCCCATGGAATTCACAGACAAGCTATCAGCTGCACAAGAAGGAAGAGGACATTGCACAGGACAGTCTGGGTGTGACAAGAACAGTTTCATCACTGTTAACTTGTGTTTCTGTGCTGGCCAGCTGGGGCTGATGGCTTACCAAGGCCAAGACCCATGAATTCTTCTCCTGCCAGACTGTGGCCCTTCAGGCTCCCTTCTCTTTCCCGCCCAGAGCCAGAGAGGTAGCGAGTCTTCACTCCAGTTCCTATCAGCTGGGCAAGCTCCAGCTGGCTGATGCACTTCAAGATCTATGAAAGAGAAGGTGCGAGAAGTGAAGCCTTGCTTCGCAGCCAGAAAGAGGACGCTGTAGTTTTCTGTCAGTCACTGTTTTCTGGAACATGCAGATTTTTACACTAAGAATAAAATGAGCCAGGCACTGGTGGCGCACACCTTTAATCCCAGCACTTGGGAGGCAGAGACAGGTGGATCTCTGAGTTCGAGGACAGCCTGGTCTACAGAGTTCCAGGATAGCCAGGGCTACACACAGAAACCCTGTCTCAAACAAAGAAGCAAGCAAACAAGCCAACGTGAAAAATAAAAATAGGGGAACTGGTCAGCTGGGTTCCATACACTCAGAATTACATTATCTGCAAACTTCACTGAGTGCTCAACCAAGACAGACACTGACTGGAGCAGGGCTCTATTTCCCATGCCACTCAGCCTGTGTGCTCGGACTTAGTTCCTGCGCCCCAACTCCCTTCCTCAGACTCTGCACACAGCCTCCCTGCCTTCCGCACCTCCTTTACTGTGCCATCTCTCACTTGGCCCGGGGTCTGTGTTCTTTATGTCTGGAATGCTACTTCCCCTCTCATTCCTTCAGCTGTGACCAGACGTGTCCCTTACCCAGACAGCTTTCTTAAAACTCTCCTGAGCACTCTCCCAACACACTCCAAGCTGTGCTCATTGCTCTGTCACTGGGCCACGTGTTTACTGACTTGTTCTCTACCATCAGTGTAGAAAGGACATAAACTCCGTCATCATGGGCAACTTTCAGACTCGTGAGGTAAAGGAAAGCTTCACTTTACCAACCATATTAAGTGAGCAGGAGATAAAAGGAATCAGAGGCCTAGAGTCAGCCTGAGCAAAGGCAGAGACGCATACCTCATGCCAGGAGTTGCCAAGGTAGTTGCCATCGGTGTGAGCCACAGTGATGAGTGTCTTTATGGTGTCGATGTTTTTCTGCTTCATTTCTGTGATGCTGGAGCTGGCTGTCAGCAGGGAAAAGCGAGCAAGGGCCTGAACATAGGCATCTCGTTCCAGCTGAAAGAGAAGCCCAAGGAGCGCTGTGACTCCACCCACAGTGTGGCCACTCATATGGTGGGCTGGTGCACCGAGCTTCTCTGCTATTTCCAAATGCACACAGTAGGCTTTTGGTGCACTAGGATCCAGCCATCCTATGCTGGCATGCTTCCACCACTGGACCACCTGAGGCTCGCTGTGCACCTGAGAACTAGCTCTCTGCAGTGACCTGACCCATACACTGTCTTTCTCTCCCACGTTCCAATGTCTCCGCTGGATGCCAAGACTATGGAATAAGCGTTAACATTTACAGCAGTCCTGTAAGGGGGATAAATGAAGAGACAAGCTGTGACTTTGAGTTTGGAGGGCCAATACCATCAGGCTGGAGAAGTGCCAGGGTGGACTTTGAAACCCTGGCTTCCAGCTTCAGAACCTTCAGAACCATCAAAAGAAAGATGGATGGCACAGAAGACTGAAGTTTTCTGAACAAACTAATGGGCAGATTCTCACTGACCTAGAAGCAAGGAGTAGGAAGGGCCAACCTTGTGAGTGCAAAACAGCTCAAAGACTGCATTGACTTGTTTAACGTTTGAGGATTCAAACAAGGTTTATAGAAACATGACTGCTTCTTTCAACCATCTGCTTTCCCTGAGCAGGGTGGGAGACAGGGAAATCACAGAAACAATGGGTTACACAAAGCGGCAGCCACTGTGGAAATGCTGAGGATGAAACGGAGGGCTGCAGCCAGCTGATCACACTACACACTTCTGTAGGGAGCTATGGCCTCAGCCAGACCTGTAAGCATCAGGGCAGGTCAATGTGACAGGTGGACAAAGAGGCTCTTTTGTCACTGCTAGTCAGTTTTAATCTGGACCCCAGTATTCTCCCCCACTGGAGCCATTGTTAGCACAAAGCCATGGGCTGTTTCACAGTGGGAACGAATAAGTGGTTTGCTGAAACACTTGGTCAACTGCAAAGTCCTGAAGGTTTCAAAGCTTTAACAATCTAAAGACGCACATGTTCATTCACTTCTACCTACCTGCATTCCAAAGATGCAGGCAATGCGGACCGCACACCTGATGCCTTCCAGACACAGGGAGGCCACCTCCGTGTCGTCACAGTTCTGCAGGCCAATGCTATAGGCTGCCAGCAACGGCGTCCACACCAGCTGCCGAGGAAGCAAGTTTCAATAACACCCAGAATTTCAGCATGGGAAGAGCACTCAGGGGATACTGTGTCCATTACAGGAATAGCCAAGAAGCCAAGTCCACTGCAACCTGACTTCCTTCTATTCCACTCACAATATAAAACAGTTCTTATAAAGTATGGTCACCATAGATGTGCTATTTACCAAATGGGCAGTTAACGTTTGAGCTATAGCACACACCACTAGTAACTCAAAGATGGTCTCTTTCCCTGATGAATGGATACAGGGATTGAGAATCAGGTTTGTTTGCTTTTTAACATTTATTTTATGCATATGAGCGTTTTGTTTACATGTATGTCTGTGTCCTGTTTGTGCCTGGTGACCACTATGGTAGAAGACAGTATTGTATTCCCCTGAAACAGGAGCTGTAGATGGCTGCTAGGAACAGATCCTGGCCCTCTGCAAGAGCAGCCAGTACATGTAAGTGCTGAGCACCTCACCAGTCCCATAGAGTCAGTTCTCTACACAGCCAGAAACAAACAGAAGCTGGCATGCAGACTAAGCATGTGAGTGAGCTGCCTTTAATCAGTAAAACAAAGTGGGTCTCTGTGAGTCAGAGGCCAGCCTGGTCTACATAACAGTTCCAGTCCAGTCAAGGCCATATAGTGAGGCTCTGTCTCAAAAAGACAAAAGGAAATGAAAACAGAGAAAAAGGATGTTGGAGAATAGCTCAGTGAGTAAAGACTCGTCTCCCATGCCAGACAACACAAATTCAATCCAGGGAATTCACAAGGTGGAAGCAGAACTGACTCCAGCCTGTTAAGCTCTGACTTCCACAGGCAGGCTGGGGTAAATGCAAACACACCCTGGTTTAAAATTACATTACTTATTTATGTGTGTGTGTCTTTTCTAAACATTTTTAAATGTTCAGACTATGTCTTTTCTTGCACTTCATCTTACCTTGAAGCCAGTAAGGTGAGATGTCACTCTAAAACTGGCCTGAAGGGCTGGGAGAGGGACTAGTGAGTAAAGGCACCTCCTCCAAGCCCGAGGCCTGGTATCAACCCTGGGGCCCACATGGTAAAGGAAGAGCACTCATGCCTATAGGCTCCCATCTCACCCCTACATTCCATGCTGTGCAGGCCCACAACAAGTCATTCTAAAAACAAAACAGCCCACTCAGCGTCATCCAATCCCTATCAAACCCTTGAAGCGACTCTGTGCTCATCCCCACTGACAGAAAAGGAACAGAGGAGAGAACTACCTGACCAGGTCACATGGTGACACAGTAGCAAAGCCAAGATTCACACCCAGACAGCTGGACAGCAGAGGCCGGGACTGAGCTGGCACCTACAGAAGCCAGTCCCTGGCCTCTCCTCTCCGCTCTCTCCCACTGAAGTCTGCCATACATGCAACTGCATACATGCCAACTACAGAATCAGGCTTGGCAGCTAACTTCCTAGGACGCTCACTTTGAACATTGGCCGGACATGGTCCAAGTGTGTGGCGCTGGTAAACGGAGCTTTGGCATGGCTCACGGCCTCCATCAGAGCCTTGGCTGTCTTCGCCATCTGCTCCATCTCCACATTGTACAGCAGCCGCCTCTGCTTTTCACTAGCTACATCTGCAAGGAAACAAGACACACACAGAGTATTTGCCCTGTGCCAGGAACTACCTGAAAAGCCTAATTAATTAACTCACAGATCTCCCCAATTAGCTTGCGAACCTGTTACATATATTACCATTTTACAGATGGGGATGATGAGGCAGAATTGTTAAGAGAGCCTCCTTACCCAGGGTCTTTGAGGGGTGGAGGGTGGGGAGGTGGGGTGTTGTAAGTCTAGACCCTGTGCTCTTAAGGCATTGTCCCTGAGCTTATCAGAGACAGACAGCACTGTCCTAGCCACAACTGACACAATCATCCTGAGTTAAAGTTTGGGGGAGGATGATTTTGGGAAGGACAGTTGAGCTCTTAGAAAACATATTTTAAATTCTTTCTTGTTCTTAATTACAAATCTAGCAAGAATCACATTATGAAGGAACCATACAATTATAATAATTAATTTAATCATATTACTATTCAGGTATCTAGATATGCAAATTAAATATATCACCAGCAGCATACTTAATCATACTTTCTGATGTACCCAAAGGCAGAGCTGAGCCCGCCCCCTAGACAAAGACCTATAAGCAACTAAAGACTGCTCTGGAGAGACTTCGTCAGCTCTGAAATCAATACTTACAAGCAACACTACACAGCCTCAGCAGGCGTGTTTATACATCTGTGTGTTGTTATGTGTGTGTCTATGGAACAATAACAATTTAAAGAAAAAGAGGCCATGAATCTGAGAGGGAGTGAGGGGAAGGCACTGGAGGAGATGTAAGGGGGAAGGGAAGGGAAAATGATGTCATTATATTTTAATGAAGGACGTTAGTGCTGACAGGCAGGTATGCAGCAGGTAGGCCTTACTCTGCTTGGTGGATTTGGTTGCAATTGTGTGCTCCTTTGTCTCCTTCATTGCAATCTTCTTGCCCTCTATCTCTTCGTAGATGCTGGACAGATACTCCTCAGGCAGGTCTTTACTATCGTTGATGCCCCGGTTCATTTTAATATACTGCTCTTTTGTCATCTTATTCTTTACCTGAAATTAGAAAAAAAAAAAACATTTAAAAACACTGAAATGCCTCAACAGATCCAGCCATTCAGTGGTTCAGCAATCTGTGACTCAACCATGTCTGTGGTTACAATATATAGATGGTGGGGTATTTTACCTGAGGGCTGTGCAAGTCTGTAGTTAGCATAATGATGGAATATGCCAGGACATACGCAGTGTCAGCGCTAGCAAACAGGGTTTGCCTGGAAGGAAAGAACCTGAATAAGAAACACAACCACAGAGAGTGGCACTAGTAGGGACACAGGCCACTGAGAGCAGGCCTGCTGCCCCATGTGATGGAGCCAGAGTCTTCTGAACAAGAATTATCACCAAACAAGAGTTAACAGCCTGGCCACAAAGGGAGCTAATTGAGCCCATGCATCAGAGCTTGGGCTTCTCTGGGCCAAGTGGCTTCAAGTAATTTTTAAAAAGGACTTAAGGAGTATCCTGGGCCAAGAGTGCAGGCAAGTGAGCACAGGGTGCCACGAGACAGATGCTCTCAAAGGTACCAAGCCTGCTCTAGCTCACCTGGGATGGACAACTCCTTACCCTTTCCACGCCAGGGCCTCGGCTCTGCACTGAGGCACCACATCAATCCTTTTTTGGTTATTAGTCATTTACTGTTTCTGTTATCCACTATGGTACTTAACAGGGAAATACAAAGCAGAATGTTGATACTGTTTTAAAGCATATGCTTTACAACATTCTTGTTTTAGGGAAGTAGACACTAAGCCACGTTACATGTGAACTGCAACTGGACACTGGTCTGTACAAACTGCCTCACCAGGAATACAGCAAAAAGAGAGCTGACAGGGCCTGAGTTGACTGACTAGGGCAATGGAGCACGGTCTCCAGGTCCATGGAGGGCACACTTAAGGTGAGCAACATACCATGGCATCTTATCAAACTGTCACATCTGTTAGGTTCCAATGACCAGAGGCTACCTCTGGTTGGGCCACACATTGGCAGGGCTGGGACAGATTACTATGACAGCGACTGAGACTAGTGCTGGCAACATAGCTCCGCAGGTGAAGGCATTTGTCTTGATCTTGATGACCTGAGTTCAGTTCCCGGAAACCACAGGAAAGTGGTGTCCTTTAACCCCACACCCGTGTGTGCCTCACATGCCCCTCTACTTCATCACATACACGTACAGTAAGAAGCAAAAGAAAGATTTAAAACCTAAGATAAAGCCAAGGACTTGTTGGAAGGTTTCATTAGGTTACACAGCCACTTCTGTAGCCGCTGGCTGCCCCAGTTAGAGAAGCCCCACTTTTTGTCAGCACCCTGATCCCCGCTGGCTGCCCCAGTTAGAGAAGCCCCACTTTTTGTCTATACTGCTCCCTTCCAAGCTGGAGGCTGAATCTGAGGCCTTACACATCCAGAGCAGGAGCTCTACCACTGAGCGACAGTGGCTTTGTGTGTTGTAAGACAGGGTAGCTCAGGCTTGCCTCCACCTCTCACCTCTCTTGCTCCTACCCCTTCAGTGTTGGCATGCCCAGCCAGCCATGAGACCTTAGACAAGTTACTTAACCTCTCTGGCCCCCAACCTCCTTGTCTGTAGTACAGGGACACAAATAAGGTTGCTGTGGAGTCTCATGTGGGATACTACTTAGCAGAGCCTGACACACAGTGAACAGACATATCAGTGCCTTAGCAGGATTGCAAGGACTAAACGACCCTCATGTCAAGATAAGAGTCAGCAAAGAGGAAGCAGCAGCTGCCACAGCGCTCACCCTTGGTTACACTCTATGTATCGTGCAGCAAACTTCTCCATTAACCGGTCAATCTTCTGTGCTTCCCCAGGCAGGCGGAAGCCCTCCAGGAATGTTCTCAGGGCTGAGACGAACTCTTTTTCACAGAAGTCCAGTTGGTCCACATAGGCATACATCACCTCCTTGTTAAACCTCGTGCTATCTCCCAGAAACTCACCAACCTGGGTCTGAAACACAAACACACACTCACATCTAGAAACTGCCAAATATGGCTTGCGGCAAACACTGATGGGGTGGAGGAGGTTGGCAGTGGCTGAAATACAAAGGCCCTAAGTGCCTACAGCAGCTGACTGCAGGGAAAGATTGGCCCTGCTTCCACACACAGGACAGCCTATCAGAGAGAGAGGAAGACAAGGAGAGAATGAGGCTTACATATGGAGGGGCAATAGACACACTCAGCCAGAGAACAGCTTCTAGTAGTGCCTCGACCACTTTGGACTCTGATACTGTCCCCCAAAGCTGAGCTCGTTCTCATCAAGGGATTCTGTCCAGTAGCAAAGGAACACAAGGCTGCAGAAGCCAGGGTGCAGAGTACAGAAAGAAGCCAGGGTACAGAGTGCAGAAGCCAGGCTTCAGAGCAGCCTTCACTCAGGCCCAGGCAAGCTGGAGGGGCAAGCCAGTGAGATGCAACATCAGCCCACAGGGAACACGCCAGACTGAGCCTGGACTTACAGAATCCAGCCGCTCCTCCTGGTGCAGAAATTGGGCAATGTCTTCTACCGCTGCTCCCAGCATGCCTTGCTCTTGGAGAAACTGGATTCCCCGTTTGGGCTTCTTATTGAAGCTATATCAAGAGGAGACAGAACACAGGTGGTGTATTTAAAAATCTGGAGCAGAGAGAAAAACTAGCGTCTGAGGTAAACGGCTATAGAGCACCTTAAACAAGCTACCACATGAGCTAGCGGTAAGGCAAGTGTTCCATAGCTTTCCCAAATTATTTTTTTAAAGATTTATTTATTTATTGTATGTATATGAGTACACTGTAGCTGTCATCGGACACACCAGAAGAGAGCATTGGACTCTTTACAGATGGTTGTGAGCCACCATGTGGTTGCTGGGAATTGAACTCAGGACCTCTGGAAGAGCAGTCGGTGTTCCTAACTCTGAGCCATCTCCCCAGCCTGCTTTCCCAAATCTACCATCAAGCTTTTCCCACGTATTCACTATTATTTACATGTGTGCACATGCTATCAAGTTTGGAGATTAGAGGACAACTGCAGGATTTGATCCTCTAAAACCTTTAATCACCAAGGTTGGCGGCAAAGCACCCGGACCCACTGAACCATCTCACCAGCCCTGCTCTGGCTTTGTTTTAGGTTTTTTGAGACAGGGTCTTACTTTGCAGCCTAGGCTGGCTTCAAATTCAGAAACCTACCTGCCTCTGCCTCTAGAGTGCTTGGATAAAGGTGTGCATCACTATACTAGGCCTTGTATTTTGTTGAGATGTGGTCTTCACTATATGGCCCAGGCTGACCTTGGACCCAAGGAAATACTCCTGTCAAAGTCTCCCAAGTTCTGAGACCACAGTGCAGCACCGTGCCTCGGCAGCTCTTAATCTCTGACCCTGCAACTGCAGACTTAGCTGCCTGTCACTCATGTGCACTCTCCCCATCTTTAACAGTAATGGAACCCTGGGCATTGAGTTGGGCAGAGTCACCTAGAATACAGAACAGTGGTAACACAAAGTTCAAACCACTGGTGAGATAGCAGCAAGTAAGGGGATTACTTTTTCTTAATTTGTTTTTATTTTATGTGTGTTAGTGTTTTGCTTACATGTGTCTGCTAGATCCCCAGGAACTGTAGTCACAGATGATTGTGAGCTGCTAAGTGGGTGCTGGGAATTGAACTCGTGTCCTCTGAAAGAGCAGCCAGTGCTCTTAACCACTGAGCCATCTCTTCAACCCCAAGTAAGGGGACTTGTGAGCCAGATAGGGGTGTGTTCTTTCTGCACACCCCCCACTTCCTCTAGCATGTGTGATGGCTGCCGACACTGCCACAGTCATCTGAAATGACAGATGGATCACAGACATCCAGGAGCCATCGTAACAGCCTCTAATGAGCACTCTGACATCCCCATCCTTTGTTAAATATATAGTTTAGGTCCTAGATGGTTACCTCATGCTTTCTAGTAAGGAGAGGCAGAACTAACTAATGGGGTAAGTTTGACATTTGCAAGGTCCTGCATGGGAAAGGGATACACAAATGGGCCAGGGCCATGAAGACATAGCGGGCAAGGACAGGAAAATGACACTTGGTTTTGGAGGCCTCTTGAGGAAGAATAGTGTGCCAAGGCTGAGGGGTTAAAATGAACAAAGAGCACTGAGAGAGGAGAGCTTGTCACCATGGTGACCAGAGGACTGAAAACAGGACAGTAGCCAGGCAGTGGTGGCGCACGCCTTTAATCCCAGCACTTGGGAGGCAGAGGCAGGCGGATTTCTGAGTTCGAGGCCAGCCTGGTCTACAGAGTGAGTTCCAGGACAGCCAGGGCTACACAGAGAAACCCTGTCTCGAAAAAACCAAAAAAAAAAAAAAAAAAAGAAAAAGAAAAAAAAAAAAAAGAAAAAACAAAACAAAACAGGACAGTAGGCAGTGTGCTGTCAGAGCGGGCTAGGGAGAGAAGCCCAGCTCACGGCACAGAACCTTGGGCAGGGGAGCAGTGAGGCTCATTTCATGTTACCAAGCTCGACTGCCGCTCACTGTTCTCTTTGCAGTGAACTCAGTTCTGGGGAAAACCAATCACTCCAGGGATGGTAAGACAGAAACACAGCTCAGCACGTTCGCTCAAAGCCTGAGCGTTTCCCTTCAACTGTTAAAGAGAAGGCGCCTGCCCGTTCCTCAGATGTAAACAGCACAGAAGATGAAGTGCTGAGGTGCGTAAAACACTAGGGAGAAGCAAAGACTGAGCAATTACCACAATGATGGTGTCATGGTGATGTGTATGCTGAAGTATGGTGACAGCTACAAATTACAAGTGGCTGAGAAAAACCAACACAGGGTAAAGCAAGCAGAGTGAGCACTGAGCACAGACATGGTCCAGGCAGCAGGTGCTTTCTGTTTGTTTGTTTTGTCTATACTTTGAGACTTTATTTATTGTTATTTTATGTATAGAGGTGTTCTGCCTACATGCATGTAGTAACCCTCAGAGGCCAGAAGAGGGCATCAAACCCTCTGGGATGAGAGTTCCAGATGGTTTGCTGGGCACTGAGCCTGAGAAGACCTCTGGAAGAGCAACCAGTGCTCTTAACCAATGAGCCATCTCTCCAGCCTGTTTTATTTTTTTGGTGGCTTTATTTTCTCAAAGTTTACAATGTAGCCCAATCTAGCTTTGAACTCAAGGCCATCCCCCTGCCTCAGCCTCCTAAGGGTTAGAATGACAAGCCTAAAGCACTATGCCCGGCTGTTTTTTCAAGTATTTTGTATCAGAACAGGAGATCAAGGCCTGCTGAGTTACACCCAGTCTTCTCCGTCCGGAGCATCCTTCCTCCTCTCACGCACTCCTGCTCTCTTCCCTGCCTGGTGGGCAGCAGGGCCCTGCAGAGTACGTGCCGCGGAGTCAGCCCTACGCCAGGGAGGATGCAGCGTTGCCGATGGCCCGGCCGGCTGCCACTCACAGCTCAATGCCGTGCTCAATCATCTCCTTCTGCTGCTTCATGACCTCAAACTGCTCCGGGTCGTCCTGAATGGTTGTCTGGGTCCCCGAGGACACTGTGGACTCCACCGATGTCACGCTGCACCGTCTTGCCATGTCAAGGCCTTTTCCGTCCCCCATTTCCTGATCTGGGAGCCTCTCCTGACCTGCAGTGACATAAAAGCACACAAAACCAACTAAGCAGCTGGAGCGAGTGGCTGGGCAGGCTCTAGCGTGGGGACCCTTCTTCACACCCACCACAGCGGCAGGCTTGCACCCACAGGGGCACAGGTGCCAGGACTAGCACTTAAATACATTTCTCAGCTTAACACAGAAATTTACTTTACACAGAACTCAAACTAATTCTAAAATTCGCAAGTAAAGAAAATGCAAAAACAAGGCATTTAAAACAAGCTGAAGGACTTGCCTTACCAAAATCCAAACTTCTACAAATCTACATAGATCAAGGAATATGGTGTTTGTGTAAGCATGGACAAACAAGCGGACGAGAACAGGAAGATTCAGCCAAATTCTGACTCAGGGTGGTAGCAGGAATATGGTCAGAAATGGAAGCCCAGGCAGGGCCAGCTCGTGGCACAGAAAGAGAGGCCTGAAATGTCTTCCTTCATGAAACTCTAGCTTCAGGGATCTGACACCCTCTTCTGTCTGTCATGGGAACTCACACTTATGTGCATGTACTCATACACAGATACATACATACATAATAATTTTTAATCTTAAAAAAAAAAAAAAAAAAAAGACAGGAGAGCTGGCTCGGCATTTAAGAGCACTCACTGCTCTTCCAGAGGCCCAGTTTGAGTCCTGTATCAAGCAACTTACTCCAGTTCAAGGGATCTGGCCTCATATGGCAACCCCCCCTACACACACACACACACGGCACACAGATACACAGAGAACAAAAATAAATCCCTAGAAATAAATAAATGAGGGCTGAAGAGATGGCTCAGTGATTAAGAGCACTGACTGCTCTTGCAGAGGACCTGGGTTCAATTCCCAGGACCTACATGGCTGTCCCTAACTTTCCATAACTCCAGTTTCAGGAAATCTGACCACCTTTTGTGGCCTCCATGGTGAGCAAAACCCCCAAATATATAAAATAATAGCTTTGACGATGATGATGATGATAAATGAAATAAACTAAGTCGCTTGGCTGAGCATCTCAGTGGTAAATCACTTTACTAGCAAATATGAGATTCTAGGTTCAATATTTAATACTACAAAAAATAAAAATAAAACAACTTAGTCGGGAGGTGGTGGCACATGCCTTTAATCCCAGCACTCACCAGGCAAAGGTAGATGGATATCTGTGAGTTCAAGGCCAGCCAGAGCTACACAGAGAGACCCTGTCTTGAAAAAAACAAAACAACAACAAAACCCCCCACCGTTCTCCCTTACGTGCTTTTGTCAGAGAATCGTATCACAGCTACAGGAAGATAAATCAAACTCCCCAGCATTCCACATGTATTGAAAAACACAAGTTTTACAGTAATGGCAGGCATTTAGGAAACACAGCTGTTTGGCACAGTTCACTCACCCAGGGTGGCCTGGTGGTTGGGATTCACATACAGGTCCTTGCTCCATTCCACCATGCACTTGAGAATGGACACCAGGCACTCCAGGCCCTTCTTCCTCAGACTGAGCTCCTGGGGGTCCAAAGTGAAAGTACAGAGCCTTTACACACTTCACCGTGGGCATTCTGGGGCTCGTGAGCTGTGGTGTGAGCTGTCCAGGAAACCACTAACATTCAGTACTGCAGACAAACTGAGGGAACTGTTTTGCCCGCATGTGTTAATGGACCATCAAAAAGCCTAGACATCCCTAATGGTGTGAGTCACCGGAAGTCCAGTGTGGCCAGTGTGACTTCCTGTATCGTTTAAAACTCCTTGTGTGCATGTCTGAATGGACGTGTGCATATCCATGGATGCCAGAGGACAATTTGAGCATCATTCTCAAAACTGCCATTCACCTCCTTCGAGCCTCTCATTGGCCTGGAGCTTACTAAATGAGGTACACTAGCCGGTCAGCAAACTTAGGGGACCTGCCTGTCTCCATCTCCCCAGCACACCGGGGCTCTAACTGCCTGGCATGCTCAGCTTTGTACATGAGCCCTGAGGCTAACCATAGGGCTTCATGCTTTCAAGGCAAGCAGCTCACCAACAGCTATCTCCCCAGCCCCATTAACTGAATTTTCAAAAGAGTTTAGGGCTGGCAAGATGGCTCAGTAACTAAGAGTATTTGCTGTGCAATCATGAGAACCAGATTTGGACCTCAGCAACCATTAACAAGCTGGGCGACCAGCTCCTGCCTATAACCCTGGCTTTATGAAGGGCAAGACAAGAGGCTTGGAGGAGATGCTGGCTTCCTGCCTAGCCCAGAAACTAGAGCTCCAGGTACAGGGAGAGGCCCCGCCTCAAAGAATAGGCAGGGTGTGATGCAAAAGGACATCAGAAAGGGAAAAAAGAAAGAAGGAAAGGAAGGTTGCTCCATTCACACTACTTGTGGAATAAAATACCATCAGGTAAACAAAATTTGAAAATATTTTAAATAACAAATTCTTACCTTTGAGTCTGAAAAAAAACACCACCAATTATTTGGCACATGAATGATTCTGGATAGGTCATATACCCTAAAGACCTATAAATGTACTTCATTTTAAGGGATACTACAGATAAATGAGAACACTAACTTTTCTTAAAGAGGAGTTTTATTTTTTGATAGGGTCTCAATATATAGGCCAGGCCTGACTGGAAGTCACACATCTCCTGCCTCCTAAGAGCTGGATGACAGGCCGGTGCTTCCCCTGCCACATAAATAGAATTTCTTATATTTAAAAAATGAGCATAAGTTCTAAATGATCTTTTAAAAACACCCAAATAAACACAAAGTCACTATTTAGACTCACGAGGCTTTAGGCAGCACAAATCTTCCTGTGGCATAAGGACAACTCTGGCCTTCCTCAGGGAAAAGTCCAGATGCCAAGACCCTGCACATGGCACTCGGGACCGAGACCTGCCTCCATGTAGGGCATGCTAGTGGGGCGCCGTCCTCCCACAACACGCCGCCTCCTTCCTGTCAGCAGAAGCTGTGTGTGTCTTGTTCCCTAGCGTAACTGCAGACCTAGTGACAGCGCGTGATGGCACTCCATGATGGTTACTGAAATGAGTGACCGTAAGGACAACCATGCACCTTGGTGGTTTTACCTGTAGAGGCGTCATCCCCAGCTCATGTCCACTTCTTCCCTGAGCAATTTTGGATAAATCATTTACTAGACGCTCGAAAATGTTAGCAGCATTTAAGTCACAGTCGTAGTTGACATAAATATCCACAACACACTGGGCATCTTGGAAAATAACATACACATATTAGAAATTTGGACAAAGACAAATGACTATATCCTCTCTGTCTGTCTCTCTCTCTGTCTCTCTCTCTCTGTTGTTGTCAGGTTGGGTACTGAATCCAGGCTTTATGCATACTATACAAGAACTCTATTGCTAAGCCCAGCTATGCTTTTTTTTTTTTTTTCCTTTTTTGAGACAGGGTTTCTCTGTACATCCCTGGCTGTCCTGGAACTCACTCTGTAGACCAGGCTGGCCTCAAACTCAGAAATCCACCTGCCTCTGCCTCCCAAGTGCTGGGATTAAAGGCGTGCACTACCACGCCTGGCTCCAGCTATGCTTTCTTTCTTTTTTAAAGATTTATTTATTTATTTTACGTATGTGAGTACACTGTAGCTGTTTTCAGACACACCAGAAGAGGGCATCGGATCCCAACACAGATGGTTGTGAGCCACCATGTGGTTGCTGGGAATTGAACTCAGGACCTCTGGAGGAGCAGTCAGTGCTCTTAACCGCTGAGCCATCTCTCCAGCCCCAGCTATGCTTTCTTATTAAACAAAGTTTATCCGCCAAAAATACACTCAGCAAACTTTTGTCCAAGGTGGCCACACTCTAAGCATGTCAGAAGCGTGAGGGTGGGGTGAACCTTTTTTTTTTTTCAAATTTTTAAAATTCTTTTTGTTTGTTTATTTGTTTTTGAGACAGAGTTTCTCTATTTAGCCCTGCCTTTTCTGTCATTTGCTCTGCGGCCTCACACTCAAATCTGGCTGCCTCTGCCTCCCTGAGTACTGGTATTAAAAGCCACTACCACCTAGACTCTTTTCTTTCTTTCTTCTTTCTTTCTTTCTTTCTTTCTTTCTTTCTTTCTTTCTTTCTTTCTTTCTTTCTTTCTTTCTTTCTTTCTATCTATCTTTCCTTCCTTCCTCCTTCCTTCCTTCCTTCCTTCCTTCCTTCCTTCCTTCCTTCCTTCCTTCCTTCCTTCCTTCCTTCCTTCCTTCCTTCCTTTTCTTTCTTTCTTAAGTATGTGTAAGCTGGGTGTGGTAGTACACGCTTTTAACCCCAGCACTTGGGAGGCAGAGGCAGGGGCATCTCTGCCAATTTGAAGTCAGCCAGGGCTGCTACATAGTTAGACTCAGTCTCGAAAAGGGGAAAAAAAATGTGTCTGTGTCAGTGTGAAGGTTTAGGCATGTGGGCGCAGTGCCTAACATGGCCAGAAGAGGGCATCAGGTCCCCTGGAGCTAGAGTTACAGGCAGTTGTGAGTCACCTGATATGGGTGCTGGGAACCAAATGTGGGTCCTCTGTAAGAGAAGAAAGGAGCTGGGCTGTGGTGGTGCATACCTCTAATCCCAACACTCAGGAGGCATTAGACAGATCTCTGAGTTGAGGCCAGCCTGGTCTGCAGAGTGAGTTTCAGGGCAGCCAGGGCTACACAGAGAAATCCTGTCTTAGGAAGAAAAAAAAAAAGAGCAGGGAGTGCTAGGGCTCTTACCAGCCGAGTCGTCATTCCAGCCTGTGAAAGGACCCTTTCATGGAAGGACCGTCTCAATTCTTCATTAAAACACCACAAAGAGGAACGGAGGACTGGTTTGTGCTTAGCAGACAAGAACTTGAGAAGCTATTCTGAATGCCCCAGGCGGACATACCTGCACAAATCCTCGTCAGTGTCTGAATGACCATCCAGCGATGCTCAAAAGAACTTGTGGACGTTTCTAAAATGTTCAGGAAAATCTCTTTGAAAAAGACCTGTGCAGCACGAAGACAAGGGAAGAGCAAGGAGCAGTCTCAATTTAGGACTCAAGATGCCTCCGAGGCTAGGCAAGTCTTCTACTAAGTGAGGCAGCCTGGGCAGAGGGCAAAGCAGGGCTCACACTAGCTGGGGATCATGGGAGCCCAGCCTGGCTGGTGGAATACCAGCAGGGGCTCCACCTAGAGCTGAGGAACTACAACAGGGACCACATGTGTTATGATTTGAGAGAAGCCAGAAATTTGTATTTGTGTAATGGAATTTCTCAATCTGACAATTAATTCAAATTATTTCAAACAATTCTGGCACAGACAGACATGGGGTTGGCGGGTCTGAGCTGAGAACACAGATCATGACCATAAATCTTTGGTGGACAGAACTCTTATGACATGGTCTTTCCCACTCATTCAGAAGTCCCACTAGGAGGGCTAGCAAGTAAAAGGGACCTCACTATCTATGTGCTTGGGTTTGGACCCAAGTGAACTACAGAGCTTAGGCTGGCCCTGACTTCCTGATCGCCTTGTTTCTAGCTCAACAGTTCTGGGATTACAAGCACGTGTCATGCCTGGCTCACAAGCAGGCTTCTCATCTGGCATTAATGTCCCCACATAGAAACACTAGCTGAAGTATGTACCTCTATCTGCATTTTCAAGTGCATCTTGAAGTTTGAAAGAAGAGTAAGAAAAATAGCAAGCGAGAGTTCGAAGACATCAGGCACTGAGGACACGCCGTTCTTAGACAGGGCCACACACAGGTACTGCTTAATGGCAGTGACGAACATCTCGTGGCTCCTGAAGACTGGGCCAGCATTCTGCAGCACAGAGAGCAGCAGCTGCAGGGAAACCACCTTGGAACGAAGCTCGTGGGACCTGCAGAGATAACAAAAGTCAGTGATGGTGGTGCACAGGGGGTGGAACATCAGACAGGAGGTTGCTTTTCGTTTGTTTTGAGACAGGGTCTCACTATGTACTGCTGACCTGGAACTCATGACTCTGCCTCTGCCTGCCAAATATTGGGCACAAACTAAAACTGTATGTTTCTTGAAAAGCCTTTGATCTTTGACCAGCTATGTAACCAAAAATGACCTTAACTCCTGACTTTGCTGCCTCTGCCACCCAAAGACTTGTATTACAGGAATACACACCATACCCAGACAAGCAGGATCTCTTGAGGCCAATGATTTAAGAAATAAAAACAGCCCCTACATGCCAACAGGATGAAGGCAGAGAGCATGGGATGGGTCCCTCAGAAACTGCAGGCCCTCTGAGAACAAGAGTGGTCAATTCCTACTCCTTTTTGCCTCCCCCCAATACAGAGTGGATAACAGGCAGACCGAGGTGAGAGCTGAGTTTGAAGAGCCAGCCCCAGTACTGTCCATGCGGTAACTTCACAAGGCTCCGCCCATACTCTTCACTCTTCATCTGCCATGAGGCAGGGCTTGTGAAAGTTAATGCTCACAACCTCACAGGATCCACAGTCGCCCAGGAGATAAGCCCTCGGGCATGACTGAGGGATTTCAGATTGAGTTCATTAAGGGGAAGACTGAGCCTTGATGTTTGTGGTGCCATTCCATGGGTGAGAGTCCCAGACTGCACGGAAGGGAGGGCAGAGCCAAGCCCCAGAATTGATCATACTCCACTTGCTCACTGTGGATGCCAAGTGAGCAGCCGCCTTCAAGCTTGCTGCTGTGCCCTCTCACCACGGTGAACAACTGGGCCCTCAAACTGGGAGCCAAAGCAAACCAAATAAAATAAACTTTTAATTCAGGAATTTTGTTGTAGCAGTTACAAAAGTACCCAATCCAGGGGTCTTTATCCATCAGTCTCAAAGAATCCCCTCACCACTATATCAAGTCAGAAGTTAAAAAACCAAAAATCCACCAGGTACAGTGGTTTCACATCTTTTCTTTCTTTTCTTTTTTCTTTTTTTTTGGTTTTTTGAGACAGGCTTTCTCTGCGTAGCCCTGGCTGTCCTGGAACTCACTCTGTAGACCAGGCTGGCCTCGAACTCAGAAATCCACCTGTCTCTGCCTCCCAAGTGCTGGGATTAAAGGCGTGCACCACCACTGCCCAGCCTGTGGTTGCACATCTTTAATCCCAGCACTTGAATAGCAGAGGCAGGTGGATCTCTTGTGAGTTAACAGGCCAGTCTGGTCTATAGAGCAAATCCCAGGCCAGTCAAGGCTTCAAAGTAAGACTCTGTATCAACAAACAGACAAAGACTACATGATCTGCCAGAATGATGGCTCAGTGGTTAAGAGCACTGTTGCTTGGAAACTCAGGTTCCATTCCCAGCATCTATACAGAGAGCCCCACAGCATCTGTAACTATACAGTGCCTCAGCCGGGCAGTGGTGGCGCATGCCTTTAATCCCAGCACTTGGGAGGCAGAGACAGTCAGATTTCTGAGTTCGAGGCCAGCCTGGTCTACAGAGTGAGTTCCAGGACAGCCAGGGCTACACAGAGAAACCCTGTCTCGAAAAACCAAAAAAAAGAAAAAAAAAACTATACAGAGCCTCACAACCAGCTGTAACTCCAGTTCCAGGGCATCTGACACTTTTTCCCCCCCAAGACAGGGTTTCTCTTTTGTAGCCCTGGCTGGCCTCAAACTCTCAGAGATCCACCTGGAGTGCCAGGGTTAAAGGCGTGCACACCACTGCCAGGCTTGATCTGACACTCTTCTGATCTCTGAGGTCACTAGGCACACACATGGTACATATACATACATGTAGGCCAAACACTTACACACATAACAAACAAATCTTCAGGACTGGAGAGATGGCTCAGAGCCATTTGTTGTTTTTGCAGGGGTTGATCCAATTCCCAGCACCTACATGGTGGTTCACAACCATCAATAACTGCAGTTCCAGAGGACCCAGGAGGCATACATATGGTGTGTACACACGCATACAGGCAAAACATTCTTATGCACAAAGTAAAATAAATAAGACTAAAAGAGCAATAAAGGGAAATGAAATGTCTTAGCTGGGTATGGCAGTGAATTCCTCTAACTCTAGTACTCAGGGGGATGACTTAGGTCAGACAAAGTTACACAATGAGATGCTGTCTCTGAATGAAGTCTGCAGGCTCTCACCCCTTCACAGCCCCACAAGGAGAGTGAGTCTGTTAGTCAGTAAAAAAAGGTACCACAAATTCCACAGGATGACAGTTTTCAATATACAAACCAATATCAAACCTGGGAAAGATTCTGCATAGTGGAGATGTGGGGGTGTGGGGACGGCTTGAGTCCGGAAAGTATGAAGCCATCCCACACCAACATGGTGGGGACCACAGAACACAAGTGCCCAGTTCACGGTGTAACAGATGACCACGGCAGTTGAGAGCTTACTTTGGATCTGGTGGTCCTTCCCCAAGGGGCTTCATGGACAGCTTGCACAGGGAGCGAAACACCAGGAAGGCGTCCTTCTGTAGGATGTGAGAGAACCTAGCGGCCACCTGGTGTCCTTGAACATCTGGTTCCTACGATTAGAAACAACGGAAAAATCCAGAAAGAAAAGGAATTACTTCATGGAAGCTTAAATTCTTCTATGTGTTCACCTGAAACAAAGGGGGAGAAGACACAAATAAGATGCCAGAGTTCTGTCATCAGAGAAATTGTAAACCTTGTCATTTACTCTTTAAAGTCTTTACAAAACCAGGTATAGACACATGCCTGTCATTCCAACACTGGGAGGTGGAGACTGAGGAGCCGAGTGCAAGGTTCTCCCAACTAGATAGTAAATTTTAGATCAATCTGGGATATATATAAGAATCTGTCTAAAAAAAACAAAAACAAAAAACAGGCTGGGTGTGGTACATGCCTTTAAGCTTAGCACTCTAGAGCAAGAGGCAGGAGGATCTCTGTGAGTTCAAAGCCAGGCTGGTCTACAAAGTGAATCCAGGACTGCCAGGGCTATTACACAGAGAAACTCTATCTCAAAAAAGCAAAGGACAGCAGGGCAGTGGTGGCGCACATCTTTAGTCCCAGCACTGGGCAGGCCATAGTTGTGGGAGGCAGGCCACACTTTCTGAGTTTAAGGCCAGCCTGGTCTACAAAGTGAGTTCAAGGACAGCCAGGGCTACACAGAGAAACTCTGCCTCAAAAAAACAAACAACAACAAAAAAACTACATTTAAACATAATAAAGTAAATATTTACAAGACATAATAAAGCTTAATAGCCTTTACACACAGAGATTCTTAGAATCTATTAAGGAAAGATGGGAACCTTTCTCAATAATGAAAATTGGGCAAAAAGCATGAATAAATAATTGCTAAGAAAGCCAAATGAAAACTAAACCTAAGTAATGTTGTTACTGGCCATTAGCGTGGAATTGTCAGAATATAAAGATTTAAATGAATGCTGTCACTCAATTTTAACCCAGGAAAAGAAAATGGCTTTCAACAGACTAAGGGAAGGGGCAGGATCTGAGTAGTGCCATCCCAGTGGACCAAAGGCTGAAAGCTTCCAAATTATTCATCTGTTTGTGAGTCTTGCTATATATAGCCCATGGCAGCCTCCAAAGTGCCAGCCTGCCAGGCCTATGTCATTATGCTCAGTTAAACATTTCCTCTCTTGCTCTGTGCATATTCAAATATACAGTTTTTAAAAAATTAAATTCATACACATAAAAATACATTTAAAAATTTTTACTCTGTACCAGAACTTGGCTCATGCTAGACAATCACTGCATCTGGGCTAATTTTCCAGCCCAGAGTTTCCAAGTCCTAACCCAGTGATACTGTTTAGAGAATTTTACCCTTAAAAAGAACGAAGGGCTCGATTGGTGAGGGGCAAGCCACACAAGCAAGAGAGCCTAAGTTCAGATCCCCAGCACTCACAGAGTCAGGCATGGTGTGGAGTGCCAGTCACTCTAGTGCTGGGAAGGGCAGACAGGCAGATCCTGCGCTCGCTAACTGCTAAGCTCCAGACTTAGACAATTTCTCTCAAAAAAGTAAGGTGGAGAATAGAGAAAGACACCTGGCATTGACCTCTGGCCTCCACATAAGCATAGGCAAGTAAATGCAACACATACACTACACACACGCACGCACGCACGCGTGCGCGCGCGCACACCCCCCCCAGAGGACTGGGGATATATATGTATATAAGAGGCAGAGGCAGACAGGTCTCTGAGCATGAGGCTAGCACACACACACGCACACACCCAAGGACTGGGGATATATATGCATATGAGGCAGAGGCAGACAGGTCTCTGAGCATGAGGCTAGCCCAGCTATATGGTTAAGACATAGTGGTTTCCATCACAGTATCTGAAAAGGAAGCCCTGCTGTACAGAGGATGAGAGAGAGAAGGGCTATCACCCACAGGGCCCTTCTGCGTAGCCAGCTCACTTCTGCAAACGGAAGGGTGTGCGCAGTGACATACCAGGTTATCTGCTGAGGACAGCGACTGCCTGTCGTCTGCTATGCCATTGGTCTGTGAGTTCTCATCAGCTCCTGGAGGAGCAGTGCACTCCTGGCATTCTAGGGCACCCAGGGCTCGGTCGGGCTCCGTCAGACCATGCTTTTCTGCTGCTTCTTAAGACATAAGTTCAAAGTCATTGCCCAGTGAGTGTGTATCCCAAAAGGCTGCTGAACCAGACAGCACTTATCCACAGACTCAGTACTGTGTGCCCCTTCTTCCCCTAGCCCCACAACACATCAGTGCTTAGGCTTTCTGCATGTCTCTCAGCCACAGCCTCACTGCTGGGCCACAGTGATGTAAACTCCACACAGGGGTTCACTCTCGTCACCTGTAGAGCTGTGAAATGCAGCAGCCCTGCCCATCTGTCTACTTCTGAAAAAAAGACTGGAAGAAGCAAAGCATGAAAAACAAAAAATTTATTTAAAGAATTAATAACCCAAGAGTTAAGATACAGTTAAAAGGCTGGTGCATGTCTTTAATCCCACCACTTGGGAGGCAGGGGCAGCCAGATCTCTGAGTTCGAGGCAAGCCTGGTCTACAGAGTGAGCTCCAGGACAGCCAGGGCTACACAGAGAAACCAGGTCTTGAAAAACCAAACCAAATCAAAACCAAACTAAACCAAAATAGGCTGAAACAAACAAAAACAAACAAACAAAAGAAAAGTAAAACAAAGGCAGAAAGAGTCTGTTACTCTGTCTTTATACACACTTGAGACTTTGAAGGACTCAACAAGCAGTCTTCAAAATGCTTCTCTGATAGATAGATAGATAGATAGATAGATAGATAGATAGATAGATAGATAGATAGTGTGAGTGTGAGTGTGAGTGTGTGTGGGTGTGTGTATAGGTCAGCACTCTCCTTCCACCATGTGGGTCTCAGAGACTGAACTCTATTCCTCCGGCATGGTGCCAGTACACATGCCCCTGCTATGCAATCTCAATGGCCAGCAATAGTTTTACAAGCATACATTTACTGGACTCATTATTTAGCCAGTGCTACTCCACAACAGGCTGAAGTGTAACAAGGTGATGGATAGCAAGAGCTACTGTTTGGTTTTGGTTTTTTCTGAGACAGGCTTCTCTGTAGTCCTGGCTGTTCTGAAACTCTCTTTGTAGACCAGGCTGACCACAAACTTACAGAGATCTGCCTGCCTCTGCCTCTGCCTCCAAGTGACAAGATTAAAGGCATGCGCCACCACACCCTGCCTTACTGTTGCTCTTTAAAAGGTCTTGCTTGCTACATGGTTACATAAGAGCTTGCAGCACTTGAATTAGCAGAAGGCAGGCTCAGAGATGTGGGTTTGCAAGCACCATCAGGCCGGGATGTAACACAGTGGTGATCTGGTATGTGTGAGGCCCTGGATTCCATCTCCAGGCTCAGAAGTTACTATGAGTTCTCCTGCCTCAGTCTCCCAAGTGTAGACTATAGGCATGGGCCAGAACACTCACGTAGAAATTAATGTAAACAATGTCCCGGTTTGGACATGTACTGTTGCAGGGATATCTGATCACACTGGGAACCCCGAGATTGTGTTATTTACTGAAAAAGTTGTTTCTGGTTCTAGCTCAGTCTTAGCACACACCTTTAATCCCACCAGCTGGAATACAGACATGCATGCCCTCAGTACTCACTTTTAATCCCAGACAGTGAAGGTAAAGTGAGTTTATGGAAAGAAGCACCCATGTTTGACAGTGATGTCTAATTGAGTGGCAGACAAAGTGATGAATCAGAGAAAGGTTTGACAGAATAGGATCTGCCCAACTGAGAGAGGAAAGGGAAGCTACTTAAGAGAGCCATGCAGAGAAAGAGGGAGGGAAGAAGGGAGGGAGAAGAGTTTTCCCAGGACAGTTTTACAGAGACTGGTTGTAGAGAGAACAAACTAGATATAGATGAAGAGAACGAACCAGAGAATGAGAAGGAACAGAGGATTAGAATAGATTGCTAGTGTTAGTTTGTGGTCAAACAGAACAATTCAGGAGTGGTGGGGGTAGGGGTGGGAGGGGGGAGGCAGATTGAATCAGTCAGCTTGGAGGAGAGTTTGAGTCAGAACAGCTGAGTTGAACCAGGCAGACAGTTCAGAAAAAGCTAGAAAGGGTGAGCTTACTCAGCAGTAAGTCTGAGGCTAGAAACATTCTATTCCCACATTAGACTGTACAGAGGCTAGAAGCTTCCAGGAGTAGCCTAGGTTAGGAGACGGAGGCAGTTGTCTGAGGACAACTGAATTAGGCAAATAAAAGATACATTTATGCCAGGCAGTGGTGGCGCACGCCTTTAATCCCAGCACTCGGGAGGCAGAGGCAGGTGGATTTCTGAGTTCGAGGCCAGCCTGGTCTACAGAGTGAGTTCCAGGATAGCCAGGGCTACACAGAGAAACCCTGTCTCGGAAAACAAAAAACAACAACAAAAAAAATACATTTACAACATAAAAATAAAGAACTGTAGCATTTTATGAAAAAGAATGAGCACTTCCATGCCCTATGAACTCAAATACATAATCATCTATATTCTACTTTATGTCTTCCATTTTAAAATGCTGATTGTGACCTACTACCATTTTTAAGTTTCTTCCCAATTAATGGCCTTGGCACAGTGTTCAACAAGCAGCCATTGACTGAGTTTGAAGCGAAGACAATGGAAACATCATCAGGGCTGGCTGTGTGAGCTGACTGACACTGAGTGGAGCACAGGGGGGCTGGAGCACAGTGAGCACAACCTCTGAGTGCCTACCCTGCTGCTGTGTGACCAATGCACACTAGGTCTGCCTTGACATCTTAGCAGCTCTGATGCTGAAGACATATGGAGTGGACCTCTGTGTCTCCAGGTGGAGCACCTCATACTCCTGGGTAGACTGTGGCCTACACAGACAGAGGCCTCAACCTAGACAGAACAAAACCCATCCCTACAGCCAGATCGCTGGTGCCAAGTGCAGGCTGGGAAGTGGCAGCAGCTCAGTGAGGAGCAGAACACCTACCCAGATGCTGCCTGAGGGGCTTCCTGGGGCCTGGGAGGAGGCATGAGGAAAGGCTGGTTGTCCTCAGCACTTACCTTTCACAGCAGACGTGACCACGTCTTCTAAGATGTCCTTCACCACCTCCTGGGCTCCATCGTCAGTGTCTGCACACATCCCAAACACACAAACATACATAAGGTGTTGCCAGGGACAAGAAAAGGAGGAAGAGATTATGACAATAGCTTTTTAGAGTCCTGCTCTAGAGGGCAGAGGTGCCAATGTGTTCCCTCTACCAGCAAATCTGCCAGCAGAGAGGATCCCCTCAGATGCTGAGCCAAAGGGAAGGGTCTGCTTGGCTTTCATGTCTCACTCTCAAGAGCACCGAAACTGTTAGCATCCTTTCCCTCTCCCCAATTCCTAGCTACTCGGCCCAGGACAGCCCCCCACCTCCACCCAGAGCATGAGCTGATCTGCCCATCCCAGTAGAAAAAAAGATGGGCTTCTCTGTGCCTTCACCAAGCTCCTGACCATAGAACTCTGGTGAGCAGCATGCTAGGCTCTCTGAGTCAAGCAAGCCCATAATTCAGCACAAGCCTCCTAACCTGACCCTTGAAGATGGACTCCACCTCAGATGAAAGTACCCTGCCAAACGGTAAATGTTTAAGTGGAAAAGGTCCAACATCTCTATCATTAATTGCTTATTTTTTAGAAAATCAGTCCCAAAGAAGAGCTTATGGAGTGAACAGGCTCTGAACAGACATGTGGAAGTGAGGTCACCATTTAGAAAACACCTCACTGGGCAAAAGCCATCATCTGGAGTGAGCAACACCACAGACTGTGTACACTTGCCTCAGTGAGGACTCTGCGTCCAGCAGCACTGCCGTCCGCCAGTCAACTCTCACTGAACACCTATAGCCAAGTCCTCTCGGATGAGATTACTGACATCACATCCTTTTCTTAGAGGGCAAAACAGAATCTGAATGGAAAGTGAGGAACAACCCTACCACAACCAAATCTTCTAGATGAATTTACTTACCTCAAACCATGATTCAGACAGTCACCCAAACAAACCTCCGTCTGGTTTTTACACCTTTGTGACCTCTGCCCCATTTATGCTGCACTTAGATCACCACACTTGCAATGGCATTCAGCTTACTCAGACAATGAAATCTACAGATACCAACTAAGAGGCGCTAGTTATACTGTAGTAATACATGCTAAAATAAACCTGTAACTATTAAAAACCGCTCACATACCACCATAGACTCACCCACACCATAATTTATAGACACTAAGGCTAGATATTTCAGAGCTGCTTTCCCTCTTTGGTACTAGGATTGAAGCAGGGCCTCACACAGATGACTGGACAAGTGTTCTACCACGGGCTCCACCCAGCCAGGACTTTCTAGTCTAAGTTCCTGCTTAGTCCCAACCCTGATGCTATGGCTTGATAAAGTTCTGCTCACCACTTCCAGTTGGTACTGTCTGCCGCACAGCACACTGTTCACAGTCACACCCAACACAGTGAACTCACGCTACCAGAGGCCATAAAGTGGTGGCTGATAAATGCAGGCTGGCAGGTGTGTGTTGTTTACCTACCAACTACTTCTTAAAACACTTGAATTAGCCGCTAATAATTGTTAACTGAGAGATTACTCAGTAAGTAATACAACTTGCTTTTATTAAAAAACCTGAAGCTAGGCCAGGTGTTGGTGGCTCACGCCTTTAATCCTAGCACTGGGAGGCAGAGGCAGGAGAATCTCTGTGAATTTGAGTCCAGCTTGGTCTCCGGAGTGACTTGCCAGGACAGCCAGGGCTACATAGCAAGGCCCTATCTCAGGTGGGGAAAAAAAAAGAAAAAGAAGAAGAAGAAGAAGAGGAAAAGAAAAGAAAAAGAAAGAAAGACTCTGTCTCAAAACAAACAACAGTATAAATCCCCTGAAGCCCAAGGGGTACAGAGAGTGCTGTAGCATTAGCTATAGAGATGCTTAAAGCGGAAAAGTCCCAAGTTAAAGGACCTCTTGATTCTAGCACTCGAGGAGCAGAAACAGATCGATCTCTATGGATTCCAGGCCAGCCTGGTCTACATAATAGTGCTAGGCCTGCCAGAGCTAAAAAGTAATACTCTGTATACAAGTGTGTGCGTGCACGCACACACACACACACGCACACAGAGGAGGATGGGAAGATGGATAAATGGATAAAGAAGGGGAGGTATTGGTGATAGAAAGAGAAGAAAATGTTAAAAAAAAAAAGACCAGAGAGAACTGTTTCCCAGGAAAGTAGATTCAGTAGGGGCCTAGTGGAAACTCTGGAGACAGCATGCCTGGTCCAGTTCCCAATGTGGGGATTTAAGTCCCTCAAGCTCCCAAGCTCCCATTCCCTCACCTGTAAACACTGTGGCTGGTCCCTGAAAAGCATTCCCATGGTGACTCCTCCAGGCCTGTACTCAAGTGTGAGCGAGTGTGCTGGGAGAGGAACAGCACTCATGAACCTCCTCAGGAGGACTGCCCACTCCCGTCACCTCTCTGGCCCCAGAGACTAAGTCCATATGAAAATTTCCAATTAAACAGAAAAAGCACTTTCAATCTGGTAAAGCCTTCATTATCTTTCATTTCCAAACAGAAAAATATAATTACTACATCCACATAGGCCTCTCTTTCCTGAAAATTTTCCATTTAAATAGCTTTAAGCCTTGCCCTTTTCTGAGTCTTTCAACCCCTCCTCATTGCAGTCTGGCAAGAAAGAGTACAGGCTAGACCTGTAACTGTACCTGTCCTAAACAATACTTGGCTCTGTGTCCATGGGCTCTGCACCATAGATCCAACCAAATGCAGACGGGAATTCTTGGGAGAACGCATCTGCAGGAAACATGCAGAGGCACCGGCATCACTCCCAGAATGATCCAGTCCGCGCCATCCACACACACTGCCGTGTACAGGGCAGCTCACTCACCCACAGGAAAGACGCTAACGTACAGAAGGATGCCACCGGATGCTCTGTATCAGCACGTCACACAGCAAGAAGGCCATCGCCAGATGACCAGATGTCCCCCCTTGGCCTTGGCCTAGGATTGTGAGTCAAAATAAAACTCTTTTCTTTATAACTCAAAAAAGAAATTAAAAATAAAAGTCATGTGCCCTCCTTGGGACTCCTCCCCCTTGCTGGAGTTCTCAGTTTTCCTTCTGCTCAAAACGAAGCGTGTGAGAGGATGTAAGTGGCTCTATGTAAATACCATAACACGTCACTTTATTCACTGCGTGGATATATGGCGTGTGTTTGTGTGTGAGGATACACATGTCATGGCACAACTTGTGGAAGTTGGTTCTCTCCTTCTACCATGTGGGTCCTGGGATCAAACTCAGGCCTCCAGCCTTGGTGGCTAGTGCCTTTACCCACTGAGCCCATCTCACCAGCTCTATTAAGCCATTCTAAACCAAGGGTCAATCACGGAAGGATCTGCTATCTTTGGGAGTACTTAAGGACACTATGTTCTCAGGCCAGGAAGGCCTAACCTTGACATCAATGGCTCCTGTGGACGCAGCTACTAAGGAAAAGCCCAACCCCCTCTTGATGCTTCTTCTGGATGTCACTTAAGTTTCTTTCTTTCTCCCCCAACCCCCACCTATAAGATAGGGTCTCGTTAGGTTGCCCTAGCTGTTGTGGAACTCACTACATAGACCAGGCTGACCTTGAACTCACAGAGATCCAACTGCTTCTGCCTCCCAAGTGCAGGGATTAAAAGTGTATGTCATCATACCCAGCTATTGTTTTTATTTTTTTAGAAAGGACCTCTGGAGCCTAGGCTGACCTTAAACTTATAGTGATCTTCCTGCTCCAGGCTCCCAAGTGCCAAGATTGCCAAGTGTGTGCCTCACCTAGCTCCTAAATGTGCATTTCAAATGGGTCACCATGATGCAACCCGCATCTCAAGAAAAACGTGCTTATAAAAGACAGACAAAGGCCAGGTGTGGTGGTATGTGCCTTTAATCCTAGCACTCAGTAGGCAGAGGCAAGGAGATCTCTGTGAGTCTGAGCCCAGCCTAGTTTACACAGTGTGCGATCCAGGACAGCCAGGGTTCTGTAGAGAGACCCTGTCTCAAAAGTCCAAAAACAACAAACAAACAAACAATATAGAGCCAAGAGCTCAGGGTGTGGTTCACATAGTAAATGTTTGCCGGTATGCACCAAGCCCTGGGTCTAACCCCAAGCACTATATAAAGTAGCCATGATGGTTCACACCTACAATCCTAGCACTCCAGAAGTGGATGCAGGAGACTGGGTGATCACTGGGAGTTTCTGGTACTCTGGGTACAAAGGAATAGGGACTGACAGAGGAGGACATTTGATGCCATCCTCTGGCCTCTGCGGCTGCACGTCCCGCATATAGGCAGACATACCCCACAGAAAGGTGGAGGTGAGAAGGGATAGAAGGGGGAAGGGAAAATTTAAATTTAGAGAAAAGAACAGAGAGATGGGCAGGGTTCAGTCCCACAAGACTCTGCAAGCAGTCAGGGCAGGGAGGCGTAGCTTTTGCTCTGATTGGTAGAGAATGGGAGAATGGGAGTTAGCAGAGGGTTTTGCACAGGGGAGGCTGGGACCTCACTCATGTATTTAAAACAACAGCACAGCAGCCCCCAGAGCATAACGTGGAGAAAGCACTTTGGTGCAGCCCAGAGAGGACCGCTCTTCTGTTTGCTCAGCTACAATTACTACTGCACTTTAATAAGATGTCCAACATGTGTGCCCTAGCAGGAGACGCCCCGTCTGAAGGCATTATCAGTCCTGTAAGTGAGGCAGGGATGACGTCAACTGAAAATGTGCATAGCAAGGAATGTGAGTGGAGAATCGGAACCAGCCAGGAAAGACAGCATCGTGATGGCTGGAAGAGATGCAGACAATCCTAAGTCAGCACAATTTTATGCTTAATAAATCATTAGCTGTCAGATTATAACCAGCCCTGGCATATTATTTTGTTTAAAATGAAAACAAAGGGCCAATAAGATGGCTCGGCAAGTAAGTGTGCTTACTGCCGAGCCTGACTCCACGAGTCCTACCCTTGGGAGAGAAATGACTCCCACGAGCTGTAGTCTACCCTCTCTAGGTGCCCTATGGCACATGATTATGCTCACATACAAGTGCACATGCTCACACACAAGTACACACAAACACACAAACAAATGTTTTAAAAATTAAGCAAACCAAAAAAAAAAAAAAAATCAAGTGGATTATGTCTCATGCCTAGAAGAACAAGGCTGTCACCCTGCTATCTACCTGACCGCTCCCATGCTTTCCCACCTGTGTCCTAGCCCTTCCCAGGGCTCTGTGCATGGTACCAGACTGTCAAGGACTAACTGATCAATTACCTACTTAACTCCCTGTGGAGAGCAAGTGCCCCAAACTGCACCAACTGCGCCATGGCTGACAGGAAGCAGCAGCAGCAGCTGGCTCCATTCCAGGACTCCCATCAGGCCTCACTGGCTGTGCCCCATGTAGTAAGAGAAAGGGGGAAGTCAAGGAAAGGCCCAGAACAGACAAGCCCCCGCCAGGGTTTCCCTAACCACCAGCCAACACTTCCCAGTGTATCCCACAACCCCAGGAAGACGCCAGCTCACCCCTAGAAGGCTCCACTCTACCAGAGATTGATGAGCCTCTTTCTCGGTGAGCCTCTCCATTTTCTGAGCTCACTTTTCCTAGGCCACTCCTGGCATGGTCACCATTGGGCAATTCTGTTTTTTCAGGAGTTGTTGGTTTGCTCTGGGCCTGGCTCTGCTTCAGTCGGCTGAACTTGGGAGATCCTGCTGTGGCCTGGGTCACCGGGGACTGAGGTTTTGACTGGATTGGTTTTTCCAATTCTCTGGCCTCCTGTAACTAAAACACAATGGAGAAGGGATTCCATCTAAACAGTTCTAGCATTTTAGTAAAAAACAAAAATTATACCAAACTATTGTTTTAAAACATTTCAAGCAGCTGATCAAACTTTTGTTCTGTTTTCCTGAGTGATGGGATTAACCCTAGGACCTTGTATATACCGGGGAAGGGCTCTTCCAATAAGCTAGAGCCCAGCCCAGCATAAAGTTTTTAGAAAGAAGTAAGTCCTAAGTAAACTTAGACTGTGATGATCAAATTTCAAAACCCATGCTAGAGTTGCAATCTGCTTTTAAAATTGGAAGTCTCAGGAAGGACAACCCTTCCCGTGCCCCCCCCCCCAACTGATTCAGCAGGACGCTGTCGTCACTCACCACTTGGTTTTCCATGCGGGTGAAAATGACATTCAGCATTTGGGTAAGCGTGGCCTTGGCGGTGGTTTGATTGATGAGGTTTTTGCTGGCCAGGTAGATATTATAACATGTCCTCACTGTCTGCAGGATGGTGCCCTCATGGATTTCAATGTGTGGGGAAGTCACGGCAGTCAGAAGAGCCTGAGACAGATCAGATGGCCACCTTCCTGTATGCCCATGTTCCTCCTGGGCAAACTTTCTAGAACAGTTGAGGGCTTTGTCCCCATGCCCCCCTCCCCTTTTTTTCTGAAAGTAAGTCTTAGTCAGTAATCCTGGCTGTCCTGAACCTAGTTATATACAGGCTAGCCTCCAACTTCCAGCAATTCTCCTGCCTCTGTCTCCCAAGTGCTAAGATTACATGTGGCACCAACATACCCAGACTGATTTTCCTGAATTCTCGGATGGTCCTGCAAACTCATCTGCTGATTAGTACCCAGAGCCAACCTCCTACTGTTTGGAGTTAAGAAAGCAATTGCTGATTCCCTAAAGCTCACATCATTTTAAGTAATTATGCTGTGCTCAAGTAGGTGTTCTAGTGCTTGCTAAAAATTTTCTTAAAAGTTTTAGAGAAAACTCTGAAAATTCTGAATGTTAATATTGATTGAAAAAAATCTAAAATGAAAAAAAAAGTAAAAACCTAAAATGAAAACTAGACCCTTCCCTCACAAAACACACATGGAGCCTGTCCCACACAGCTGAGCTACCTGGTACCTAAGATCAGGAGGGAAGCCTTAGTCCACCCACTCACTCCCGGACATACTGGCAGTACTAGCTCACTCCAAGCCCTTCCTGGCAGTAGACACAGAAGAGGGAAGAGCCAGGAAGACAGGAGACAGGGGCGGGTTCAGGCGTTAAGAATAGCAATGAAGACTTGTACAGTGATGGTCGATGGTCAGCTGGAACAAAGAATCTCCAGCGGATTCCAGAAAGTCTCAAGCAAATGAACTTACAATGATCCCTCGTTAGTGGGACTACTTACTTGGGACACACCCGGTCAAGCTCCTACGCTATGACACTAACAGAAGACCTAAGGAACGCAACTAACTCCTCTGTTCCAGCTCAACACCACTCAACTAACACAGAAGTTAAAACCCACTCTCAACCCCAGACCAGGCACACAGAAATACCTTAATTATTTGTAGCTGAACCCCTTCATCTGTCTGGGGGCCCTGAAAACAATTGCAAATGGTTTCAACAATCCTGTCGATCAGCCGCTTCCCAGGAGCGCCACTGTCAGGGGCGTTGCCAGTGATGTGCCCGTATGCGATGAGCTTCTGCACACAAAAGAGCAAAAGTTACAAGATTCTGCCTGGCTAGGCAGCAGGATAGGGGGGAAGACGGCCTTGAACTTCCGGTTCCCATGGTGCCTGGCTAGGCAGCAGGACAGGGGGGAAGACGGCCTTGAACTTCTGGTTCCCATGGCAGCAGTTACTCCCAGAGCAAGCACAGCTGTTCTGAACAAGACCTTTATCATCCCCCATGGGGCCTTCCAGAGGCTACCTGCCAGTGCCACCTCATACCCAACCTGGACCTTGGTACAGAGAGAGACCTGAGAGACAGAGGTCAGAGTGAGTGCTACACCTGGCTGAGATTAAGAATCATCTGGAAGAAATCATAAAATGCAGTTTCCTGGCCTTCAACCTGGACCTTCTGAGCTAGCAGCTATGGAGCAGAAGCTCAGGAAGGTGGGGTTTTTCTCCTCCCAACTGTACAGCTTATTCTGAAGGTCAGTTCGACAGAAGGCCCAGGCTTCCAGGGCACACTGTGCTTCGAGGAGCTGGTAAGCATGTGGACATGCTGCTGCTCTGTTTGCAACTGTGCTTCCGGCTGCTCATATGCCTGCCTGCCCACACAGGTACACAAACAAGCACTCCTGAGCTTGCCCATTGTACTGGGGAGGGGGTCACCCTGCAGACGCTTACAACATTTCTGAGTGGCTTTCTACATCACAAGCTACAAAGCACCTTCATTCAATAAGCAGAAAAAGATTAAGAGAGCACCTAGAGTAGAAACACAGTACACAAGGTGTGACAGAACAGACTGCCTGGCCCTCTGCTGCTCAAGCCCAACTCTGGGACCCAGAAGGTAGCGGGCAGAATGGAGGACAAGCCAGAGCTGCTCATCCTCACCCCGACCTGCTGCTCGGTCTCCTGGGAGGCTGGACAAGTGTCAAGTTCCAACAGTGCTTCTTCCTCCTGACATTAGCATTCAAGTTCTGCTGTGAGCAGTGGGATCTGAGCGGAGGGTGACCATCTCAACCCCGATGTTGAAAAGGAGGTCCTCTGGGACTAGGAAGCGGCTTGATGCTTTGGAATCACACCTGGGTTCCATTCCATCCCAAGCAACAAAAAAGAGAAAATGGGCTTCCAGTCCAACATGGTTACAACAAAGTTGAAGCAGAAGATTATGAATGTACTACTAGCCTAGGCCACATAGCAAGAGTTTGTTTAAAAACAAAAACAGGGCCATACTTTGAATCTCAGCACCCGGAAGGCAGAAGCAGACAGGTCTCTGGTCTACATAACAAGGTCCATGCCTCAAAAATACTAATACTAAACAACTAACTTTAATCAAGGGCTGGGGAAATAGTTTAGTCATTAAATGCTTGCCATGACCTTAAACTTCTGATCCTCCATCCTCTGTCTCCTGAGTAGTCTATGCTCTACTAGATCTCATGCAAGCTAGACAAGTAGTCTACCACAAAATTTCTAGCACAAATGTAGTGCCTAACTAAAAAATATTTATTATATTTTTATGTGTATGAGTGTTTTGCCTACATGTATGTCTGTGGAGGCCAGAAGAGGACATCAAATCTCCTGAAACTGGAGTTATAGATGGTTGTGAGCCACCATCTGGGTACTGAGACTTGAATCTGAGTCCTCTGGAAGAACAGCCAATGCACTCACAGATGAAACATCTCTCCTGCCCCATGTTATTGTCATTATTGTCTCGCTGTGCAGCACTGGGTGGCCTCCATTACACAGAGTTCCACATGTCTCTGCCCACAGACACAACTTGTATTTAATTTTTATCTTGACCTTTAAAATTTTTATTTTTGGGGCTGGAGAGATGGCTCATCAGTTGATGAGCACTGACTGCTCTTCCAGAGGCCCTGAGTTCAATTCCCAACAACCACATGGTGGCTCACAACCATGTGTAATGGGATCTGATGCCCTCTTCTGGTGTGTGTCTGAAGACAGCTACAATGTATTCATATAAATAAAAATAAATAAATAATATTTAAAAAAAGAAAGACTGGTCTCGAACATCTCCTGTCTTTAAAAAAAAAAAAAAATTCTATTTTTGAAGCCAGGAGTAGTGGTGTATGCTTTAATCCCAGAACTCAGGAAACAGATGCAGGAGGATCTCTGTAAGTTCAAGGCCAACCTGGTCTACACAGTTCCAGGACAGCCAGAGGTACAGAGTGAGACCCTGCCTTGAAAGAAACAAAAAACAAACAAAAAAAATATCTATTTTTGTATGCTTTAAAATGAACAAAGTTCATATGTATAATGTTAATTTTATGTTAAAATATATTTCAAAAAATATTAATATGCAACCATAAAAAAACATTAACTTAGGAAAGACAGGCTTTGCACCTGGGCAGTGTGGGTCACTGAGTGCTAAAGGAAGAAACACAGGTTCCTCAGTGCTGCAGAAGCGGCAGCATGACATCTCTAGGCTTCTCTGAGCAAGGGAGGGCATCTGAGCCAACTGTGCTCCTTACAAAGCAAACCCTACAGCACCTTTGTCCCTGTCACCTCCAAGAGAAATAGATGACAAGGCACAGCACAGGTGACTTCAGCTGGCTCCACTTCTGTCAAAATCAGGCTTCACCCCAGATTCTGGCCTTTGGTTTCCAAGGCATGAGCTTCCTCAACTGCCAGGAAATTCCAGTCAGACAGGCTTAGCTGGGCAGCAGAGGGTAAGCTCCTTTTCCATTCAGTCTTCCAGGGCGCCCATCTACTTCCTAAAGTCATAAAACGGGGTGTACTTTACATCTTTTACACTAAACAAGGAGACTCTAGTGTCCCTATTAAATTCCAGAGGATTCCATTCAAAAGGAGAACCACACACCTTAAGCGTCAAGACTCCCAGTGGGTGGAAGCGAAACAGAGCTCCAAGGGGTTTAAAGTCATGCACGCACACAGTGAAGATACTAATGCCATCACTGAAGAAGTCAGGTCACAGGGGGACAGTTTTTGAACAGCTTGGTCGCTTTTGTTAAGGAACACATAGGTACAGCTAACGATCTTAAAGCATAAATACAAAGAACTAGATACAGAAGACCAGGAGGGTGAGCTATCAGAATACCAGCAATAGCTTCAGGATTGAAGCACGCACAGAAAAAGAGGGGAAGGAAGAGATCAGTTCAGGACCTTTGGAAAATTCCACCAGACACGCCCTCCCCAGCAGCAGGCACCCCTCTCTTCCTGGAAAAAACAAGTTAGAAAGCACTTAGGCTGGAAGGGAGGGGCTGATTAAGCCCCTGCTACCTCATTCCCTAAAGACCAATCAATTTAAAAGTCACACTGTTCTGCCAATCACATTGTGCCTAATGGCTGCTGCTCTAAAAACTTTATAAAAACTTGCCCGAACGGGCTGTGCGTGGTCATTCTCTCCCTCCTTTGTGTGCAGGGCGACCCCAGCATGCTAGAACAATAAATTCCTCTTGCTTTTTGCATCGAGAAAAAAAAAAAAAAAAAGAGCATAAAGGATCAGGTACTGAGCACATGGGTCAGGTGGTCTCCACTGTGACTACTCACCAAAGCCACAATGGTGAGAAGGCAGGCTCAATAAGCAAGTAAACACATGTCTCTCTGTTGCTATGACTCAAAGTTACGTGCCCTAGATCCAAGATCCATATTCTCAAGTCCCAGAACCAAAAGTGACCATTAAAATGTTGGGCCTGTGGGAGCTAAACAGACTTAAGACCACAAGGGCTGGGCCCTTACAGTGGAGTCTTTGCTCTGTCAGAACAGACCAGAGGGCTTGCTTGTTCTCTAATATACTAGGGCATAGTAAGAACATGGCATTCTACAAGTTGAGCCAGAGTCCTCACCAAAACAGCAAGCCTTGATCTTGGACTGCCCACCATGCAGAGCTATGAGAGAGGGCCTATGCTGTGTGGGACTCAGTTCTCATAGCCCAAGCTGAGACCATTGTGCTCCAATACAACTATCCACAAAGGCAGACAACAGATTACATTGTAAGTTTGGGGCTGGGAAATCCTACAACCCAAAGAAGCCCCTATCTACAAGTTCAAGGCCAGCCTGGTCTAAGAGTGAGTTCCAGAAGAGCCAAGGCTATGCAGAGGAAACGGAAACACTGACTTGAAAAAACAAACAAAAGAAAACAAAAACAAGAACAGGGTTAACCAAGCTTAACCAAGATGGTGGGGATGGAGCACTAGCCAGGCCAACGGCCCGGGAAGGTGAGAGCTCATGCTTAGGACACTGATGGACGTGTCAGCCGTCAGGACGCATTCCCAAACTAAACCCATCATGGGATGTAAACAACTAAAATTAAGCTAATGTCAAAATTCCTCAGAAAGCATTCACAGCATCAAGTATTTTAGGATGAAGTAAGGCTGGGCCTGCCATTTGAGAATTCTTGACTCATTAGATGCTTCGCACAGGACATGAACAGAATTATCTGGAATGAGAGAAACAATTTTTCATTTGGAAGAACTACTTCTGTGGGGGAAAAAACCGGTCATCAACTCTAAAGTGTGTGCATACTGATAAAAGAGATAATGGAGTAAATATCAGACCAGGACGCTGCTCTGCAGCTCTATGCCTTGGCGCACAGAGCCAACCGAGGACAGCATTCTTTGTCATGCACAAGGCTTCATGAACCTTGTGACTCAGCTCTCTAAGCAACCCTAACAGGAGCATCTGTTCCCAGTTTCCTGTTCCAGGAGCTGCTGGTAACTTCAACAACATTCAAAATGTCTTCCACCGATGGGACTGCCCACTAAGGTTAGGAGGTGATCAGAAACTTGAAGCTATCTAGAGAAAACAAGTTACGGCTTGGGAACTAAGGCGCCTGAGCTGCCCTGTCTTTTATGGCTCTGTAGGACAGACTCCCATCTCTGCATCCCTAAGTCTTCAGCAGTTAGAGAGCATCAGTGAGGAAGCAGCACTGCAGCCAATCCTCATTGCAGACTCCTCAGCCTCAAGTGTACTTGCTCACTCGCTTGCCCGTTCACTCGGTTGCATTTAAGCCCCCAGTCAGAACTGTGGTTACTTGTAGAAATGCACAGAACAGTGAACCCTGAATCACAGCTGAGGGGCACGAGGAGACACAGCTTTCTTTCAGATTTTCTTCCACATTCAAGTATTTCTTTCTATGATGTTTTTACTGTGTGGCTTTCACAGTTTTTTCCTTTATGCTCTTTAGAACACCTCCCTAGTGTGTATGTGAGAAGGCGCTTCCTAGAGTTAAGGAGCAAGAAGGCTGGGACTGCCTTACAAGAAACTGCAGTTATTAAATAACTTGCACGTTATTAAAGCTGCTGGCTGTGAATTCAATGTTGATGAGCCAATGGTGCATATTAAGAGGTGTCTTTAAATAGAAACACACAGAGAATGAAGTTATATACTGATCAACTGGTCTAAAATGGAGAACTGCGAACCCAAGCCTGCATTTCTTGGGGCTGGTTAGTGCATGTTCATAGCGACTACAGATCAGAACTGCCACAAACAATCAGGTGTGGCTGTACCTGTTTCTACACCTGAGAGTACACATTAACACCATCAACAATGAGGCTGGAAGCATGTCATGTGCCCAAGTACATCAAACACAGTCAACCTACAAGTAACGTACTGAGGAGAAATGTGACTGTAGCTAAGGAGTGCAGGCCCCTTCCCACCAGATCATCTTCACAAAGGAAGCTTTGGACTGCTCCTGCACCACCTCCAGGGACACTCTCAGTGCCAGAGCAGCACGGCTGTGGGTAATGGAGTGCTCACACCAAGGACCCCTCACACCAAGTCTCAACATGGTACCTGCAAGCAGTCCAGGGACGTGCTGACCACCCGGGGGGACTTGGATTGGCAGGCCAGCTCGAATGGAAGGAAATACTTGTCAGCTTCAATGAAGTTTGCCTTTGGTGGAGCTGCAGCACCAAGCCTAGGGAAAAGCAGGAAAGGTCCAAGAGGAAGAATGAGAAAAAGAAAAGCTTGCTCCTCTCCATCTTATTCAATGTTCCCATCTCGATTGTAAGCACTTAGTTAAAAGTGCTGGAAGCGCTATCCTGGGGCAATGTGGTTACAAGCTGAGTACATGTAACTTGAGAAAGAAACCACCAGAATGTCATATGCAGAAAGCAGAGCTCTGACTTGTGAGTGGACTCACTGGCACCGAACTGAATCTGCTGTAGCCTTGCCAGAGCCAGGTTTCTGAGCTGGAACTGCTGGCTCCCATCAAGATGAGAAGCAAGCACTGCCAGAGCGAGCTGCCCCTTGCCACAAGACGAGGCTTCTGCCTCCTTCTCTAGATAAGTTATGCACAAAGGCATCAGCTTGGCCTTCTTTAACCATCCCTCCAAGCACACGTGAACCCCTGGCCAGTCACCTGCCCAGCCCGGGAGCTCTGCTCTGTGAGCACTGTGCCAGCAGAGTGTGTGCTGCCCCTTTAAATCTGAGAGTAAACACACATGGACAGGGGTTCCCAAGGCCACCACTGCTGCACCCCCCACCCCCCAAAGGAGGAAGCACGGTTGCTTACCTCTGCTTTTCTAGTTCTGCTTTAATTTCATCTGTTGGAAGAAGAAAAGCACATTAGGAGCATGCAACATTTACAGAAAAGAAAGGTTTGCTACAAGGAAACCACCGAAAGGCGCATCTATAAGATTGCGGAACATTTTGATATAATGTGAAGCAACACCTGATCACAGCAGTAATGCCGGCCCATGGGGGTCACTGTGCTAGGCATGCACGTAAGTTCACGCTGCCTCCACTTAGTGCCCACAGGACCCTGTGGGTGGGCCCCACGGCTCTCGCACACCACTGACACACTGGAGCCACCCTGTGCGCACCTCTACCCTCTGATGACAGCAGCATCTCCTGTCCCTGCAGTGCTATGCTGTGCTTTGTGATAAGGTCTCACCACAAAGCCAAAGTTAACTGGAATCTCATGATCCTCCTGCCTCAGCCTGTTGAGTGCTGCTGGGAGGTACCAGCATGCTCCCCTGTAGTCTTGAATACCAAATGTTCCCTGAGCAAAGCCCCTCAGTGAGAACGGATGATTTCAATGATTTCAATGAGGAAACTCAGACATCGAGACAGAAGGGAATTTCCCCACATTACTCACTAAGAAATGGGGGAGCAAGAATCTAAACCTGGTCTTGGCTCTGTGGTCTGTGCTCTACTTTCTCTGCATAGCAGGTATCTGTTAAAATAGTTAACACAAAACATCAACTATGCAAAACCATACACAGGAGACTGGAAACCACTTAAGAAAATACTGAAACGTGTTAGGCAAATATTGGAAGTTACTTAAATAGCGGAGTGGTGATGTTTGGTTCTTTTTAATTACACTTAGTTAGTTAGCTGGGGGAGGGGCATCTGTGTGTGTGTGAGGATCAGAGAACAACTGTCAGTTGTCAGTTCACTGCTTCCACAGTGTGAGCGCCAGGCATTGAACTCAGGTCGTCAGGCTTGGCAGCAAGCATCTTCACCTACTGAGTCATTGAGCTGGCCCCTGTTCTTTTTTCATGTTTTTTCTTTTTCTTTTATGTGTATGGGCATTGTGGCTGCATGTATATCTGTGCACATGTGTGCTTGATGCCCAAACTCCCCTGCAACTGGAGCTACAGACAGTTGTTAGCCTCAATGTGGGTGCTGGGAATCAAACCCAGGTCCTCTAGAAGAGCATCCAGAGCTCTAAACTGCTGAGGTATCTTTCCAGCCCCTTCTTTTTTCACATTTTTCTATGATCTAAACACTTTTGAGGTCAGTGCCATTGAAACAAGAGAGTACCCTATCTAAATACTCTTGACCCCACCCACCAATCTACTCCATGTATTCCTTCCTGTATGTTGGGCCCCCAGGTCCAGGTAGTTATCAAAGGTGAGGGAGGGAGGCAGGAAGGGGACAGGGGCAGGAAGGTAGGTAGGGAAGCCGGGAGGAAGGAAGAGAGGAAGGGACAAAGAGAGGATGGGAGGAAACACGCCATAGCCTTTCTACACACTGTCTTAAGAGCAAGCAGTCTGGGTAAGGCAAGAGCCATCCTAGCAGCACCAAAACACACTTCAGGGAGTTCTTAAGTTCCATTTGCTTAAAAAATCAAGAAACTGTACCAGCTAGAGGTGGTAAAGTCGAACCTTCTGGCTGGCCTGCACACTCTTATTGCATGCCTAACGAAACAGCAGAGACCTGCCCACGAGGCCTGTGACACTTGAGCTTGTGAAAGAACAGTCAACATGGACCCTGTCCTTAAAGGACATAAATCATCCAGGAGTGGGGCCTCACCCCCAACAGAAGGCTCCAAGACTGGCCTAAAGGACGTGCTTCCATCAACTTATGAAACACAATGGCTTTGCTCAGATGACAAGTGTGTGTGACACACCGGATGCACCCAGCTGCCAACTCAAGTGTAAGGTCAGAAGCAGTACTCTTAGGGCTCAGTCAGATGCATCAGATACAGCCAAGGCCATGCTAGAGGCAGGTGGTCCCTGAATCTCCAACCATCTGTTCTGGATACCACTGGTGCTAAGTTAGTGATACACAAATCTCACCAGTACAGCCACTCACTGTCCGTGGGAGACATCAAAACTGACAAGACTAACGCAGGGCTACACACTCGAAGGCCTATGCACGCCAATCAGGAAATGTCGGGGGAGGCGTCAGGGAGATGAGACCTTAGGGACAGCAGAGCAGCAGCCGTCAGTGACTGGCACTGGCAGCTCTAGAAGCTCTGACCCAGGGTGTCAGTTGCTCTGATTATCCCAGTGGGCAAAACCAAGACTTTACAGGAAAGTTCAGATTGCAACTCAAAGCAAACTCAGCTTTTCCATAATAACTATGCCCAGATAGATAAGACTGATCTCCTGGTCGCCCTGGCCACGAAGCTACTGGCTCACAGTTTCTCTTTCAAGAAATGGGAAAGCCAGGCAGTGGTGGCACACGCCTTTAATCCCAGTACTTGGGAGGCAGAGGCAGGTGGATTTCTGAGTTCGAGGCCAGCCTGGTCTACAGAGTGAGTTTCAGGACAGCCAGGGCTACACAGAGAAACCCTGTCTCGAAAAACCAAAAAAAAAAAAAAAAAGAAATGGGAAGAACTCAGAAGCAATACTTTACTGGCTGCAGAAAATGCCTGCAGGTGAAAAAGGTGGCTTTAAAGAGTATGATCATCAACTGAGGACAAAATGCAGGCTCTGCACAAGCTCAGTGTAGCTCAGCTGAAGAGCAACAAGAGAAGCAGGCCAGAATCCAAGGCCAGACTCTATAAACCTTACAGACTAGGAAATGAGAGCCAGAAAACTTTCCAGGTAGAGTTGGGATGAATCCAGGAAATAAGTCTAGAGAGGACATGTTCATAAGCTCATGTGTCCCTAGTTCTCAAAGTATGCATAGAGAATTAATCTGTAAACTATAAACAAAACAACATATATACACAAAACCACAAAGCTTCAGCTAACAATTCAAAATACAGGTGCTTCCTTCAGTTGGAAGCTGGTTTACAACCAGCTATGGAATTTCCCAATCACCTTTCCTATCAGGACTAAGCAAAAGTACATTCTAGTTAGCCTAGGGTATGGGGATAGAGCCTGAGGCCTTCCACATGCTAGCAAGCAGTCTACCACTGGCATACACTCTGAGTAGCAGTATGGGAAAACAGGAGGCCTCTTCCATGAACTACTGCTACCAGGGAATCAAGAAATCTCAGATGGTTGGGCATGCTGGTGCACACCTTTAATCCAGCCCTTTGGAGGCAGAATGGATCTCTCTTAGTTTATAGCCAGCCTGGTCTACATCAAGGAGTCTAGGACAGCCAGAGCTAAGTATAGAGACCTCGTCTCAAAAACAAAACAAAAAAACAAAAGCAAACAAAGCAAATCTCAGATGCAATCATGGTCTTTTAATTTACCCTTATGTGCTAAGAATTAGGAATTGTTGCACTTCCTAAACTACTTTTATTGAGGAAGAAAGGAGCCACCCTGAAATCCTGTTCACTGGGCAGCACAGTAGCACAGACAGACCTTTATACAATACCGTTATAGAAGCAGGCAGCCTCTGAGGCTAACTACCATAGGGCAGCTTTTTTACTGGCTGTGAGTGTGAAGAGAAGGTCAGAACAGAAGCCAAGGTTAGTCAGGAGCTAATCACATGTGCAAACCATCCCAGCAAGAAGCATCAGCCATGTCTGTCAAAAACATTTTCACGGGTTGGAAATGTCCAAAGAACAGTTCTGGTATCCATGAGTCTAGCTGACTAGGGGACCTATATGTACTATGGTTCCAGATTAATAGGCCCTGGATAGGCCCCAGTTCCAGCTGAGAGAGGGATCCTAATGTACTATGGTTCTGGTTGAGATAGGCTCTAGATACACCATACCAAGATTCTGGTTGAGATGGGCTCTGGGTATATTTAGAGAACACAATTATTTTCCCACTAAAAAGAGGGAGAATAAGGACCCAGGGCAAGTGAAGAGTAGAATTTCAGGACAGCCTGTGAATGTGAGATGTAAACACAGCCAGGTTACAAGCCACACATGGACACCTATCAGCTGACTGGTACCAAGTGGCTCATTAAACCTCCAGAATCTTGACTTCCTCCTGTAAATACTTTAGATGACAAGAAGTAGCCCCAGACCCTACAGACTGTAAGAAGACTTGGGTGTGGCTACTGCATGAACAACCCCAGGAAAGAAGTCTTGCCATAATCTGACAGAGGCAAAGCAGGCACACAGTAGGTGGCAGTGTCCCATCTTTAGCTCTAATCTCAACCCAAACGCCAGTGGGAATGAAGTCTCCAGTGCCACGAAGGAGAGCTGCTGGGTGCCCTGACGTGGAACTAGAAACAGTGCCTGCGCCACCCTCTGTAACTCTGTGGCAGAAAGGGTCAGTGAGGACCTCGAGGCAGGCCACACCCACTCACCCTTCAAGAGGAAGACATGGAGGTTGGCTGGGAGATGGGTGGCTGCTGGCACTCACCCTGCACTCCACTGCTTCCTATGCTAATAGCACTGCACTCGCAGTTGCCAAGGGGGCAGCCAGCAGCAATAAATGAGCTGGCCACAAAGGAGGGAGATAGGCCTGGGCTAGGGCAGCTGCAGCTAGAAAGCCACAGACTTCTGCAGAGATCATTTCTGGGTGTTGCCATTATCTACGAAAACAGCACCCCCACTGGCCAGCCTCTCCTTCCCATCCGTGGCCACCATGATCCTCACATCCAACCCTGCCCAGGAGTCATCATCAGCTAATCCCCTCAGACCACAGCATCTTTCCAATAGGATAGCACAATCCCTCCTATCTAACTCTGCTCTGTTCCCCTTCAAGGCCCTCAATCTCCTGCTTCTCCACCCCAAATCCACCTACAGTGGTTGGACACATTCTGAATCTTGGCCCTGTGTGGAACTGGGGCACTTCTAGCTCCTTGCTAGTCTCTCTACGTGACCTCATCTCTTTCCAGCTAGCCTACCTACTCACACGCTCCCAGAGGACCTTACTCTGGCCAGCCAGACCTCCCCATGACTGACCCATCAGCTTTCCTCTCCCTGCATTTTCCAGGTGGAATCCTTCAGCAGGCCTGCTGACAGATGAGAGACACACAACAGCCATGACTTCTGACTTCTGGTCTCAATTTCTGGCAAAATTCCATCCTAAGATAACAATTCCAGGGTCCTCTGGTGACCTGTCTCCACCTAAGCAGACATCCAACAGGCAGGTCTATGACGTTACCATTACCACCCTCCGAGGGAGCCTGAATACAGTCAGTCTGTCCCTCCTACCCTGTTTCTACACCATGCGTACCACACGTCGCTCTCCTCAGTCTCTCTCACTGACTGGCATCATCACATCCTTCCCTCACAGCTGATGTAGCAGCCTACTGTCATGGAGAAGTTAAATGCCAGCACAACGAGACTCCCTCAACTTCCTGTTAGTAAGCCTGTGCCCACCCTATGATCCCCTTGTTATGGGGCAGGAAGGAGATACCCCGGCCCATGCCCACCTATCCCTACTGCTTGCCTGGGGACTTCATGTTCTTTGGACTGGCCACTTGCCTACCTCACTGTTCTGCTTCTGGCCTTCCCCTCCCTGTCTCCCACCCCACAGTTCTTCTCCACAGAGCAGCCAGAGGGGTCGTCTGATAGTGTGACAGTTAACAATGTCAGTTTGATAAGATCTAAAATCACCTGGTAGGCAAGCCTCTGGACATGCCTGTGAGATTGCCTACATTAGACTAGGTGAAGTAGGAGGAGCCACTTTAACTGTGGACCGCACCATTTCTGGAATCCTGGGTGTAAAAAGAGAGAGCTGAGCACCAGCCTCCACGGCTCTCTGCTTCCTGACTGTGGACATGTGACTAAGGCCTCAAGCTCCCACCACAGTGTACCGTCCCATCAGACTGTGAACCAAAACAAACTCTTCCTTCTGGAAGCTGCTTTGAGGCAGCAAGGAGATAGGCAATGTGGGAAGTGGCTCACACCAAGTCTTCATCTGTTCAACTCTCCAACAGCACAAAGTTCAGAGTCCTTATGGCTCCAGTCACCACTCTGGTCTCCCTATCCACAACTGTGGATGGCACCCTCCACCCCCCACCATATCCCAGGGCTCTTTCAGTCCCGGGCTCGCACATCACCACTTCAGAGGTGCCTTTCAGCATCACCCACAGCTGCCGCTGGAACCACACTGCTCTGCATCCCTAGCGCCTTCTGCATTTCACTCTGGGTTACTCCTCTCAGCTTTCTTCACAGTACTGACTGGTCAGCCCTGACTACTATGTGTCAGCTCCTTTACACCTGCTTCTCCCAGCAGAGTAGACCCTCTATGCAAGTCAGCCTGTGCTGTCCACCAGCAGACAGGAGTGGGTGCTCAGTGTGTGCTGAAAACCTGAGTAAATCCTCCTTTTCCTTTCCTGTGTTACTTGACCTCTCCCTCAAGTGGATCCCTTTCCAAGGACATTTAGAAAATTCCAAGTGTCTTCTTCTACCTTAAGGAAAGAAAACTAAAGGTGTGCACGACACACATGTAATCCCAGCATTCAGGAGGTCAGAGCACAGCTGCCACAAGTACCAGGCCAACCATCACTACATAGCAAGAGTCTGCCTCAAATCCAAGAAAGAGACAAACCTTCCACGGCCACACCCCTCCTCCCGACAGCACACCCATACAGCCTGCGCTCCCTGTCAGTTTCCTCTCCTCCTACCCTCACTTCTGCCTGTGCCAGTCTGGATTTCACCTGCAGCACTCCACCCAAACAGCTCAAGAGACCATCAGTGACCATGTCTCTAACCTGACAGGCCTGCTTCCATGTTCCACCCTTTTTTAAAAAAAACATTCCAGCCGTTGCCCCCATCCCTGGTCCTCTCTCCATGCTCCACCTCACTAGCCTCCCTCGGCATCCCACTTACCAAGCAAGCCTACAATCCCGGAATTTTTCTCTGCATCTGCCCTGTGCTTCCCACCTGTCTCTGCCCTAGCTCCCTCTGCACACTACACCTCCTCTGCCCAGGCAGGAAGAGATGCAGGTCCTCCAACTAGGCCCAGAGCCACAGGTTCCAGTCTCTAGACCAGGCCTCTTAGGAATCTCTGGCCTATCTATGCAGTCGCTTCCTATTCCTGTGTCTAACTGGAAGGTGCTTGATATGATTTGTATATGGATAGTCCTCCACAAGACCCACATTTTAAAGATGGGGTTCCCTAGATGTGGAGCTAATTGTTGAGGGATGATTAGCTCATGAGGGCACTAACTGTATCAATAGGTTAATCCACTAGTGAATTCACACTGAGCGAGCAACCAAAGCTGGGCTTGGCTGGAGGGAGGAGGTCACTTAGGGATGTGCCTCTGAAGGATGGTTTGTTCCTGATGGCTGTCTCTCTCTCCTCCTGGCCATGAGGTGGACAGTTCTGATCCACCACATCCTTCCACCCTGACGTTCTTCCTCATCTCAGGCCCAAAACAATGAAACTAGCCAGCAATGGACCGACGCCTGAGACAGGATCCCAATGACTCCACCTTTAAGTTATTCCTGAGATACTTGCCACAGCAATGAGATACTGACTAATGTCCCCAGGCAGATCTAGTTCCTCAGATGGGCCCCTCCCCCTCCCCATGCATAGGGACAGCCCCCTTCCCATCTGACAGGTCAGACCATTGGGTTGAACAACTACAGTTCTTACCAGGTCCCTTAGCTTTACTTGTGCTGCCATCACTCCAGGCTACCCACCCCTCACCAGCATGATGCTGACTGCCTCTGACTTGATCTCAAGCAATCCCTCTAGTCTCCCTGTAAGATGTGTACACAGTGGCCCAGGCCTGACCGGCCAGCACCTTTTTCAAACTCTTCAGTGTCAACCCACTGTTTTTAACCATGACCCTGTGGGGTTCTGACCCTCCTCCCCTACCTCACTCCCAAGCACACTAGGGCTCAGCCACACATTGCTGTATGCTGGCCTCTCTGCTGAACTGCCTCCCACCCCAACTTCTGTGCCTGCATTCATCACTCCCAGCTCACTTCTCCTTAGGGACGTGCTCAAGTGAGTGTCCAGTGCTCTTACAGGGGCAAGCCTCCTGCTGGGGTGGCCACAGGGTGTGACTGTGGCTGTCTCAGAGCACAGTCCTTGTTTGTTTTGCTCCTCTGGCATCAGGAGGCCAGCTGTGACACCCAAGTACATCCCTCTGAATGAGAGACTGTGCAACAGATATGCACAGACAACTCTAGCACTGAGGGGCAGCCAACCTTTCTATCCCTCCACAGAAGGCCTGTTCTCCCCACTAACTGTAAAACTTAAAACACCCCAAACTAACCACAACTAGTCTGGCAGGAAGGCTCCAAGCAGGAGTCAGCAAACGTAAAACTATTTTCTAAGATAACCCACAGGAAAGACAGTCAAGCAATCTCTATTAGGTCCCTTGTCCCAGCAGAGAACAGTGATAAGGAAAGCTGGCTCTGAGCTGTCCCTGTGAAGACGCTGTGTTCTGGGATGAAGCACATCCTTTCACAGGTCTGCCCTTCTCTGTAAGGAACAGGCTTGCTGTTTTGCCTGTAGGCTGCTTTCAAGGTCTCCCGAGACAAGTATAGAGTATAGGTCTAGATTCATTTGCTCAGCCAGAACCATGGGTGCAGCTCCACAGACCAACTCATGAGGCAGAGAAGGGTGAGCACCCAGGTCTTCCTCCTTGGCCACACAGGCCTGAGAAACAGCAGGTCACCACCTATACCAGTCTGCCCCTTCTTCATGGCACTAGCTCACTTAAGCCAGGTCAGTAGGTATTCTCATCATCTCAGAAGCAAGGCACCAAGGAACTAAACCACTAAAAGACTCAAAGGTTCCCACAAATCATGATGCATTTCAATGATCAACACAATACAATGTTCAGCTGCTGTTGCTACAAGGTGAGCTCCCTCCTGGAAACACTACAAAACTTATTAACAAAGAGCAATCTGCAGGGAGCTGAAGTGATGGCTCAGCAGTAAAGAACACATACTGCTCCTACAGAAGATCTGAGTTTGGTTCCCAGTGCCATGACAGGCACCTCCAACCCTCCATCCAGGGAATCTGGTGCTGCCTTCTAACTTTCATTGGTACTTATACCCATGCATGTGCATGTGAGTGCTCATACCCACGCTCACACACACGTGCGCGCGCACGCACACATACATACACACACACACACACATACATACACACACACATGCGCTCGCACACACACACACATACATACACACACACATGCGCTCGCACACACACACACATACATACACACATGCACGCACACACACACACAAATAAATAAATCTATTTTTAACGCAGAAGGCAGAGGCAGGTGGATCTTTGTGAGTTTGAGGCTGGCCTGGTCTACAGAGTGAGTTCCAAGACAGCCAAAGATACACACACAAGAAACCCTGCATCAAATAACAAAAACAAAACAAAAAAATGTATTTTTGAAAGTTGATTTTATTATTTTGTGTGCATGGATGTTTTGCCTGAATGTCTGAGCACCATGAGAGGACAGAACCCCACAGCAGATCCCCTAGGACTGTAGTCACAAATGGCTGTGAGCCACCATGTAGGTGCTAGGGGTCAAACCCAAGTCCTCTAGAAGAGCAGCCTGTGGCCTTAACCACTGAGCTATTGAGTCCCCTCTGTTTGGGGATATGTTTTTGGTTTGTTTGGCTGGTGTTTTTGGGTTTTTGTTGTTGTTGTTGTTGAGACTTGGTTTTTCTGTGTAGCCATGGCTGTCCCGGAACTTACTCTGTAGACCAGGCTGGCCTCGAACTCAGAAATCCATTTTGTTTTGTTTTTTTAAGAGCAATCTGCAGAGGTTATGAGCCTTGCCAGCTCAGTTTTTATGAACTATATCACTTGCAGACAAAGTTCCTAAACCAGACACTAGGATTTGTATTTCAATTAATTACTACTCTATTTATTTTTGGATCTTGAGATAAAAAGTTTTTCCATAGAACCTTGGCTGGTCCAGAACTCACTCTGTAAATCAAGCTGAACTCAAATACAACAACCTCCTGTCTCTGCATCTCGAGTGTTGGGATCCCAGCTGTGCACCCTGATGCCTGATTGATCACACATGTCATTTCTAAGACAGAAGCTCAATAAATAGCAGAGCATGGCTTCCAACTCATGGTCCTCCTGCCTCAGCTTCCAGAATGCTGGGATTACAGGTATGTGCCACATTAGGCAAGTAGCAATATTTTTAATATTTTTCAGATTTCACACTTAAGGTTCTTCCCAACAGTGACAAGAGGTTTTTGTTTCAAAGGATTCTGTGCTATGAATAGGTCGTCACGCATACTAGACAAACTCTCCGCACTGAGT
>CM052701.1:11904281-11921755 GCA_028551405.1 Uromys caudimaculatus
GCCCCCCCCCCCCCCCCCCCCCCCCCCCCCCGCTCCTCGCACACCAGTTGGTTTCACCCGCAGTGTGCTGTTCCAACAGCTCAATGGATGGCCACCCATGGCCCACAAGCTTCTGAACTCTGATATCAAACAGAGAGCAGCACACCTGAGGCTGGACTTCATCCTCCACAGCTTAGATAAGTGAGAGCTGCAGCCTCGTTTGCCCACTCACTGTGTAGCTGTGGGCAAACTACTCTCTTTGTTTCCCACTGTAAGAGTACCCCGAACAGTCATCAATCCAGGAGCTGGGGGACAGAGCTCAGGGCTGCTGATGCAGATAACACACATCAGAAAAACCTAGCTCAGTGATGCTCCTCTGAAACCATCTCCCAGCACAGCAGAGGAAAATATGGGGAAAAAAAATCTTTTTGACCAGAAGGTTTCCAATTAACTTAGAATTCAACTACAGAAAACAGTCTCTTCACCGAAACTTCACCAGAGTACAATGACTGTTTTCAAAGGCTTCGTGGAGTCCTAACCAGGACTCCAATGACATACTGGCTCCATCATCACTGACGAGTGACCCCTGGCTAGCTTGTTCAACTCTTAGGCCTTAATGGAGGTGATAATAATAGTAAGGTCCAAACTAAAGCTCACAGTGGCATTGTGCCTGGAATCCAGAAACTTAGTACACAGCAGATATTGTATAGATGCTATATGACATGAAGCCACAGTCAGTTTCATATGACAAGTAGATACACATTTGTTCTTATACTTTCACGATGGCTGAGCATGACAGCTAACAATTGCAGAACACTTTGGCCCTTTCATATGCTTTGTGCATATTAAATTATTAAATGGATTCTCTCTCTCTCTCTCTCTCTCTCTCTCTCTCTCTCTCACACACACACACACACACACACACACACACACACACACGAGAGGGTCATTAGGTTGATTCAGTTAAACTGTAGACAAAATTTTCCAAATTCAATTTAAAAATACTTAAGACTTTTTATTTTTTACTTTTTTGATTAACCTTCCAAACTCCATACAATTTAAGAACAGAATATAAAGAGACACGGAGAAAGATGGGCCTTAATAAGACAATTACACAAGGAAGATTTTAAGAACGGAATTAAACTACCCAACTGAGGGCTGGAGCTGAGAGGCTGGAGACAATTAACACACTCCAGACTTCATTAAAGGGACAAGAGCTCAACAGTGTCCTTGGGGTGAAACACTTTCAAAGGCTCTTGACTTCTCCTGACTAGGACACCAGCCCTGATTTGGACAGTCACCTACCTGAGCATTTGATACTCAGAAAGATGACTCACCGAGTCACTCCAATCCTGTTCCACCCTGCTCATCACTGCTGTTACAAAAGACAACTCTTGTCTTCATGGCATTTAACAAATCAGCACTGTAAGGAGCACAGCCTTCTGTCACAGAATCTTCTTCTTTTTCTTTCTTTTCTTTTTTTAGAACAGAGTTATTTGTTTTTGTGAATGTTTGTCTACATGTATGCATGTATATCATGTGTGTGCCTGGTGCTCACAGAACCCAAAAGAGGGTGTTAGATCCCCTGGCACTAAGAGTTATAGACTGCTGTGAACCAATTACCACTTAGGTGCTGGGAGTAAACCAAGGTCTTCTACAAGGGCAGTCAGCACTGCTAAAGCTCCTAACTGTTAAGCCAACTCTCCAGTCCCATAATTACACTCTTATTTATTGTATCCACAAACCAAGCAGATCAGTAAGTGACCCTGAAAGACCTACCCAAGGTTAAAAACACAGAATCAGAGTGCTTACAGATTCCGTGGTAATAATCAATGCAGCAAGCATCTGCTGAGCACTCACTTTACCAAGAGTCTGTATATGCCAACTAACTTCATCTTAATGATAACACTGACAAACGTGTACGATTAACTATAAATACAGCAAGTGAAGGCAGGTGATTTGCATCCGGAAGTCTTGAATCCCAGAAGGCTCAGGCTTCTCAAGACCTGAGCTGAAGCCTTGAAGCCCTCCCCCCCTCTCCATATGCTGTAACTGGCTATAACCTGTCACAGACAGTTTCCAGTAAGAACTCTTTGTCAGTCAAGCATTCCAGCTTTCACTGGTTACTTAGAGTTCTTCGAAAAATTAATGACAATCTATACATTATCTTTAAGCACATTATTCTTCTTGGGGTTGGAGATAGTTCAGCATTTAAGGGCACCACTGTTCTTCCGGAGGACCCAGGTTCAATTCCCAGCACCCACACAGCAGCTCACAATGATCTGTCTGTTCTTTAACTTCAGTTCTAAGGGACCTGACACCCTCACACAGACAGACATGCAAGCAAAACACCAATGCACATAAAATAAAACCAAATTATTAAAAAAGCAAAGCAAGGCAAAAAAATAAATAAATAAATAAAATAAAAACAAAAACAAAAAAACCCTCTGCTTTAAAAAAAAAAAAAGAAAAACATATTATACTTCTTATCCACTCCCTCACTTCATCCATTTTTCCTCATTTCCTCCTCCTTTTTGTACTTATATGTGGTATACATGCATGGCACATGTGGGAGTGTACTCAAGTGTTTATGTGTGTATACGCATGTGTGCATGGAGGCCCAAAGTTGATGCTGGATGTCTTTCTTGATTGCTCTCCACTTATCCAAGGTAGTGTCTTTCTCTAAACTGGAGCTTACCAATTCAGCTAGCTGGCTAGCCAGCTTACCCCAAGAACCCTTTATCTCTGCCTCCCAAGTACTTGTGATATAGGCAGCCACCATACATGCTTGGCTTATAAATACAAATGGGTTCTGGGGAGCCGAACTCTGATCCTCACATTTCTGCTGTGAGTACTTTATCCACTGAGCTACCTTTCTGGCCCCAGGAATTCCTCTTGGTAAATGAGGTTACTGAGGTACAGGGTAAGGGGGCACAGGTACTCTGCAGTGTTTTTACTGTTCAGAAATAAAAGCAAGACTTTTCACTTAACTAAGCACATACCTACTATCTTAAATGATAGCTCCTTCAAACCAGGCCTGGGTGTGAACTCCCTAATCACGGATAACAAGCTATCCTCCAACTTCACATAACCTAGAGCGAAGTTACTTCCCGTCATGGCCATTACTTACACACATGCATTATGCAGTAAGTATGCATGCTCACACATGAGAACACTTGTGTATAAATATATAATTCAAATGTGCATTTCTACAGCCTAAATTGGAAAAAAATCTAATAATATATCAGTGTTATGGCCCACATGACAATTTTATAAGTAGATCCCTGCAATGTGATATTTGATGCTAAAAATTTCTGAAAAAGAAATTAAAACTTAAGGTATTATGACAAGAATGGAGTCTAGGAGGGTTTCAACCTGAGGCTTATGCCTCACAGCTGCTTTCCTGATGCGTACCCTATATTCCTGATAGAACAAAACCCAACTCTATGGCCCCGGTTTTCAAAACAGAAAAGCTTTAAACATTTAGGTCTCAGTGAATCCCTTCTACAGACCCTGAATTTCACAAGATTAGCTGCTTCTGGATTACACAGGCCTCAAGCACCTCCCTATCGACAACAGTTTCTGACCCTAAGGGGCTCTCAAATGCTTCCCACACGAGGCTCGAACCTTATTCACTGGGAAGTGCAAAGATCACAAATCCTTTCTGAGGTCTCAAGTGAATGCTCTCCTGCACCCATGGAGAAGAGCGACTAACAGAAACACAGTCCTTCTGGTTACTCAACTTTTTAGGACAACGGACCTTTTAAGCAAATCTCATGGATTGCACAGGTTGGTGAATTAGCAGGGAGACAGCTCTGGTCAAATGTCCTGGTGCTCTCCACCCACAACTTTTTTTCTCTTGAACCGCCACACGGTGGACATTTCTTACCTTTCAGAACCGGGCTCAAATGTCACATTTTCAGAAAGGACTACTTTCCTGACCATCCAACCTAAAGCAGATCTCAGGTCCTCGGCGTCACTTCTTGCTTTTTTATTCTGACAGCAGTACTTATTAGTATTGTTTTGTCTACTCTATCAGACCATAAGATCCACAGGGACAAACAAGGACTCCATTTCTCCTTCATGCCATCTCCTCAGTGCCTGCTACACAGGCTCTTGATAAGTAACTAAAGATAGGAGACTGATGTTGGTGTCAACTCCCGAGCTTTTACCTAGTTAGGAGCTAGAGACTTCTCTCTTTCCATAATCCATGGATCCATTCAACCAGCAAATATTTACTGAGCAACTATTGTGTGCCAAGCACTGTCATAGATGCACAGGATACCGCATTGAATAAATCAGACAAGTATCTTTGCTCTGCAGAACCTTTATTTTAGGGACCCGCCCTAAAATGAGTAGAAGTCTTACACACTGTCCAATGCCTGAAATATAGATCACCCTACATCCCTTCGAGGTGAAGCGCTCTCGGAGCCCGAATGTTCTCCAGCGAGACACTTCCAAAACAAGCCTCCGGGGTTCCTCAACACCAACTGGGCAGCTCTCTAACCTGCTCTGATCGCTCACGTGGGAGAACCCCAACCAGCACAGTCGAGATAAAGGAAAAACTTAAGAGCAAGAGCTATTGCTTCAGAAGACTTGGAGATGGTGAGGAGAGGAACCAGGAAACGGGACAAGAAGTCGTGGCAAGGGCCCTAGGCAGGGAGGCTAGAAAACCAGCCGTGGCTGTCACCAACTTGCTAGGTGACCTTGGGCCAGTCTCGGCCGCCCCAACAGCAGCTCCCACGGGGGCAGTAAGCGGAAGAGGACGGGAGGGTGGGAGTCAGGTTGGGAGAAGCGGAGGGCAGCAGGCCCGAGGGTAACGGCCGGCGTGGGGAAGCCGGCGCGGGCCAGACCCGGGCGGCTCACTCACCGAGCGCCACCTGGCAGGCCCTACGCAGCTGGGAGTGCTGGGGCCGCTTCACCTCCTTGTCAGCTAGGATCTTTTCCAGGGCCCGGGACACGAACATGCTCTTGGTCTGGCTTTCCTGCATGGCCCCGGCCTGCGGGGGCCGGCAACCCCGCGAGCCGGCGGTGCGAGCGAGCAGAAGAGCGAGGCTGAGGGCCCGGCGTCCCGGCCGGCACCGGCCGCGTCCGTGCGCGCCGCCCTGTCAGGAAGAGACGCCCCGGCCCCACGGCGCCGCCATGTTGCAACGCGTCACGTGACCACGTGACTGGTGGTGTTGCTACGTCTCCTAAGCGTCAGTCGACCCTGTGACCCCAGGGGCGGGGCCGGCTTGGAGGCGGGACCAGAATGGGGGTGGAGCTCTGTGGGTGTGGCGGGTGGGAGGGGCGGTGGATCTGTTGTGGGCGTGATCTGTGTATTTGGGGCGGGGCCTACACGAGAAGGGCTGGTCGGGGTTTGTCCAAGTAGTATAGCCGGACCAGGTAGGGAGAGTGATGGTCACTGAGGAAGACTATGAAGGAAAAGAAAATGGAGGTCAAAGTGGGCAGTCCTGAAGGAAAGGTGCAGGTGACCAGAGGTAGGAAGAGAGGTGACTAAGAGCGTGCGACAGATATGCTGAGAAAAGCGAATGAGGGAAGGAGTAAATGGAAAAGAAAAAATCGTAAAAAGATTTAGAGTAATAGTAGGCGAGAGGAGAGAGATGAGCAAAAGGAAGAGAATGGAATGAGAGAAGTGACAGAGAGTAGGGACAGTGAAGAGAAAGGAGAAGCCAGGAGGCTGAGAATAGAAAGATGGTCCAAAGCAGGAAGGGCAGAGAAATCAGGGGAGGGAAGGAGGCTCAGAGAAGTAGAACCAGGGCTGAGGATGAAGGCAAGAGGCAAAGAAGAGGAGGGGAGGGGAGAGGAGGGGAGTGGAAGGATGGGGAGGGGAGGAGGGGAGGTGGAGGGGAGGAGGGGAGGGGGAGGGGAGGGGAGAGGGGAGGGGGAGGGGAGGGGAGAGGCGAGGAAGGCCGGAAGGTATATTCACATTGTCCACCCCTTCTGGATTTGCATCTCTGACAGCAAACCACACCAGCCCTGCACCAGCCTTAGACACCCACACAGTCTTGCTGCCACAGGAGCGATAGCTCCTGGGCGGCCAGTTTGTGAGCAGTAATCCTCTGTCTCTGCCTCTCAAGTGTTGGCATGCTCTGTATACAGCTCTTGTGGAGTTTTACTTGCTTGTTTGTTTTGGTTTTTTGTTGTTTTGATACATGCCTTGATATGTATCCCAGGCTGGCCTTGACCTTGAACTCAATGTCCCCTCTGGTTTCAGCCAGAGGGACAAGGGACTGAGGTGCATATTTTACATACCAAAGACCACCTGGCCTCCAGGTTCTCCCAGCATCCCTCAGTCCCTACCTGGTATCCCCTGCCCCCAACCCTGAACTTACCAGTGAACTCACCTGAGAGCACCTCCCCAGTAGACCTTTAATATAATCTTATCTGTCTTGAATTGGCTCATTTCACCAGCGGAGAAATAACTTATCACCCTCCCCAGCTGGGATGGTGGGAGTATACCACCACCCCTGAACATCTGCTTCCTAAGTGCCGGTCTTTGGTGATGCTGCCAAGGACTCCCCTTCTTCCTGGTCTGTTTTCATCAGCCTGTGTGGAGGGCAAGACAGGAGAAGAAACCTACTCAGGTGGCCAGTGTGGCATGGCCTGTACACGAGTGGAAGACAGGGGGCCTGACTCCAGGGCCACTTCCACTCCTCGGCACCACAGTCCTGTCTTGACAGGACTGATGCCTCACCCCCTGCTTCCTTCAGGGCAGCCTTGATGCTTTGTCTCACAAGCAGACAGTTGTTCCTCGTGGAAACTTTGGGAATGTCCCATGCCACCATGTTCAAGGGCTCAACTCAAATATCCCTTGTCACTGTGTCTCTCCAGCTGATGTTTATAATAGCATTTGCAGACCTTTTGTATTTTCAGTTTGTTGGGCTCTGTCCCGGGAGGTCTAGTCCAGAGCCAGGTGGAACATTTCAAGACTGTAAGTTCCATTGATTACAATGTGACTTTAACACTCCTGTCAGAAAAGGGAGTCTGTTTCTCCATACCCCCACACCTGGGCTAACCTCATAACTGACAGAGTATCTGGTCCCAGAGAGGCCTGGTCCCCTACCTTCCTTTGCTCTCTGGGGCTACTGTGTGCTTCTCGGAAGAGTGCCAGAACAAAGAGGACATAGAGAGAACCCAGGTCTCGAAGCCGTAGCCCGTTCTCAGCCAACAGACCAGGGGAATACAGCAGCATGATACACACTAGTGAGAGCAGCAGACTTGCTTAGAAAACCCATCCATCAGAGGGGAACGACAAACCCTTCTTTTAAGTCATGATAGCTTGGGAGTGCTTGTTACACAGCAGTCCATCACTGGAATCTTTTAATCTTTGTGCACTGAACGAATGAAGGAAGGAAGGAATGTATGAAATCCTCAAAGGACAGTGCAGTCGTTCAAGTGATACTTTGAACCACATGTCCTTCAGGGAGGTCAGACTGAGGCATTTAGGGGCCACTGCAGGGACACAAAAGGCAAACAAGCTTTACACTCTTAACTGCTTTCAACAGCTTTGTCATAAGACACCAGGGAGGGTCACAGGCCCTTTACAAAGTAGGGTCCCCCGTGATTAAACCAAACAAAATGAGTGGGAATCAAGACTGAGCCCCGAGGACTGAGAAACCTTTCCATACAATGTCCTTTAAGTCTCCAGATCAGCCCCGGGAGCACACAGACAAACTCTCAAACAAAAATCACCTCTGTCAGTTGACCTGTCATTCATTTGGGAGTTCACACAGTGTCCAATACATAACGAGCCTCCCGGTAGCAGCGCCCTCACAATGACACTGCTGACGCGTGCTAGAACAGTTGCCTGGTTACTTTTGCAGAAACTCGAAGGCCACTTGAGCTACAGTGGTGACTCCTGACTAGACCTGCGAGGATCTGACAGGTGCCTGTGATGGAACAAAGCGCTGGGTAGCTCTGTCTTTAAAACACATCTGCCCCCATTAACTACCTCAACCATTGAGCCAGACTCTACTCAGCCTATATGAAGACTCATCCATAGGTTGGGAAGTTTTATCCAAGACAATAACCCAGGGTAAACTTGACCCATTGTCCCCTGGAGCCAACATGTGATTCTTCTGTCTCACCCTTGGCAATTCAAATAACCCTAGTCCTTTAGCCTTGCTGTAAGGCCCAGACTCAGCCACGAGGCCTAGACCTGCAAGATGAGAGCTACAAAAGCAATGTGGCAGTTCTCGAGCCCTCTTAGTCCACCAAGTACAAGGCCAAGGCCAATGTTTGTGGACAAGAACATCTCTTTATCTTTGAGACAGGGTCTCCTTATAGCTCAGGTTAGCCTTGAACTTCCGATTCTCTTGCCTCTTCCTCTATCATGATAGGATTACAGGCATATACTATTGTGCCTTGCCTATGTGGTTCTGGAGATCAAGTCCAGACTTTCATGGATACTCGGCAAGTGCTCTACAGGTTGAGCCACGTCCCCAGTCCGAGAAGAATGTGAATAATAAATGGACAATTATCAAACTTTAACCCTGCTCCCCTCGAGAAAATAAACAAAAATCTGCAATTTACTGGGGCTGGAGAGATGGTTCAATGGTTAAAAGCACTGACTGCTTTTCCAAAGGTCCCGAGTTCAATTCCCAGTCACCACATGTCAGCTCACAGCCATCTGTAATGGGATCTGATGCCCTCTTCTGGCATGCAGGCATACATGAGCATAGTGAGGCACTTACATATATTAATAAATCTTAAAACAAACACACAAACCCTGCTGTTCCCTCTGTCAGCTAGGTGGCTGGACATCTCTGGCTCCCTCTGCCTGAGTCAACATAAAGGAACCTGGCCTGTTTCACCTTGGTCTCCTTTCTCCTGTTTCCACACCATAAGATCTGCAATCCACTATGAAAACCATGCCACTCCTCTACTTAAACCTAGAGGTGGCTCCCTGTTCACTGTGACGCTGACTCTATATTGTTCTATGGTAACAAGCTCGCACTGGCCCTGCAAGCTCTCAGACCTCATCCCCCATGTTGGATGCTCGGGCTGCTCTAGACTCCTTCATGTTCCTTTAACTAACGGTTCATGAGTCAGGCAGTAATGATGCATGCCTTTAATCCTAGCACTCGGGAGGCAGAGGGAGGTGGATCTCTGTGAATTCAAGGCCAGTCTGGTCTACAGAATGAGTTCCAGAAGAATCAGGGCTACAGAAACCTATCTCAAAAAACAAAACAAAGCTGGCAGTGGTGTTGCATGCCTTTAATCTCAGCACTTGGGAGGCAGAGGCAGGCGGATTTCTGAGTTCGAGGTCAACTTGGTCTACAGAGTGAGTTCCAGGACAACCAGGGCTACACAGAGAAACCCTGTCTTGAAAAACAAACAAACAAACAAACAAAAAAAAGTTTTAGCTTCTGTGCTCCTTGCCTCTTGTGTTTCTCTGTGAAGGCCAGGACCCCCAGGGGTGTTTTGCTAGGATTTGAACTCAGGACCTTCGGAAGAGCAGTCAGTGCTCTTAACCGCTGAGCCCTATCTCCAGCCCCTCCCAGGGGTGTTTTGAAGTTTGGGAGTGGGGTAAAAGGTAGGGATTATAGGTGCCTGGCAAGTGATAAGCCAGTTACACCCTCAGTCCTTGTTTACTTTTTATTTTGAGATAGGTTCTCATTAAATTAATTTAGCTTTGAATGCGAGGCCAGTCTGGAGTTGTGATGTCCTGTCTCAGCTTCTTGAGCAGCTGGGGCTGTAGGCCTATGCCATGGCTTGCATTTCGCAACTGCGTTGGGGAACTGTGTTGGAAGAATTTTTTTTTTTTTTTTGGTTTTTTGAGATAGGGTTTCTCTGTGTAGCCCTGGCTGTCCTGGAACTCACTCTGTAGACCAGGCTGGCCTCAAACTCAGAAATCCACCTGCCTCTGCCTCCCAAGTGCTGGGACTAAAGGCGTGCGCCATCACTGTACAATGTAGTCAGACACACCAGAAGAGGGCATCGGATCCCATTATAGATGGTTGTGAGCCAACATGTGGTTGCTGGAAATTGAACAAAATGGGGGACTCCCTTTACCAGGAGAGTTTCTCCTTCTCTGACCTTGTCTGGGGAGCCTGAAACCTCTGTATCCTCTACCTGTGGAATGTCACGTAGCCTTGGTGAAATTACAGAACCAACTCCCTTCCCCTCCATAAGAAGCCCTTTTAGCAAGCCCCTGAGACTCCTGGGATGCCTCCACAAGCTAATGAGGCATCTCAGTACCCTAACCTTCAGCCAATGACCTTTGCCCTCCCTGGATAGTCCTACTCCCTTCCCTAAAGCTATATAACCCCTGGTTCACCCCAAATAAAGTCTATGTGTACAAGCCTACCCCCAATGAAGAAATATGCAGAAGCTAAGATCATATCAGAGAGCTGTTTCCTTGATGATTACTGGATAAGGAGGCCTTTGCCTAAAAGAGCTGTAACAAACAGGAAGATCCTCAGAAAAGCCCTTCTCCCCACCACCCTCTCTCCCCTGGCCCTCACTCTCAGCTGGACCTGGATCCTGCAGAACCAGAACTCCACCTGTTCAGGACTCCGATTCATCCTTCCAGGCCAGTGTGCAGGGGCATGGTATCTGGACACCCTGAGAGGGAAGGCGCTGAGGACTCAGAACCACAGCCGGACCTCAAAGCAGGTACCACGCAAGACTGGCAGGGTTGCAGCTGCAGCAGGTGTAACCGTGCCTGTCTGTTGACTTAAAATGAGTAAATTAAACACTGCTTTCTTTTGGCTCATCTTTTTAAAGTCATTATCATTTATTAAAACGATGAGTATAAGATGATATTATCTATGAGTTTCTTTTCAAAATAGTTACTGGAGGCCTTTGGTTACAGATATGTGTACTACCCACTGAGATTGTAAGCATGTCTCTGCCCCTTCCTGCCATGCAGTTTCCAGCTCCATGTCACAAAAAGGGGGGCCTCTCCAATGCCTCGTCTGAAGCTCCTCCCTCACCACCTGTCTCCATAGCATCCTGTTTGCTTTTTTTAAAAAAAGATTTATTATTTATAAATTTATTATTATTTATTTATTTACTCATAAGAGTACACTGTCACTGTCTTCAGACACACCAGAAGAGGGCATCAGATCTCATTACAGATGGTTGTGAGCCACCATGTGGTTGCTGGGAATTGAACTCAGGACTTCTAGAAGAGCAGTCAGTGCTCTTAGCCGCTGAGCTGTCTCTCCAGCCCCCCGCCCCCCATTCGCTTTCTTACTTGCAATGCACTTAGTTTGAAAGGATGGTGTCTATCTGCTGTATGTTACCTATTGTTATATGACAAATGATCTGAATACCTAATAGTTTAAAGTGTGTTGGGGGAGGGGGTTGCACCTCTGTGATGCCAGCTACCCAGAATCCAACCAGAAGGAGAGTGAGTTCAAGGCTAGCTTGGGCAACTTGGTTTGATTAAAAAATTAACAATAATAATTGCAATAACAATAACTGGGTATGGTGGTGCATGCCCTTAATCCCAGCACTCAGGAGGCAGAGGCAAATGGATCTCTGAATTTGAGGCCAACCTGATCTACAGAGGGAGTTTCCGAACAGCCAGGGCCATAGAAAGAGAGACCCTGTCTCTAAATAAATAAAGGAATAAATCAACAAATAGAATAAAAACAAAACCAGACGTGTAGCTCACACCTATGACTCTAGCACTCTGGGAGGCTGAGGCAGGAGGAGTGATGTAAGTTTGAGGTTGGCCTGGGCTATATAGCAAGACACTGACTCAAAAAAAATATCCAAATAAAAAAAGGCGTTTGAGGCATTACGGGAAGTTCTCTTGGGAGGGTGAACTCCCAGAAGCCCCGGCCATGGCATATGTACTGGGAGGTCTTAGTCAACCCTCTGTGCATGAAGCTATTGGCATGTGCAAAAGCAAGGGTGAGAGAGAGAGAACAGAGGGAAACAGAAGTGAGTTTTACAACAGCCCTCAAAACCGCTCACTGCAGACTGACTGGGGTAGGTATTCTGGCAACTCACACACGGTAGGTAAGGGCGCTGGCGACGTGCCCTTGAAATGGTGAGCAATACTCACGTTCCAAGCACAATACAGCTTTGTCTTGGTGTACACACAATGGAAGTGGGGTGAATGACCAGTCCAGACACACTGGGGAATGATCAAGTGCTATCTTCAAAGTAATGTTTCCACAATGCGTTTGCTAACTTCCCCCAGGTGTGTGACTTCCATGTCTTTGCCAAAGACACACAGTCAGAACTCTATGCAAGGAATGGCTTCAGGTGATTTATTCAAGGCCAGACGCATGTGGATCTGTGAGTTCAAGGGCAGCCTGGTGTATATAGTGAGTTCCAGGACGGCCAGAGCTACATAGTAGAGAGACCCTGTCTCAAACAAACAAACAAACAAAAATTGGCTTGGAGAGATGGCTCAGTGGTTAAGAGCATTGTCTGCTCTTCCAAAGGACCTGTGTTCAATTCCCAGCACCCATAGGACAGCTCACAACTATCTGTAACTCTAACCCCACGGGATCTGACACCATCACATGAATCATACAATTAAATAAATTATATAAAAAAGAATAAAACCAAACCAAACCCAACCAAACCACCTAGCTATCACAGCTTCTAAACATGCCAGAGCCCGGGCATCACATCATTATTGCAAGAACGATTAAGTAATAGTGTCAGTGTCTGCTCTCGTGTTCTTCCTGAGTAATAGAAACTCCAGTTTTCTGCTCAGTCACCTGGTATAAGAATCCCTCTTTTCAGATTCTCAGCCAGGTTGTTGCCAGATGATTCAGCTGGCAGACTGGGTGTTTGTAGGTGCCCTATACTCTTCAGTTCTGCAGACTGGAATGCAGACTTAAGGCTAGAGCTCCAGCAGCAAGTCTTTAAAAGATTTAATTTTTAATTGTATGTTTCTGTGTATGTGAGTGCAAGTGCCATGGAGTCCAGAAGAGGGCGCCAGATCCCCCGGAGCTAGAGTTACATCAGCTATGAGCTGCCCAGTGTGGGTGCTGGGAACTGAACTTGGGTCCTCTGAACAGCAGTACACCATCTGTCCAGCTCTAGAAGCATTTTTTTAAAAAGCATATTTTAAAATTTACTCTTGGCGATTTCACACATGTATGTTGTTTTAGCCAGGGTTACTATTTCTGTGATGAGTCACCATGACCAAAAGCACGTTGGGGAGGAAAGGGTTTATTTCTACTACACGTCCACATCGCTGTTCATCTCCGAAGGAAATCAGGACAGGAACTCAAGCAAGGCAGGAATCTGGAGGCAGGAGCTGATGCAGAGGCCACGGATGGGTGCTGCTCAACTGCCTTGCTCAACAAGCTGTTAGAACCCAAGGCCACCACCCCAGGATTGCACCACCCACAATGGGCTGGCCTTCCCACATCAATCACTAAGAAAATACCCCACAGGCTTGCCTACAGTCCAGTGTTATGGAAGCATTTTCTCGTTGCGTTTCCTTCCTGAGATGACATAAAACTAGCCAGCACTTACATAACGTATCTAATTATACCCATCCCTAATTCCCTCCATGTCCCCCTCCGACTTTTTCTTTCTCTCCACCGAGCTCCATCAGTGCAGTCTCCTGGAATCTTGACTGCTCTGGTTGGCTTCATCTTGTGCCAGTGACCAAAACTCCAGCAACAAGATGAAGCCAACTAGAGCAGTCAAGATTTAACTGAGGAAGAAGACCTATGCAAATGTTGCTGGCACCGTTCGATTATCTGTAAGGAAGAGGGCTAGCTGAGCACACGACTCCATCTCTGTTCCCAGCCATCTACAGAGGCCTCTCACCTTTAGAGCTTGCTCCTTCCCACCACCAACTGCATCCTCTCCACCTCTGAGACAAATGAACCCTTCTATTGTTAGACCGACAAGAAAACATTTTTCTTTCCTTCTTTTCTCCCTCTCTCTTCCTGAACGGACTAAATATGTAAATGAGTTTCAGATAAACACATACATTTTGTTAATAGGGGTTAGGTTTGCTGAATAGGAAAGCCAGGTGGATGCTGAGAGGCACATCTCAGCTCTCACATCAGACAGAATCCAGCATCTTTCTTTGTTTTTCTCCCTTTTGCAGCTGATCAGTAGCGGGGTTGCCCCTAGGATCTCCCGGGCCCCTGCTCTCCTGAGTAGTGTCTCCCTGTGGCAAGGCAGCCAGTCCTGAAGGTCTGGTGTCTGGATGTACGCCCGACTTCCCAGCAGCCTGTCTGCTCCCTCCCCCAGCAGACTCTCCTTATTCTCCTGCCACCGTGCTGGACAGCAGCCTACCTGTATCCCTGGGTGTCCGTCCCTGCATCAGCTCTGCTGCCCTCCCCACACCTTCAAACGGTGTTTTGTTTTCCTGGGACAGGGTCTCTCTATGTAGCCCTGGCTGTCCTGAACTCCCTCTGTAGACCAGGCTGGGCTTGAACTCACAGAGATATGCCTGCCTCTGCCTCATAAGTGCTGGGATTAAACACATGCCTCACCACCGCCCAGCTGAGAGATTTTAAAATAATGCATATTTGTGTGTCTGTGTATTGGTATGTACATGTGAACACGGGTGTCAGTGGTGTCCAAGGGATGGTGGATGCCCTGGAGTTGGGGTCACAGGTGGTTATGAGCTATCCAATTGTGGGGACAGGAACTAAGGTCCTCAGCAAGAGCAGTACATGCTCTTAATGGGCAAGACATTTCCCCAGCGTATTTTTTAGTATGTACACATACCCCTCCATGCCTACTGGGGTTCAGAGCAGGTTCAAAGCAACAGCATTACTGTGACTAGACTTGAGGATTCTCTTCAAGGTAAGAGTTATGTCTGGTTTCACCACCCACCGGTTTACCACCTCATCCATCTCAGCTGTCTTGTACCTACCGGTCTGTGTGCCCAGTTATACCAAAGACATGTTCAGTGTAGGTATTGCAGACTCCATAGAAGCCAGAGGTCATAATGTGGTTTTTGTTTTGTTAGGGCCTCTGCAGATGACTATGACTCTAACAGCTGAAGCAGTTCCTGCATACGATGTGTGTGTGTGGGGGTGTTAAACGTCCATTGGTATTTTGCCTGTACATCCATGTGAAGGTGTCAGATTCCCTGGAACAGGAGTTGCAGACAGTTGTGAGCTGCCATGTGGTGCTGGGAAGTGAATCCAGGTCCTCTGGAAGAGCAGCCAGTGCTCTTAACCGGAGCCATCTCTGCAGCCTTGGGAGGTAGATTTCTTAAGAAAGTGTGATGGGTGTAAGCAAACCAGGGGACATAGGAGAAGCTGGCTTCTGAAGGGAACGCTGGACTCAGGCCTGAGATTGTATCTTCATGTGAACACTGCCCTAAGCAACGTCAGCCTTCCAGCCCATCTACAAGCAGTCACTCCCTGGTGAGCACCAAACCCCAGTCTTCGCTGACATCCTGAATGGAATACATCACTGGCAACAGACTGCTGGTACCAGGACTGTAGGAGCTACAGGTCCTCTCTGGTCTGCTAAGTTATGTCCCAGCCTCTAGGTTTGGAGTTCAGCTCTGCCATACAAGTCTGCAGGAAGCTTTGCGGCCCGATCCCCAGTCCCAACATACCCACGCAGAACTTCCTCCTGCTCTCTAAAAACCTTCTTGAAGACACCTGTCCTGGCTTTTTAATCCCCTTTGGAGCCTGAAAAAAAAGCCCGAAGGAAGACTGTTTCCTGCATCTCAGATTCCCTTGGACTGGGGTACCATCCACTTCCCTCCACTCTCCATCGACTGTAGTCTACGAAGTCATTCCTGGGTTGGTTTTCCCACTTCATGGTATCCTAGGGGAAAGCACACCCACAAGCTATGTTTTTGTAAACCTCAACTCTGTTACACTTTAATTTTCCACTGAGGAATATCGTTATTGGCTAAAATGTTTAGACAGGCGGGAGGGAGGGCTCAGTGGCTAAGAGCACTGGCTGCTCTTCCAGAGGTCCTGAGTTCAACTCCTAAACATGGTGGCTCACAAGAATTTGTAATGGGATCTGATTCCCTCTCCTAGAGTGCAAGTATACATGCAGAAAGAGTACTCACATACATAAAATAAATAAATTGGGGGAAAAAAAAAGAACACGCGCTGCTTTCCCACAGGGCCAGAGTGTTTCTCAGCACCCACACTGGACAGCTCACATCTGATTGTAACTTGGGCTACACGGGTTCTGGTGCCCTCTTAAGGCACCTGCATATCTGCATAGACACACATAAAATAAGTATTAAAAAATGTCTTAGCTAAGCAGTTGTGGTACATGCCTTTAATTCCAGCACTCAGGAGGCAGAGGCAGGCAGATTTCTGAGTTCGAGGCCATCCTGGTCTACAGAGTGAGTTCCAGGACAGCCAGGGCTACACAGAGAAACCATGTCTCAAAAAACAAACAAACAAAAACAGAAAGAAAGAAAAGAGAAAAATGTATAGGAGGCTGAAGAGATGGCTCAGCAGTTAACAACCATGCTTCTCTGGCAAATTACAGGACATATACACTAGGCACTCCTGCTGCCTCTGCAACCCTGCTTCAGCAGACTTAGCTCAGTCCCCACCAGCTATCACCCCATGTCCTATCTCCATTCTGCCCATTAGTATAAAAACAGTTTTGTGAGCCAGTGAGATAGCTCAATGGATAAAGGATTTTACAGCCAAGCCTAATCACCTCAATTTAATCCCAGGAATCCATATGGTAGATTCTACAATGTAGAACCAGAGATCTGACTCTCAAAAGTTCTTCTCTGACCTCCATGTACACATTTGCACACACACAAAATAAATATAAGAAGATATAAAAAAATAAATATAATCAGAGTTGTTTTGTTTCTTACAGAATCAGTGCAAAGTCAGGTATGGTGGCTTATAACCTACTCCCAGCAAGTTGAGGCAGGATGTTGCCATAAATTCAAGGCTAGCCTGGGCTACCCACCCAGTTCTGCCTAGAATAAACCTCATGCACATGAAGTCCCTGAGAACAGTGAGCCATGGATGGTGGTGGCCCAGCATGATCACAGAGCACTTAACGACCACATGCTCTGCTGAGGTCCAGCCTCGTCCACAGCATCCTTCACTGTGAGCTCCACTACCCGACCATGGACCGCTTCCGCCCTCTCAGGCGCACCTCGTCTAACTTCTTCAGCACTGGACTGGACTTCTTGGATGAGGCACCATAACTCTTCAGAAAGGCTTCAAACACAGCCTCCGTGTGGGGGTGCGTGCTGAGGAAGGCCTTCTCCAGGACATAGAGGTCAACGCCTTTATCTTCTGGCAGTCCTGAAACAAAACTCAGCCCGAAGTCAATGAGCACGATGTGCAGCTGCTCCAGGGGCCGTTTCAGGAGCATGTTGGAGGTGGTGAGGTCCCCGTGAATGAGGTCCTCGTCATGCATCCTGGCCAGAACCTGCCCGATCCTCCTGGCCAAGTCCAAGAGGCACCCGGGGTCTTTCTCAGTCTCCATAGTGGATTGAATATAATCTCGAACAGTCACCGAGTCTTGGATTTCTTCCATATATAAGCAGTTAGAAGCATAGTCCACAAAGAAGACGACGGGGGCAGCTATCCCTGAAA
>CM052701.1:11922255-11933461 GCA_028551405.1 Uromys caudimaculatus
ATGAGGTCCTCGTCATGCATCCTGGCCAGAACCTGCCCGATCCTCCTGGCCAAGTCCAAGAGGCACCCGGGGTCTTTCTCAGTCTCCATAGTGGATTGAATATAATCTCGAACAGTCACCGAGTCTTGGATTTCTTCCATATATAAGCAGTTAGAAGCATAGTCCACAAAGAAGACGACGGGGGCAGCTATCCCTGAAACAGACACACATGGTTAGCGAGCGTGTTCTGCATGAAGGCGGGCTGCACCTGCACAGTCTAAATCTACTTTGGAACGGGGTTTAGGAATGCTGTGGGAAATGACAGGATTTATCCAGAAGCTTGCCCTGTTAAAGCCCTGCAGGACTGTGGCCTGAGACCAGCCCAGGTTAAGTCTGGCAGTGTCAAAGCTTGCTCCTCCTTTCTCAAGCCTGCTTAGGATTGGAATTCATTGCTACTCCCTAAAAACAAACAAAACAAGAAGCCAGAAGGAAAGCATCCTGCAGTCTGAGCAGTTTCTACCTGACAAAGTCAGCAGGCAAGTGGCTGAGCAGGGTGTCATCTCACAGGCTCATCTTTGTTCTGGAACAGGCAGGTTCAAATCCCAGCTCCTTATTAGTTGTGAAACCTCAAGGTTCCCTTAGCTACTCTATGCCTCAGTCTCCACAACTGTACAGTGGTAACAGTACCTCCAATTAACTCCAGGAGTCTCTCCTGAAGGTCAACCAGGTTCAGGACACTTTCCTAGAAACTGGAGACCTGTCAATGGGCATCAAGGTAGCCTCCATCCCTGTCTGATAAAACTTACAAAAGGTAAAGAAGAATATATGAACACTATTTTATAACTCCATTGCCTCTCTAGGGCAGAAAAGTACAGGCCTGTTCACCGCTGGGTTTTCCCCCTCTCCTGGCACCTATCAACCACTAAGGAGAAAAGCACAGAAGTGTAAAAGCAATGGCCACAGTTCTGAGCCACCAAGTCAGGCCACCAGGTGGCTGTTAAACCTCCAGCCCTTTTCCTGTCTGTGTCTTAGTCTCTCTAGAGGACAAAACTTTTCGTGGGGGTAGCCCACGAAAAAAAATAATAATAAAGCCAGGCAGTGGTGGCGCATGCCTTTAATCCCAGCACTTGGGAGGCAGAGACAGGTGGATTTCTGAGTTCGAGGCCAGCCTGGTCTACAGAGTGAGTTCCAGAGACAGGTGGATTTCTGAGTTCGAGGCCAGCCTGGTCTACAGAGTGAGTTCCAGGACAGCCAGGGCTACACAGAGAAACCCTGTCTCGAAAAACCAAAAATAAATAAATAAATAAATAAATAAATAAATAAATAAATAAATAAATAAATAAATAAATAGACAGACAGATAGATAGATAGATAGATAGATAGATAGATAGATGGGAGTTATGGCAAGCAGATCTCTGAGTTATAGATCAGCCTGGTCTACATAGTGAGGTCCAGGAAAGCCACAGCTACAATGAGACCCCGTCTCAGAAACAAACAAAAACGATTTAATGAAGTCTGACATTTATAGAATGCCATGTCAACATACAAGTCTGTATAAGCCACTCACAACATCCTTGAGATGCGACCTCGACTATGACTTCCGATTATAGCCCAGGAAATTGAGGCAAGGTAACTCACAGAAAGGTAGAATCTGAATACAGAATACAGAAAGGTAGCTGCGGACGCGCGCCTGTCGGGACACCTGCTTAAAATACCTTAAGCGTTGTTATTCCGTCCCGACCCCCGGAACCCGGAGCCCTGTCTGTCCCGTTCCACCAGTCTCCTGGAACCCGGAGCCCCGTCTGTCCGTCCCCACCGGTCTCCCGGAGCCCCGTCTGTCCCGTCCCGACCCCTCTCCCGGAGCCCCGTCTGTCCCGTCCCGACCCCTCTTCCGGAGCCCGTCTGTCCCGTCCCGACCCGTCTCCCGGAGCCCGTCTGTCCCGTCCCGACCCGTCTCCCGGAGCCCCGTCTGTCCCGTCCCGACCCGTTTCCCGGAGCCCCGTCCCGTCCTCCTCACCCACACGGCGGCAGCGGAACAGCGCGCGCGCCTCCTGCACTGTCCGCCGACGGCCGAGCCGCGCCTCCAGCTCCGGGTGCCGGTAGCCCTTAGGGAAGCGGTGCTTCACCACGGCCGCGCGGCCCAGGAAGCGGCCGCGGAAGACGCGAGCCTCGGCGCCCTGCTGCACCAGCTCCAGGCCGCTCAGGAAGAGGCGGCTCCGCTCGCGCGCTGCGGCTAGGGCCTCAGCCTCCGCCTCCGAGGACGCGGCAGCCATACCTTCGGCTCGTTCGGACCCCGACCGCGCCGCTTCCGCTCGCTTCGGAAATCCTCCGGCCTCTTCCGTCACGAACACCGACCCACCCCGTCCCCCCCCCCCCCCCCCAACACACTTCACCCTGCTAGAATGGTTCCGCCTCGCAACCTTTCCGCGCCCAGCAGAGCTTCTCAGATACGACGACTTGGCCCTTCCCGAAGTTCTTCGTCTATCTCTGTGAGGGCTCGGCAAACTTTTAGTCAACAGCTTCTCTCTCTTTGGCTCTCTCAGGAAGCTCGTTGGTGATGCTGAATTTGGGATCCTTTCTGTTGGGGATACTCTGATCCTTTCTACTAGGGTTCTTTTCTATCCTTTACTTTTTTCTTTTTTTAAAAAAAGATTTATTTATTTATTTATTATGTATACAGTGTTCTGTACTGCACGTATGCCTGCAGGCCAGAAGAGGGCACCAGATATCATTATATGATGGTTATGAGCTACCATGTGGTTGCTGGGAATTGAACTCAGGACCTCTGGAAGAACAGACAGTGCTCATAACCACTGAGTCATCTCTCCAGCCCTATCCTTTACTTTTTTTTTTTTTTTTTTTTTTTTTGGTTTTTCGAGACAGGGTTTCTCTGTGTAGCCCTGGCTGTCCTGGAACTCACTGTGTAGACCAGGCTGGCCTCGAACTCAGAATCTCACTGTGTATCTCAGGTTAGCTTTGAACTCGTGATCCTCACGCAACAATCGATAGAAACATACTCTGTACTCCAAGAGGGAATGACAGACTAGGCAAAGTTTTCTACCTGGAGATGCCACCCCAATGCCTGGCATCAGCGTATCAGCAGTGGGCACCATCCCTCAGAGTTCCAGTTTCCTAATCTTCAGAATGATGCTGTCTGATTCTGCTGGCGTTGGAGCTTATCAGAATTAAATAAGAGCCTGAATACAAGATGCGGGTGGACAGAGGCCCTCTTCACATGACTTCTGTGTAGGGTAATAAAAGGGCCAAAGAAAAAACACCCTGACCCTACCTAGACATCAAGCCTAAAACCAGGGCCAAGAAACAGAATCCCACCGATCGCTGAGTTTGCCACAGAAGCCCACCAATTCCTGAGCTAGCCCAAGCTCAGGAGTTGAAATTCCAGCAATCCTCACCCTGAAAATCTTCACCCGGAAAGCTTCCCTCTCCCCAAGAAACTCTTTATAAACCCTGCCTACCGCTCAGTTCCCTGCTGTTTCTGGCTTGAGCAGAGGCAGCCACCCTCCTGGGTTTTTCCCCTCCCAATAAATCTCTTGTGTGAGGTTTGTTGTGCAGTGTGACTTTGTGGTATTCCTTGGCTCCTGATTGGCAGGACACCTCTCAGAGTAGAGCAGTAACACATTCGCCTAGGCAGAGCTTTGCTTAGGAAACCTCCCCCTGCTGGAGCACTGCTGTAACTGCACGGGGGAAAACGCCAGGCAGCGGCCAGAGCAGAGCTGTAACACTTTCATAGGGGAAGCCTTTCCCTTCATAGCTGCAACACTCACTCTGCCCTTCCTATTCCTGGAGCCCTGTTGAAAATACAGAAGAGAAGCCCCTGGGTCTTGGGTTGCTATGGCGCTAGTATCTTGGCTCTGTGGTCCCTGGGTTTTGTTCATACTCATGACAGGTCCCTTTTCATACCTCAGACCCTTTGTGTGGGCAGTACGTGTTTTCCAGCAAAGCACGCCCAGAACCCGTTCCGTTTATATCCCCCAGTGCTCAAGTTTGTAGCTTCATTATCATAATTGTTTGTGTCCACACAGCCATCTCTATGGTGACCAAACCCATCTGAACCTTTGCCTTAGAAATCTACTGTGCAAAGGCGCTGACCAGACCCAGGCTTGATAAACCAGGCTGCGTTTAGCTCTTAAACCAGCTTCAAACGTTTCAATGATTCCCTATTGTGCTAAGGATAAAGACCTAAACCTTAATCAGCCCACATGGCTCTGCAGGGATCTCCTGCATCTCTTATAGACCCTTCTCTCACCAGACTGCTATCTCCTATTCTCTGCAGAGCAGAAGCAGGGTGTTTGAGTACAGAATTCAGTGCAATGAAAGAACTGGGCGAAGGGCCTAGGACTACTGGTCCAGTGATACACTGGGTGGGCATTTTGTATCATTCACAACTGCAGCGGCAGCAAATGACATACTAAAACACCAGGAGACTTATTTTAGACACAGCTACAGGGAAGCTCATGGAAGGCGGTCTTAATTTATATTCAGATGCTCCCCAAGTCCTTCCTCTTTGCCAGCTCTCTCCCCGACAGGGGTTACCTTCTCAGGAGCTGGAACTTGCGGTCTGCATGCCCTTGCCGGGGGCAACCCTCCTGCATCCTATGGTGGTCACACCAAGTCCCTGAACTTACAAGTGGCTTAGATGTTCACATCTCACAATTCTGGAGATCAGAAGTGTGGAGTGAGCCTCCCTGGGGAAAAGTCAGTGCTGTGTCTGTTTCTGGAAGCTCTGGGGGCCCTTTCCTGTTTCCTTGACCTGTTTTTTTTTTTTTTTTTTTTTTTCGAGGCAGGGTGTCTCTGTGTAGCCCTGGCTGTCCTGGAACTCACTCTGTAGACCAGGCTGGCCTCGAACTCAGAAATCCGCCTGCCTCTGCCTCCCAAGTGCTGGGATTAAAGGCGTGCGCCACCACTGTCCAGCTTCCTTGACTTTTTTGGTTTGTAGTACCTGGCAGCCTTTCTAGCATGCAGGAGAAACTCAATAGATTCAGGCTGAGTTAATCACTGAATCTAAGAACAGATGGGCAAAGGAAACATGCCTCCCTGTTGTGAGTCGGGTCCTGTTTACCGGCACACTCACCTGTTCCCCGCTGTTGGTTCACAGATGCATCCCAGGCATGGCTGGTGGGTCTCAACTCTGATGCTTGGTTAGCTCTCTATAGAAAGAGAAATTCTTTATTTTTTCTCCTTTTCCTCCCTCCCCTCCTCCTCCTCCTCTTCCTCCTCCTCCTCCTCCTCTTCTTCCTCTTCCTCTTCCTCCTCCACCCCCCTCCTCTTCTTTTTGTTTGTTTGTTTGAGACAAGGTCTCTGTGTAGCCCTGGCTGATGTGGAACTTGCTATGTAGACTAGGCTAGCTTCAAACTCATAGATATCTGCCTGCCTCTGTCTCCTGAGTGCTGGAATTAAAAGACTGAGCCACCACACTGCGCTGGCCCGTCGATTCCATGGGCCTCTTTTTGTGGTACCTGTTCCTTAGAGAAACACATGTACCTAAATATTTGCACACATACAAACACAAACATATACACAAACACACAAGCAATGACAAATACATACACCAACACACAAGCAAGTCCAAATGCCAACATAGAAACAACACACAAACCAGTCATATACACATGTGAACATTCTCTCACATACAGACTCCCAAAGATACACAAAACAAACTCAGATATGAACAAACACACAAAAATAATACATAGGTACACATACAAATACACAAAACACACTCACAGCACCTGAATAAAAAGGCACAAAATCAGTGGTTGGAGAGATGGCTCGGTGGTTGGGAGCATTGCCTACTCTTCCAGAGGACTAGGACTTGATTTCCAGCACCACATGGTGGCTCACAACTGTCTATAACTCCAGCTTCAGGAAATCCAAATGGGTACTGCATATTCAGGCAAAACACCCAAGCACATAAAATAAACAAATCTTTTAATTAAAAGAAGAAAAAGGCTGAGCAATGGTGGCACACACCTTTAATCCCAACACTTGAGAGGCAGAGGCAGGAGGGTCTCTGTGAATTCAAGACCAGCCTGATCAACAAAGCAAGTTCTAGGACAGTCAGGGCTACACAGAGAAACCGTTTCAAAAACAAAAAAAAAAAACAAAAAAACAAAAAAACAAAAAACAAAAACCAAAAACCAAAAATTAAAATTAACAAAACAACCAAAAACCCTGTCTCAAAAAAGGAAAAAAGGCACATAACATATATAAACAAGGCATGCAAAATCATATATGGATACATAAATATATACAAATCACACAAACACACATAAATGTCAGGAGCCATCAGGGAAAAGCTAAAAACTAGCAGGTGATCTTCCTGAGATGGTTCCACCACAGACTGTCAATGTTAATGACAGATTTGCTTCTGTAGGCAAGACCAAGAAGATTACATTTTAGGAGAGATTCCTGCTATTAATATGCTTTTTCTGTTATTATTAAATTTATATAACAATCACTAGGTATTAGCCCACCCTTTTGAGCAGATCTCTGCAGAACAACGAAGATGTATTTATTGTCTTGTAGTGATGCTATGTAGACAAATAGATGATTTCTCAATTATTAATGATGATTCCATAAGAATTCTTATAATTATATTAGTAATTTTAAGCTCTTTTTATAATAGGACTGCTATTAAATCCTTTCTACTGTCAAAACTGAAATGAGAACTCTGTCAGTCTTCAAGTGTCATGAGTTAGTTGCTTCTGAGATAGCAAGAAGGCATCTACAACTTAGAGCACATTCCAAAAGGTTGTAAATCCATTAACCAAAGGTCATCAAAAGGGAACTAATGATTTACTATAGGTGCAAGGGCAGAAAATAAAATATTGACTGGGTTTATCTATACAAAATGTCACTAATAACTTAGTCACAAAAATTATGGTTTTTAACTTTCAATGAACCTATTGAGTTAGTGACAGATGACGAAGAATGTTTAGCCAGATAATTACTCATAATGGATATGAGTGTAAAATTTCTCTGTTGTAAACTTCTTATTCAATTTATGGTTTGAATTTATGCGCAAACTTGTGATGAACTTTTTACAATGTGATCATGTATTCTGAAAAATGTAAAAGTGCTGAGGACAAAGAGAGGCAGGATCCCCTTTTCTTAGAGAACTGAAGAACTTTTTAGAGAGAAGAACCTTTTAGAAGGACTTTCTTAGAGAACTTTCATAGAAAACTTTTTTAGAAAGAACTTAGAAATAAAGACTAAAATCACTTTTCAAAGTGCCCCTCTTTTCTTCCTGTGACTTCAACTAGCAGGCTGGAAGTTGTAGCCTCTCAGTTTCTTCAGAGATAGAACAAAGACCACTTTACTTAATCCCCTGCTTCTTTAGGATGAGGGGATAAATGCCAGAGACTTCAGTTTCTGGCCTCAGAGGAACACAGAAGGCAGGTCAGCTACAGCAGCAAAGTGACTTAGACTTAAGATAGGTAAACGTGGGCTGGAGAGATGACTCAGTGGTTAAGAGCACTGACTGCTCTTCCAGAGGCCCTGAGTTCAGTTCCCAGCAACCACATGGTGGCTCACAACCATCTGTAATGGGATCTGGAGCCCTCTTCTGGTGCGTCTGAAGATAGCTACAGTGTACTCATGTACATAAAATAAATAAATTTTTAAAAAAATAAAAAGAAATGAAACAGAGTTTAAAGGAAAAAAGATAGGTAAATGTTTTATTATTAAACAGCAACCCTAAATATCTCACAAGACCACATCTCACCCCTGCTGACGGTCTTCCCAACCTGCTACCTCAAGAGAGAATCAAGACTAAATAAGAACTGCCAGCCTGGCCCCCAGCACATAAAATCAAAAAACCTACACAATCACACAGAATCACACAATACCTACAATCACAAAACTTACAAACAAGACACACAAACACATGCATAAACACAACATATGAAAACTACATACAATGCTGGGCGGTGGTGGTGCACGCCTTTAATCCCAGCACTTGGGAGGCAGAGGCTGGTGGATTTCTGAGTTCGAGGCCAGCCTGGTCTACAGAGTGAGTTCCAGGACAGCCAGGGCTACACAGAGAAATCCTGTCTCGGAAAAAAAAAAGGAAAAAAAAAAAAAAAAAAAAAGAAAGAAAACTACATACAAACATAAATATAAAACTGCATGCAAATATGGAAACACAACTTAACACAAAACAAAAGCATACACAGAAACACAGAAATACATAGACATCAACACAGGCATATAGTAATACGCTAACACAAAAACCAAACACACATATACACAATCATATACAGAAACACAAACAAAAAAACATTCATACAATCATAGACACAAAAATACATACAGGCAAACACACACAAACATACAAAGGCACCACAAAAATATCCACTAACACAACACATAGAAAACACAGAACATACAAAGTCAAAGCACACACAAACAACACAAACACACAGAAAAGCACACAAGCACATTCGTCACACACTAACACATACAAACACACAGAGCATTCATATACTCCTAAACGCAAACATAGAAACTCCCACGAACACACAGAAAAGATATACAAACACAAAATTCAAGGACCAACACACATAAATACCCATGCAAATAACACATACACACAAAACACACGGATATATTTGTATATGAACATATGCTTGGTAAGTGGAAGCTGTCTAGGTCGCCATGTTGCCCCTTGTGGATTTGGTTTAATGCTTGCATTATGGGTTCCCAAAATTGTATGAGAATTCTGCATGTAAGACACTAAGGGTTCCTGCCCCCACTTGGCTTTGATTGGTAAATATAAAGTTGCTGGTGGCCAATGGCTGGGCAGACAGACAGAGGCGGGATTTTAGGATTTGAGGGCAACAGGAACTAGGAAGAAGGAGAATCACCATTGCTGGGAGAGGAAGAAGATCTAGGTTTGAAAGCTGCAGAAGGAAAAGCATACAATCATGTAAGAGCCAGGAGAGAGCCGGGTAGTGCTGGCGCATGACTTTAATCCCAGCCCTTGGGAGGCAGAGACAGGCAGATTTCTGAGTTCGAGGCCAGTCTGGGACAGCCAGGGCTATACAGAGAAACCCTGTCTCCAAAAACCAAAAACCAAAAAAAAAAAAAAAAAAAAAAAAAAAAAAGAGCCAAGAGAGATCAGCCCCAGGGCCCCCACCCCCACCCCTGACTGGGTCTAGGGTAGCACAGATGGAATTTAGATTTTAGTAAGTAATAATTCAGAAGTTTTGGAGGGGAGGCATTAGCAACGTGGAAGTTGGGGACTGGCCCAGCTATTGAGCTGACTAAAGTATGTTAAATATAAGGGCGTGTGTGTGTGTGTGTGTGTGTGTGTGTGTGTGTGTGTGTGTGTGTGTGATGGTGTGTATCTTTCATTTGGGAATCCAGAGCATTGGGGTGGGTATTGATCGAGTAATGTGTGCTTGCCGGCGGGGAGATAGACCATGTTAATCAATTACAGCTACAGACCCGGTTCAAGTTAATTGTGCAAATTAAACTCAAAGACACCTCCTACTTATAGCTGGCATTCCATGAACAGCATAAAAAATGGGCTTAGTGTGAAAATTCCTCCACTCCGATCAGTTCAGCAGAGGTTTGCTCATGTTCCTGATGGAGGAAGGAGTTCTGAACACATCTTCATTGTTTTTCTTTTGTCTCTGACTGTCCTGTTGGAATATTTGTCTGTTACTTAGGTCAGAACTGATTGCTTAGAGACGGCTCTTTAGATCAATTGGTTTTTCCACACACATCAAATGTATTTTAAAATTATATTTTGACCCAAGTTTGGTGATACATGCCTTTAATATCAGCACTTGGAAGGCAGAGGCAGGTGGATATCTGTGAGTTTCAAGGCCAGCCTGATCTATAGAGGGAGTTCCAGTACAGCCAGGGTTACACAGAGACACCCTGTCTCGAAAAACAAAAACAAACAAACAAAAAATTTAAGATGTATTTTATTTATATGAGTGTTTTGTCAAATGTACCTCACTTGTGCCTGGTGCCAGTGAAGGTAAAAAAACAGCAGTGAATTCCCTGGTACTGGAACTGGAGCTATGGACCATTGTGAGCCAACATATGGGTGCTAGGAATCAAACTTTGGACCTTTGGAAGAATAACAGGCTGGCCTCGAACTCAGAAATCTGCCTGCCTCTGCCTCCCAAGTGCTGGGATTAAAGGTGTGTGCCACCACTGCCCGACTCCTCCAGCACTTTCTAATTTGCTTTTTTGAGATAGGCTTTCTCATTGAACCCAGAGCTTGCTATTTTGGCTAGCCAGTGAACCCCAGGGATCATGTCATCTCTGCTCATTCCTATCCCCCAGGGCTTCTCTGTGACTGTGGTGTGGAGGTCTGGACTCGGATCCTCATGCTGGAGCAGCTTTGCCTTACCCACTGAACCATCTTCCCATTGGACTCTTCCTGTTAAAATATGTCTATGCTATTGTTTCTGCACATTAAACCAACAGCTTTAGCTCACTTTCTGCCCACCCTCTCTCCTTCCCCTCCCCCTCCCTTCTTCCTCCTTCTTTCTCTGTGTCCACTCGATTTGTCTGTATAAAGTTGTCAAATTCTTCTAGTTTTAGGCTCCGATGCCACCATTCAGCTTTTCAGGTTTGACAGGGGAGAAAGGTGGTTACTGAGATTTCTCCCTGTACCATGTTGCTCTTGCCAGGTTCTCGTGTAACTCTTTTGTTACAACCGAGACACCCCCCCCCCCTTGGCAAGAACACTGCGTAGGTAGCTTTCTGCCCTCTGCTTTGCATCGTGTCAGGACACTTGGGGTGACAGTTTGAGCCACTTCTGGTGGCACCAAGTTTAAGACGCACTTGGTTAAGGTCTCTCAGTTCTTCCCACCGTAAAACGCAAGCTGTTCTCTGGTGTAAATCATACCTGGGGACTGAATACCTTGTGACTCAAAACCCTTTCAAGCCAGTGACTTAGCAGGGCTCCTGACCTCGGGCCACAGTTTGCTCGTCTAAAAAGAAAGGATGACGCCCCCTCAGCTTTTGGTCTTGAGGAACGGTGCTTGGTGCACAATGAACACTCCATAGATGTCAGGAATTCAGGATGGAGACATGCACAGGAGAAAACTAACGCAGGACGCCTGCTCCAGCTCCTGGGAAGTGGGTGACTCTTAGGCAGTGTGGCCACGCCCTCTGTCGCGCGCACGGCCCCCTGGGAGTCGTAGTACTGGGCGTGGCCGCGGAACTACAAATCCCATTCCCCGCC
>CM052701.1:11933561-11951061 GCA_028551405.1 Uromys caudimaculatus
GGGCTTGATGAGAGGTCTGCCCTCTGCGAGTGGATGCTGGGTGTGTGGCGAGTGTGGGGTGAGTGCGCAGTGGATGGGGCGTATGCGATGTGTGTGATAGGGAGAGTTTGCGGATGAAAAGTGTGAGTGAGGTATGTGCGGGGTGGAAGCGAGTCTGTATTTCTGTATGGGATGAGTACGGGGTAGATTCGGAGTCTGCTTCACGCGCGGTGGATACAGTTTCTGCCGTCCGATGTCACCTCTCGCCTTGATCGCTTTCATTCCCCAATCGGCAGCCTTGCCTCATTCATTGATTCTATTTGCAATAGTTTAAATGAACCGAGCCCGCACAGCCTATGAGAGAAGCACAGGCCAGTGCTGCTTCCTAGGCAGCTTGGTGGCAACTTTCCCTTTTGTCCTTTGGGTGAGAAAACCGATCAAAAGAGCACCCTAACGAACATACCTGTTTTGTGCCAGAGCATGCTAAGCACTCGGGTAAATAAAAAGTATCAATGGTCATGGAAAAGAAGTTATCAGAAGTTGGTGAGACGGCTAAGGAGGTAAAGGCGCTTGCACCAAGCCTGATCACCTGAGTTCCATCCCTGAGATTCAGGTGATGGAAGGAGACATGATAGATATACGTTGTCCCTAAGTGTCACTTCCCCAAGTAGATAAGTAAATGTAATTTAAAGTATTTTAAAGGTGCAAGCTTGGGACTGGAGAGATAGCTCAGTGATTCAGAGCACATACGGTTCTTCCAACGCACCCGAGTTTCAAGCACCCACATTGTGCTGCTCACAATGGCTTGTAAACCTCAGATGCACAGGATTTGATGCCTCTAATCTCCACAGCGCCTGCAATCCTATGCACATACCTGCACATAACACATATTTTAAAATAACAAAAATAAGTCTTTTTTTTTAAATCACAAAGTCTCTGAAATGTTCTTTTAAAAAAGGGTTCAGGTTCACTACACAGGAAGATTGAAGTCAGCTGGGACTGGAGACCCTGTGTTGAAGAAAAAAAAAATGAGCCGAGTACCAGCTTCGCCTTTGCTTCCTGACTGTGGTACTGTGACCATCCAGCTCCCACTCCAGCTGCCGCAAGCAGAGTTGATCTTGCTGCTGTGCTTTGCTCATTGTGATGGACTGAGTGCACCCTCAAAATAAGCCCTGGGTAGCTTTCTCACAGCGATGAAAAATATTAATACAAAATTTTATTCTCCCCTCCCTTTTTGTTTTAATTTGTTACTGTTATTCCCCTTTATGTATCTGTCCTGAACTAAGTAAGAATTTCAGATAAATGACAACTGCGTTTGGTTAATACTAGTATGTGTTATGGTTTGGAAATAAAATGTCTCCCACAGGCTCATGTGTTCTAACACTTAGTCTCCAGTTGGTGGCGCTGTTCTGAGAGGCTGTGGCACTCCTAGGACTGTGGCCTAGCTAATGGAAGTCAGTATAGTAAGGCCAAGCTCTGCTTCCCAATCCTCAAGGATCTGAGGAGCTTCTACCACATCGGACTGTCCACTCCCGCCATGCTGCTCCGCTGCTACACCCAACTGGGTGCTTCCCCACCATGGTGGACTGTATCCCTGACACTATGTGCCAAAATAAATCTTTCCTCCCTTTAGTTCCGCTCAGTAATTTGGTCACAGTCACAAAAACAACTAATACACTGCCCATGCAGTGATGGATGTGTAGTTACTCTAGAAATGGCTTGCTGCTTCCTGAAATTAAAATGCAGCTGGCACTGTCCCCAGGCCGCTCTGTCCTGCAGCCACACTGCATGAGAGTGCTGCATGAGTCCTGTCACTGAAACACAAGTTGCCGTCACAGGACAGGCACCCAGGTCTCTGGTCTTATGGAAAGCCAGGTGGATGCTGAGGAGCACATCTTAGCTTTCACATGAGACAGAATCCAACATCTTTCAATCAGATTTTCTCCCTCTTGCAGCTGATCAGTAGTAGAGTTGCCCCTGGGATCTCCCGGGCCCCTGCTTTCCTGAGTAGTGTCTCCCCGTGGCAAGGTCTGGTGTCTGGGCGCATGCCCGACTTTCCAGCAGCCTGTCTGCTCCCTCCCCCAGCAGACAGACTCTTCTTATTCTCCAGGCACCACGCTGGACAGCAATTTGCCTCCCTCCCTGGGTGTCTGTCCCTGCATCCTTGCTCAGCTGCCTTCCCCACACTGTGAAACGGAATTTTAAAAATATCTTCTTTTAGATGTATTTATTTTATGTGATTAACTGGTTTGCCTGTATTTGCAACTGTACACCATATCCTAAAGAGGTCAGCAAAGGGCATTGGAACTCCTAGAACTAGAATTACAAACGGTTGTGAGCCGCAGTGTGGGTGCTGGGAACAGAACCCAGGTCCTCTGCAAGAACAAGTGCTCTTAACCGCTGAGCCGTATCTTCAGTCCCCGGAACAGTGTTTTGAAAATGTGTACTTAAAGCAAACCTCAAGCGCAGCTCTGCCTTCCAGGGTTCAGAACATGGTTTTCGGCAAAGGCTTCATTAGGATGGGTCCCACTCAGAAGCATGAATGAGGATTTGGGGATTTTCCCCAAGGCAAGATAGATCTGTTCTCTATGTAGCCATCCACCCACTCACCCACCCACCCATCCATCCACCCACCCATCCATCCACCCACCCACCCACCCATCCATCCATCCACCCACCCATCCACCCATCCACCCATCCACCCACCCATCCACCCACCCATCCACCCACCCATCCATCCATCCACCCACCCACCAATCCATCCACCCACCCATCCACCCATCCATCCATCCATCCATCCATCCATCCATCCATCCATCCATCCACCCACCTGTCCGTCCATCTGTCCATCCATCCGCCCGCCCGTCCATCTGTCCATCCATCCACCCAGCCACATTTGTATCATTCGTCCATTCACCCATACATCTTCTTATCCATTCACTCCATTGACTCACACGACCGCCCATCAATCCAAGTTTCTTGGAATGAGGTAAATGTAGGACCAAGAAAAGCTCCAGAGAAGGAGGCTTGGGACTCAGGCCCAAGATTACACTTGCGGATGAACACTGTCAGAAACAATGTCAACCTCCCTCAGCAGCTCACCTTTGTCATTGCTAGACTAGGAAAGAAGCTATTGCCCACTAATTTTCTCCACCTCAACGCCATTCCCATTCTGTCCACCAGAGGGCGCAAGTGCCCCAGCAGTACCAGCCATCTTCCCATGAGGTTTTATTCTTAAAGGGCTGAAGGTTCTGGATTTCTTTTCCCTTAGACTCTAGCCCAAGAGCCATTTAAGAACCAGAGTGATATCTGACTTCACATCACGTGTGAAGAGAGGTTTGGTACTGACCTGCTCAGTGCGCAGAACAAAATATCTCCTGGTGCCTGAGCTCACCTCGAAGTCCAGGAGACTGATACTGACCCTGCTTGGTAGCCTTAGGTGAGAAACCACATGGTATTCTCCCTAGGATATTTGTCGTCACCAGTGACCTGTTCTCCCCAATTCTTGGGATCCCTGGAGAGCAGGGGTGCCTCACCATGACAGCCTCAGCTGCATCCCACCCCATATTTCCCAAGAGTCTTGGGGACTTGAGGGAAGGCACATGTCCTTGGAAGTGTCAGCTATCCCAGTGGTTCTTCCTTTCGTCCTCTTATAGTGACTCCAAAGCCCCACCAATTCCCAAGTCACTGCAGGCGACTTGGGTTGAAGCCATGGAAACTCCTGGGACTGAAGTGAGGGCTGCAAACCACCCTCCACCCGCCCCCACACACACACTGTCTTCACGGATGCTCCAAATGGAATACATTACTGGCAGCAGACTCTGCTCCCAAAGTACCAGGACTGTAGGAGCTGCAGGTCCTCTCTGGTCTGCTAATTTATCTCCCAGACTGTGGGCGTGGAGTTCATCTCTGCCATGTGAGTCTGTAGGAAGCTTTGCCTCCGGCCTGATCCCTGCCCCCAGCACCCCCACAAAGAACTGTCTCCTGCCTCCTGCTCTCTTCAAGTCTTCTTGAGAGCACCTACCCTGGCTCTGTATCCTGCTCAGAGTTTGAGAAGAGCCTGAGCCTAACTGCTTCCTGCATCTCAGATTCCTTAGAGCTGGGATGTCATCCACCTCCCCCCACTCTCCGTAGACTGTAGTCCATGAAGATGTCCCTTTGTCCCGTGTTAGTGCTCCCGCTTCATGGTACTTTGGGAAAAGCAGTCATGTGGCCAAACTTTTATAAACATTGAATGCCACTTCATGCTTTAATTTCCCATTGGTGACCAGATACTGATGTTATGTAAAACGCCCTGCTCTCCAGCTGGAGATGTAGCCCAGTTGGTGGAGTCCTTGACTAGCATACAGAAAGACCTGAGCTTGGTCCCCCAACATGGAATAAAACTAGACATGACATGACGGTACAGGCCTGTAATCCCAGCACTGGGGAGGTAGAAGCAGGAGGATCAGCTTCAAGGTCCATTCCCAGCTCTACCGACAGCTTAGGGCCAGCCTGAGATACTCGAGACCCTGGCTAGAAAAGGTTCTGTTTAAATTTTTTTTTTTTTTCATCTTTTGAGACAGGTCTCCTGTAGTCCTGACTTTTCTCAAGATATGTGTCCAGGGCTAGCTGTGAACTCCAGACCCTTCTGCCTGTAACTCCCAAATGCTGGGGTTATGGGCATGGACCCCTCCACACCCATGCCCTGCTCCTTCCTATTCATTCATTGTGAAATACTACTGTAAGATAGTGTAAAAATTTTTTATCTATCTTTCTTTTCTTTTTTCTTTTTCTTTTCTCCTTTCTTTCTTTCTTTCTTTCTTTCTTTCTTTCTTTCTTTCTTTCTTTCTTTCTTTCTTTCTTTTTTTTTTTTGAGGCAATGTCTTGGAACTCCTGATGCAGACCAGGCTAGCCACAAACTCTCAGAGAGTCACCTGCCTCCAACTCCCAAGTACTGGGATTAAAGGTGTGATCACTATGCCCATATAGTACAAATATTTCTGTTTGTTCACCGGGTTTATTTCCCCTAAGCCTTGACTTGACCATATAAAAAGTGGATCATCTGTAAGTTGACCACCCAGGCATGCATTTTATTTTATTTTATTTTATTTTTTATTTTTTGGTTTTTTGAGACAGGGTTCATGCATTTTATTTTTAAAAATTGCTACTGACTTTGAGATATCCAAAAGACTAGAGACTATTGCCCCTTGATGCCTAGCACAAACCCCAAAGAAGAGCTGACATCAGAAAACCCTGCATTGGGGCTGGAGAGATGGTTCAGCAGTTAAGAGCACTGACTGCTTTTTCAGAGGACCCAGGTTCAAGTCCCAGCACCCACATGGCATCTCACAACTGTCTGAAACTCCAGTTTCAGGGGATCTGACAGCCTCACATAGATATACATACATGCAGGCAAAACACCAATGTACATAAAATAAAAATAAAATTCTCATTAAAAAAACAAACCACTGGATTGACATATGATACAGCAATCTTACTCCTGACTATTTAGCCAAGAAAACTGAGAACAAGAATCAGAATTTCATACCCAAATGCTCATGCAAGGTATTTATTCCAAGAAGAGAAACGGTGCTAAGGTCCCACGTGTCCACTATGAGATGTGGTAACTGGGTAAATAAAATGTAGTGCAGCTGGGAGACAGGTCATCATCTGTCCATTAAGTAGGAATGAAGTGAGGCCGGAGAGAGAGCTCAGTAGAGCTAGCTTGCAGAGGTGCACTGCTCTTACAGAAGACCCGAGTTTGGTTCCTAACACCCACACTGGTTTGCCCAGAACCACTTGTGTCTTTGTCAGGGTCTCTATTCCTGCACAAACATCATGACCAAGATGCAAGTTGGGGAGGAAAGGGTTTATTGAGCTTCCACTTCCATGCTGCTGTTCATCATCAAAGGAAGTCAGAACTGGAACTCAAGCAGGTCAAGGAACAGGAGCTGATGCAGAGGCCATGGAGGAATGCTGCTTACTGGCTTGCTTCTCCTGGCTTGCTCAGCCTGCTTTCTTATAGAACCCAAGACCACCAGCCCACAGATGGTACCACTCACAAGGGGCCCTCCCCCCTTGATCACTAATTGAGAAAATGCCTTACACCTGGATCTCACAGAGGCTTTTTTTTCAACTGAAGCTCCTTTCTTTGTGATAACTCTAGCTTGTGTCAAGTTGACACACAAAACTAGTCAGTACAACTTGTAACTCAAGCTCCAGGGGACCAGATGCCCTCTTCTGGACTCTGTGGGCATCTGCACCCACTCATGCACGGATACTTCTCCCATATAATTTAAAAATAAAATGTATCTTAACAAAAGGAGACATGAATTATAACATGCTGTAACAGACCAACCTCAAGATTACCTTGCCAAGGGAAGGGAGCAAGACACAAACAACCAGATGCTGTCTGATCGCACTGGTGTTAGATGCCCAGAGACACAAACTTTCAGAGGCACAAACTTGCAGGTGGTGGTCACTATCTAGAGACAGGGGAGCTGGAGAGGACTCAACAGAGTTTTCCACTGGGGTTTTCCTTTCAGGGCTTGGAGTTGATTATGTCCCAAGATCAATTTCATGAGGGCAACTCTGCTACCCTGTAAGTAGCTGAGAGTTCTGACTTGTATGTAGTGTGTGTGCTGCACGTATGTGCACCATCACACGCGTGTGTATGCTAGACTGCACATGTGTTTGGAAGCCAGAGGTTGATTCCAGATTCATTGAGATATCCTTTTTTAAAAGAAAGTAATTTGAAGGGTGACCAACAAAGACACCCAAAGTTCACTCTGTCTTTGGAATATGGATAGATGTACATACCCGTATACCAAATAATAATAATAATAATAATAATAATAATAATAATAATAAGCCAAACAACCCAAAAATCCCTGACAAGCAAACCCTGCTGCTCATGGGTTCTGAAATCTTTGCCCGTTCCTCAGATAATGTGTCCTTACCACTAGGCTGGCCTGGCTGAGCTGGCTCCCTGGGTTACTGCAAAACCTTGACTCTGCCTACTGTCTAATGAGATCCTGGGGCCTAGAGGAGGGGAGAAGGCGGCTTCTCTTCTAAGAAGTGCCCTGGGGACCTAGAGGACCTTGGGCTTTGGGGGAGGGGCTGGTAAAGTTCCTGCTTTGGCCATGTTTGTAGCACTATGCACTGCCAAGCATTCATTCTTCCTCCTGCTGGTTCATTCATTCATTCACTTGTCCGAGGAGCTGTTCTGGCCCAGGGGACCTCTCTAGGAGGCTACAGAGGCACTGTGTTCCCCTGGAGACCTTCAACAATGTTTGGAGGTATCTCTAGTTGTCATGACTGTGATGGGGCCTGGCACTGCCATCCAGCAGGGAGAACCTGGCCCGCTGCCGACTTCAATCAGCAGTGTGCATTGCCAGCAAGTATGGGCCCTGCTTCCAAGCAACCCTGGTGCCTTGGTGGGGGGTGGGGGGTCTAAAAAATAAAACAGAGGCAGGTGTCAGGACACCCTGCTGCTAAGGTCAAGGTCTGACATTTTCTGACAGCCCTAAGCTCTGTGCAAAATGGTGGACTCCCTTTGTCAGTGGGCTTCCTCTTCTCTAAGAGAGGTGTCCCGGACCCCACACCTGAGGAATGTCACATAGCTCCCCACCTGAGATTCCTGGTGTGCCTCCCCAGGCTAATGAGGCATCTCAGTACCTTAGGGCTCAGCCAATGACCTTTGCCCACCCTGGATACTCTAATCCTCTTCCCCAAAACTGTATAACCCTTGGTTCACCTGAATAAAGTGTATGTGTACAAGCCCACCAAGAATAAAGAAATATGCACACACTAAGATCTTCTCAGAGTCCCAGAGAGCTGTTTCACTGAAAACATCAGAGAAGGTCTCCACCTAAAGGAGCTGTGACATTAGGATCCTCAGAAAAGCAACACCCCACCCCACCCCGCCCCGCCCCACCCCACCCCGCCCCTGCCTGGATCCGGCAGAACTCCACCCATTCCAGGCTCTGCTTCATCCTTCTAGTCCGGTGTATGGCCTGGTGTACAGCAGCGCCTGGACACCCTGAAAGGGAGGAAGCGGACAACGTAGAACCACAGCTGGATCCCAAAACAAATACCACAGCTTGGGGAGCAGCTATGCCAAGCAGATGGTGGCAGGATTTCACTGAGCCAAAGCCCAGCCTTGGGCACAGGTATGGGGACATAGTTTACCTTGTTTGTGTCTGAGGATAGAGAAGACTGCAAAGGGGCCTTGGTCACCCTGGAGCTGAAGCTACATGTGACTGTGAGCTGCCCTACGTGGGCGCTGGGAACTAAACCAGGGTCCTCTGCAAAAGCAGTGAGTGCTCTTAATGGCTGAACCATCTCTCCAGCCCCATTAGTGTTAAAAAAGGCTGGGGAGAGGACCAGGGTCTTTGGCCTAATGAATATGGAGCGTTGTGGGTGATGGACCTGTTGGAGAGACGACGTGTGGCTAGGAAACTACTGGAGCGAGAGCAGCTTTAGTGCCCAGTTTGGTGTGATATACCACAGTCTTTACTTTTTTCTTTTTAGATTTATTTATTTCATGTATGTAAGTACACTGTTGCTATCTTCAGACACACCAGAAGAGGGCATCGGATCCCATTACAGATGGCTGTGAGCCACCATGTGGTTGTTGGGATTTGAACTCAGCACCTCTGGAAGAGCAGTCAGTGCTCTTAACCACTGAGCCATCTCTCTAGCTCACCACAGTCTTTTCATAAGGAGAAAATGAGCCCATCATGCAGGACACAGTAATTGGCTCAGGAACAGGTCCACAAGCCAAGCTGATCCTCAAGCACCCAACCTGGGATTCCCTCTGGACTGGAAAAGACAGACGGACAAGGTCTTTGTACTGAGACCGTTGCTGCTGCTGGCATCATCTCTTGTTGCCAGGGAGGGCTTGCCTTGGAGAGAAGCGGCTGAGAGTCGCTTGCTGGGAGAGCATGAGGACTTGAGTTTGGATCCCTGGCACGCGTGTAAAAAGCTAACATTGTGCTGCTCCTTACAATCTCAGCACTCGGAGGTCAGACTAGGAGGATTCCGGGGCTCACTGGCCAGCCAGGCTAGCCAACTGATGACCTCCATATTCACTGAGAGACGCGGTCTCAAAAAATAAGGCGGGAACCGGGCAGTGGTGGCCCACGCCTTTAATCCCAGCACTTGGGAGGCAGAGGCAGGCGGATTTCTGAGTTCGAGGTCAGCCTGGTCTACAGAGTGAGTCCCAGGACAGCCAGGGCTACACAGAGAAACCCTGTCTCGAAAAACAAACAAACATACAAACAAAAACAAACAAACAAACAAAAAAAGGCGGGAGTGATAAAGGATACATCCATGGATGACCATACAGGGGAGGGGGGAGGGAGGGAGGTACAGGGACAGGGACAGGGACAGGGAGAGAGAGAGAATATGAAGTTCGCATAGAGCAAAGAGCTACAGGCATACATCCTGACAGAAGATCTGGGGCCCTTGGTCAACCCAGTCCATCCTTGAACTTTAAAAATCAATAACAACTCCCACTAATTCTTTTTTGCTTCTTAAACCATTGTGTTAGTTTTCTGTCACTTGCAGTCAGAAGCCCTGGCAGTCAAACATGCATTTCCATGGCTAGCTGCTCTGTTCCACGGTTGCCAAGAATTCTTTATTCTGATTTGTTGCCATGTCCTAGGAAGTTAAACTCTAGATATTGATCAGGTATCCAATCAGAGAAGCAGAACCCCACAGAGTGTAATTCACGGACTGCCCTATGGGTGGCAGAAGTGAGGCAATAAACAGATGCCAACCAGGTGAACCGTGGAAGGAAACGGCTGCCCTGGGGTGGGGCCAGATGAGGTGAGGTACGGGAACCAAGAGAAGCTGCAAAGCAGAGCTAACCTGGAACTTTGAGGAGCCTAAGGAGGGGATACATGGCTGAATGTAGTGTCAGAGCTGTGACACATCAGCTAGTGAAGATCTCATACACACACACAAATGTTTGTATCTGGACGTGCACAGATGCACAATGGCCATACACATTTGCACGCACACACGTGACACACATGCATCCAAGGCCCCGCTCGCTCCAGCCCCCACTCGCTGTAGCTGTCTTTAGACACCCCAGAAGAGGGCATCAGATCTCATTATGTATGGTTGAGAGCCACTATGTGGTTACTGGGAACTGAACTCAGGACCTTTGGAAGAGCAGTCAGTGCTCTTAACCACTGAGCCATCTCTCCAGCCCCTCCAGTGTTTTTTGTTTTTTTGGGTTTTTTTGCCTGCATGTATGTAGCTGTCTTTGGCTACTTTGTAGGTTCTTTCTTTCACCCTTTCAACCCCCTAACAGTAGATAAGGGAGAAAACCGGATAGAGAGGAAAAGAAAGATCCCTGAATAGAGTCAGGGGTCAGAAAAGGGGCGACACTGTCATTAGACTACTTCCGGCTGATTGGGGTGTTGAATTCCTTGGGGTAAGTTTGATCTTTGCTAGCAGGAGATCCAATTCTTCTTTGCACATGACTACTTAACAAACGATCACCACCAACAACCAGCAAGAACCAACAACCAACCATGCCTCTCCGGGCCAGGTATTTATATACCCTCTGAAAAGTCCCCAGAATTCCAGATGTCACAATCGCAGAAACTATCTGCAGCTGGCAGAATCCCACCCTTGCTACAGCACAAGACCACGGACAGTCCAAATCAGTCCGCATCCCCACACTGGGACTGAAATGAAAGTACATTCCTATTTCTGCTTTGTTTGTTAAAGAAATCAAAATTCTCACTACACATGTATGTGTGTGTGAGGGCGCCAGATTCCCTGGAACAGGAGTTATAGAGAGTTGTGAGTTGTCATGTGGCCATGTGGGTGCTGGGAATTGAACCTGGATCCTCTAGAAGAATAGCTGGGGCTCTTAACTGCTGAGCTATCCCTTCCAGTTCTCTCACATTAAAAAAAATTATGGCCGGGCAGTGGTGGCACACGCCTTTAATCCCAGCACTTGGGAGGCAGAGGCAGGCGGATTTCTGAGTTCGAGGCCAGCCTGGTCTACAGAGTGAGTTCCAGGACAGCCAGGGCTACACAGAGAAACCCTGTCTCGAAAAACCAAAAAAAAAAAACCAAAAAAAAAATTATGTATGTATGTATGCATGTATGTATGTATGTATGTATGTATGTATGTATGTATGCATGTGCGTGTTTTGTCTGCATGTACATCTTCATACCATAAGAGGGAATTGGATCCAATAGGACTTCAGTTATAGATGTTGTAAGCCACCATGTGGGTGCTGGGAATTGAACTCAGTATCTCAGGGAGAGCAGCAGAGCTCTTAACCTCTGAGCCATCTCTCCAGCCCTGATCTCAAGTTCTTAACAGGCTGAGAAGAGGTAAATACCCGCATTCCCCCTTTCTCTCACTTTCTTCCACCACTCAGAACCCTCAAAACTGAGGAGCTTCCACCAAAGCTGTCTCCTCTCAGTTTTCTGTAAGTCTTGGGGAGCTACTGGTCAAGTTCAAATCTGGACAGAGTCTCCTCCTGAGGGTAAGTATGTCAGTGTTGGCGCTGGCATTGTCCACACAGGATAGGCTGGACCAGCTGATGCATACAGCATCAACAGCCATTAGCACACAGTGAATGCTCAATAAATGGGCCACAAAGGAGGCCAGGCCTCACGGCTGCCGTTCATAGCAGTATTGCTGGCATTATGGTCCCACATTGACTGTGAGGCTTAATTAGATTTAGAGCCCAAGTTGTTCGGGTTTTTTTTTTTTTTTTTTTTTTTTGGTCTTTGTTTTGTTAAATATGAGTACATTGCCAGATCCCATTACAGATGTTTGTGAGTCACCATGTGGTTGCTGGGAATTGAACTCAGGACAGTCAGTGCTCTTAACCACTGACCCATCTCTCCAGACCTGAGCTCAAGTTCTTAATAGGGCGAGTACCTCCCTCCAGAGCTGCTTTTGGTTGTCACGTATGGGAACAGGGTGCTGCTGACATCTCCAGAAACCATGGATGTGGCAGCCAAATTCTCTAATCCGGGACAGCTCCGGACAGCCCTTGAAGGGGACCGGTCTGGCTTCTAACATGTCCACAGTGATACAGGTATGGGGAGTGCTTTGGATACGTGCCCCAAACCCAACTTAAGAGAGTGAGCCACCCAGGATGCCCTGTCACAGACCACCTTCCTCCCAAGGCCTGTCCCCTCCACTGTTCATGCACATCCTGGTCCTCAGTAGGCAGCCCCTCCTCCCTGGAGAGAGTCCCTCTTCCCTGTCACAGCTGTCACTGACCACACTTCCTCTTCTCTTCAAGTCCCTTTCAATTCCCCACTGATTTCTTCTGGGAAGTCTTTCTTTCTGTTTCTAGAATGGCAGGCTTGGAGGGTCCCTCCTCACGCCAGGCCCTCAGCAGGGAGCTGAGTGCAAGTCCACATTGTCCCATCGTTGTCCTGGCAACAACCCTGCAAGGGTTTGCAGAGATGGAGGCAGGACAAGGCCCAGAGAGGCAGAATGAATTCCCACACTCACACAGCAGAGGGGTGCTGAAGGTAGGACTCGAACCCAGGGCTGTGTGACGCTGCAGGAGGCTACAGGCTATCCCACCTTCCAGAAGCCTTCCCACCTCTGAAATACTTCCAGACGATGCAGAAGCAGGAAAATGGCCGACCCCATGTCCTTTACTGGCCGTAGGACAATAACAAGACTCACATCCTAAACCAGCTCAGGCTGGGACTGCTTGGGAGGAGGGGATTCCTGCTGAAAGGGGCTGTGATTGAAGCTGAGGAAGCTTACAGGAACTGCTCTGTCTCTGCATTAAGGGATGATGTGCCTATGAGGAGCAGTTTGTGGATACTGAAGAGGGAGAGGCCTTGCTGTCTGGCAGTGCTACCCTGGGATGCAGGTCCTGGCAACCATGTGCAAGATGCTTACTTTCTCCTGGAGGGAAGGGTAGCTTGAGAGAACACTAACTTAGCCCCAGAGCAATGGGAATAGTATGCTGCCCTTACAGACTGCAGAAAGGAAGCAAAATCTTACCTGGCAGGCCGTTCTGCTCAGGACCTCGGGGCGGCTGGGCTTACCTCACTCTCAGGCAACGTGTGGGTGGCAGTCCCAGGATGGCTACCCAGTCTGTGCAGAGCAGAGTTGGTAGTAGAAGGTCCCAGTGCCCTGAGAACTTCTCAAAGTCATTCCACCCCTGACCTGGGGCACAGTGCCACCCAGAGTGAGTCTGGGAGAGTCAGGCAGAGGCACACTGGAGCTGTTGGTCAGCTAGCTTCAATGGCAAATTGCATATGGCAGCACAGTGGGAGTCATTACAATTGGCCTTCCTCCTCTCTGGTCCAAATTCTGAGTGCAGATTTACCATAAAAAACCATAAAAACATTCCGACTGCTTGTAGTTTATGACTGACTATATCAGAGCTTATGAATCAGCTCACTCCTTGGGACTGTCTAGAGTGTCTTCAGTTTATGGCCATCACAAAGTCACTAAAAGCAGGGCATAAGTGGATGCTTCCCTGGGTGACAGGAGCTGAAGTAGCCCCAAGGAGAGTCAGGTATTTGAGTTGAGTCTTGGCTACATTGCAAGTTCGAGATCAATTTGAGATACATGAGACACTGCTTGTTTGCTTGTTTGGTGGGTTTTGTTTTTGTGTTTGTTTTTGTTTGGAGACAGGGTCTGACTATGTAGCCTTGGCAGGCCAGGAATTCAATACATAGACCAGATCTTATAGAGACCTGCCTGCCTCTGCCTCCTGAATGCTGGGATTAAAAATGTGTGCTACCAGCCGGGCAGTGGTGGCGCACGCCTTTAATCCCAGCACTTGGGAGGCAGAGGCAGGTGGATTTCTGAGTTCGAGACCAGCCTGGTCTACAGAGTGAGTTCCAGGATAGCCTGGGCTACACAGAGAAACCCTGTCTCAAACAAACAAACAAACAAACAAAAATGTGTGCTACCAAGCTTGGTTGAGATCTTGTCTTTAAAAAGAGACAGAGCTGGAGAGGTGTCTCAGTAGCTGAGAGCACTGGCTGCTCTTACAGAAGACCTGGATTCAGTTCCCAGCACATGGTGGCTCGAAACTGTACTTTCAGTCCCAAGGGATCTGACACCCTCTTCCTACCTTTACGAGAATCAGACACACAAAGACATATATGTGAGCAAAGCATCCACACGCGTAAAGTAGACCTCAAAAGTTTTTTTAAAAAAGGAGGCAAGAAAGAGAAAGTGAGGTGGGGGGAGGAATATTGCAACTGAGGGGTTTGCAATTTTAATTTCATAAAACCGAAAATTTCCCTCCGAACGATGGTGTAAGCTTGCTGGGGTCTATGATTGTGTTTCCTGGTTGTCGCTGGCGCGTGATAACGTGAACTTCCACAGTGCGGATTTTGCAACCTTCCAGGCTGAGGCGCCTCATGTGCTCTCAGCCATCTGCTTTTCCTCTCTGTGAGCTGCCTGGCTGTCTCCTCACATCCTGCTCCATCTGGCACAAACCCGCAGCTATGGCTTTCAACCCAGTGGTAGAATGCTGGCCCAGAATGCATCAGGGTCTTTGTTCAACCCCTACTCCCCATCTCCATCTCCCTTCAAAAAAGCCTGTAGTTCTTTATATATTTGGGGCACTAATCCTTTGTCTGTATAAGATGCTGAATATTTCTCCAGCCCTGTCACTTTGCGATGTAGTTTTCTGGTTTTTCTCATTGCTGTATGGGACATCTTTATAAAACTTTTTGAGGAAGCAGCTATGGATGGAACCTGGTGCTCTGCCGCTGAGTTACTTCACCAGCCCATATTTATTTATTTATTTATTTATTTATTTATTTATTTATTTATTTATTTATTTATTTATTTCGGTTTTTCGAGACAGGGTTTCTCTGTGTAGCCCTGGCTGTCCTGGAACTCACTCTGTAGACCAGGCTGGCCTCCAACTCAGAAATCCACCTGCCTCTGTCTCCCAAGTGCTGGGATTAAAGGCATGCGCCACCACTGCCTGGCACCCCAGCCCCTATTTATAAAGCCCCACCACTACCACCAGCCCACTTTTAAGACAGTATCTGATATAGGCTAGCCTGGGCTCGATATCAGTAAGTAGCTAAGGTTGGTTCTGAACCCCCATCCTCCAGCTTTCTATTCTCACTTGTTGGGATATCGCAGACGCATGCCACTGTACCTGGATCTGTGAGGCCTTGGGGACTGAACTCAGCCTTTCTTTATCCATGCTAGGCAAAGCAATCTACCAACCAAGCTACTCCCCCTCCTATTACGACAATTCCCAGCAACAGTCACTAGCACACAGTTAGCATCGGACTACAGCAGCAGTGACAATGTGTGTTGAGCCTTCCGCATGCAAAGGCCTGGCTGAGCTGTCCGGTTTCAGGAATTGGTACACACTGTGAGGACCTGTCATCAACTCCGGGATAGATGGTCTCTGTGAAGCTGTGCACACTGTAGGAATTGAAATGGGTGCAACAATACACCCGAGGGAAGCACTAACATTTGAAATCAAGACTGTAGAATGCTTTCCACATGTTGTCCTGCCTCTCAGAAGAACTCAAAGATGGGATAATGGAGACATAAAAGGACTAACTTTCCAAAGGTCATACAGGCGATCAATAACGGAGCTGGGACTTGAACTCAGGACATGTGCTCTAGAGTCTATGTTGTCTGTCCTGTGACTTTGGGTAAACCACCTGCCTTCTCTCTTTGTTTTCTAGCTCCTATTTCTTCCTTGATGGACCTCAGGGATGGTGATTCCTGCTATACCTGTCACCAATGCTTGGTTTTTTGTTTTTTGGTTTTTTTGACAAAGTCTGATATGGTCCAGTCTGGCCTTCAACTCATTATGTAGACAAGGATGACACTGACCCTCCTGGTCCTCTTTATCCCGTCTCCAAGAGCTGATGAGTGTTGCCACATCTGGCTTTAGACTATGTCACGTTTCTTGTCTACTCAGAGGTATCTGTGCATCCATGTCTAGCCTCCGAGGCTCCCTGTGAGGCTTCGGTGAGATGCTCTACACCTAAAGGATTTTGTAAACTGTAGGGTGCTGTGCACAGGGAGGAAGAATGATGCAGTAATCAGCTGCATGGGTCTGGGGTTACAACCCAGCCCTCACAGCCATTAGCTGAGAAACTTCTGGGTTGTTCTTTTTGCCTGTCTGTACCTCAGTTCCCTCACCTATAAAATGACCTGAAAATAGCTCTTCCATGGGCTTCTCGAAAGCTCTCTGTTTAAAAGATGTGGCTCTCATCTCTAGCCTTTTCCTGTCTGAATGTGCACTCACCATTGTGTGGTCTAGCAAAGCCTGGGGCACAGCCAATGGGTCAGCACCTGGGTCTGGCCTGCAATCGTGACCTGAAGTCTGTTTGTCCTCTTAAGATTGTCTCATCTGGGCCTAGCTTCCTGAGAAGTTCCATGGCAAGGCCTGAGGAGACAGGCTGTAGGTCACACAGCCATTTCACTACACGCTTCTGGGGGCAGATCCAGCTACACAGTGTCTAGATGGGGATTGGTGGCTCACAAAAGACAGGTCCTGAGTGGGGTAAAACAGACTTCTCTTTTCTTGTCTTGAGCAAGTGGCTTGGGTTCAGGGGGAAGGAAGTGAGAGGCCCTGTCTTGGGATGACTAGTGTCTGGAGGCAGGGCCAAGCAGAAACACTGCCACAACACTGCCACACACCTGGCCAGATTCTAGAGGCTTCTGGAACTTCGTTCAACATGCACGTTTTCAGTAACTAATTTTCTCAGGGCTCATAGCAGGCCTGAGCAGTCAGTATAGAAGGTTACACAGGAAGTGCCACTGTTGGAATCTGAACCTCAGTGAGACCCAGGACATCACGAGGGTCCCACAATGACACGATGAAAGTCCAAGTGTAGGTGCGGGGCCATTTTGCACACTGTATCCTTTTGTTACAATGTGGGCAGCTGCAGGTGGAGAGATGGCATAGCTGTGAAGACCACAGGCTGCTCTTCCAGAGGACCTGGGTTCAATTCCCAGCACCCACATGGTGGCTCCCAACCTTCTGGAACTCTAGTTCCAGGCTATCTGATGCCCTCTTCTGGCCTCCTCAGGCATTGCATGCATGTGGTGCACAGACATGCATGAAGACAAAACATACATCCATAAAGTAAAATAAAGAAATGAATATTTTTTAAAAAAATGTGGACAGCTTCCTAGATGTCTCTGCTATTCTTGCATAGAGACCATGTGAATCTCCTCTGAACTGTCTCAATTTTAGTGTGCATGCTGCCAAAGTGGGCATTGGGGTTGCCGGCTTCTATGGGTTCCGGCAGATGTATAATGGCAGGTCACCACCGTGAGTGTGAGTGGCTACACGTATTTACCTCTCTGCTTCAACATCCTCTATACTGCCTGGCTCTCTCTTTTTTTGGGAGAGAGGTGGTAAACATCAAGCCAAAGAAGATAATTGTTGGCTGAGCGAGGTGGTACAGGTATGCATCATTTTGTAAGAAGCTTCTGGAATGGCCGGCAGTGGTGGTTTACACCTTTAATCCCAGTGCTTGGGAAGCAGAGGCAGGCAGAAAGAGCTCTGTGAGTTTAGGGCCAGCC
>CM052701.1:11956061-11972064 GCA_028551405.1 Uromys caudimaculatus
CACACACACACACACACACACACACACGTAGTGTAGAAGGCTTCTGACAAGCCCTGTGCCAACACATAGGCATTTCCTTGTACCTCTTGACATCTTGGAGGCTAGGGAGGTAGACGGTGGTGAGAACAGAGCTGAGTCAAGCGTCAGACAGAGTCAATCATCAGAGAGCATTCAGTATTCAAATAACCTTCGTGGTCACACTGTCGTCAAGTGAGAATCATCCTCAACCACACAAATGTTCAACCTTTTTGTTTTCCAAAAGTAAACATTCTAAAAGTGGAAACAGATTTGAATCTGTGTATGGAAGATGAAATCATAAAATATTAATAATAATGACTTCCATTTGGGGGAGTGCTTCCGGCTAAACACTTCGTAGTTCGTGGTCTCATGTAACCCTTACTGGACAGCCCTGTACAGGGTTCTTCTCATTACCGAAGACTGAAACCCATCTCAAATTGGCTTGAGCAAAGAAGCAACCCTACCAAGATGGAGACCAGAGCCGGGCAGTGGTGGCGCACGCCTTTAATCCCAGCACTTGGGAGGCAGAGGCAGGCGGATTTCTGAGTTCGAGGCCAGCCTGGTCTACAGAGTGAGTTCCAGGACAGCCAGGACTACACAGAGAAACCCTGTCTTGAAAAACCAAAAAAGAAAAAAAGAAAAAAAAGATGGAGACCAGAAGGCCAGTGAAATGGCTCTGTAGGTGAAGGAGCCATCAAGCCTAATGACATGAGTTTGATCCCTGGGACCCAAAGGGTAGAAGGAAAGAACTGTCTTCTACAAGCTGTCCTCTGACCCCTGACATGTGCCCTGTGGCATGTGTGTATGAATGCACATATATAAATAAATGTAATAAAATTTTAACACAGGTAAAAGTCCAGTGGGATTTAGGCACAGCTGAATCCGGGGCCTCAAAGCTGTCCTGAGCGTTCTCTTTCTTTGTCCCTGGCTCTGGCTCTGACCCCTCTCCCCAGGTGTTTCTCTCCGTGTGGCTTAAGCCTGCCATCACCTTTCAGTCCCGCCTAGACAGTCTTTTATTTAGTTGCTTATTGTAATTTTGAGACATGGTCTCATGTAGCCCAAGCTAGCCTCCAACCTGTTAAGGATAACCTTGAACATCTTTACCCCCTGCATGCTGAGATTACAGGCGTGTACCATGAGGCCCAGTCTGCATGGTGCTGGGGATTGAATCCAGCCCCTCTACCCACTTAAACACTTAAAAACTCTGGGCCCAGAGTTTTTGTTTTCCTCACAATCCCAGCTCAGGCCTCCCAAGAAACAAGGACAGGCCATTTAGAACTTCTTGCTGTGTGCTCTCTTCGGTCAGGCATGGTCACATGTCCATCTTTAGCTCTGAGGTGGGTTGACACTTCCTGGAAGACAAGGTGTGACAGGGAGTTGTTAGAAAACCTGAGAATTCTGGGCATGTGGGCAGATAAGTGAGTGAGACCTTCCCATTTTATTAGGGAACAAACCAAGCTCCAGCTTTGCCTGGAGGTTTGTGGATCTGTGAGAACCACGGGCTGTAGGGAGCGATGAGGGGTAGACTGTGGGAGGCCAGGCCACTCAGGCCCCACTGGTAGGACCCTCAAAGCCTCAGGGAACACTTTGGCTCAGAGAGGGAGTCAAGCTGCAGAGCAGAACAATGAAGTCGGTCAGATGTGAGCTTCAAAGATTTCTAAACCAGGTATGGTAGACATGATTGGAAACAGGCAGAAGGACTGGGAGTTTGAGGCCAGCTTGGGCTACACAGGAGTTCAAGAGCAGATTAGATTACATAAGACTGTCTCAAAGCGCAAGGGCCGAGGAGATGGCGTAGCAGTCAAAGCTCCTGCCGCACCAACCAGAGGACTGGAGTTCATACCCCAAGCACACGGCAACGCCAGTGGGCGTGGTGATTTCCCGGGAACTCCAGTATCAGGAATGGAAAGCAGATTCCCCAGCAATCTGTCTAGACCATCTGAATCAGTGAGCTCTGTGTTTGATTGAGAGACCCTTTCTCAATGAGCAGGTCTAAGGCTATGGAGGATGATTTCCAAATCAACCTTGGGCCTCCACATACATACACATGCGAGCGCACACACACCACACACACTTATACATATGTGAACATGCAAGCACAAACACACACATACACTTCAAAATAAGACAGAAAGAAAGAAAGACTGGAAGGAAGGAAGGAAGGAAGGAAGGAAGGAAGGAAGGAAGGAAGGAAGGAAGGAAGGAAACAAGTCCGCAAAGGTTATTTTAGCTCCCTGTTGTTCAAATGTAAAACACTCCCCTCTGGCCTCTAAGCTTCTGTGTTTGTGTTTATTCTGGTAGCAAGAGAGAAACAATACAGACCCACCCATTGGCTGCTTCTCCCACCAGGAGTTGGTTCATGCCCACATTGCTCCAGCTGTTACCAGGACAAGCCCTGCCCCCCAAAAGAGACTCCATCTGCTGTCCCTGCTAAGAGACTTTGCCATCAACAGCCATAAGGAAAGAGACTCTCTCTGGATGTGAGGCCAACATTACCAGCAGGAGGGAGGAAGTGCAGCTTTGACCCCTAGACACAGTCATGTGTGAAGTCCCTCAGCCCTGCACTTCTCAGTTTGTGAGTCAACGTACTGAATTGACTTTGTATATGTGTGTCTGGTATTTGCATATGTTTTGGGGCACATAGTGAAGATGCTTTTTTGTGCATACAGATGTACATGCTGATTGTCCGCAGCTGCTAACTATGATTGTCTCATGCTCTAGAAGGGGTATGCTTTTGCCAGCTGCAGATAGTTTACATTTGGGACTCTGGAGATAGGTATACATGGAAGAGACCCTAGAGGGCCTGGGGTGGCTGTCAGTTCCTGCCGCTGCATTTGCTATTGCTGAGTGGCTGGGTTGCTGGATTGCTAGATGGAGATATTTTGACCATGAAGATTGAACTTGCCCCAGGGAACTCAATGGCCCTGGTCAGCAGGAAGTAGTCTCTGCCCCCTTTCCCTTCTAACCACCTTCCTCTTCTCCTTCTTCTTCTTCTTCTTCTTCTTCTTCTTCTTCTTCTTCTTCTTCTTCTTCTTCTTCTTCTTCTTCTTCTTCTTCTTCTTCTTCTTTTTGGTTTTTCGAGACAAGGTTTCTCTGTGTAGCCCTGGCTGTCCTGGAACTCACTGTGTAGACCAGGCTGGCCTCGAACTCAGGCCTCTGCCTCCCGAGTGCTGGGATTAAAGGCGTGCGCCACCACTGCCCGGCCCTTCTAACCTCCTTGCTTTCCTACCTAATTTTGGATGGTTGGAAGGATTAGGGTGGAATAACGGTTAAAAGGGTGGTGGAAATAAGAACCCAATAAAGTAGCCTGAAAAGGACATCAACAAAGGTGGAGAGCAGCAGAGGAGAGTGGCACAGAGCTTTGACCTCTGGCCTCTACACACACACACACACACACACACACACACACACACACACACACACACACACACACACGTGCATGTACATAGACATGCATAAAAGCATATGCACCGGTGGATCTCCTGAGTTGAAGACCAGCCTGTAATTCCAGTGCTGGAAGGGGTGGACACAGGAAGACCCCTGGAGCTCACTGACCAACCCTGATCAACCAGTCTAACGAACTAGTAAGCTCCAGTTCAGTGAGAGGCCCCGCCACAAACATTAAGGTGTGTAGTGAGAATTTTTATTTCCTAAAAACCCAGTGATGTTATTTGAATATATTTTTATTTTAATCCTGCCTCTTCTCCCCCCCCCCCCCCCCAAGTGCTGGGGTTAAAGGCGTGCACTATCACACCTGGCTCCTGTTACTACAAAGAATTCATTTTGAACTTTGTTTTTCGTACAATGGAGAGTCCTCAATAAGATGATCTGGATGTTGGGTCTCCTCCTCACCTTCCCTTCTCCAGTGTGTAGCCCAGGCTGGCCTCACACTGTTAACAATCTTCCCACCTCTCTGGGATGATTGAGCATGAGCCACGCCCAGCTCATTCACCACTGTCTCCTGCTTGGTTCTGGAGCTGGACGCTGAGATGGTTCTGGTTCCCAGGAAACTTCAACTGAATGAGGGAGCTAGATAAAGAACTCATGTAAACAAAATACTGTGGCTTTTGTGCCCACTTTCCTTCCTTATCTGGGTTGCAGGCCCTTTGTAATGTGGTGTGTGTGTGTGTTTGCACATGTGTGTGTTAACATAAGTGTGTGCACACATGTTGCCTGAGGTTGTTGTCCAGTATCATCCTTGATTCTTTACCATAAGTACTGAGGCAGGCTCTCTGGCTGGACCTGGAGTTCACTAATCAGGATCTAGCCAGTTTACCCAGTGGTCAAAGCTCCAATTTCCTGTGCTGGATTACAGGAGGACCACCACTCTGACCTGGCATTTATTTTACCTGGGTACTGAGGATCCAAACTCCATTCCTTCCCAGCCAGAGAGTCTTTATAGAAAAGACAGTACCTTCCTCTCCAGCCCTTCCATCACAGAGCTGTTTGGTGAGTGCTCCCTAAGCAGTGCTCACCACTTAGCCTGAAGACAATTGCCCAACAAGATAGTGTTAAAATCCCAGTTGGGGGTTGGGGACCTGCCTGCTTCCCAGTCTGCATTACACCCCTGCAGAGCAGACCCGGCTGACAATCAGCCAGGAGGGGGGAAAACAAGGCCGGCTCCATTCCTCTTGATTCCCAAGAGGCGATGGCTTGATGAGATAAGACCCTGGGTCACGGCCATCTCTCAAGTTGCCTTGAGTTCCAGTCTGTCCTCTGCAGGGCGGATCCCACAGTCTGACTCACCGCCTCCAGAGGCCTCGGTGGCATCTATCCTGCCCACCTGAGGTTCCAACCTTAGTCTCCATAGCAACCAGTGAAGGGTATTCTGCCTCAGGAAGAGGGATAAGATTACCAAATCTGTCACCCCATCTGCCATCTCTACCTCCACAAAGGTGTGTGTTTGTGTGGAGAAAGAAGGAGTCCCAAACGACTCACTTCAGTCCCCTGAGGTGAGAAGGCACCGGAGGTGACTAGGGCTTCTGCATCTGAACTTGCTGTTCCTCTCAGCTCCAAGTCTGAAGGAGGAACACTACCTCAGTGCTCCAGGCCCCTCCCCCATCACTGTCTATGCACCAGCTTCCTATCCTTCCAAGACCCTTGCTCAGCCAGGTCTTTCCTCAAGTCGCCTTGTAATGGCTTCCAACCCCCCCCCCCCTTTCTTCTGCTGATCTGCATCCAGATGTGGGACACTTTCCTCTGCTCTGTGCTATTATTACAGGCTCACTGGGAAGGCCAGCGCTCTGGTGCTGAGCCCTATCCCCAGCCCAAACCTTGACTTCTAGTTTTTGTTCTTTGCTTTGAGACTGGCTTGGAACTTCGAGCAAGCCTCCAGCCTCAGCCTTCTGAAAGGTTTAGGATGGGCACTCAAGAGGAGGGATGCAGAAATGTGTCCGGTAATCGCCTCAAGTCATGAGGAATTGAGTCAGAATCTGAGCCATAAAGAATTGCTCCCACCCCTCCCCCACTCCTGCCTTCCGGGTCTACATCACCTACAGAAACAATATGCCCCTGGTGTCAAAAACAACTCGCTCTGCTCCCAGTCAAACCACAAAACAGTAGCTATAAGTTCCTGGTAGCTCCCTGGGTCTACATACATTTTCTCCAGCCCCACTAAACGCCACAGTCTTCATCCTGAAGAGAAATGGAGTCTGTCTATCTGTCTCATTTTTCTTCCAAGATGGATTGTTGAGAAGTAAGGAGTTCATTAGAAGTGGTAATGCGGTGGACAGACACACAGAAAGACAATAGCATGGTGAGGCTCCCGGGAGGTCAGGCCCCCAGCACCAGAGACAGCACAGCAGGCTCTAAAGAGCAGAATTAGAGGCTTTGGCAGAGGTGGAGTCCGTTCTTGTACCTTCTGGGGTTGAGTGGGGGATCACAGCACAAGATGAAGCTAGGCTCTCTGCTTCCCAGGCAGGAGTGTGTGTGTGTGTGTGTGTGGTAATGGGGAGAGTTGCATGTGTGGTTACCAATACCTCTCTGATGTAGGTCACTTCCCAGGTGAGAGGTCCTGGCTCAGGGAAGCCTATTAGCTGGGGACTCAGAGACTGCCACTCAGCTGGGTGTCTGTGGAAAGGGGAGGGGCTGCTGCATGTGTTGTGTCCCAAGCACAGGTGAACACTAACGTCACCTTCTTTATACCTTCCAAGCTCTGGGAAGACAGAAGTGACTCACCAAACACACCCAGCTATTGAATTCCCCAATTGCACACCTGAATGGACTCACATGCTTCCAGAGTCTACACATGATTGGCAATGAGGCTGCCCTGGTCCAGCCCAGAGCTGGTTGCTGCTCTGATTGTTGGTTGATCTCAGAGCCTGGGCCCTGGGAGCTTCAGCAAGCTAGGCTCAGCCACTCTTGCTCGACTTGTCATTTAAAGAGACAAGAGTGAGAAGCAAAAAAAGATGTGTTAGCATGGCCATGTTTGGAAAAGAAGCAAACAGAGAGGGACTCCCAACCCAAATCCTTCTTCTGGTTTGACATCGAGTTTTGGGTTAAGTTGATGACAGATCAAGGCCTGGCCCCTCCCATCACTGACCCACCAATGTCTCCTTGGCAAGGTGGTTTGGCAAGCTGTCAAAACTGTGAGGAATCTCTTCCTGGGAGGGAGACAAGCCTCCTTCTAGCTGACACAAATCTTCGGCCTTCTCCCGCCAGCATAGGTTCCTGAGGTAATTTAAATTCTTTGAGGGTGCATTGTATCATGAGCTTCCTAGCACAAGTCTCTGATAGGACAGCTTCTCCCCTGCCAGGCAGGACCCAGCCTTTTACCTTGCTTTCTGTTTCAGAGTTTCACATAGCTCAGGCTAGCCTCAAATGCACTATGTAGCTGAGGATAACTTTGATTTCCTAATCCTCCTGCATCCACCTCCCAAGTACTGGAATTACAGCTGTGCAACCGGAACCAAATCCCGGCGACTTCACCTTCCTGGATACGAATGAAGTCGCCGTCCTGTGGCCACACAAATGGGCCACGCCCCTGGGCACCAGCTGTGGTTAGCACTCTGCCTTTGCCCTCTTACTGGCTTTCCAACAGCCCGGAAGCTCAAGTCCTGGCCTGCTCCCTGGCTTCCTCCCCTCGCCATGCTCCCCCGGCCCTGCTGCTGTCCCTTGCTGTGATGCTCACCTCTCTGCCAGCCTCTCAGGTCTCACAAGCATTCCTTTTGTTGACCTAGATGTCCTCATTTGTCGTCTACTTCATACTCAGCCTCAGGTTCCTTCCCCTGCTCACGGGGTCCTCCCCATGCCCCCTCCAGCCCACCCCAAGTCTGGATGAAATCCCACCTGTGACCGACTCCACCCCAGGTCCCTGGTGCATTGGGCACCTTTTCCCATATCCACCACTTTCTAAGGCCATGGCCTCCCCGGGGCCTGAGCAGGGGACACAGCCATGCCTGAGCCTCTCTTGGGTCCCCAGTTTAGATGAACAGATAATGATACTTCCTGCCATGGGCCACACTTTAACCCTCACATCCTGCTTTGTCATCCGGCTGCCCTAAGGGAGCTCCTGATTTCTTCAGTCATTGAGAATGACCGAGAGCATCTTTCCCTCTCAGTCAGGTCTCCCAGAGCACCTAGCAAAAGTCTGGCTATAGTAAACACACACTCCTTCACCCCAAACATACACCACCCTGTTCTGCATGCATGTAAACACACACACACACACACACACACACACACACACTCACACACTCACACGCACACATGCACACACACACACATATGCACATACGCACATGCACACAGATGTACACACCTTTTCTGGGGTCCTAAGGAATGCATAGGGAGCCATATTATGGTTTAAATGGGAATGCTCCCAGCAACTCCTGTGTTTGTCCCTGTGAGCAGTGCTGTTTGGAAAAGGTGTAGAACCTTTTAGAGGCGAGGCCTGATTGGCAGATGGGCAGCCTTACGTGGGAATAGGGGATCAAAGGCCAGCTGAGCTTTCAGACCCCTAAGCATTTCCTGGACAACCCCATATGAATACACAGTGGCTACACCTCTGCCACCATGGCCCCTCTGCTGTGACTAGCTATTGTCTCCAACTGTGAACCTGAATGAACGCTTCCTCAAGTTCTGTGCTTCTGAAGGGGGGTTGGAGGTATTGGCTCACACTGAAAAGATTAATGAATAAAAGCCGGGAACAGGTTCTATGGTGCAGGCAGTCTCATTATAACTGTAGGTATTTTGGGGAAAGGCCTAGGTTTGAATCCTGTTCAGCTACTAAAGATGTAGGCAAATGTTTTCACCCCAGACCCGTCATGTCTGAGGGAGGCACACCACTGATTGGATGGACATTAATACCTGCCACGAAGGGTGTGTGTGATGGGAGCTCGCCAGGTAACAGGCTCAGTGTATGGGAAACTTCATTGGATGAACCCTGAACTGGAACAGGGCCCTGGGGTGGGGACGAGTAATCCATTCAGTTCACCACAGTTCCCAGCACTCCTTGGTGTCCCCTGCCTCATGGCACCCAGTATTTGCTGCCATGATCATTTTGCTTGCCATCTTTTTCCTGAGAGCAAAGGAACACACTGAGTCGTTACCAGGGTTCTTAGGATCGGAGCCTGGGCCTCTACCTGCCCTTAAACAGTCAGTCAAAGAGGCAAGTTGTAGTGAAAGGCAAAGAAAGGTTTATTCAGTGGGGCACATTGGGAAGGAACAAATAAAGAGATCTAGTGACCTCCCATAAGTCCAACTTTGGGGTCCCAATGTGAGGTTTAGGTTTAAGTAATGGGCAAGAGTCTGACTTAAGGTCAGGATCTGGTTCTGCCTATCATTGACCCACCACTGTGGTTCCAGTCTGTCCTGCCAGGTGATCTGTGTGAAATCTCCTTCCAAGAGACAAGCTCCCCCCAGCTGGCTGGCGCCTTCTCCCACATAAGATTCCTGGGGAAATTCCAATTTCTTGGAGTTCATTATTTCCACAGTCCAACAGCCAAAGCCAAGAGACACTTGTCCCATGGCATAACGTGTCTCCTAAGGGAGTCTTCACTCCTGCGAGTACGGTTACACCGTCACACATGCCGCTCAGTGCCGCAGTGTGAAGCTTCATAGCGACTGTGCATACCAGAGTTTTCACAAGGTGCCACAGCTTTTCATGGCAATGTCAGGCTCTGCCCGTGTGGCTAGAGATGGAGCCCTAGATCTTGTTTCCACAAGGGCCCAGCTGGGCTCTGCTGACCATACTGTATGTGTATAAGTTTGGAGTGGGAGTAGGCTGGAGCCTGAGACTCTCATGCCTCTGCCATTCCTGACCCACTTTTGCCCCTAGGTGGCTGGGTTGCATCGGACAATCCTCTTTCCCTCTCTGTGCCTCTATTTAAGGGAGCAGTTTGAAGTGCCTCGGCTCTGGGAGCCACTCCTTCTTGCAGGAGGTTCTCCCGCCATGCCATCATCTAGGCAGAGTTGCAGTGGGTGGGGCTGCTGGGGAGCAGAGCCCAGCATTCATGGTGGGCTGTGTGGGTGGCAGTGGGAGCTCCCTTTCCTTTTTTTTTTTTTTTTTTTTTTTTAACCAGAAGTTATTTTAAACCCTAAGTGGGGAGCTGCTAAAAGCCACCACCTCACACCTCACGTGTCACATGTCTTGTGGAGAGAGCAAGCAGTTCTCAAATCCTGCTTTTCCCTCTCCCCAACCCCAGGAGAGCTTGCTCCTCCATCCATTGCATGGCACAGGGGCTGTGCCCTGTGCCCTGCCTCTGGCCACCTTTGGCACCTACAAGAGCTGCAACCACACACCTGGGCATACCCTTGCCTGGGGCACACCTGGGTGAGCTGGTAGTGAGGGGTTTTAGCTCTGTGGACCTGGGAGCCACCCAGTCCCTGTGTGTATGACCATCATGAGTGGTGCAGCCTTGAACTCAGGGCTCAAATTGCCATTAGCTCAGAAATCACAGCCAGAAAATTGCCTGGTAACAATTCACCTGGCACTTCCTATTCTGGTTTTGCCCTGATCCCTTAGCATAATAATATGCTTTTTAAAAACTGATTTTTAGGGGTTGGGGATTTAGCTCAGTGGTAGAGCACTTGCCTAGCAAGCACAAGGCCCTGGGTTCAGTCCTCAGCTCTGGGGGGAAAAAAAGAGTTTAAGGTCATCCTTGGCTACCTAGCATGTTTGAGGCCAGCTTAGGCTACATGAGATCCTGACTCAGGAAAAAAAACCCTGATTTTTAATTTAGTGTATGTGTGTATGGGTTATATGTGTGTGCATATACATGTAGAGATCAAAGGTCAAGGTTAAGTGTATCTTCTACTGCTCTCTAGCTTAGTTTTTGAGATAGCTTTTTTCTCTGAACTACAGCCCACTAGATTAGACCAGCCAGCCAGCCTGTAAGCTCTGCGGATCCTGGCTCAGCCTCTCTGTGGCAGGAACTCCAGACCCTTACCTCACCCACAACTGTGAGACTGGAGGGAGCCAAAAAGAAAGCGAAGCAGGGCTTCTCAGAACCTTAGAAAGCAAAGGGCTGGACACCAGAGGGGTAAGAAGCTGTGGATCCGGGTCTGAAGTGACTGCCGGACTTTATAGCAAATCATAAGAAGCGCAGACCCAGCCGGGCAGTGGTGGCACACGCCTTTAATCCTAGCACTTGGGAGGCAGAGGCAGGTGGATTTCTGAGTTCGAGGCCAGCCTGGTCTACAGAGTGAGTTCCAAGACAGCCAGGGCTACACAGAGAAACCCTGTCTCGAAAAAACAAAACAAACAAACAAACAAAAAAGAAGCGCAGACCCAAGATCTAGATGCAAATCCTGCTTCTTCCTCTTCCAAACTTAACGACCTTGTTTCACTTCTCAGAACTCAGTTTCCCCATCTGTAAGAGTAGAGTCTAAAGATGGGCTTACTCCCCAGTGGCCTCAGTGGACACAGAGTTCTAACAAGTATGCCCGGTGCCAAAAGCCCACAATAAACAATAGCTGTCCTTCGTTCTTCGTAGGGCTCATTGAGCCACTAGGTTTTCATTTGTCCAATCTCTCCCGGGAAATAGTTCTCAGAAATGCCCTGGATTATGCTTGGATGTAGTGGCCCCTCTGTGAGCAGTCATGCGAAGAATGGATGGATGGATGAATGGATGGATGGATGGACAGACAGACAGATGGATGAAAGGAGGAAGTCTCACACACATCTCCTCAGTTGAAGGTTGTTGAAGCCTTTGAGAAGTGGGAGATTTTGATTTTGTGCTCTATGCCCTTCTGTATTTTCCTCATCTACAGTGACCTGATGTCATTACTTCCTGCATCTAGAAGAGAAAGTGATAAAAAAGATAAACCCTAGCTGGGCGTGGCGGTACACGCCTTTAGTCCCAGCACTCTGGAAGCAGAGGCAGGCAGATCTCTGAGTTGGAGACCAGCCAGGGCTCCAAAGAAACCTTGTTTCAAAAACACAAAACAACCCTGTCTCAAAAAAACCAAAAAACAAAGACAAAAACAAAAACAAAAAACAACACAAAACAACAACAAGAACAATAAATCCTAATCGTAAAGGTGCAAGTTTGGAAGCACCCAAGATACCCTTCCGTAGGTGGGCAGGAGAAAAATAAAACCCGTTTTAGGGGTTCAGCGAGACAGGCCATTGAATTTCTGGACATCAAGCAAGTCCTTGGGAGTCAGGGCTCTGCAGGGAGGAACAATGAGTAGGTAAGAGGTGGGGACATTTAGAGCAGGAAACTGTTCTGCGTGACAGCACACCGTTGACGGCCATAGGTTGTGTGAGCACAAGCAAGGACAAAGTAGACTGAGGTAAGAGCTCACCAGTGGTCAGGAGGGACCCAGGGGCTGCAAGAAACTCCCGCAGGAGACTGGGAACACTTTCAATTTCTCTGGAAATCTAAATGAACTCTGAAAATAGCCTGCTAGCTTAGCATGTAGACACAGGCTTGACCTGCAGGCTCGCACCAACTGTTTTTAAAAACACTCACAATAAGCCGGGCAGTGGTAGCGCACGCCTCTAATCCCAGCACTTGGGAGGCAGAGGCAGGTGGATTTCTGAGTTCGAGGCCAGCCTGGTCTACAGAGTGAGTTCCAGGACAGCCAGGGCTACACAGAGAAACCCTGTCTCAAAAAAACCACTCACAATAGACAGAGCTCTCCAATTTCTCCCCTGTGAACTTTGATTCTTAGGAAGAATGAACTGCATGTGACATAGGACTGCCTAGGATGGCATGCGTGAGTTGGGGGGGTTGGGGGGGGTTGGGGGAGGGAAGTGCTGTTTCCAAGCCACAGGCTATCAGCCTTCCCACCCCACTGTGGGGTTCCACCTTCATTGTCTCCTCTCTAAAGCAGGCTTCCAACAGAGCTGCCTCCTTGGGCCTATGTGAGGGTTAAATGAGGTAGTATGCCTGTCACATAGTAAATGCTTAGTAAAAGTCACCTACAAGGGCCATCAAATTATAGTGAAGAGGGAGAGGAGGGTACAAATGCCAGGCTGTGTGTTTCCTGTTTAGTGTTTAGGAAGAATTCTAAGGCCTTAGTAAGGGTAATTTTTAAAATGGAGAAACGTGTATGTATGAGTATGTCTGTGTTTCTGTGTACAAGCATATGGAAGCCAGAGGTCAATATTAGGTGTCTTTCTTGGTCGCTCTCCATCTTATATCTCTTGAGACAAGGTCTCTCACTGAACCTGGAGCTCACCCATTGGCTACACTAGCTGGTCAGTGAATGTCAGGGAACCTCCCGTGTTTACCTCTCCAGAGCTGGGATTATATGGGCTCTGGGGATTGAACTCAGGTCTTCATGCTTGTATGACAAGCCTCTTATTAACCAAGCCACTTTCCCAGCACCAGTAAAGATATTTTTGGTTTTACCTTTCTGTCTTGAGATGGGGCTTGAGGGATCATTATCAGGAAGTCCCTAGAGCAAGGTACAGGAGTCAGTCAGAGCCCCCACCCTACCCCTGGGAGTTCCAGCAAATTTACAGAATAGAGTCATATTGTGGGGTATCAGTGGGGATCCCCCTGATTGGAGTAGTCTGTAAAGTCTACAGAGAATGAAGCCTGAGAGAAGAGAGTGCCCTGACCAAAATCCCCAGGTGTTTCCAAAGGAATCTCCGCCCGGAAGACTCTAACTGAGCTGACACTGAAGTTGATGACGTCATTTTGTTAAACCCAGGAGCCCTAGTAGGGAAGGGTCAGGTCCATGTGGGAAGCTTCAGGCAGCTTCCCGGCACCAGCCTCACCCAGCATTTCCAGGTAGAGACCTTGAGATACTCAGTTTCAGTAGCTCAGCCTTCCCATAGGATGCGCCCAGATTTTAAGCCTAGAGGCAGCCAATTGAGACATGCTAGAGGCTAGACGGTCCTGACTCCTCAGCTGGTTCTAAAGATGAGGCTTATGGAGACAGTGTGACTGTGAATGGTCTCCTGAAGTCTGTGTTAGAATCCTAGTTCTGAGAAATAGCTTAGCCATCGAGAGTGCTAACTGTTCTCAGAGGTTCAGTTCCAGCACCCACATGGTGACTCTCAACCGCCGGTAAACTCCAGTTCCAGGGCATCTGATGCCCTCTTCTGGTCCCTGCCTCCAAGGTACCGCGTGCATGTGACGCATACACAAACAGGCACACACACACACACACACACACACACACACCCCTCCTGTCATTATGGTGGTGTTCTGGGGACCAGCATCCTCACTGAACTCTCTCAGAAGCCAGGGATCACTGCAGGGACCTCGGCCAGGCCCTGTCAGAAAGGGAGATTTGCTATGCAGACCTCAAAGAGGCATTATGACCTCTTTTTGTTTTGAATTTGAAACAATCCTTCTTACTCTTTTGTCAGTCTTTATTTTTATTTGCGTATATGTGGGGCATGTGTGTGGCGTGTATGTGACATGTGTGTGCACGTGTGAACATGTGTATGCATGCATGGAGGCCAAAGTCTACACTGGGTCTTTCCCAACTTTCCACCTTAGTATATTTTTGGTTTTGTTTTTGAGACGGGGTTTCTCTGTGTAGCCCTGGCTGTCCTGGAACTCACTCTGTAGACCAGGCTGGCCTCGAACTCAGAGATCCACCTGCCTCTGCCTCCCAAGTGCTGGGATTAAAGGCGTGCGCCACCACTGCCCACCTCTTTGGTACAGGGTCTCCCACTGAATCAAGAGCTCTCTGATTCCACCAGGCTACCTGGCCAGAGCACAGTAGACCCGCCTGCCTCTGCCTCCCGGCACTGGGACTATAAGAATCCATTTCTGCACTCCCATTTTAAAGTTAGCATCCAATGACATTAAGTGTCGGGCAGCAATGGCCAGCATCCTCTCCCCGTCATCTGCTTCTGGAATACCTCATCTGACAAAACCAGAATTCTACTTATTAACTGCAAGTCCCACTGTAAGCCCTGGCTGTTGGTCTCCAGCCGAGTCTGATGGCATCTACTGCCTGTGACTGACTTGTTTCACTGAACACCATGCTCGTCAGGCTTACCCACACCGTTGCCTGTGGGAGGAGTTCCTTACATTTTTCAAGGGTGGCTAATATTCCCTCTTATGTAAAATACCCCACTTTGTTGATGGACCCTTGGGTGGCTTCTACCCTTTGCCTCTACTCTGAATACTAGGGTCCAAATCTTTGCTCAGATGCCTGCTCTCAGTTCCTATGGGTATGCAAAACCACTCTGTGTGTGTGCACGCGCGCGCGTGCGTGCGTGCATGTGTGTGTGTGCACATTGCTGAATCAGCTCTATTTTTACGTTTCTGAGGCCCTCTCTTGCTGTTTGGCTCTGCAGCTGCATGGCCTTGCCCCACCCCCACTCTGTCCCCCTCCAACAGTGTGTGAGGGTTCCTGTTTCTCCACTCTATGCTCTGGGGTTTTCTAGAGGCAGTGTTCCCCTTGTGTTCTTGGAGATAGAACCCAGGGCTTCCCATACGGCAGGCTAGTGTAATACTGAACCCCCCTTCCCCCCCCCCCTGTGTGCTGATTTTTGTGGCCGTCAACCTAATGGGTGGGAGTGAGGCATGTACTTTGGGTTCCTCAGGATGGCGTTCCTAGAGTTTGGGTGCGGGAGATGTGGCTTGTACTGAAACCTGCCGGCAGGAAAAGTGCACCTTAGTTTTGGTTTTATTTCTACCATAAGTCTGTGAAAATTCATTTAAAAAAAAACACACGTCACATTTCCTAATTTTTATTCTCCTCTGACCTAGAGAGTTAAGTTACAGTTGTCCTTGGTACTGTGGTGGGGCACACAGTAGGTGCTCAGTAGAGACAAGATAGATAAACCCTTAGCCAGACTAACCAGAGGGCACAGAGACAGTATTCAAATTAACAAAATCAGAAATGAAAAGGGAGACATAACAACAGATTCTAAGGAAATTAAAAAAATCATCAGATTCTACTACAAAAGCCTATACTCAACAAAATTGGACAATCTGGATGAAATGGACAATTTTCTAGACAGATATCAAATACCAAAGTTAAGTCAGGATCAGATAAACCATCTAAACAGTCCCATAATCCCTAAAGAAATAGAAGCAGTCATTACAAGTCTCCAACCAAAAAAAGCCCAGGACCAGATTGGTTTAGTGCAGAATTCTATTGGGCCTTCAAAGAAGACCTAATACCAATACTCTTCAAACTATTCCACAAAATAGAAACAGAAGGAACACTACCTAATTCATTCTATGAGGCCACAGTTACACTGATATCAAAACCTCACAAAGATCCAACAAAGAAAGAAAACTTCAGACCAATTTCCCTTATGAATATCTATGCAAAAATACTCAATAAAATTCTCTCAGACCGAATCCAAGAACACATCAAAACCATCATTCATCACGATCAAGTAGGCTTCATCCCAGGGATGCAGGGATGGTTCAATACCCGGAAATCCATCAATGTAATCCACTACATAAACAAACTCAAAGAAAAAAAACACATGGTCATTTCATTAGATGCTGAAAAAGCATTTGACAAAATTCAACATCCCTTCAAGACAAAAGTCTTAGAAAGATCAGGAATTCAAGGCCCATACCTAAACATAGTAAAAGCAATATACAGCAAACCA
>CM052701.1:11972564-11993197 GCA_028551405.1 Uromys caudimaculatus
GCGCCCCCCCCCCCCCCCCCCCCCCCCCCGCATCCTGAGGGGGAGCAGGTCAGCATGCCTCTCTTCTCACTTCAGATTGGAAAAGAGAAAAGTGAGAAGCAAGGCCTTGCCTGTCTGTTTCTGTACTTGGTTTCCCAATTAGCTCCCTGGTTTCCATCTCAGGGCCTTGACATGACACGCTCATCAACCGTCCCAGGGTCCTCACATATCCAAGCTCTCTTCTCAAACCTCTACACACACACACACACACACACACACACACACACACAGAGAGAGAGAGAGAGAGAGAGAGAGAGAGAGAGAGAGAGAGAGAGAATATATACATATATTTCTAATAATTTTGCATTACATATGTTTTAAGTTTTAGCTTAATTTTTTAATTTTTATTTTATTGATGGTTTATTTTTTGAGACAGGGTTACTCTGTGTAGCCCTGGCTGTCCTGGAACTCACAACTCACTCTGTAGACCAGGCTGGCTTTGAACTCATAGAGATCTGCCTGCCTCTGCCTCCCGAGTGCTGGAATTAAAGGTGAGCAACCATCACCGACAAATCTTATTTTTTATTTTTATGTGTATGAGTGTTCTTCTGTCTGCATGTAAGTATGCATACCACATGGGTACAGTGCCAACAGAAGCCAGAGAGGGCATCTGATCCTTTGGAACTGACATTAGAGATGGTTGTGAGCCACCATGTGAGGCTGAGAATTGAACCTGAGTCTCCTGGAAGAGCAGCCAGTGCTCCTAACCACTGAGCAATCTCTCCAGCCCCTATTTTTCAAACAGGGTCTTGTGTAGCCCAGGGTTACTAAAACGTATTATTTAGCCAAGGATGGCCTAGAATAACTATTTCTCCTCCCTGCTCCATATCCCTAAAGCAGGCTGCACATGCACTACCATGCCGAGTTTATATGATGCTAAGGATGGAGCCCCCAGCTTCAGGAATGCTGGGTAAGCACTCTGCTGACTCTGCATCTGATTCTTGATGGTTTTTTTTTTTTTTTTAGAGACATTATTTGGGACAAGGTCTCCTGTAGCCCAGGCTGGCCTTAACTTGCTATGTAACTGAGCATGGCCTTGAACTCCCGATCCTCTGGCTTCTGCCACCGGTAGGCTGAGATCACACACACTCACCACCTTGCCTGGCTCCTAGCAATAGATGTTTCTCTGGCATTTCAGTGGCAAGCTCTTTTACTCAGGGATCCATCTTCCCAAGCTTCCTACTTCTCCAGGCTCTTTCCTACCGCCACACCAGCTCTGCAAGATGACAACTTTGGTCTGTCTTGTCATCCATGCTGTCCCCAGTCCCCTGCAGGCACCTGGTAGTTCCCAAGGGATGCAGAAGTGAAAGTGGCTTTGAAACATACATGTCCTTTGTCCCTCCTGCCAATGGATGGGCCCAGGGCCATGGGTGTGTGTGTGTGTGTGTCTCTTCTCTGAGACTCTCAGTAGAAACCAGATTGCTTAAAGCAGAGCAACGTGGGTTTTTTGTGATGAACAGCTGCAAACTGTGTCTACAGGGCTGCCTGTCTTCTCACGGAAACAGCAGAAAATGGATGATGGGAGCCAACCACTGAGAAGAGATGTCCGGAGGTTGAGAGATGGCTCAGTGGGTGGAGTGGCCACTGTGCAAATGAGAGCCTCAGCTCGAGCCCCAGCACCTACATAAAAGTCAGGCACAGTGGTGCACACCTATACATCCCAGCAGAGACAGGAGGGCTCTGGGGCTCACTGATCCAGCTGGTCCAGCCGAGTTCATGAACACCAGGTCTAGTAGACACCCTGTCTCAAAAAATAAGGTGGAGAGTGATAGAGAAAGAGACACCTGGTGTCAGCTTCTTACAAGTGTACACACATCGATATAGGAGTGGGTGGGGGAAGAGGGGGAAACGGAGAAGCACGCGGGGGTGGGGGGAACAGATGAATTTTATTCCTTGTATCAAGTCGAGAAATCTCATTATCTACCTCATTTAACAGAACTGGTAAGCAATGGGTGCAATCATCCAAGGCCTGGGAGGACTTCCATGGTGGTGTCCTTTTAAGGGATGAAGCCCCTGGGGCTGAGAGGTGGGAAGGGGCTTTGGGGTAGGATTTGTTTAATCCTGAGCTGTGAACTCAGGTGAGGGAACATTGTCGCTGTCCACCTGTATGATGTAAGTATGGGGCAAGGGTCCCTGAGCCGAGCTGCTAAGGCGGTAAGGACAGAAGTCACCGTGCGTAGTACTCAGTGTACACTACTTATTTTAGTGGAGTGTGTCTCTCTGGCACTCCTACATAAGCCTGCATATACCCTGTGGGCTTCCTGGAGGAGGAGATGTGATTGCATCTGGTGGCCTTTCCTCCCCACCTCCAACACCCACCCTGTTCAGCGCAGCCGCACGCTCAGGTCATGTGCCGTCCCTCTGCCTGCTGGTGACTCAGCCGGACAGCTGAGCAGATGGGAAAGCATCAGAGTTTGGCACTGTTGTGCTTCTCCAAGCAGCTGCCTCAAGCAAAGGTCAAGGCGTTGGGTTTCCACCTTCCAGCCTTATCCTGAGGGTGTTCAGGGCCATGGGAGCCTGGGCTAGGGCTGCCCCACCCCCACTCACCCTTGTAGAACTCTCTCATTAAGCCCTGGGCAGATGGTGGAGGTTTCTGTCCCTCAGAGCAGCAGGTGCCCACACTCTTGGTTGAAGCAGGGCTCATGCATGCTGATTCCTGAGCTTGGTCTTCCTCTGCTGATGTGCAAAGATCCATGGAGGGTCTGCAGAGATCAAGCCTGTGTGTTCCTCACACACGGGGGCAGACTGTCCTCAGCTCTCATGCACGGACCGTGCACAAAGGGTCGACCTGGGCAGTGACCGTCCCGGTGACATGGCAGTTCAGCTGTGCCAATGGTTATCTCTCACCTGACCATTATTAGATGGTGTGGTGTGGAGCTTGGTGATGAAGTGCCAGACTGTGATGCCAATGCTTGAGAGGTGGAGGCAGGAGGATCGGGAATTTAAGGCCAGCTTCTAGACAGTTGGAGATCAGCTGGGATATACACATGGTATGACTATTTGTATATCTTTCTAATTAAATTAATAATTCATTTTTATATGTGCATATATAGGTGTGTGTGTGTGTGTGTGTGTGTGTGTGTGTGTGTGTGTGTGTGTGTGTGAGAGAGAGAGAGAGAGAGAGAGAGAGAGAGAGAGAGAGAGAGAGAGAGGTGTAGCCCCCAGACTGGCCTTCAGCTTACTCTAGGGTCCTGGAGCACTGGGATTACAGGCTTGCATTACCATGCATGATTTTTGCTGTGCTGGGGACGAGATCCAGGGCTCTGTGACTGCTAGGCAAGCACTCTGCCAAAGAGCATTGTCCCTGACCCCCCAGTTGTTTTTAAATAGGTGTGTTAAAGTCACAGAATTCAAAATCCAGATCAGTATAGTGTCTGCCTCTCTCCCGGCCACCATATGCTCTGTTCTCTCTCCCACAGGTACTCGGTGGTCTCTGTCTTCCATGAGGTGACTCTGTTCTCCAAGTCCATGTGACTATGACTGTCCCTCCCCTGCCAATGCACAGATATGACCCACACCACATACTGTTCTGTTCCTCATTTTTTTGTTGTTGTGGGTTTTTTTGTTTTTCACTTAATGACATGTCCTGGAGGTCATTCCATCCTGGGACAGTGGCCCGGATGCTCTTCAAGGCTGTGCAAGGCTCTGAATTTGTAGGGATCCGTGTCATTTTTACTAGTACCCCTATGAATAGACACTTAGGTTATTTCCAATGCTTGAAATTACAGACCGTGGAGGAATGAATCACGGGGTGTTGTGGTGGGGGTGGAGTCTAGGGCGCAGCTGCTCAGAATAGTCCAGAACTAGCATCTGGGAGACCTACTAGAACCTCAGCGCCATTGGCTCTACCCACTTTCCCAGATCTGCCGGGCGAGATGTTTTTTCTTTTTTTCGAGACAGGGTCTCATGTAGCTCAGGCTGGCCTTCAATGATCCAGAGAGCTAAGGATGCCCTTGAACTCCTGATCCTCCTCCTGTCTTTACCTCCCAAATGTTAGGGTTACATGTGCCCACCAGCATGCCCAGTTTATGCAGTGCTAGGCTATGGAGCCCAGGACCTTCTGCATGTTAGGCAAGTGCTCTACCGTCCTAGAGTCATTCCTGGCCCCTGGGATCTACTCACTAAAATGATGGCCAGGCGACCTGTGTGCACACTGAGGTTGAAGAAGCAAGTGTCTGAAAGACAAACTCCTAAAAGTGGGGTTGATGAGTGGAGAGCTAGGAGCATATATAGTAGTAGTCTCCAGGATCTCTCTGTCTCTCTGTCTCTGTCTCTTTCTTTCTGTCTCTCTGTCTCTGTCTGTCTCTTTATCTCTCTGTCTCTGTCTCTCTGTCTCTCTCTTCTTCCTGGCTTCCACCATGTAAGCCTCTTTGTGTATAAACGCTTAGGCTGCTGCTATGATGCTCTGGCCTTGGGGGATGGGGGGAAGCCAACCATCGGGCTGAGGTCATGCCTGCAGTGCCAGAGCCTGTGTCTTATCTGTTCTCCCAAAGATCTTTTTAATGTTTAGAAAGGCAGTCCCACACAACCTGGTGCTGTGTCAAGAGATCTTGGGGATCAAGGCTCCCACTTCATAGATGAGAAAATCATCCCAGAGCGGACAACAGGTGGCCTTCCGCATTTAAATATTTAAAACAGTCAGATCAATATTCATGACCAGTCAGCAACCAGCTCAATGCAGGCCTACCACCCTAAGAGAGAAGAAGACAAACATGTGGCAAGCAAGTGACAGCCAGTACATACCATGGGGCAGTAAGTTCGTCACTGGTCTAATGTGGTTCAGGGAAGCAAGGGATGGTCACAGTGGAGACAGGATCAGAAAGGATGCTGGTTTGGTTTTGGTTCAGTCCAGGCAGAGAGCAGGGACTTAGACCTGGGCTCTCAGCACGTTTCACGTGAAGAGTCATGCATCAAATATTTTGTATGTTGCAGGTCCATGGTCTCTGTTTCAAATGCCCACTTGGACCCTTTTGGCATAAAGACAGCCCCAGATGGTAGGTAAGGGAGAGACCATGTGCCAATAAAACTTTATTTATGGACACTGCAATTTGAATTTCATATTGTGTTCTCTTGTCACGGAACTCTTCTGAATTTTCCTCCGAGCCATCTGAAAATGTAAAAACCATTCTTAGCTCACAAGCTGCATAAACCTAGTGGCGGGGCTGTGTTTGGTTGGTGGCCAAAGTTTGGGACCCCAGAAGAAGAGGGGGTGGGAAGTAGACAACAGGGGTTACAGCTGGGAGGTGGCAAGGCAGGAAGTGGGGATCAAAATCTCTGCGTCCACTCCAGCCCCACCCCAGTTCCTACCCACCCTGGAGATGTCTCCCTTGGAATAAGAGTTGCCTCTGACTCTGGCAAACACTTTTTATCCTTAGCAACGAATCGTCAGGGCTGGGGAATGGCTCTGTCAACCAAGTGTTCTCTGAGTGGTCATGAGTGCATGAGCGTGATCCCAGGAATCCACAAAAATGCCAGGCTCACTGGGAAGCCTGAAACGGACAAACTCATGGGGCTTACTAGTCAGCAAGTCTAGCCAAATGCAGCTCCAGGTTCAATGAGAGACTGTCTCAAAAAAAAAAAAAAAAAAAAAAAAAAAAAGATTAGGTGACAGACCTGCAAGATGGCTCTGCAGGTAAAGGCTCTGCTTGACCTAAGTTCAATCCCTGGAGAGGGATTAAGGAAGACATTTGACCTCTGTCCCCTCCACATAAATGCATACACACCTGTGTGTGTGCACACTCTCACACACACGTACACACTTGTATTTATTAACATACATTTGCACACGCTTTCACCTTCACAGATACCTGCAAAGTAACACACACTCACATACACGAACACACACCTACACATGTGCGTACACAGAGTAAGCTGTAGGGTAGCTTGTCTAATATCCTGTCTCAGGTGTTTGTAGGGTGACCCACTCAGGGGTGGACGCTGTTCCCAGCACCAGGGTTGTCACAGTGAATGGAACACACGCACTTCCTCCCTAGTCACACTGACATCAGAGGTAGGCAATGGAACAGTATGTCACAGCTGAAGAGAATATGTCGGGGACAGTTTTCCATCTGTGTGGAAAAAAACCATTCACACTATGCTTCTGCAGGGACCCAGGGATCCTGGGTACTGGGTGATTATGCAAAAACAGTGGTTCTTAACCTGTGGGCCATGATCCCTTGAGGGCGTGGGACAATCCTTTCATAGGGGTTGCCCAAGACCATTAGAAAACACAGATATTTACCTTATGAATCTTAACAGTAGCAAAATTACAGTTATAAAGTAGCGACGAAAAGAATTTTATGGTTGGGATTCCCCACAACGTGAAGAACTGTATTAAAGGGTCACAGCTTTAGGAAGGTGGAAAACTTCACTTCTAAGTATTTGCTCCAGGAAAATGAAAATTTAGCCAGCTGTGTTGGCACACACCTTTAATCCAAGGATTCGGGAGGCAGAGGCAGAGGCAGAGAGGCAGAGGCAAGTGAATCTCTGAGTTCAAGGCCAGCCTAGTCTACATAGTGAGTTCTAGCCAAGGGCTGAATAGTGCAACTCTGTTTCACAACAAACAAACAAACAAACAAATGATATATAAATAAATAGAAAGAAAAAAGACAAAACTCCCTATTCTAACTCATCTGTGAATACTTATAAAGTATATTTAAAAGTATCTGTCCCAGCCCACAGTGGAAACAAACTAAATGACCATCCCGGGGCAAATGGTTGACACTTTCATACCCTGGAATACAACTCAGCAGGAAAGAGGCCTGAGCCCCAGAGCTACAGAAAAATACATACATCCCTAAGCAGAGTGAAAGAAACCAGATGGCAGAAAGTGAATGCTGGGCCATGTGATTCTAATTATGTGACAGCCAGGACTAATCTACGGTGACAGATATCAGAAGGATAGATGCTCGTGGAGATTTAGGCAGGGCTGGAAGAAGACCCCAGGGGAATTTCTGGGGCAATGGCCATAGCCTAATCTTGCTGGGAGGGGCGTACAAACAAGCCCGGAATCCGACAACATTCTCTAACCACATGCTTCAGATCTACCCCTTCTACTGCAAGTAAGCTTTACCCTAGCAATCAGCCAGTGAAACCTGCAAAGCTGGCAGAGGCAGCCAGAGCAGAGGCAGCCGGGGCAGGCTGTGCGTGCTGCCGGCTTGGATCAGAAAACAGGTGATTTTCATTTTCTTCTCTCTGCCCCTCTGAGTTTTGGAAGGATTCAGAAACCGTGCGCACTAATGACTCCAGAGACCAGAAAGAAAGCTTCTGAAGTCACGTGGCCCGTGTGTTTATGGAAAAGAACCCGGGGCTGCTTTTTTGTATCTTTTTAGTCCTTGCAGAAACAGCTTTCTTTCTCTTTCTTTCTTTCTTTCTTTCTTTCTTTCTTTCTTTCTTTCTTTCTTTCTTTCTTTCTTTCTTTCCTTCTTTGTTCTGTTTTTTTGGTTGTTGTTGTTTGTTTGTTTGTTTGTTTTGTTTTGAGTCAGGGATTTTCCGTGTAGCCATGTTTGTCCTGGAACTCGCTATGTAGACCAGGCTGGCTTTGAACTCTGAGATCTGCTTGCCTCTGCCTCCTGAGTGCTGGGATTAAAGGTGTGCACCACCACTGCCCAGGTTTTCTTTCTTTTAAAGAAAGAAAGGAAGTAAGAAACTAATGAGTGGTTAGGATCACTGGCTGCTCTTCCAGACAACCTGAGTTTGGCTCCAGCACCGGTGAAACTCCTCTCATTACTCCAGTTGCTAGGGTTCCATACCTTCCTCTGGCCTCATAGGGCACTTGCACACATGTGGCAAATGGCAAATACACGGACAGACAGACAGACACACACACACGTTAAAATAAGATAAGTCTTTAATGAAGGCAAAAAAAGCTATGTATGGGGTTCATGTCTGTAGGCACAGTCCTTGAGAGGCTAAAGCAGGACTGCCATGAGTTCAAGCCAAACAGAGTGCCCTTGAATGACTCTGGATACAGAGAGAGACAGCCTTAAAAATTTAAAAGAGAAGAAAGGAAAATGGAACCACAGTGGCTAAGAGCATGGCTCCTTCCAGAGCAGTGGTTCTCAACCTGTGGGTCTCCACCCCTTTGCCAGACCTCTATCTCCAAAACTGTTTACATTACAATTTATAACAGTAGCTAAATTACAGTTTTGAAGGAGCAACAAAAATAATTCTGTGGTTGGGGTCGCCACAGCACGAGGAACTGTGTTAAAGGTCACAGCATCAGGAAGAGTGAGAACTGCTGCTGTACAGGATCCAAGTTCAGTTCCCAGCCCCAAACATAGCAGCTCACTGCTGCCTGTAACTTCAGTTCTAGGAGATCAGACACTCTCTTCTGGACTCTGCAGACATCACACCCGCGTGCACACACAAACAAAGTAAAAACAAACAAAAACAAGGGGGAGGAGTGCTCGGTGATAGAACACTAATGTTCACACTTTTCATCTCACACACATACACACAGATACATACATATACACACATACACATACACACACATGCACACACACATATACATACATGGACACACATACACACACATACTCATACATACATGGACACACATACACACATTCACATATACATGCATATAAACATATACACATATACACATATGTACATTCACACATATGTTCATACACACAATACACTCATACATACACACATATATACACTCATACATATACACACATACACACATATACATACATACACACATACACACATACAAACGTATAGATACACACACACACATACACACACACACACAGAGCAAGGAAGAGGGAGGGCCCTCTCAGCCCTTTTGCTTGCTTGTTTTCTGCAGCTCTGAGGATCAACCCAGGGTCCTGCTAGTCAAGCCAGTGCTCACACCTAAGCTGCAGCCCAGCCCTTCCTACCACTGGACTCCTTCATGAAGTCCTCCCTGATGACTCTGCGACCTCTGCCAGGCTCATCCCCAGTCCTAGAAGACAGGACACTTTCCTTGGGTCCCTTACTGTCATGCCACTGCCAGGGCCCCTGGGCTGATGAGGAACTGAGAGGTGATCTCATAGCCCCTGTGGGGCAGGAAGACACCCATGGGGGATTTTCAGAAAACTCCACCACCCTGAAAAAGGTCAGGCGCTTTGTTTTTCTCACAGGACCATGGGGCTCCACCTGTAGCTACTGGGCACAGTGGGGTGACCTTGACCCACTGCACAGAAGTTCTGCAGGAGCCTGGAGTTTATAAGTGTGGGCTGTAGAGTAGCCCAGGGCAGGGAGCAGGTCAGTGCCGGACCCAGGCCCAAACTGTGAGCACAGTGTCACGCTTATGCTGTAGCATGGGGTAGCAGAGACACCCCACATACAAGATGTGCAAGGAGGCCCAGAGGAGGCCATGAAGACAGAAGCCACTTTGGGACCCTTCCCCCCAGAAGAAGGAATCAGAAGGGACAAAATACCCTTCCCCCAACCACTGTTCCTTTTCATTTATTTATTTGCATGTTTGTTTTTGAAGCAGTCTCACTATACAACCTGATACACCTGCCTCTATGCTTGCCTCTACCTTCCCAGTGCTTGGATTAAGGGCATGTGCCACCATGCCCAGCTTGCTGGGATAACAGGCACATGCCTCCAGGTCTAGCCTTTCCTTTCTACAGCTTAGCTTCAGGTTGGAGAGGTGTTACTGAAAAGCCCAGCTGCTCTACACAGCATGGGGACAACAAGGGCACAATGGGGTCCCAGGTGCTCTTTGTAGTGTGTTCTTGGCAGGGCATGAGATGCCTTCCTGTATGCCTTGGTTTTGCCTTGTTAATATCTGCATGAGAGCCCCGGATGACCCCTGGAGGCTCTCGGTCCCTCTCCTCCAGGGAACTGAGGGGTGGGGTGGGGGGAGTTAGGTGACTTACATATATAGCAACCCTAACCAGACTCGGACACCTACATCTACCTGGTCCTGAAGCCAGCCGCTCATTGAGATGGGTCAATATATGCCCCTCTCTGCTGGACCTGGCTTGAGTTGCGTTTTCAACATCTCATCATTAGAATGTTAGAATTTGACAGAAGCTAAGCAATAAGATGGGTGAGGGTTCTGAGTATGGACGACCAAGGAGTCCAGGTTGACCCTGGCTGAATCTTCCCGGAGGATGACGGACCTCTTACGGTCAGGCAGGTGTGGGAGGCAGTCGTCCACTCATTTACCCAGCACACATTTGTTAAGTATTCTGTTGGTTGATATTCCATTCCTGGAACAGAATAATAGAGACAGAACAACTTAAAAACAACAGACGGAGCTGGTGTCTAGAGAGGATCTCCCTGCTGTGTCATCCCAGGGCAGGAGCTCGAGAGATGGCTGCATGTGCTTTATGTCTGTGTTCGTGTGTGGGTTTATGTGGAGGCTTAAGGTTGACATTGTCTTCTGCCTTATTTCCTTATCTATCTGTGTGTGATGGTTTGTGGATGCTTGGCCCAGGGAGTGGCACTATTAGTAGGTGTGGCCTTGTTGGAGTAGTTATGTCACTGTGGGCGTGGGCTTTAAGACCCTGCTCCTAGCTTCCTGGAAGCGAGTATTCTGCTAGCAGCCTTCAGATGAAGATGTAGAACTATCAGCTTCTCCTGTACCATGCCTGCCTGGATGCTGCCATGCTCCCACCTTGATGCTAATGGACTGAACCTCTGAACCTGTAAGCCAGCCCTAATTAAATGTTGTACTTATAAGAGTTGCATTGGTCATGGTCTCTGCTCACAGCAGTAAAACCCTAACTAAGACATAGTGTGTGTGTGTGTGTGTGTGTGTGTGTGTGTGTGTGTGTGTGTGTTTCCGTCATATGTGAGTAGAAGCCGAGAGGTCAGAGAGGGCAAGGGATCTCCTGGAGTTGGCATTGCAGGTAGGCTGGCATCAAATGTGGGTGTGGACTTGGATGCTGGGAACTAAGCTCAGGTTTTCAGCAAGATCAGCAAGTGCTCTGAACCACAGAGTCATCCCTCCAGGCCCTACCTGGAGACAGTTTTGAGACAGCATCTCTCCTTGAACCTGGAGCTCATTGATCCAGCCAGGTTAACAGGTCAGAAAGCTCCAGGGGCTCCGTGTCTCCACTCACAAAACGCTGGGTTGTAAACGTACATGGCCACACCTGGCTTCTTACATGGACGTCAGAGATCCCAAGTCAGGACCCCAGGCACATCACCCCTGGGCCATCTCTCCATTCCTTTTATTTTTTATTTGTTGGTTTATTTGTATTTTGAAGACAAAGTAGCTTTGAACTCCTTGTGTAGGGAAGGATGACCTTGGATGCCAGAGTCTCCTGCCTGCACTTCCTGGGTACTGGGATTACAGGCCCATGCCACCACACACCATTGAGCTTTTATGACAAATCCAGTCTGTGGTCTAAGTCCCTCCCACAAAAACATCATCAGTCCCTCATGAGCACAGAATCTTCTGGAACCGACCTCCTCTTCCAGACATTGCTAATACCCTAGAGATAAAGATTCCAGCACAAGGCCTTTGGGGGACACACAATAAGGCAACAGGTCCCTTCAGCACAGAACAGGCCAGGTTCTGTGCTGTGGCTCAAATGTAGCTGTAGACAGAAACCCCTGCTGCATTTACTCAGTGGAGTAAATGCCCAGGAGACATCTGCTCATTACCATGACAATCACCGTCCCCACTTACACACGCAGGAACACAGGCCCCAGACATGAAGTCACACACCCAGGCAGAGGCCAAGTACTGATCTGACTTCTGATTTCATAATTTCCAAGTCAGCTGTGTCTGCCACATCAGGCTGGAGAGAGAAAACACGGCCACGTGGAAATGACCTCACATTCTTCCTGCTTCTCCTCAAAGCGAGAGAGGAGTTGATGGAATGAAATCAGCTTGGATTGTGTGTGCAGAAAGCCCCGAAGCACACAGCAGGGCAGCTGTGTGGTCCACAGAGGGGAGAGCTGATTCACAGGTCATAGCAGCTTCTGAGCTGGGCTTCAGGATCAGATTAATGAAGGGCTTTCTGAAGGAAGGTCAGTGGCAGACATTTAAAGGAAGGGACTTGTGGATAGGAAAGGGTAACTGGCTGTCTGAGTGGCTGTCTACCCTCACGTCCTCTGTCAGACACAAAGTTTCCTTCTCCTCTATTTATTTACTGGATGCTGGTGGCATAGAGAAGGAAGTCTGGTTAGCAAGACTTGACAGCTTTTGTAGTTGTTGAAATCATTAGCCCCCTGACAGCAGCACCCAGACCTCCAGGTCCACAGACAGGAGATACACACAAGGATGTAGTGAAAAAAAAAAAAAAAACAACCAACCAAACAAACAAAAAACAACAACAACAACAAAAAAAAACGCTCTCGGCGGCAGGAGCGGTGACTCACACTCATTTCTGCTGGGACAAATGAAAGCGCCAGGAGTCAGGGAGGGATTCATCACTCGGGGCAGTTTGCTTTTGAGAACTCAGCCCCTCTGTGGCTGTCCTTCTTCATTAGGTTGGGGGATTTGGAAGGCAAAGCCTTCTGCTGATGTCTGGTGGGGTTGGGGGTTGGGAGAGTGGGTAGTCTCCACGGAGCATGGAGGCTTGTTGTTCGCGTTGTACACAGGTTGATATCTGCTAGGTTGTTCACAGGGACCACTTCTAAATGAGATCCATTCATTCTCTCCCTCAATCTTCATTCATTCATGATGGATTAAAGTGTGTTGGGCTCTGTGTGGTTACTCCCTAAGTAAGAAAAAAAAAAATGTTTACTGGGATCAAGACCAGAAAAATGTGGTCTCCATTAAGATTTAAAGAGAGGGAGATATCTCTCTCTCTCTCTCTCTCTCTCTCTCTCTCTCTCTTCCCCTCACTCTCTTTCTTCCCCTCCCTCCCTCCCTCTTCTCTGCTTACAACTTAGCAACCACAGCTGGGACATTGTTTTTGTGAATAAAGCTTTATTGGAAACTGGCCATGTGCATTCATTTCCAGTCACCCTTGACACAACAGAGCTAAGTTGTGGAGCAGGGACTGAAGATCCATGAAATAAGAATTGTCTGTTGTCTGCTATTCATGGGAGTTAGTGACCCCCAATCCAGCATAAAAGAGATAGCGGCTTTATGGGTAAGAATATCCGCCACCAAGAGCAATGCTCTTGGAAGTAAATGGCTTCAGCAGGGTTTCTCACCAGCCACAGGTCCACACAAGACATGAAAGCCAGAACCCTCTGGTTGGTCTCTGTCTCCAGAGCTTCCTGAGTATGCCAGGCTTTAGTCAGGTGGGCATAATCTATACAGACAGAGGGCTATCTTGCTCTCCTGTAAATGGACTGAAGGTACTTGTTCACTGATACACAGAGAAGCAGACACAAGGAAGCTAGATAGGGAAGCTGATCTGACCTGATCCACTATAACCAGTGTAAAGCACTAAACTGGTTGGTGACTGGCTTGCTCACTCCAGTGAGATCCTTTCAGACCAGGCTGATGTGACTCCACCGGAGCATACAAGGTCATCCTGGAGGTTACCAAAGGGGCACGATGAAGAGTATATGGAAAGGCTTCAGGGCTTTGGCCTAAAGGGCTAGGCAAATAGGTCACCACCAGCCTCCAGGAGCTTAAAAGCCAGTCCTGTGGCTCTGTCCCCCGCAAAGCGCTCTGGGGAATGTAGTCCTTAGGTATGCTAGAAGAGAAAATGGCCTGTGGTCTGTACCAGGTGTTTCTGGTCCGGGCCGGAACCCTAAATGATGCTCATAGACAGGAACAGAAGTGACAGACACACAAGAGAGAAGATACTGAGGAGAAAAATAAAGAGACTGCGGGTGCTGCGTCTTTGACATAAAAGCAGAAACACGCGAAACGGTACAGCGATAGGTCTTTCTCACTTTTGTATTTTCCCTCATGTCTGTTTGAATACACATATATCTAAACAAATGTATGGCAGATGGGCAGAAAGAACACGCTTTAAATACACCAGAGTGGGTGTCGGTGGGGGAGTCGGGACTCTGAGGAGTGGAGACGGGAGAAGGCAAAAATAAGCCGTGAAAACCGAACAAAGCCAAGGCTATAGAGTCCGAGCTCCGGAGGTGAGCTGGGGCATGGCAAAGGGTTCAGCAGATACCCAATCAAAAGACAGGAAAGAAGCCGGGTGACGGACGCCCACTGGGAAGGCAAAGGCAGGTGGATCTCTTGAGTTTGAGATCAGCCTGGTCTACAGAGTGAGCTCCAGGACAGCCAGGGCTACACAGAGAAACCCTGTCTCTAAACAACAAGCCAAACAAGAGAGACAGGGGAAAGGGCTAGGTGTAGCTCAGTGGAAGAAGGCTTGCCTAGAATACAGGAAGTCCTAGGTTCAACGGGGGTGGGGGTGGGGTGGCCGGGAGAGCAATGAGATGGAGAATAAAAGTTATATCCGGTGGGCAGTGGTGGCGCACGCCTCTAAGCCCAGCACTTGGGAGGCAGAGGCAGGTGGATTTCTGAGTTCGAGGCCAGCCTGGTCTACAGAGTGAGTTCCAGGACAGCCAGGGCTACACAGAGAAAACTACCGTGGAAAATTTGAGAAATGTATAAAGAAGAAACCAATACCCATAATCTACTCTACAGATGTGACTGCTCCTTTTTTAAAAAACAAAAACAAAAACAACATTTGTGTGTGTGAGTGTGTGAGTGTGTGAGTGTGTGAGTGTGTGTGTGTGTGTGTGTGTGTGTGTGTGTGTGTGTGTGTGCCGTGCACATAGCACGCATGTGGAAGTCAGAAGACAGTTCTTTCCTTCTACCATGTGGGGCCTGGGGACAGAACTCAGACCATCAGACTTGGTAGCAAACGCCCTTGCCTGCTGAGCCCTCTCCTTTTCTCTGCTCTTGTTATTTTTATAGAGCCCCCCCACTGTCTTTTCTGCTTGGATATATGGTGTGTACAGACCACATATAATTTATTGATTACATACGTTTTTCATTCTCTTCCCATTTTCCATGTCTCACAACCGCTTTTCTCATTCCACTGAGGATTCTTTGAGCAGAAGGTCCAGTGACTGAATGGTTTCCAGGCTGAGACGTACTATGCTGTGTTTAACTGTTTGCAGACGTGGGGGATTGCAGGTTCTTTCTGGTGTGCGTCAGCATAGGTGACACCGTGATGAACATCTTTGGGCAGCAGCTTGCCTGGATGGGTAATTATTCCTGCAGTTTACAGATAGCCAGACTGAAAATAATATGGTCAAAGGGCATGAATCCAAGGGTTATGCGTTTGTTTTTAAGCCTTTGGGGATATTTTTAAATTGGGAAAGAGAGAAACCTTTCTCCACCCCCTCCACTGCCCAGATAGGGTTTCTTTGTGTAATAGCCCAGGCTGTCCTGGAACTCACTCTGTAGACCAGGCTGGCTTCGAACTCACAGAGATCCACCTGCCTCTGCCTCCCTAATTCTGAGATTAAAAAGCATGTACTACCACACCTGGCTGAGAAACTGTCCTTTAAAGAAAAATGCTTAAAGAAAAAAAATGTGTGGCTGGCAAATTGGGCTCAGTGGGTAAAGGGGCTTGTTGCTAAGCCTGACCACCTGTGTTTGATCCCTGGCTCCATGTGTGGAAGGAGAGAAGCGACTCTCCACAGCTGTCTTCTGACCTCCGCATGCATGCTGCACCAGCATCCTCCCCCAAATAAATATAAACAAAGAAAACAAAAACCATAAATGTAAAAGATTATTATAAAGTGAGTTTACATGAAACATGCGTACACACTCCAGTCCTATAGTACGTCTCAGAGGCTCATCTGCATCCCCCATCCCAGCCCCATCCCAGCCCCAGAGGAAACCCAAGCTCACTTTACGGGCTCGCGTACGTCTCATCGATGGCTTTGCCATCTGCCTTAGTCACTTATCTCTTGCCGTGATAAAATACGGAGACCAAAAGCAACTTAAGGGAGAAGTGTTTGTTCTGGCTCACAGTTCCATGTGTACTTCCCCACCGAGCAGAAGCCACAATGGCAGGGACACGAAGCAGCCGGTCACACTGGGTCCACAATCTGCGTACAGAGAAGAGAGCAAGCAGGTGCTCAGGGGGCTCTCTCCGTTTTATGCAGTTCAGGATCCCCTGCCCAAGGAATGGTCCCACCTACAGTCAAGGTGAGTCTTCGAAAATCTGTTGACATAATCAAAATAATCCCCTACAATCATGCCCAGAGAGGCCCACCAAGTTCACAGTTAACATTGTCAACACCATCAAAGTGTGTGGCCTTGGCTGCTACAGTCTTGCCATCTGTCCATCTCAACTCTGTACATGAATTCACACACATGTCACATGATTTTTTTTTTAAGCTTTATTTTGGGCCACCAAGATGGCTCAGTGATCTCTGGGACTGATTGGTGGAAAAAGAGAACTAACACCCACAAGTCCTCTAATGTTAAGTGTGTGTGTGTGTGTGTGTGTGTGTGTGTGTGCGCACACTTTATCTGGGCTCTCTCACCCCGATCAATAGCTTTGGCCATCACTCACCCTGACAGTGTCTCCCCTGGGCCTCAGAATTGTGTGTAGAGTGTGAAGTTGACATCTGTAACAGTCAAGCTTCACTGTCCACAGTCCAGCATACTAGAGAGGTCCACATTGGATCTGTCTGTGAGAATGTTTCCACAGAGGGCTGATTGAGACCTGCCCTCAATGTGAGTGTCGCTATCTTAGGGGCCAGGAAACTTGACCAAGCACAAAGGGGTGAGAAAATGGCGCCAGCACAAAGCAGGAAAGGAGAAAGTCTGCTTTGCACCAGCAATCCCGTCTTGGTTTTCTGATCCCCATCTGTGTGAGCAAAAAGCCTCATGCTTGATACCCTGCCTACCCTGCTGTGAGGGACCAAATCTCTTCAGCTCCAGACCCAAGTAAATCCTTCCTCACCTAAATGCTGTCTGATCAGGCATTTTGTCAAAGCAGGACAAAAGTAGCTAATACAGAAAACTGTATTAGCAAGGTGTAGGGTTATGCCAGAATGTCCTCACCAACTGCTTCCCGGGCTTTGGGAAAGAATGTGGAAAAATTTAGAATGGTGAACAAGGGAGACCCCAGAGTCCTGTTAGCAGCTAAATGAGCCTTTCTGTCCTGACTGTTGATAGGAATGAGGGCTAGTACACATTGTGCTCATGTGGCCTCAGAGTAGGAATCTGTCTAGTGACCAAACATGTAGTAGTCTGACAAAGAATCTGGGTATGTTCTGCTCACATCCTTAAAACCCGAATCAGTTGAGTTAAAAAGTAATGGAGCAGGGAGCTGGAGAGATGGCTCAGCGGTTAAGAGCATTGACTGCTCTTCCAGAGGTCCTGAGTTCAATTCCCAGCAACCACATGGTGGCTCACAATCACCTGTAATGGGGATCCGATGCCCTCTTTGGGTGTGTCTGAAAACAATGACAGTGTACTCACATACATGAAATAAATAAGTAAATCTAAAAAAAATATTAACGGATCAATACATTTGGCAGAGGAAAAGTCAAGACTGGCAAAGCAGCCGGGATGTGGTGTGGTTACAGCTTACTGGCGTTTAGTCAGATTTATAATGTGAAAAGAGAACAAGGTGAGGCAAAAAAGGAGAGAAGAAAGAAACAAACAACTATAACAAAGTTGAGAAAGCAGGACACGGAATTTGGCTGCAATTGTTAAAAGAGTGGTGCATTTAAGGGGATACCCCATGAGCTGTCTGGAAAATGCCTTGAGGTGAGACTTTGCTCATCTGAAAGGCCAGGCATAACAACGCAGATTCATTCGAAAGGGGAGTCCTGGAGAAGAAAGAGCCATGGGGTGATCCAGGGGAGAAAAGATGTTAAGGAAGGGCTTTCCCAGGTCCAGCTGCAAAAGTCACTGCAGTGCTATAAACGGGGTCAAGCTACATCTTCAGCTGACAGACAGCAAGTCCTGCAGCAGCATCCTTGTGAAGCTTGTGCACACATGCAAAATGCAAGCAATGCGGGCCCAGGGAGGTAGGCATCAAGGTTCTGGAAAGTCACTGAGATCAGGCACTCCTGCAGGGATGTCCCCTTGGCCTTGGCATGAAGCCGTGAAGGCGAAAGATGTTCGAGACACTGAGGAAAGCTGTAGGCAGAGTAGAGCCAGCTCAAGAGAGAGGCTATGCATGTGTTCTGCAGGTGGCAAAGCTATTCAAGCCCATGGGAGCCCAGTGATTCCCTCATGAGCCCACGGTGCCAGATATGGAGCTATAGGATATTTGGGGTTGGTTATCCTGGGCTTCAGTCTTTGAGCTGATTTTTCCTGGGTGTGTCCCCCAACACTTCATTTTGGAATGGGGATGTTTACCCTGTGACATTGCATGCTAGGCATATGTTACTAGATTTTTAATTTTACAGGGGCTAACAGTTAAGAGTGTGGCTCGAGGGGCTGGAGAGATGGCTCAGCGGCTAAGAGCACTGACTGCTCTTTCAGAGGTCCTGACTTCAATTCCCAGCAACCACATGGTGGCTCACAACCATCTGTAATGGAATCTGATGACTTCTTCTGGTGTGTCTGAAGACAGCTGCAGTGTACTCATATACATAAAATAAATAAATCTTTAAAAAGAGAAAGAGTATGTCTTGAGGCTCAGAAGGCTGGGGCTGTTAAGGACCGTGGGACTTTTGAAGTTGGACTGAATTTCTTTTGAATTATGAGATTCTGGCCATGACCCTGTGGGGGATTACAGTGGAAACTTACGGTTTAAAACTTATATGCTGGACTGGTAAGATGACTTAGTGGATAAAATACTTGGAATGCAGGTTTACCAACCTAAATTAGATTTACCTGAACCTACAGTGGAAATAGAACTGGCTCCTTGTTCTTTGGCCCCCACATGTATACCACTGCCAGCTCGTGCTCACACACATCGGTGTGTAGGTGAGCAAGTGTGCACTCGCGCACACGCACACCCGCACTGATAATAAGGATGATGCCAAAAGTGATGTGTGGTGAGTGTTATGTCTTCAAAGGATGGACTTGGGAAGGCTGATCTTCACTGTCAGTCTGACTGTCTCACATTAGTGAGGTAAACCTTTGGACGTGCCTTTAAGGATGTTTCCAGAGAGGGTTGCTTGACAAAGGAATTCTCACGCTCAAGATGTGTACAGCATCCCACGAGACGCCGCTCTGGATCCGAGAAAAAGGAGAAAGGGAGAAAGCCAGTAGACCCAGCCTCTCCTCTCTCGGCTTCCTTCCTAATCTGCCAGCTGTGAGACCTCACGGTCTGCTACCTGTCCTTCTCAACCTCCGCCATGATGAACTGTGTGCTCCTTAAAACTGTGAGCCAAAATTAAACTGTCCATCCCTAGGCTGCTTCTGGTCAGGCATTTGGTCACAGCAATGAGGAAAGTTAGTTTTTGTTTTGTCTTGTTTTTTTGAGAGAGAGACAGGGTTTCTCTGTGTAGCCCTAGCTGTCCTGGAACTCGCTCTGTAGACCAGACTGGCTTCAAACTCACAGAGATCTACTTGCCTCAGCCTCCTGAGCGCTATGGTTAAAGGCACATGCCACCATTGCCAGGCAAGGAAAGTTAACTATTACAACATCTAAGATGTCCAAAGCTGCATTTCCCAGCATCCTCTCTACCTAAGCTGCCCTGACTGTGGTAAACTTCTCTATTCCCACCTTAATCCTCCAGGGATCCAGAGCCAAACCTTGTGGTCATATTAACCCTTTCACCCCCCAGGTTCTCAGCCAATCCTGTCCACTCCATCCTTGGAGCACCTCTAGAATCGAGCGTCCCATTCTGTCCCCTCTGTGGTCACTCTGGTCCACACTGTGTCTTGCCTGGACTGCTGCAGTGCCCTTCTCCCAGTCACCACCTTCTGTCTCAGCCACCATAAGTCTATACCCACGGAGTCACAGGGGAACCCTGTGAACTTCAGGCACCTCGTAACTCTCCTCCGTTGAGACCTTCTGTGGCTTCCACCTCTCTCAAAGGAGAAGTCAAGGTCTGGTTCCCTCAGCTGTGAATGTGTGTCTGCAGGTACAGTGTCCACTTGGTCATGTGTGGAGGCCAAAGATGGATAGAAGGATGTCTTTATTGTTCTCCACTTTACATTTTGGGAAGGGGTCTTTCATTGAACCTGGAGCTGACATTTCAGCTGGCCAGCCAGTCCCTGAGATCTGCCTGTCTCTACCTCCCAACCTTTGGTTGCAGGTGTGCACTGCAATGTCTGGCTTTTACACGGCTGGTGAGGATCTGAACTCCTCATATTTACTTAGCAAGCACTTCACCAATGGAGGCATCTTCCCAACCCCAGATGTCCAGCTCCTCCTCCTGTGATCCTTCCTGCAGTTCCCTGAACACAAGGGCCAGCCTCCAGGCTCCATACTTGCTGTTCCTGCAGCTGCTCCACAGGCAGCATCTGCTCCAGCTTTACTGGATTTTTCAGAGGTAAGAACGTTGGTGTTAGCTGGCACCTCACGTCTGATGTTCACTGTTCTCTACGCCAAATAATTAGGGTGAGGTTTCTCTCAGGCTAGAATCCAAAGTAGGTATTGCACTCATTCATTCATCCATTCATCTGTTCATTCATTCACTCACTCAACCATCCATCCATCCATCCATCCATCCATCCATCCATCCATCCATCCATCCACCCACCTATCCATCCATCCATCCATCCATCCATCCATCCATCCATCCATCCATCCATCCATCCATCCATCCAA
>CM052701.1:11993297-12187862 GCA_028551405.1 Uromys caudimaculatus
CTTCCACAGGTCACTGGCAGCATCCTAGGAGGTAAGAGGTGGTGTGGTACGGACTTGGGCTCAGACGTCGGTGTGGCCAAGTTCTGGGCTTGGAGGGAGACACATGAGAGGCTTCTGTTTTCTTTCTTTGAGGACCGGATCATCTTCCCCAGAATTTTCTTTTCTTGCTGGTTGGTTTGAGGTATTCTGTTGGCCATCTTGATACCAAGCTACTGGAAGCTTGGGTCCTCATATCTGAGTCCCCTGTGCCTGTCTTAGGCTGCTCGTGGCAAGGCAGAAACATAAGCTTCTGCTTAGTTTTTGTTATTTTTTTGAGACAGGGTCTCACATTGCCTTGCACTTGCTATGTAGTAGGGATAACTCCGGAGCCTCCTGTCTCCCTCTTCCAAGCACAGGCCTGCACCAGCACACCTGCATGTGTGTGTACACACACACACACACACACACACACACACATATATACATATATATATATATATATATATATATATATATATATATATATATATGTATGTATATATATATAAATTTTTTTGAGACAGTCTTACCATATAGCCCAGATGGCCTTGAACTCAGGGCAATCCCCTTGCCTCAGTATCCTGAATACTGGGATTAAAAGCATGTGCCATTATGCCCAGCATAAGTTTCTATTTGAAAAAAAAAAAGTTACTATTTATGACTTTGCACATTAGCAAGCTTACATCCCAACTGACACAGTGACCCAGTTCAGGTGTCTTCAGAGCCTTTTTTCTCACCTGTGAAACAGGGTGACAATAACCACAGGGCAGGGAGGCAAATCTGATGCATGCCTTAGTAATGCCTGTTGCATAACAAATAGCAGAAACGCTGGGGTTGGGACTGGGGTCCCAGCGTGAAGAAGGGGTTGGGGACAATCTTAGCACAGCCAAAAAGAAGGGAGGAAAAAGGTAATTATGACCTTAAGCCACTCCATTCTCTTTTCCACAAAGGTTCCTGGATTAGGGTTTGCCTTGGAAATTTGGGAGGCAGCTGCTGCAGCCGTAAGTGGCATTTGGAGAGGGTGTGGCTGTTTGTGTGGGGAAAACTGTTGGCCCTTGTCAGAGTTGCCACGGGGCACTGCTGGGAATCTGGGTTTGGATTTGGCAGTCCTATTTTTCAAGCTTCAGATTCAGGAATCAAACTGGGGGAAGGGGAGAGCCAGACTTGTAAACATGTGTCCCTACATCTGCGGAAGCCATCGGCAGGCCCATTGCGGAATTCAAGATGCGCACAGGTCAGCACTTTTCCCACTGGGGAAAGTGGTATGCTGGGAATCAGAACCCTGTGGGAGAAGTAGAGAGGTAGGGATCTGGCTCAGTAGACAGAGTGCCTGCTTAGCATGCTCAGAGCCTCAGGTGCTAGCTCCAGTACTGCATAAATGACGTGTGGTGATGTACACACCTCATTCGTAACACCTAGGAAGTGGGGGCAGAAGGATCAGAAGTTTAAGGATCATTCTTAGGTACATAGGAGAGCTTGAGGCTAGCCTGGGGTATATGAGACCTTGTTTCAGAAACAAAAAAAGGGGGGTGGGCGGAGATGATGACAGTGGCCATACGGTTCAAACTGGTGGGTTATTAATAACTGTGCTGATTGATACAGCAGACTTGGCCTGGAGTTGACTCCTGCAAACCCTAGCTCGAGCTCATCCAGGGATAGAGGAATCCACTTCTCCGAGAAAGCACCGATTAGGGAGTGGACAGTCGTCAACTAAAATGCTGCACTGGAGATCAAGGCTACTGCACTGGATTGACTTAAGTCATGAAGGCATTTAATTAATTAATTAATTTTTAATAATACGTGGGGTCCAGAGACTCCACTTCTGTAGTTCATTAACTCAGGAAGTCAGCGATATCAAAGATAAGAGGACCATCTGACCATTGCGCATTCAGCAGTGACCTTCCTCATGGTCTCCAGAGGGCTGCCAGGTCTCTAAGCATCACGACCTCACCCAATTAGAATAGTTCAGAGTCAAGGGAGGACCGGGCAGCAATGTAAGCACTTTGGATATACCAAGCATTTTAATCTACGAGCTAGCTCTGTGATGTAAGAATCTCCTATTGGCCCAGATTGGAACCTTGAAGCTCATTAAGACATTTGCACAGTCACACGGTTGGGGAGTGGTAATGCTAGGGTTTGAACCCAGGTAGCTGGTCTCTAGATCAAGCATCTCCAAAGGCTAGAAAGGAAGGCAGGTATGAATGGATGCACTAAGCATCTCCCTCTACCACCCTCCCCCAACCTGTGTTTGCACTAGCCAGATTTGACAGATCACAGAGCCCAGACTTAATCTGATATCTATGATTGTTGTGTGACAAAATTTTTCCTGGTGAGATGCAACACACTTGTCTACTCACTCCAGCTGGAAAAACCAAAATTATAGATACCACCAAAGTTCAGTTGGGTGAACCAATGAGTTTTATTGGGCTTTTTACAGGAATATGGGTGAGGAGTTACTTACAGGAGCAGAAATGACTCAAAGACAGCTGCATCATCAAAGCCCATCCCAGCCTGAGTGACAGCCCACAAAAGCTGGGAACCTGGAGTACACTGCACAGCCTGCAGAGAAGCTCAACAGGTTGGAGGGTGTCCTTTCCTGGTGTCTCAATTGTCTAAACCTCTTCCAGGCAGCTCCACTGGTTTCTGCTTCTTCCAGGCTGCTAGTCTGATTTCAAGACTGTTTGTAGCTTTTCTCCTCTGAGGTGTTCCTTGAAGCTCAGCTTCTGTTACTCTCTGGGGAACTCCCAGCTTTTACTGTTTACTGTGGCGGAGAGAGTCCAGTGAATCCGGTCAGTTTCAGGGACTTCCTGAAGCTATGTTGAAGAGCTTCTTTGCAGGAAAGACTGTTTCAATTTCAAGACTGTTACACAACAATGATGCTTCCCGGCATCAGAGCTTTAAAGAGCCTTGCCATGGACACCACGTTTGTCAAGTGGGGGCTTCTTCAGAGAGATTTCTACTGGGACAGTGGGAATAGCCTAGCTAGGACTCTTTGGGACAGAATCAAGCTTTAGACTGAAGCAGTGAAGCTGAGCCTGTATGTTTAGCATCCGCCTGAGTGGTACAGTTATCTGTCCAGTTCCCAGGTCAGGGAAGACTCTCTTCAGCAAACTGTTCAGTGATGAATGGGAAAGAGCCCCGACTTACTCTGCACATGGTCAGGCTTAGGAAATGACCAGCCCTAATTCAGAAACCAGTGGTTTCTTCCTTGCCCATTTGGGATGGGATAAAAGGCTCAGCCCTGGTTTTGCTTTTTTTTTTTTTCCTTCTTCCTTAAAATTTATCATCAACATCATCGTTAAGTGTGTGTGTGTGTGTGTGTGTGTGTGTGTGTGTGAGAGAGAGAGAGAGAGAGAGAGAGAGAGAGAGAGAGAGAGAGAGAGAACACATGTGTCTGTGCCTGTGGAGGCTAGGTCAGTATTTGGTTCTTTTCCTTCTTTTATGTGGGTTTTGGGGATCAAACTCGGGTAGTCAGGCTTGGTGGCAAGAGCCTCTTGAGCTGTCTCCTCAGCTCTTGTTTTTGTGTTTGTTTTGTTTGTTTGTTTGTTTTTTGTTTTTGTTGTTGCTTACTCTAAATTGAATGTCCTTTCAGACAGAGCTGTGGGAGAGGGTCTGCAGAAGCTTGTAGTGCTATCAGTATCTCCGCTGGTACAGGCAATGCTTGTGTGACAGCCACTCAGTGGTACTTCCCAGCCCTTGTGAGGTGCATGGCAACAGAGTCTAAAATTGTCCTGAAAAAGAAGAATTTCCCTGACAGAGTATCACCTCCCCTCTCCCTGAGCAGGGAGTACTTTCACACACACACACACACACACACACACACACACACACACACACACACACACACACACACCCAGTTCTACCTTTAAGAATGTTCCTAGCCTCAGCCTGCTACAGATTCTGCTTCTTTAAGGATCTGGAGGGAAGGGCACGAGAGGTCACAGCTGAACCAGGCAGAAGTGGTCTCTCCAGCTGACAACACCTAAGTGATATGTGACAAACTTTTCCAGGGGCAGATGAAACAGACTCATCTGATCACCCCAGACAGGGAACCCAAGATAGACCAAAGTAGGGATAGCACCAAGTCTAACATGATAAACCAATGTGTTTAAGGGAATGTGGGGGAGGATTTACTCACAGGAGCAGAAATGACTCAAAGACAACCACATCATCAAATGTCCACCCCAGCACGGGTGACAGCTCATGAAGCTGGGAGCACACTTGTACAGCCTGCAGACAGCTCAATAGACTGGACAGTGTCCCTTCCAGTTGTCTCAGCTGGTCTATACCTCTTCCAGCAGCTGGGCTGGTTTCTGCTTCTTCTGGGTGGCTGGGCTGGTCTCAGAATATTCTTTGCAGCTCAGCTTCCTTCTGTCTGAGAAAGACTCTTAGCTTTTATTGCTTACTCTGGTAGGGTGGGGCCTAGTGAGTCTGCTCGGTTTCAGGGAGTTCTTGAACTACTTTTTGGTTGTTTACCTCCCTGTTTAAGGAGCTTCCCTGCTGGATGGAACATTTTGATTTTGGAGGAGACTTACACAACACTTAGCTACCTTTGGCTTAGCAAGTCACTCTCAGCCAGTAGTAGCTAATCTGAGAGTCCCACCAGGCAGGATACAGAGGGTGCTCCATCGATCCCGCCAACCATGGGCAAAGTTGTCGCTGTCAGGAGGTATGGAGTTAGCTGAGGCCTGCAGGCCCCTCAGCTGTGTATGCCTAGCTTTTGCTTTGTCTCTGGGAAGCAGAAAGCGCCATGATTCTCATTCATTTGTGATCCTCTTGCTGCTCTGGACATCTGTTCTGTCCTCTGCCAAGCCTCAGTGGACACATAGCAGGCTCTCGCTACCGCCTGTTGAATGCAAGGGTAGGAACTTGCTATTACCTTCATTCACCCTCCTGTCAATCTTTATCAGGCTCAGCACTTCCTCCAAGGCTAGGTGCTTAGTAGGTGCTTGTTGCATGCACCTTTAGGGGCCCCTAGACTTGATTACACAACCCCTCCTATGAAACAGGCCTCTCCTAAGTCAATGCTGTGATTCTTGGTCTTGCTCAGGGACTATTGGGGGAGTGGCCACGTGACCCAGCTCTGACCTGCTGTGTCTTAACTTTTCTCCTTTCAATAAGAGAGACACAGAAGAGACAGGGTCCCCTTTGTCCTCTTTCTGCCACAGGACAGTTGTGTGAGAGGAGGTGATGTCTCTTCTCAGTAGCCATCTTGTGACTCGGAGGCCAAGCACCGTGACAGACAGCAAGGTCAGAGGTGCTCTGATGATGTGACTACATTTTGAGTCAGCCTTAGGAACCAAGCTCTGGGCCTCTTCTGAGAAAATGATGTCCTTAGTTTTTAAGCTCTTGATAGCCCATGTTTCCTTCTCTTTATGGCAAATCAATCCTAAAAGACACAGACACCTTGACCATCAGTCTATGAGTTGAATTACTAAAGGCTGGCACTTACTGGGTGCCTACTGCACGCTCAAAGCCTTCCCACACCCGGTTGAAGAGAGTACTGCTACTCAGAGGAAAAGACCGCCCAGAACTAGATGTGGTGATGCACACCTGTAACCCTAGCACTCTGGGGACTGGGGCAGGAAGATCAGGAGTTCAGGGCTATCTTGGGCTACATAAATCCAACAAACCAGCAACAAAAAAACCCCACAAGAAATCCAGTCACGTGTCACTGTCCCAGGGTGGGAGACACGAGATGTTTTCCAGAAGACTGAGAGGGCAGGGGATGATGTGAGGGGGTCCACCCACAGATGTGGAAGTGCTCCGTCATTCTTTCTGATAGAGTGGGCCAGTTCTTGATTGGAGGGTGGAGCCTGTGTGTAAACGTGAGGCTAACCTCCAGCCTTGGCCACAGGCTGAGAAGGGGACTGACACTGAGCACTATCTATACCAGTTAGCTGTGCTGTGTGTGTCAGAGGCTCTCTGGCTACATTAGGAGTCATTGGTGGCTCACAATTGTGGACGGGGTGCTCCTGGGACCCCCGGGGTACCATGTGCTGCTATGCCCTACAATGGAGAACTAACCTGACCCCAGATGTCACTAATCCTGGGTTTGCTCCCTCAGACTCTCATCTTACAGATTAAAAAATGGACCTTTAGAAAGGCAAAGTGTCTTGGCCAAGGTCACCCAGTCAGCTGCATTTGGCTGGCACATGACTGCCACCAGCTATCGAGTAATGAATTCAAGACAGGGCCCACTGAAACCCAAAAAGGTGCTGGATCTCTCTAAGAACAGAAGCAGTGTTATGCCAGGAAAGCTCGGGAACAAGAGGCTAATGACTTCAGAGACACTCATTCCATGACCAATACCTGATGAGCTCACCACTTTACATCCATATACCCAGGATACCTTGCTCCTGCCAAAGCCCACATCAAATGTCACAGTACCCAAGGCCCCAAGGAACAGGGCCATGGGTAGCAGCAGCTACCACAGTCTCCTCTATTCTAGGCATCTTGAAGGCATCTTGAAGCGATAATGCTCCTGCCCCAGAGATGATGACACTCCAGAGAGTCTATTTTGTGAAACAGGGACTGACTCCATAGGAGATAACAGATCTGAGGCAGGGCAGGTAGGGACTAAACATGCAGTTTAGAGGCAGGTCAAGAGGGCAGTTGACAAAGGCAGGAATAATTAAGAACGGAGATAAGACTTTCTAGGGTGTTAAAATCACTTTCCCGGGACTATGGCCCAGTCTTATGCTAGTCTCTAAAAGTTAGGTGTTATTGTTCTTTCCATTGTACTGTGAGGCAAACCGAGGAGCTTTAGGTGGGGTGGGGATGCCGACCAAGGTCATCAATGAGGGGCTGAACCCCAGAAGCTGACTCGGGGTCCCAGTGCCTTTCGAGAGTCCACATTCTCCTGTAAAGGGAGGGTGAGCACGTTAGCTGAACATTTGCAAGATCAAGGTCACACAGAACAGCCTGCCGGCTTGTAGCAAGATTCCCATTTTGGCTTTATCTCGGGTGGGTACGAGGGCTGCTTCCTGCAGAGGTCATCCGAGAGGACCACCTTTGCTTAGGGATGGGGAGCGCTGGGAAAGTAGGCGCAGAACTCCGTCGGAAAGAGAAGCAGAAGTAAGGAAAAAGATGCAGCCAGAGTTCTTCCAGGGTCGCCGCAAGCCCAGGGCATGAGTGGCTGTGTCGGTGGGGGCGTCCAACAGCTCTTGCGGGCGTCAGGTGATGCGCGTGGTGGTCGCTGATCCGGCTCCAACAGATCACCCGCGGGGCACTCCCTACGCGTGGATGGCGTGAACTGCGCTTGCAGAACTGCTGAATGTGTCTTGGCCTATAGACTAAGCAGAGTCACAACCTGAGGAGCGTCCGCGGCGACGCGTCTCCAAGCCCCGAACTCTGTGCGGCGCGCGCAGGAACCAGCTCTTAGCGGACGCTCCCTGGCAGCAGGGTGGGGGGCTCTGCTCAATCCCCGCCCAGTCCCACCAGTCTCCGCCCCACTCAGGCCGTTCTCCATTAGTCCCCGCCCATTTTCCTCATAAGGTCCCGCCCCCACCCCGTCCATTTTCTACAAGGTCCCCCCCGCCCACTCGCAGATTGACCCCGCCTCCTTGCCCGCCCAACTCACCGCCCTCTTTACCAAAGGCCCCGCCCCACTTCGCCATGGCCCCGCCCAGGTCCCGCCCCCGCTCCGCCTGCCCCGGGCCCGCTGAGCGGCGCCTGTCCGGGATGCGGAGCCCGGACGCCTGAGCCGCGGCGCGACCTCGGCGCGGGAAGTTCGGGCGCCGCGCGGCGATGGAGGCTCCGGGCAGCGGTAGTGGCGACGGCAGCGGAGACCCAGGCGGGGACGGTGCGCATCCCGATGCTCGCGGCCCCGGCTCCGGGCCGTGCGCGGCCGCCCGCGACTCTGAGCGCCAGCTGCGCCTCCGTCTGTGCGTACTCAACGAGATCCTGGGCACCGAGCGCGACTACGTGGGCACCTTGCGTTTCCTGCAGTCGGTGAGCTCCCGCCACCTGTGGCCGGCCGGCCCGCGCTGCGCTTTTGTCTGTCTCCCCGCCTTGTGCATAGTTTGAAAATGGTTACATCCGCGCGGCCGCTGCCCGGGGCCGCCCCGCTGGGGGCCAGTGTAGGGAGAAACCCGGACAGGGGCTCCTTAGCAGCACCGGGGACCTCTGGGCTCCGTAGTCTTGCCCTAGCTCGAATTGCACAGCCACAGCCTTAGAATGCAAAAATATCATCCGAGTGCGTCCGTGTACCACGCACCTTACATGGGTATCAGCAGGCTGTGCCGTTACCGGGCTCATCTGTACGGCGCTTATATTTTCTGATCCGTAAGATCAGGGAAGAGTTCGGCTCCAGAGTGGTTGAGTCCTTTGCTCTGGATAGTACTGCAGGCTACGTGGGATTGGATGCAGGGCGGTGACCCAGGGCAGCCCTGCGGGGGCTTTAAACTCCGGTGCGTAGTTGCCCTGGTGTCTCTAGTGAGAATGAGGAAGGGGCCACTTCCCTACCCTCCTAGGAAGTGAGAAAACTGGAGGGGGTGGGTTGGGCTGGTTTTGGAGACCTGAGGGCTTTAATCTCCGTGCCTCCTGCTGGGGCCGCTTTAACTCCCTTGGAGGAAGTCTCGACCCTGCTTCAGGAAGGCGTGTGTGTGTGTGTGTGTGTGTGTGTGTGTGTGTGTGTGTGTGTGTGTGTGTGTGTGTGTGTGTGTGAGAGAGAGAGAGAGAGAGAGAGAGAGAGAGAGAGAGAGAGAGAGAGAGAGAGAGAGAGAGAGACTGGAGTTCTCTCCATCTGGGAGAAAGAGACATTCAGTGGCTTAAGGATGCAGGGGAGTCTGTGTGAGGTCGGGGGTTCCCACTCAGGGAGGAGGGAGTACGAAGGGGGGGGAAGAGCTGTGTAGAGGCATTGAAAGCCGTTTGGCCCAAGGATCCTTCTGGAAAGGCCTGTGAGAGTAAGACAGGGTTGGCTTTCTTTCCCATCTCTTCCTCTCTCATAGTTGAGGGAGGAGAGAGAGAGAGAGAGAGAGAGAGAGAGAGAGAGAGAGAGAGAGAGAGAGAGAGAGAGAGAGAGAGAGAATGAGAATGAATCGGCCAGGGCTTGAAGCTGGCAGTTTCTAAATGAACTAGGCAGCCACTCTGGCATTGCTGAGCAATGACAGATTCTAGGGAACTCCTCACTTCCCCCTCGCAGTTGCTGAGCTCCTCAGCCTTAAAAAGAGACAGGAAATGTAAACCAGTTTTTATATTAATGGGGAAAAAACAATACACCCCCTCCATGTGTGCCCCTGGCTGTTGTGTTAGGTTAACTGCGGTTTTAAATTGTCCATAAGGAGAGTCTGGGGAAGCTAGGATAATGGAAATTGATTGGAGTCCACATTCTTAGAGTTAAAGAAATCTGGGGCAAAAAAAAAAAAGTTTTCTCTGGCTTTTATGTCATCCCTGGGACACCTGTCGTTTGTAGGTAGCCATTGTTGTGTATGACTGGGGCATTCTGAGATGAGCGAGACATTGATGTGTCTTGGGACACTCCTGCTTTCTATGCTGACCTCAGTTTCCCCACGTGTACAAGAGCAGGGGACCCCAGGCTGCTTTTCTGCCTTGCCCTTACTTACGTCCCCAAGCAGTAGCCGAAGTGGTGGACTGATTGTGTAACTTGAGTAGTATGCCTTGCCCTGGGAACCCAGGAGGCCACCTCTGGCCTCTGGGGAATAGCCCTCAGGCAACCCAAGGCCACTTTGTCCTGGAGTCTTGGACGAGAGCTGCATGCTTATCTGACCACCCGGGCTTTCCTGCATGCTGCAGGGTACAGAGGGGCTGGCAGCTCTTCTGGGGTTCTCCCCCACCCCAGCTTGTCAGCTTTTGTACACCCTGGCTGAGGGGGTTCCCTGGGCTCCTGGCTCTTTGGGAGGAGCCAGGGTAGTTTATAGTGGCAAACTGGGTTCTTTAAAAAAGTCCAGAGCTTGAGCTGGTGAGAGGGCTCAGAGCGATCAAGGCACTTGCCCCTAAGCCTGAGAACCCAAGTTTGATCCCTGAGGCCACACTGTGGCATACATGCCCCCTCACCCCCACAAATAAATAAACAAATGGATAAATAATATAATACAAGGTTCAGAGCTCCAAATTCAGAGACAGACTGTGTGGTGCGAGGTCTTTGGCTCTGTGATTTGAGGCAAGCTGGCTTGACATCTTTGGACCCTTATTCCCTTGTAAAGTGGGAGAGGAGACAAGATCTTGTTCTGTGGGTTTTATAGGATTGTGTAACTTATCCAGAGTACTCTAAGCAGTGCCTGCAGGCAGCTAGCTCTGCAAATATCAACTGGAGTTATGAGTTATGTGATAATTACTCTTACAGGTGAAGAGGGTAGTAGGTTCAGCTTCCCGAGAGGAGGCTGTCATAGGGGACTGCCTGGAGGAAGTGAGGTCTGAGCCTTCACTAAGAGAAAACCTGGGGACTTCCACTGTGTTTCCCGTTGACCTCTAAAATCCAGCCACGGAACCCAGTGAGTCTGTTCTGTTCCCCTCCTGGGGCTTTGGGGCTCCTGCAGCGTGTCCACACTGGATTTAGGCTTCACCAGACACTGGGCTGTACTGTTCCTTGTCTCCTAGGGTCCTAAGACCTCTGTTGAGGAAGCAGAAATGGCGGGATGTTTTGTGGAGATGTTGGTGCAATCTTGGGCCACTGTAGAGGTTGAGTGACCTGCAGGGATGGCATGGGGATAGGGTACTTTGTGTGTGTGTGTGTGTGTGGGGGGGGGGGGTTGACTGGGAACCTTAGGCCTCAACTTTGAGATCTTGGGCTGAGTTGGGGAGTGCCAGTGGGGACAGTAACATGACAGGTGCCATTATGTAAGAGCCGACCTTTGTCATTTACTGTCCAGTGTTCTGCATGTGGCAGTCCCTTAACCCCTCCTGGAGAAGGGTGCTGTTGATATCCCACTGACAGATGAAGAAACTAAGGCAGCAGGTTGAAGTGAGCTCCCTGGTGGCTCATGTCCTTTTTGCTCTCGGTTTATTGATGGTGTGTGTGGGGTCAGGCTTTCCCCCATAGACCAACTTGTACCATGTCTCAGTTTCCACATCTGTACTGTGGGTGCAGCGTAGCATCTATTTGACATGGGTATCATGGAATTTGAATGAACCTGAAGTTAACGCCTACTACCTGACACATAGTAGGTGGTTATAGACTGGTGATGGTGTTTTGGGGCAATGGTTGGTAGATAGGATGTCCCTTTAGGACTCGACTGACTGAGTCTTTCACCCCCTGTTCCTTGGTTGGGTTGGTTAGAGTCCTGGCAAGGAGGCAGATACTGCATGGTGGGCAGAGAGCCCTGGGGTGGGATGGGGTCCATCAGCCTTGCCCTGAGGACTCCCCTTGGCTGAGGACAGAAGCCCTGTCACTTCTAGGCATCCGAAGGGTCTTCTCAGAACCACCCCAGCTGGGGTCCTTAAAGGGATTGTGGGTACAAAGCTCCCAGAATGCATCTGCTGGTTCTGCTTTTTGGGGGAGGAGACTAAAGATTTTCTCTCTGGAGCCTGCTCACCAAAACAAGAAACTGTGGTTTGCAGAGTCACTCCTTGTTTTGTTTTGTTTTTATTTAAGCTCCTGTGTACCCTAGAGAGAGGGGCTTGGGCTGGGCGTATGGGGCACACTTTGGATTCTGTACTCTTCCGGTCAGAATGAGTACCTAGTGGCTTTGGGCATCTTCGTGTGCTTGTGTTTGGAAAAGCAGGGTGCTGGGAAGTGTGGGCACAGCAGTTCTGCCTTGAGGATGTAAACAGTAATCATGGGGGCAGGGCCGCAGCTCAGTGGATAAAGCACTTGCCTCACAAGTGTGAGGATCGGAGTTCAGATCTCTAGAACCCATGTAAAAGCTAGGCAGGTGTGCTGTCAGTTTTTAATCTCTGCGCTTGCTACATAGAGGTGGGACCCTTGGGGCAATGTGGGAAAGCTGAAGGTTCAGTCAGAGACCCTGCCTCAGTATAGAAGGGGGAGAGAGATCAAAGAGGACAACTGGCATCAACTTTGGGTCTCCCGATTCATGTACACCCATGTGCATGTACACATACACATACATGTACACCTATACACGTGAACATGTACATGCACAGCACAGAGAGCCTGGTCCAGAGGCCAATGAAAACATTCAAAAGTTTATTACATTATTTGTGTGTGTGTGTGTGTACGTACACATACATGCCACAGCGAATGCTGAGGTCAGGGGACCGTACTATGTGAATTCCAGGGATCAAACTCAGGTCATTAATCCTGGAAGCCTGTCCTTGCCCACTGAACCATCTTGCCAGCTCTCCAGTTTTAATTTATTTGTTTTTGAGATTAGATCTCCTGTAGCCCAAGCTGATAGTGGACCTGCTGTGCAGCCTAGGATGACCTTGTGTCATGTGACAAAGTCTTTCCTGGGGATAGGAGTCTACTCACTCCAGTTAGGGATCCCACAACAGACCAAAGTATAGATACCACCAAAGTCCAACTTGTTGAACCAATGAGCTTTATTGGGGTCACTTATATGGGTGAGGGGTTGGCTACTCACCAGAACAGAAGTGACTCAGACAGCTGCATCATCAAAGCCCACCCAGCACAGGTGACAGCTTACAAAGCTGGGAACCTCGAGCACACGCCACAACCTGCAGGCTGCTCAGCAGGCTGGAGAGTGTCCCTTCCAGATGGCTCCGTTGGTCTAAACCTCTTCCAGGAGCTGGGCTGGTTTCTGCTTCTCCCAGGCAGCTCATCTGGCAGGAAGGGGCCTGGTGAATCTGCTGAGTTTCAGGGAGTTCCAGAAGCTACTTTTTTGTTGTTTACCTCCTGGCTTAAGAAGCTCCCTGCAGGATGGAATGTTTTAATCTTGGAGGAGACTGTTATACAACACCCTACCACTTCCTCCTGCTCTTACACACTTCCTGTCCCATCCTCCCCAGTGATCCCTAAGCCTCGGAAGGAGTGACTGTAGATGTCCACCTATGACTAAGAAATAGGCCACCATGCAACGGTGACAGTCACTTGTTCTCAGAAGCTTCACTGGTGGCTATGAGTTGAGGCTGCCAAATGATCTATGGGTGTAAACACATACGTTTGACAGGCATGACACATCTGTCTAGTGACTTTGCACCTCCCCAGCCGCAGGTTTTTGTCTTGGCTGACAGTACCAGATGCAAACTCTTGTGGCACAGGCTTTAAATACAATTGGACGGCTGTACTCATGACAGCTGAACCACTATTGCACAGGCAGGTACAGCCTGCTTTGCATGTCAGTGTTTTAGCACGCAGGGTCCATATCCCAGCAGGAATGTTGGTGACAGTTCTCCACAGCAGCCTGCAGGGCCATCTCTGGTATTATAAAGACCGGCTGTCAGGCTGGCGGTTTCCAGTTCAGCCCAGTTTCTCCATGTCCTACAGATGCAGCACGTACACGCGCATGCGTGCACATGTAGTGTCTTCAGCAATACGGTCTTACCTTATAATTGGCACGTGACCAGCGGCAGTGGCAATAGCCTTTATGGCTTGTGGAGCCTCTGGGGCTTCCCTGTCCAACAGTTCACAGGGAAGTAGCCCATCCCCCGCCCCACCCTGGGACTAGGGTTTTCATTTAGCAGCCTTTTAACCTTTCAATTCACCCTGCCCCGTTGCAGGGTAGATGGAAGTATCATCGGCTTTCCAAGTCTGCAAAGCACTCAGCATTAGGCCATCTATATAACAAAAACCCTTTTCAGGTGATGGACCGGACAAAGCTTCATCCCAAGCCATCATCTCATAACAAATTGTGGGGTTCCATGGCCTCAGTGAAGCCCTGGGAGTCTGTTGTGGTCTGTTCTCAGTAGGCGTCAGGTCATCCCAGAGGTTCACAACTGAGATGATATAACCTAACACAAACAAGGTCTAAGATAGCCCGGGAAGGGTCCATTAATTTGCATCAGTCGCTTCCCCCTCGGCTCCACGGAGAGGAGGCACTAACCTCATTAGCTCCTTGTAACCCTTAGTCATTCTCTCTGAGCCAGTGCCTTTTCATATGGAGCTCTCCCACAGAGCCTCCCGTCATTTCTCCACACCTGATGAACTCAGTGGGCCAGACTTAATTTGCTCAGACCTACTCAGGGCCTGGGTGGGGGTTGGGGGGATGAGGCCCTGCTCTCTCCAGCTGCACCCCCTGGCTTTCTGGGTCAGAGCTCCTCCAAGTTGGCAACGTGGCTGTATCTGTTGCCACTCCATCCACCATACCTGGTTGCTGGGGGAATTCCTGACTGGGAAAACCATCTCCGCCCCTAGTATAACATTTTGCTGGAGGTAAATATACCCTCCTTAGTCTTGGGCTAATGACCCACCCTGGGACAGGCTTGACTGTCTTTACTTGTATTGTTCTGTAACGGCTTCTGTGAACTGCTCCCAGGCTTTAAGGCTGTCCAGAAACCCCTTAGCACACAGTTTGGCTTTCTATCAGCTCTTCCTTAGAATTCCAACTTGATACTTACAGATCTTGCCACAGTTACCCAGTAACCCAGATATACCTTTTTACTGTCTCCTCCAGGATGCTCTCTCACTTGACAGACTCTCTTCACATGCTGGTCTAAGTCACTGAGATCTGCTAAAGCCTTTCCTACTTTATAAAGATCTTGTCCCACCAACCGACTCAGCAGACACTAAAGGTCCAGCCAACCTCGAGGTCCTTGTTAGTATGTATATCTCAAACCTCCTTGGTGAACATAGTTCTATCTGGCCCAGTGAACTTGGGTTCAAACACAGCCCCTCTTATTCCCTTTTCCTAGTTCCTGTCCCTTCTCTATGGTTCTCCAGCTCCTGATCTTTGTGGGGACCTCAGATGGAGATAACCACATGCTCCTAATGGCTCTGATAAGCCAGTCTGTCGGGGACTGGTTTCCCTCACACTGTCTCAGGCTATGCAGCCCTTGTCTTAAGGGGGGATGGGAGTCACATGACTCAGTTTTTTGCTGCCACCACAGCAGCTAGACTGGTCCCATCTGCTCCCACGCCTCACAAGCCAGAGCTGTAACAGGCTCGTTCACTAATCCCAGCAGTTTAAATGCTGAATATTGCCTGATCACACTAGTTTCTTCCATTGGACCGTGGTTAGTGCCCCTATCCGCATGCTTATATTGTAGATTTTCCCTCTTTTTCTTCTGAAGGTCGGACTTAAGGGATATCTTTTATTGCTTTTACCATCTCTCTCATTCCCTTGTTTATCTAATTAGTTGCCAAATCAGAGGCTAACATGGCTAGCCGCATCTCTCTCGCTTGTTGCGGTTGCTCCTTTACACAAACCAGCTCCTTCTAGGCTGCCGTCTCAGCCTCTCGGCGTACACATGTCTAATCACACACAACACAGGCCAGGCAACGTCCACCACTGCGTGTGGACCATCTCGACTCTCGTGCGCTCATTTCAAAGATCGCAAGATGTCTTCTAAACCTTTAACTGTGTTCGGTTCTTGTTAACACGGTGGATCCCACTCATCAAGTGGGCCTGCCGTCCTATACCACACAGACCAAGACCGCCATCTTGGGATTCCTTCCACAGACACTCCTAATCCTGATGGCTCAGCCTCAGTTGCATGTTTTACTACCGAGAACCACGCCACTGCCGTGGCAGCGCAAGGCACACTCACACACTCCGTACAGGAAAGGACAACTCTGTTGGAATTTCCTCTGCAGATGCGCTCTCCTCAGGCTCCTCAGCCTCAGTTGCATCCCTCGGTACCAGGACCACTCACTCACTCCTTTCCATCTCATCTTTGCTTCGGCTGTGTCCCTGTTTGGGTGCCAATCATGTTGTGTGGCAGAACTTTTTTCCTGGGGAGACAGAATACATTCATCTACTCATTCCAGATAGGAAGCCCAAGAGAGACCAAAGTGCAGACACCAGCAAAGTTCAACTTGGTGAACCATGAGTTTTGTTGAGTTGTTGACAGGAATATGGGTGAGGGGTTACTCACAGGAGCAGAAATGACTCAAAGACAGCCGCATCACCAAAGCCCACCCAGCATGAGTGACAGCTCACAAAACTGCAAACCTGGAGCTCACTGCACAGCCTGTAGGCAGCTCAGCAGGTTGGAGGGTGTCCTTTCCAGGTGCCTCAGTTGGTCTAAACCTCTTCCAGGCAGCTTCAATGGTTGCACTTTTTTCAGGCAGCTGTTCTGGCCTGAGTCATCTTTGTGGCTAGGCTCTGCTTACTCTGGCAGGGCGGGGCTTAGTGAGTCTGCTCAGCTTCAGGGAGTTCTTGAACTACTTTTTTGTTGTTTACCTCCCTGCTTAATGAGTCCCTGCAGGATGGAATGTTTTAATTTTGGAGGAGACTTTTATACAACTCTGTTCCTTCTTCTAAGTGCTGAGATTACAGATGTGTTCAACCACAACCCATTTATATATTGCTGGGAATTGAACTTGGGACTTCTTGTATGTCAGGCGAGTGTTCTACCAGCTGAGATATTGAATATGGTGCTGGAGATGGATCCAAGACTTTGCACATGCTAAGCAAGCTTTCTACCACTAAACCATATCCCTGACCCCAATGAGGACCCCTTGGTGATAACATTTCAGATGTCTGGGTTTGGTAGCCCCATGTTCATGTTTGTGGCAAGCAGAGCACTGGACAGATGGAAATTCGGGCACTGATTATATTTCCCAGCGTACAGGTATTCATGGGATGCCTGCTGCCCCTTCCAGACTGTGAGCCAGGCCCCGGGAATGCAGCCGCCAACAGGGCACATGCGCCTCTTGTCCTGTGAATGAACGGCTTTTTCTCAGACACAGGAAGGTCATTCACCATTATTCTCACACTCGTCCTGGTAGCCATGGATCCTGTCACTCCAGGAGAGATGGATGGTGCTGATGTTCCTGGCCTGGGAGACCTCAGGGCAGGAGTACTAGAGAGTACTCTCTTGATTAGGCCAAGAAGCCAGGTCCTGCTGGGCTGTTCCTTTCTCAGGCTCTTCCCTCAAAAGGATGTCTTTGGAGTAGGCAGCTCCAGCCAGTCTCAAATATCATTTGCTGATTGCCTTTTGCTTTCCTGGAAAATAGCTTTCTGGGTAGAATCCTGACAAAGGGGGCTTACCCTAATACAGTGTGTGTCCCCTGACCTTACTACCTAACTACGGAGACAGGGTGGGATGGGCCCTCACCCTGGTCTTAAGATGGCTCTGCCAGCCAGAGAGCAAGCCATGGGTCATGGGCTGAGTCTTTTGTTTCCAGGTGAGAAGCTGTAATCCCTGTTAGGGATACTGGCCCTGCAATTAGACAGGATCCTGTCCCTAGATCCCTGGGGATTGTCACCCCAGAACCCAAGGTCCCAGAAGTGGGTCCTGGAGGAGCCAGCTGCTGACAGAGCACTGTGGGCTGCAGTTTTACATAGTGGGGCTACTCTGTGCATCGTGGAACAATTTCAATGTCATTTGTCACCAGCTAGATGCCAGGAACTGCCTCTGCCCAGTGGGATTGTCTATCAGGAAAGGCCCAGAAGTCGCCAGATGTCCCGTGAGGGGTGGTGTGAGCAGAGCCTTCTGATAAGAACCACTAGGCCGGGCCCTCTCTGGCTTCCAGCTTTGGGTTCCAACCCCAGGGTGTTTACATATTCTGGTAGCAGTATGGGAATCCACTGTGTGTGTGTGTGTGTGTGTGTGTGTGTGTGTGTGTGTGTGTGTGTGTGTGTGTGTTGAGGAGGACCCGGTGTGTTGTGTTTCTCACCCAGCAGTGTGGCCCTGTGTTTTCTCTCCTGTAGGGGTAGGAGCACGGACTCAGGGGCTGCACTCATGGTTTGGCTTTGTCCCTGTGACCTTGGGCTTGACCCTTCTCCTCTGTTTGCCCGCCTGTGAAATGTGGAGCCATCCAGGATCTCTTCCTGCAGTGCATACTGATCTGGGAAAGGTGCTTAGTGCTCTGGGTTTTTGCTGGTGGCTGCAGGTTCACTATTGTCCCTGGAAGTTGGGGAGGAAGGACCTTTAGCTTCCCTGTGCCTGAGCATGGGAAGTTTCATGTGCTTTCTTTACTCTCTTGTGGACAGCAGGGAACCTGCTTTGTCTTGTGGTGGGGCACTCAATCTGTGTTGGTCCGTGGCCTGGTTCCTTCCCCAGTGTGGAACTGACAGTGTTTCTTGACTCTGGACGGGGGAGGCCAGGGTGTTGTAGACCGGTGGAGGCAGGTGGCTGTCAGCCTCTGGGGCCTGGGTGTCTTCTGTCTGGAGAACAGAACAGAGTGCTTTCACCGAGAGCTTTTGCTCATGCATTCACTTCCCATTCGGTCAGTGGACACAAGTGTGTACTAAGTTTCTAAGTGTCATGCTGTGTCTTGGTGTGTGGCTGGGATAGGATGGGACAGGCCCTTATGTCACAGAGTCCTCAAATACCACAGAAAGAGTCCTTGAAAATGACGAGTTGCTATAGTAATGTCATGAGGCCCTACTGTGTGCTGGGCATTACACATTATATACACAATTATCTCTGATCCTTTGCACAGACTCCTGTAGATGTCACCACACACATTATTATTATTATTATTATTATTATTATTATTATTATTATTATTATTATTATTATCTCTCATGACAGGGTTTCTCTGTATAGCCCTGGCTGACCTGAACCAGGCTGGCTTTGAACTCAGAGACCCGCCTGCCTCTCTGCCTCTCGAGTGCAGGGACTAAAGGTGTGTGCCACCATCACCTGGCTCAAATATGCCTATTTTGCATAGGTATTCCCAGAGAGGTTTGGGAATGTACTCAAGTCTACATCGGGGATGATGACACATGAAATAAATGTAGGTAACAGGTTTGGTGACAGCTGCTTAAGTGGAGTGGCCAAGGAAGGCGTCTGTGGAGATGGGAGAGCTTCAAGACATGTGTTACAGGCAGTGAGAGGTGCATGTGCAAAGGGCCTGGGGCAGGGTGGTAGCTGGCTGGTTGAACAGATAGAAGCTAGAGTGTTTGCAGGGGAGAAGATAGGATGAGGTTGCTGTGGTTGGCTGGGGCCAGGTGGCTCAGGCTCCCCTTCAACCCCCCCACACTATGTGTGTGTGTGTGTGTGTGTCTCTCTCTCTGTGTGTGTGTGTGTGTGTGTGTGTGTGTGTGTGTGTGTGTGTGTGTGTCCGTGTCCACTTCGGGTTTACTGGGAATAGGATAGTGCTTAGCAGGGACAAGGTGGAAGGCGGTATGTGTAGAGATCTCTGGATCTGCTTGCCTCCTTTGTGGGTAGGTGTCTATCTGGGAGGCAGGTGACACACCTCACCTCCTCCAGGCAGACCCTGCTGCCTACAGGTTGCTGCTGTGTGCCCCAGGGTGGTTCTCCAGGCAAGGTCCCAGCTTCCTCATGGGTCTGGCCAGGTCACAGGGAGGGGTAGGTTGGAGGCAGAGAGGGGAGGAATTTGGACTGTTAGTAGCCAGCGTGTAGGTATAGATGAGGTGTCCTGGTGGCTTGCCTTCTGAGCCTGGAAGCCAGGACGTGCTGCACTTGAGGGTGACAGCCCCAGCTTTCCTGTGACAGATGAAGAAGACAGCCTTGTTTGCTGCTCAGGAAGTTAGTTACCTGATTAAAACCAAACCAAACCAAATCAAACCAAACAAACAACAACAACAAACAACAAACAAACAAAACAAACAAACAAACAAAAAACAGTCTAATCGGGCAGTGGTGGCGAACGCCTTTAATCCCAGTGCTTGGGAGGCAGAGGCAGGTAGATTTCTGAGTTCGAGGCCAGCCTGGTCTACAGAGTGAGTTCCAGGACAGTCAGGGCTACACAGAGAAACCCTGTCTCAAAAAAACCAAAAAAAACCCCAAAAAACCAAAAAAAAAAAAAAAAAAAAAAACCAAAAAAACCCTAACGGTCTAGTGGCACCTCGGGCCCCACCCTGTGCTCAGCCATCCTAAAGTCAGAGCGAGCCCTTTCTGTGCATTCTGAACTCTCACACACCCACCTGTGCTGGTTGATGTTCAGACCTACTTCAGGGGGAGGGGCTCTGGGGACAGGAGGCTCGGCCAGGGCCTCAGCTGTCTTCTCTGCACTGAGGTCTCTCCTGCAAGGGCTGCTGTGTGACCTCAGCCCCCCACTCTTTCTCAAGCAGTTCTTTTTAATTGAGATATGATTTATGGGCCAGGACCCTCGACCCTCACCTTTCCTAAGTGTGCAGCACGTGGCTTTGAGTTCACTGGTGACATTGTGCAATTCCTGTCTTACCCGGTCACCCCTTCAGGTCTCATTTGTCCTTTCTCTGATGCACTGAGTGGACCACCTTCGGAGCCTTTTCACTTTCTCTCTATGGAATATTCTCCTCCTAGGTCCCCCTTCCCTGCCACCCCGGCTCACTTCTTTCAGGCCTTTGTTCAAGCCTCGTCTTCCCTGGGTTCCTTGTCTGATCTCTCGCCACCCTACCTCGCCACTTCCTGTCTCTTCTTTCCCCAGTGTCATTTTCCCAGTAGCTGACACTTCTGGTATTTTATTTAATGAGTGATGTCGTTACCTTCCCTCAGGATGTCAGCTGGACGGGTTTGGATTATGTAACTGCTAGTATTTTTGTGTAGACTTCGGGAACCTGAGATTAGAACAGTCTAGTGTTTTCTAATGTAGCCGAATTTATGTGGGTGGGTGTGGGCTGCGGGGATTTGGTGCAGAGGAATGTTTTACTGTATGGTATCCTTTTTAAGAGCCCAGGGTTGGGGCCAGTCCATCATAGTCAGGATGTCAGGGTAAACGTTTATCTCTGTCTCTGGGGCTGTGTGAATGAACTAGGGCAAGGAGCCATCCCTCTCTGGACTTTGGTTTCCTTGCCTGTGAAATAGTTTGGGATGCTTAGTTCCCTGCCTCGAGGTGGTTCTTTCCTCTGGATTGTTTGGCTTGAGGACAGCAGGACCTGGGCTCTGATCCTCCATGTTTGACTCTGCACTCTGCACACTGAGAGCAGGTACCTGGCTGGCTTGGCTGCCAATAGAATGAGAAGCTATTTCCCAGTTGCTGCTGCTGCAAGGGAACCCCAAGACTGAAAAGCGGGGTCTTTTCCACAAGCACGCAGCAAAACTGTTCCCCTTCCCATGCTGTGCCACCCAAAGGGTGAAAGAATTGGGAGACTGCTGTTGTGGGCGGGGCTGCTTTTGTGGGCGGAGCGGGTGCACTGCTTCTTGCTGCTGAGAGCAGAGGTCACTTGTCAGGCTCCACAGATGCTATGTCTGGGGCGTTAATGAGTTCTCACAAGTTCAGTGGCTTAAAACCGTTCCTGTGTATTTCCTAGGGTTTCTGTGGGTCAGAGGTCCAGTGCAGCAAACTGAAACTGCAGTACAGGTCACAGCCCGGGCTGGGATGCCATCTGAGGGCGGAGGCCTAGCTCCATCATAGTTACTTTGTTACTTTGTGAGGGGATGGCAGTGAACACAGGGTTTGCACATGATAGGCAGTGTTCTACTACTGAGCTCAGCCATACCCCTACTGGCAGAATCTAGGCAGGTGGTCTACCACTGACTTATGCTTCCAGCTCTACCACTGAGTCACGCATGCACGCACGCACACACATACGTGCACACGCCTGCACGTACCCTAATGGATTCTAGTCAATTCTAGTCAAGTGCTTTACCACTGAGTCAGTCCCCAGATCCTCACTGAGGGGTTTTAGGCAAGTACTGTACTGCTAAGCCACACCCCTAGGCTATTACTGGGAGGGTTCCAGGCTAGCTCTCTACTGCTATGCCATGCCCCCAGGCTGCACTCTGTGGTAGACTCCTGTGGGCAGAATTCCTGTTCCTATTTTATAGGCCTGAGGTTCCCCTTTCCCTGCTGGCTGCAGTGAACATTGTAGCACTTTCTCTCCCCCCCCCCCCCATAGCCCGGCCTCTCTGACATGATACAGAATATTCAGTATCTTAAATATTGATTGGGTCGTAGGTTTGTAGAGACGAGCCTGGAGCCCAGCCCGTGGTACCCTTCCACTGGGGACTTTAGGATCAGCCTTGAGGGTAGTAAGATGGTTGTCTGATTGTCCTCTCACCCCCAGGTGCCATCTTTTCTCTTCTGTGGATTGACAGGGGCGAAGGGAAGCCATTCTGGTTGCATTGGTGTCTCAATGTTGGGGGTTTTCCAGGCAACTTATCCTGCAGTGACCTCCGATTGAATCCTGAAGTGCTCAGAAAGTGTGTTGGGGACTCTCAACCCTGTGTACTGACTTGGAACTTGTATTGTGACCCAGTATAGGTTCTGACTGATTAGCCAACCCTTCTAGGTGAATCCGAAAAGAACCCATGTCCCGCCATGTTGTGCTGATTGACTGAGGAAGTCATGAGGGTGAGGAGGCATTCTGGGCTCCTATAGCCTTCCTGGTTTCGGTACCTCCTGCTCTGTTGATCACCAGGAAGGCTGTGGTCACCCCTGAGGGCGGACATGTGTCCTTCAGTTTTCACCATGTGCTTTTTATTCTGTGGGATGTGACATTACAGTTCCGTCTTCCCAAGAAAGTGATGACCCTGTTGCTCCTTTTTTGGAAGCCTGTCTGTTCCCATTTTTCTTTGCTTTCTACCCCTTGTTCCAGTGTCTTCGTGTCTTTTTTTTTTTTTTTTTTTTTTTTTAATCTCCAGTACATCTCTTACCGGCATGGTAGAGTAGGGCTTGCTTTTTCAAATCCATTCGGACAGTCTCTGCTTTTTAATTCTACAGTTTAGCTCACGTATGTTCATTTCAGTGATTGACAAGGTTGGCTTTAGATCCAGTGTCTTGACACACCCTTCTGGTTTGAAAAAGGGGCCTCTCCCTTCCCATACCCACTCTTCTGGAGGTAGAAGGAATGTTAAGTGGAGGAGGCCAGTTGAATCTTATCTCCTCAGTGTGACTAAAGCATTATTATTTGACCCCCCCACCCCCTTCATCCTGCGCTGGCCCCATTAACTTTCTTTCTGCTTATGACGTGACTCCACCCGGCCCAGCCTGAGTCTTTTTTGCTGTTCTTTCTATGTGAGTCAGTGCCACCTGCTCTACCTCAAGTGTCTCCACCTTGGCTCTCAGCTCCAGGTCTCGTCTTGATACCTCTTGGTGTTTTCTTCACATGACTGCACTCCTAGGGACCCACACAGCCAGGAGCCACCTATCTGCGTCTCAGAATCTCCAACAAGCCCCTGTCTGCTACGGCATGTCATTGGCATACCCCTGGTGTCTGGCACAAAGTAGGCACCCTGTTGGTGTTAGAGGAAGGAGCGGATGCATAAGAAGAGTTGAAAATGTAACATAGTGTGGTAGAGCCTTCCTGCTCCTGATGTGTGCGGTGTGCACCCTGGGTGAGGAGCCACCCTGCCCCCGATGTGTGGGGGTGTGCACCCTGGGTGAGGAGCCACCCATTGGGCTTCTTGATTCCTTGCTTTACTGCACCCGGGTTTCAGAAGGGACAGGAGCTCTGTGCGGTCCTGGTCACTGGCTGAGGTTGGCAGCTGTTGTCAGGGTGGCTTGTAGAATCACAAAGAAGTACCACAGCAAAGGAATGCATGGCAGAGGCCTACTCTGATGTGTTTATAAAAATATATAGAGATATATATGTTATATGGGTGTAGAGGAGGAAGGTGTGGGGGAAGGGTGTGCAGGCCCAAGCCCAGGCATTCCTTCCCCCAGAGGGACCAGACACACGCGAAGGTATAGTGTAGAAATAGAGTTTATTCAGGGCATGGGGAGGGGAGTTAAGAGGGTAGTAGAGGCAGAGAAAGGCAGAGAGAGGGAGAGAGTAGAGAAGTAGAGGAGTGGAGGCCGGCCATAACCACGTGGAGAGAGGGGGGAAGGGAATGGGGAGAGGTAAGAGAAGAGAGAGGCAAGAGAAAAGAGAGAGAAGAGAGAGAGGAGGAGCAAGCAGCCCCTTTTATAGTGGGCCAGGCCCACCTGGCTGTTGCCAGGCAACTGTGGGGAGGAGCATACCTGGCTGTTGCCAGGTAACTGTGGGGTGGAGTTTAGACAGAATGCTAACATACTCCCCATGCATGCCCAACTAGGCTGGCGCACGTGTCATTGTCTATGAACACAGATACTAGGACTTGAGCCGTGTCTATGAGTCTCCACACAGGGTCTCAAGTTAAGCTTTAGAGTCGTTTGCTTCCTTATTCTTCCTGCCAGCCCCATCCTAAGTACACACGTTCTTATTATTGCTTGGGTTCGTTTGCAAGTGACTGGACTCGAAATACATAAGCCAAAGCCTCACAAACAGGAACATTCATTCCCAGGTAACCACAGCTTGGCGCACAAAGTCAGAAAATTTAATCCTGATACTGAACTGTCCACTCTGTACCCCATTTCCCCGAGTGTCCCTTTTGCCCATTTCCCCTGTTCTACAGTAGCTTTAATTGGCAGCTTGACATAACCTAGAATAGATTTCTCAATTGAGGAATTGCCTAGAACAGATTGGCCTGCAGGTGTGTCTGTGGGCGTTATGTTGATTGTTAATTGATATAGGGGGGCATAGCCTACTGTGGGCAGCACTATGCCCTAGGCAGGTGGTTCTGAGCTCTGTAGGAAAGGTAGCTGAGGAGAAGCCTGTTTGCCAGCCAGCAGCAGCATTATCCCCTCCCCCCTCCACGCCATGGCTCCTACTCTGTTTCCTTGGCTGTGAAGTGGGCTCCCTGGTCAGAGGTAATGGAATAGCAAGCAGCCTGAATTCCTGTTCCTGCCCCTGATTTCCCTCAGTGAGAGATTGTGACCTGGAATGTAAGTCACATAAACAAACCCCTTCTCCCCAAAGTTGCTTTTTTGTCAGTGTGAAGATGAAGCTAGGACACCTCCCTGTTGCATTCTGGTCCATCATCCAGGATGCTGTTTTTTTCTCTCCCTTTGGTGAGGTTTTCTTTGCAATGCTGGGATGGAACCCAGGCCTTCACTCTGCCTCTGAGCCCTACTTTAGAGAGTTGGGGCCGGCCCTTCTATTGAAAACTTCCCATTGAGATGTGACTCTGCTCACATTTGCCCTGCTGCTATCCCTGACTGCCTCTGTGATCTGTGGACAATTAGCTCTTGTACCTCAGTTTCTTCAGCTGTAAAATGGGGCCTCTGGTTCTACCTCGTAGGGTCCTTCATATTAGCCCCCCCCCTTTTTTTTTTGAGTTTGCCTGTTGATGTCTTAGACACGGGCTGCATCAGTGGTCCCTGGTGTTTCTCCTCTTTCTAGGATGACATAGGGACAGCAGCATGTAGCTGAGTGCCAGACCTCGACTTGAATGGCCCTCCTGCACTTCTTAGCTGTATTCAAGATTGCCAGGCCCGTAGTAGAGTGTTTGATGGATGAAGATGGGTAGGAGATCACCGTGTGCCCACAGCCAGGGCCCTGGCGCCCCTGCTTGCTCTCTTTTCTTTCCTATGTCCAATCATCTGTATGTGTTGGTGTATCTTGCCTCTCCTGTTGTCCCCAGGGCCCTTGGTGTCACCTAGTGAAGGACAGAGGACTCTGGAGCCTCACCATCCAGTTCAGATCCTGGCCATTTGCTGGCTGTGTGATCAGTGTTGGTTGCTGCTTTATCTGGTTCTAATGATGTCTTGAACTGATGGGGGTGGGGCAGACCTGGGAGGATCTGCAAGTCTCTTAGGACAGTGTCTGCCACATAATAAGGACTCTGCATATCAGCTATAAATTATCATAGTAATGAGATCAGACTGCTAATAAAACACTTAATTATGCTAGTATATAATACCATGCTAATCAAGTTCCTATTATTATTCAGCCATTCCTCTTATATTGGGCGTGTGGGCAGTTTTCAGATATTCAGAGTTAGAAGCTATGTGTGTCTTTGTTTGAGTGTGTATGCATGCTTGTATGTCTGTGCAAATGTGTGTATGTGTAGGCCAGAGAGGTGCATTGGGTATCTCAGGTATTTTCCACTTTTTTTTTTTTTTTAAATACAGAGTATCTCCCCGACCTGGAACTTGCAGGTAGGCTAGGCTGACTATCCATCCAGTAAGCTCTAGGCATCCTCCTGTCTGGCTCACAGTACTGGGGGACAAACTTGGCTACCACACTTAGGTATCTGTCTGTCAGTTTGTCTGTCTGCCTACCTATCTGTCCATCCATCTATCTACCCACCTACCACACCCAGCTAGGTATATATGAATGTATGTATGTATGTATGTATGTATGTATGTATGTATGTATGTATGTATATGTATTTGTTTGTTTGAAATAGGGTCTTTCTATGTAGCCCTGGCTGTCCTGGAACTCATTATGTAGACCAGGCTGGCCTTTAACTTAGATATCTGTCCACCTCTGTCTCCTGAGTGCTGGGATTAATGGTCTGTGCCACCACTGCCTGGCCCCACATTTAGCTTTTTTTTTAAAGATTTTATTATTTATTTTATGTATATGAGTACACTGTAGTTGTTTTCAGACACACCAGAAGAGGGCACTGGGCCCCATTACAGATGGATGTGAGCCACCATGTGGTTGCTGGGATTTGAACTCAGGACCTCTAGAAGAGCAGTCAGTGCTCTTAACTGCTGAGCCATCTCTCCAGCCCCCACATTTAGCTTTTAAAACATAGCTTTTGGGGATTAAACTCAGGCCCTGGTGTATGCAAGGGCTACCTCCCAGCCCATTCCAGCGCTTCTCCCCTTTATTAGGAAACTCTGGCATAAAACACATTGGTACTGGAACATTAGAATCTTAGAATGAGGTCAGGGACAGCCAAGGCAGAGACAGCACATTGTCCATGATCTCATCTTTCCAGGAAGGGAAACTGAGGTACAGAGCTGCTCAGTGACTGCCTTGGGACTTCATTGCTGTGAAGAGACAATATGACCATGGCAACTTTTACAAAGGGAAACATTTAATTGGGGTTGGTTTACAGTTTCAGAGGTTTAGTCCATTATCGCCATGTTGGGGGGCATGGCAGCGTGCTGGCAGACATGGTGCTGGAGGAGGAGTCAAGAGCTCTCCACCTTGATCCAAAGGCAGCAGAAGGAAATTGTGTATCACACTGGGCATAGCTTGAGGATAGGAACCTCAAAGCCCGCCCCCATGGTGACACACTTCCTCCAACAAGGCCACACTTCCTAATTGTGCCACTCCTTCTAAGACAAGTTTGTGGAGGCCATGCCTATTCAAACCATCACAGTGACCCAGGGTTACTGGGAGTTGAGATGGAACTGGATCCCATGTTTCCACATCGTGACAGTCAGCTTTAACCCTACTGCCAAGGGCCTTTGAGCACCCAGGGGATGGGGAAGGAGACTGGGATTGAGCCCTCTCTGGATATGACGGATGAGCTGTGTGCCCGGGAACAGTGTCTTTGACTTCTGTGTCCATGACAGGGGAGGTGGGCTATGTGTTTCTTGCAGGCAGTCACTGTTGGGTTGACACTGTGGGTCAGGTCTCAGTGTGACTGAGGAGCTGTGGTCACCTTCCCCATCCTTCATGATTAGAACACAGGCTTTTCAGGCCAGATCAGGCCCCCAAGTGGGTTCTGTTGACCTGCACAGTGTTTTAGATTTTTCTTGTTAGTTGTCAACATTGAAAAGGAATTTTTTGAGCCTGACAGTGGTGATACACACACTTTTAGTCCCAACACTTGGGAGGCAGAGGCAGGTGGATTTCTGAGTTCGAGACCAGCCTTGTTTATAGAATGAATTCCAGGATAGCCAGGGCCACACAGAGAAACCCTGTCTCAAAAGATCCAGAAAAGAAAAAAAATCTTTTGACTAAAGAATGATTTCTTGCACAAAAATCTATTTTTTATGGCTTACAAGTCCAACTGAGATTCCTGTAGGCAGCCCTGGCACAGGCTGTAGTTTGCCATAGTCCTCACCTTTCCCTAATGCTTTCCCGACACTAACAACTATATATATTTTAGTTGTCAGTGCACTTACCCTGTTTTTTTAAAAATTGAATAGTTCAGAGGATAAAGGAATATTTCTTTCAACTTGTTTTTGTCTTTTTGTCAGACACATGAGGAATGCATGTTCCCATTACAGGAGAGAGAGAGAGAGGTTGTTTTTGAAGGGCCATCCTTTGGTCTCCTCTGTTCCTACTGGGCCATGGCATTTGAAGTAGAAGTGCCTGCCTGCTCTTGGGTGGTCCTTCTCTGTCTCTGTGTGGAGAAGAGGGAGAAGGCTGTCTCCAGAGGGACCAATTCTGTGGCCCAGCCTCTGTTTCCTGCGGCCTGTGGGCAGTCTCTTTTGCAATGTCAGCTGTGGTACAGGATGCTCTCACATCCATCTGTCCTACTGACTGACTGCTCCATGTTCCTTTTGGGAGGTCCCAATAGTGAGGACGCAAGGGGTTACCCCAGTGTGATGAGCCCCTCAGGAGCTGTCAGGCCTTCCTTCCATTACATCTAAAGCCATTATTGTCTTCCGCTCTCCCTAGTCCCCTTTTTTGAAACAGTAGTCACCAGCAAGAACCATCTGTCTGTCAGAATTCTTTCATGGCAAGTGACAGAAAAACCTATCTCAACAGCCTCCAGTAAGAACAAGAACTGGCAGCTAGCGAGGTGGCTCAGCAGGTAAAGATGCTTGCTAGCACACGTGATGGCTTGACTTTGATTTCTTGCACCTACATGTTGGAATGTAACTAAAAATATTAAACAGGGTATGGTGGCTAGCCTGGTGTACATAGTGAGTTCCAGGACAGCCAGGGCTACATAGAACCTGTCTCAATCAAAGAGCAGCAACAACAAAAACCAGGAACTGAGAGGCCTGATTGGCTATCACAGGTCCTGTGCCCATGTCTGATCCTTCACTGAGATTCAGGGGAGGACTTCCCTGCACCCATTGGAGGTGGGGGGGGGTTTCCTAGAAAGACCCCAGAGCATTGGGACCATAAAGAGTCAGATGCTGGGTGGACTGTTCCTTCTCTCTGCTGGGGCTTCTACCCCAGCCTGGAAGTCCTTGCCTCCCCTTTGCCTTCTTGCCACCTGCCTGTTTACTTTAAAAGCCATCATCACACTGCCTCTTCTCCAACTGTGCTGGCTCTTTCCACGGATCTCATAAGAGCACCAGTGGTCACAGGTCTGAAGTGCAGTGCTCCAAGCTCAGTGGCCCCCCAGGAACTAAGTGGGAATGTGTTCCCGTATCACCTTATTGTAAGAGAAAGGTCTCATAACCTGTCCAGGCTCACACCAGCTGTGTGACCCAGGGCCCATCCAGCCAGTTTGCATCTGTGAACGTGTGAGTGGTGTTACATTCTTGGGTTGGAGGATGAAGTGTGAAGACAGCTTCCAGGGCCTGGCCCAGCCTGAGCTCACAGCTAGTGTTTGTGGAGTGAACCAGCAAAACCAGCAGGGGCTTGGAGCCCGCTTCAGGTCTGCTGAGGCGTCTGGGCCTGAGGTCAGCCCCAGTGGGAAGCATCCTGTTCTGTTCTGCCCTCCCCTCCCCACACAGGGAGATCTGAATGAACAGAACCCAGAATGTTCCGGCCGTGCTGGCTCCCTTGCCAAGTGACAAAGGCATCTTTGTCCATCCCGGGTGTGAAATCATTCCACAGGGGGGGACGACAGTGTAGGCTCTGGAGTCAGCTTGCCAGGGTGGGAGGGGCTGGGCTAAGGTGTCCCCATCCCATGCTGGCTCCTGTAATGGAGTAGCATGTTCCCCACCCACTCCTGTTTTTATCTGGGCCAGAATGCCTTTTTTGCCCCTTTCCCAGGGTGAGAGTTTAGAACCTAAGTCTTTGAACTTGCTTCACAAATGCTCACCCATTGAACAACCTCCTCCTAGCAGTGCCCCCTTCCTTTATTTCTTGAGAGAGTCTTTCCATGTAGCCCAGACTGGCCTCAAACGAACAGACTCACTGCCTTAGCTTCTTGGGGTTGGGGTTTGCAAACGTGCGTCCCAGTCCCCAGCCAGTGCCCCAGACTCTGCTTATCTTGCGGGGCTGCCATTCTGCTGAGAAGACTCGTGTCAACGTCAACCTTCTGTCCTTTATACCACAGTGTGCACAACAGCTGTGAAACCAGGCTGGCATGGCTGCAGGGGAAGGCAGGGGACAGGCAGAGAGTTAAAATATCCTGGCAGTGTCTTTAAAACATCGCGGCACCCTTGGCTCTGTTCCCTCGGGACTCTGTCAAGGCGGAAGAAGAAAGCCTGTGGCTGCGCTGGGGAGATGCTCCCTGGGTAAGAGCGCTTGCTTTGAAAGCCTGAGGCCCTGAGTTTGAATCCCCTATACTCATGGGAAAAGCTACCCGGGGTTGGAGGTGGGACCAGAGAGAGGCACATTGCAAGAGCTTGCTGGCCAGCCTGCCTAGCTGAAATGGTGAGTGTCTGGTTCAGGAGAGATCCTGCCTCAGAGCACTGAGGTGGAGGAGAGTGACGGAGGAAGATACCAGAGGCCCTGATCTGTCTTCTGCATTCACATGTGCACACCGACCGACAGACAGACAGACACACAGCACATGTGAAAGATGTGAAGCTGTGAAGGGTTTTTTTTTTTCTTCCAGCTGAGTTTCTAATGACATAGTAAAATAATAAAGAACCAACAGGCAAACCACAGAAGTGGTCACTGGCAAATAACTTAGACCAACAAGCAGGCTTTGCAAAATAACTTAGACCAACAAGCAGGCTTTGCAAAGAAAGATCCTGACCTGTGACCTCTCTGTGGATATGAAGGCAGCTAGAGTAAGTCAGAAAGTCAATCCCAATGTTTAGGGAAAACAACAACAACAACACGATAATAACACAGAAGCTGGCCTTAATGTAATCCCAGCAGGGGAGGCGGAGGCAGGAGGATCAGGCAGGCTTTCAAAGTCATCCTCAGCTACATAGCATATTAGAGGCCAGCCTGGGCTACATGGGATTCTATCTTAAATAGAAGAGGAAGAAGGAAAAGAAAAAAAAAAAAAGCACAAAAGGCTCTTTGGGTGGGCATGTCAGTCAGCTTTCTGTTGAGTGACAAAGCATCTGAGAAAGTCAGTTTCAAAGAAAGAAAGATACACTTTGGGCTGGAGAGATGGCTCAGTGGTTAGAGCACTGACTGCTCCTCCAGAGGTCCTGAGTTCAATTCCCAGCAACCACATGGTGGCTCACAACCATCTGTAATGGGATCTGATGCCCTCTTCTGGTGTGTCTGAAGACAGCTACAGTGTACTCACATACATAAAATAAATAAATCTTTAAAAAGAAAGAAAGAAGGGAAGGAAGAAAGAAAGTTAGATACACTTTGGGTCATGGTTTCCGAGGTCTTAGTCTTGGCTTGGTTCCGTTGACTTTGGGCCTGTGATAAGGCAGTACGCCATGGCTGTGGGAACAGGTCCATGAGACCTGCTCATGTCAGGGCTGGAGGGAGGTAGGGGCTTGGCCTCTCTAATACCCATGTAGCCAGGCCACCCCTCCTAAAGGTTCTGCCACCTCTGAGTAGCACCTGGGGTGGCGACCCAGGCTTTTTGGGGGGAGGGACACTTGAGGTCTAACCTGCTGTCCGTGATGGCACGGGCTGGTCATTCAGGAACTGGAGCATCAGGCGTGTGAGCTCAAGGACAGCCAGCTATTCTTAGAAAGGAGCACCCTAAGCAGAGACAGTGTGGAGAGAGCTACTGCAGGGGGCACACCAGGATGCCACCATAGGGGGCCTCCCCGAGAGTGGGGAGAGATACTTTGTATACTTTTGTGCATTGCTGCCTTAGTTATAATGAACAGATTTGCGAATGAATGTAGAATACATTAATAATAACTCAAGCTGTATCAGCACACAGTTGTAAGGCACACAGCCATAGTACATACTCTGGGCTGCGTACCAGGCTCTTCTTTGAATGAGGCAGGCCGGGATTTTCTGCACTGCTGTTTGGTACACATGTGTTGGTAGGTAGTGTGCAGGAAGCCCCCTGGGCCCTCTTCGAGCCCCTAGTCTTGCGGGATCAGGGACAGAGAAGACAGTTGCATTATAATTGTTGTGTGCCAAGATGGAGGCTGTCCTCGACCTGTTGCTTCCTCTGTCCGGTGCCTTCCATTGCTCTCTCCCATCCCGTCCCTGTACCCAGCATGGCCCTTTATACTTCTGACCCTGCCAGACCCCAACACAGCTCAGCTCTGTCTTTGGCCCCACTCTGCTGGGATGCTGCTGCCTGGGTAGGTTCCTTCCCTGACCAACCTGCCCATGTGTCGACAGGGGTTGGTCCATTGGGTTTTCACGGGCTCTGAATGTTTTCAAGGAGCTGTCCTGACACCTTGCACATATATGGCCCTCCTCCCTCCCGCCACATCACTCCGTTTCTATGGAACCTTTGTGAGCTACACCTTGACCTTGGCATTGCAGATGTTAAACCCATGGCCTGGTTCACAGTCGGTCTTTTTTTTTTTTTTTTTTTTTTTCCGAGACAGGGTTTCTCTGTGTAGCCCTGGCTGTCCTGGAACTCACTCTGTAGACCAGGCTGGCCTCGAACTCAGAAATCCGCCTGCCTCTGCCTCCCAAGTGCTGGGATTAAAGGCGTGCACCACCACTGCCCGACCACAGTGGGTCTTGAGGTGGTGCTCCATGGTCCCTTGTCAGAGAACTTTCCAGACTGAAGGCCCAAAGTATGGAAACTTGTTTTTATCTTTCTCCTCATACCTGGCTATGTGACTTGGGAGCAAGGTACACCTGTGTGTCTGCCTGCCTGCCTGCCTGCCTGCCTGCCTGTCTGTCTATGTATCTATATCATCTATCTTTATATGTATCTACCATCTATGTACCCATCTATCAATCATCCATCTTTCAGGTTCTCATGGTAATTACTGACCGAGCCATCTCTTCAACCCCCCATTTCTCATTTTGAGCCTTAGCTTTATTCTTCCTAAAGTGGGAACCCCAGTGGCTCTCCCCTCCTCTGATCCTCGTCCCACCCGAATGAAGGCAGGTTGTGAGCAGCTGTTTAGTGTGCTGCTGGGCGTGTGGTAGGCAACTCAGTAATGATAGTTGTTACTAAGGAGAACAGGCCTAGCCTGGAGTTGAGAATAAACAGGACAAACAAGCTTCAAAACAAAATAAACAAACACAAACAAAAAAAGCAGGAAAAAAGAGAGATCCTTTACAGAACACCCAGAATATAGCCCTGGGTTCCATAAACCACTGATGGGCCTCGGTAACCATGGTAATGGATGCAGTGCCACTGGGCTGTCAGGACTGGAAAGGAAGGAAGGATACTTCCACTGGGTAGCACAGGAATGCTAGGAGGTATCTGGGGCGGAGGAGGTGGCTTAGTAGGTAAAATGAGAGCCAAGCAAGCATGAAAACCAGGATCCAGATCCCTAGAACCCACAAAGCACCCAGACAGGTGCAATGGCTAGCTGTAATGCAGAGACGAGATCCTGGGACCAGTGGGGGAGCTAGACTCCAGTCAGTGGGCTCTGGGATCAGAGAGAACTTCCTCTGTGGATAAAGTGGAGCAACTGAGGAAGAGCAATGAGAATCAGCTTCTGCCTCTGTGCAGGTTAGTTTTATGTTAGCCTGACCCAAGCTATAATCATCTGAGACTAGGGACTCTCAGTTGAGAAAATGCCTACAAAAGATTGGTCTGTGGGACATTTTCTTGATTAACAATAGATGTGGGAAGGCCAAGCTCACTGTCTTGGGAGATCTAAGAAAGCAGGCTGAGCAAGCCATGGGGAGCAAGTCAGTAAGCAGCACCCCTCCATGGCCTCTGCTTCAGTTCCTGCCTCTAGGTTCCTGCCCTGACTTCCCTCAGTGATGGATTCTGATGGGGAAGTGTAAGCTAAATAAAGTCTTCCTCAAATTACTTCGGTCATGGTTTTGTCCCAGCAATAGAAAGCAAAACGAGACGTGTGTGTGTGTGTGTGTGTGTGTGTGTGTGCGCGTGTGTGTGCGTGTGTGTGTGTCTGTGTGTGTGCACATGCATACAACTTCATCCCACATGTGAGCATGCATACATCAGACAAACATCTGATGGCCCCACAGAGAAGGGTCTGGTTAGCAAGGCCGGCCCTTTTTGGTTTGTTTGAGACAAGGTCGTACTATTTAGCCTTGGTTGACCTAGGACTCATTCTGTAGACCAGGCTGGCCTTGACTCACCTGCCTCTGCCTCTAAGAGCACTGGGATTAAAGGCCTGCCCCACCCTGCTCTTAGCAGTGCATGGGATGCTGACCGATGTCACTTGCTAAGTACTTTGCAGAGGGAGGGAGGGCCTGAGGCTGAGAGGACTTGGAAGCCCCTGGCCTGTGTTTGTCATAGCACTTTATTTTGGATACACAGCTGCCTGCAGGTCACCACAGCACTCCCTCCAAGATACTTGTCCATCCTGCACTGTGTGTCCGGTCTTTGGTAACTCTGGAAGGCGGTGGGAAGGGTCTCTGCGGCTCCAGGCAGATAGCAGTGTTTGCAGCCTCTGCCAGCCCAGCTAGCTGCTTACTGCCTTGGTTTGGAGTCCTAGCCACGCACTAGGGTTGGGAGAGAGCCCCGATTCTCTCTCTGGGGCTGAGTGGAGATGGCTGCAAATCCCATGTCTGTAGGAAGTCACCCTGTGGGAGCAGGGTCCTTAGTACTGCCCTCCCCCAGCCAGGATACTGGGAGTTCTGAAGGTCCAGTGACAGGGAGGTAGGATGCTCGTTCCCTCAGGTTCTCCTCGCTGTTGTGTTCTGTGGCTGACAATGTCCTTGGTTGACCTTTGCTCACATTTCATTCCCACGCTGTCTTCTGTGCAGACCTGGGCAGCTCTGTCTAGATAACACCAGACATCTCTGTTTGGCTGTCCAGCAGACCCCAAGAACCCACCATCTTCCCACTGTCCCTGTAGCCCCTCTGGCCTTGACACGGCTTGCTGGCTTGCCAGATCACTGCTTGGTGCCCTCTGTCCAATCTTCCTCTCCAGCTTGCTGCAGCCACCAGGATATCCTGCCTTTCCATCTTCACAGCAGTCAGAATCTGGCTTTGCCTTGCCTCTCCCTCTTGCCTCAGCCACACCCCATGGTGATGGTCTCAGCCTCCTTTGTCCCCACCAGGAAGGTTGCCTTCCCCTGGCCTCCTGCTTCCACGTCTGATACTAGCACTTGGCTCTCCCCAGGGACCTTGTTAGTCAGGTCACTCTTCTCTGCTCTGAATAAAAGCCCCAGCTGCCCCACAGTGTCACCTCCACTCTGTCTCCACTGCTCTGACCTCATCTGCACACATTAAGCACCTCCTGCCTCAGGGCCTTAGCTCATGCCTGGTCTGAAATGCCCCCCAGGTGTCTGCACATTCTCCACCTTCAGGTCTCTGCCAGGCATCTTACCTGTGGGTACCTGGCTTGCGGACATGTAGATATCCCACTCCTGAACATGTGGGTACCCCGCTCCCTGACCTGGGGGTACCCTGACCTGTCTGACGTGTCAGCTCCTCTGTGTTCTCTCTCTGCTCTTTCAGTCGCGCCTGGTGACTGTGTCAGTGGATCCAGAGCACCTGGAGCTCAGAGGTCTTGTCTTTTCTGTTTCCTGGCTGAGGGAAGATCCTCCTGGTCATTGTCACCTGTCCCTTTCCAAGATCAGAGGCAAGCCATGGGTTGTGTGTCTCATCTAGTGGGTGTGCAGGTTATGACACCTTGGGGTGTCCGATGACACCCCAATGCTTGAACATCTGAATATCTGAGCCAGGACTGCTTGCAGAAATCCCAACTCAATCTTTAAATAAAAGAAGGCTTTGTGTGTCTACTTGACTCACACTTGGGCTTCAGGCACAGCTGGATCAAGAAGCTCCTTTGCTTGCTTCCTGAGTTCCTCTATGATAGAACCCTTGTGGGGAGGAGCACTGCTCTGATTGGCCAGACTGGGCCATGGACTTCCTCCCCAAACTCCTCCCAAACTGTTTGTACCAGGATAGTACTTAAGGTTCAACTTTCAGAAACTGGAAACAGTGGGAGCCGTGGAAGCGGCTTGGAATGGGTAGAGTTGCTAATGGGAGCGGAGCTTGTGGGCTCTGATTATAGGCAGCATTGCCCGTCCCCTATACCTACCTCATGTCTTATAAACACCCCAGTCTTGTTGGGTCCCCTTCCTTTATCAGATGGGGCTCCAGATGGCTTGTCTGTCGCTCCCATAACTGTCACATGCGTGTCTCCCTCTCCCTCCCCTTTGAATATGTTGCCTCTGGGCCTCTTGGATCTTGTTTCAGGGCTCAGAGAGGATGATCAGGGACCGCAGGCTGATCCCTCTCTTTCTGGCAGTGTGGTCTCTTAGGCTTGATGAGCCCTTTGGTTCCCAGGGATACTCTGAACCAGCCATGCCTGTCCTTCTTAACTTGGGGTCCAAGCTGGAACACTCAGTTTTACCGTCTGTACTAGTGTGGGTTCTTGACCACCTGTGTTTCTAACAGGCTTTAGGAGATAAGGCTATACTAGATGCCACTGGTCTGTGCACACCCCTGTTCTCAGGGAAGGCCTCTCCCCCCCCACCCCCCCGTTTCTCTCTCTTCCCTCCTCAGCCTGTCAGAGCCTGGGTGACACCTCAGGATGCCTGTCTTCTCTCAGGGCCCTGTCCCAGAGAGGCTTGGTGATTCATATACTGGTCTAAGTGTTTAACTGCAGCAACCTTGGTTTCTCTGTCCTGATTTTAAAACTCAAGAGTTCCACATGTTGGGTGGTAGAGATGGCTCATGGGGTAAGAGTGCTTGCTATGGTAGCCTGGGGACCTGCGTCTGAGTCCCCCACACCTACATAAAAAGCCAGGCATGGCTACACATGTCCTCCAAACCCCAGTGCTGAGAGGGGTAGAGATGGGGTCGCTGCCAGCCTAACTCCAGGTTCAGTGAGAGATCTTGTCTTGACAAGTTTGGATTTGGGTCTAGCCCTGGGAAACTGTGTGACCCAGAGCAGATTACTTAACCTCTCTGTGCCTTGGTTTCTCTACCCATTAATGGGGAGTGACAGGTGTTCTCAGCTCCAGGGATCACTGTGTGGCTTCCACAAGATGGTGACACGAGGGTCTGGTGAGCTAGTTCTATTCTAGTTGCCTTGGTGATGTCCTTTAGTCCTCTTTCCATCTGTCCCACTGTTGGCTAGACCCCTTAGTCAGGCTGGCTCCTCCTCCACCACATCAAAGCCGCTCCCTCCGAACCTTTTTGTGGCACTTGGCTCCAGCCCAGATGCAGATTCGAGATGTTGTCTAAGGCTGGAGGTGACCAGCAGCAGGAGCAAGGCCTCAGCAGGTACAGCCTAGGGCAAGCCCCGGCCCTTCCCAGAAGGGTTGGACAAGCCCCACCTCCCCCACTCCTCTCCACCTCTCTGTAGCCATTTGGAAGAGCTCCACCCAAGGGTACATGGGGTGCTAGGGCCTCCTCTGTACTCGGGTACATGCAGGGAAAGTGTGGTCCTTAGACTAACAAGCTTCCGTTTGAAGCAGGCAACGCTGTGTGCAGACGCCCTGGCAGGCCAACTACTGCTCAGGCTGTCTCCTGCGGTCTGCAGGAGCTCAGGGCTCAGCCATACAGGGCAGAGGAACTCACCTCTCTCTGTTTTGTCTTTGCAGTGTGATGTGAGTTAGTAGCTCCATGCAGCCAGCCCCTGGGCCCCTAACTGGGGTACAGGGCTCCCGAGAAACTTGTGAAATACTATATATGGGGCTGTGATCCCTTTCCACAGGGACACACCTATTTGCTACCAAAGCTGGTCAGGGGGGTCCTGTGAGGAGGTGAGGAGGTTCCTAGTTAGTCCCAGAAAACAAAGAGATGTTTCCATTTCACAAATCCTGGCCAATGTTTATCCATCACCTGCTGGGAGCCTAAGGACTTTCTGACCCTGCTATCCCCAGGTGTGCTCTGAAGACTGTAGCCCGGGAGTCTGTTCTGACCCCTCACTCTCTACAAACATCCCCACCCCCATAGGCCCCTCCTCCGGGGACACGTGGTCAGGCCAGAAGGGCTTGCGTCTGAGATTAGGCAAGTGACTTGGCCAGCAGCTCAGGGCCTGCTACGGAGCCGAGCAGGACTTCTGGCAGGGTGGAAGGGGGTGGGGAGTAGGGGTGAGGACAGATGCTTATGAGGGCTTTAAGAGAGCAGAGGAGGAGGAGGAGCGTCTATCCTGTGCACCTTTGGGTCCCTTGGGTCGACTGAGGAGGCAGAACTAGAAAAGCAAGAAGGGGTGCTGTATATGTCAGTATCTAGCATAGGCTGGTGGCCGCCTGGACCAGGAGGTGTCCTAGTGGCCAGGAGACCAAGCAAAGCTGGTCGCCTGTGATTGGAAGGGAAGGGTAAGGGTGGGGGTGAGGCATCTCAGTGGGGGGAGTCACCCGGGGAACTTCCTGAAGAAGATGGAGACTTCTAGGGCACGTGCAGAGAGGGCTTAACATCCTGGAGGTGGGAAACCCAGGAGTCGGGTGGAGGAGCATCCGGGAAGGATGGGAGGCCTGCTGGGGTGGCGTTTTCTCATTGCCCTACTAGGCCACCAGGCACTGCCCTAAGTGCTGCTCTGAGCTGAACATGAGGTGACCCAAGGCTTTGGCCACCTGCTGAGGTGGAAGCCAGGAGTTGGCCTAGGGAAGGTAAAGCCAGGCCAGCGAGAAATGCTGATGTTCTGAGCCCTGGTTCTGGCTGCCAGGCAGGCTGTGGTTTTTCCCTGGGAGTCAATGGGGTGACAGTAAGGCATGGGAGGTCAGAGCAGAGGCTGCCATTGAGTCACCTTTGAGCAGGGGTGGGGAGAGCGGGGGCAGCCTGGCTGGCTAGGTGAGAAAACTGGGGACCGAGGTGGGTGTTGGGATGGCTGTTTTCTTATCTCCAGGCAGAGATCCCTGGGAAGCCCACAGAGGGGCTGGGAACAGAGGCCATGCTGTACCTCTTTTTTGGGGGGGTGGGGCCGGGAGAGGGAGCTAGGTCAGCTGTGTGAGCTACTTAATACCCATGAACTTGCAATTAAATGCGGAAGTAGGAGACAAGAAGGGTGGTAAAAGGGAATATTGTTCCCAGCTCCCTAGGGAAATGGCCAGCCTCCAACATGAATGGGCTTCAGTGTCCTGGGGGGCTGGGGTCCCCCCTCCGCCAGTCATTTGGCTCTTTGTCCTGCTGTGCTGGATCCAATCACAAAGGCCAGCTTGATTCTCACTTGCTGCTTTCTTGGGGAGCAGTAGGGGACTTCATCCCCAGCAGAGGACTCTCTCTGGGAAAGGGGGGTGATGGAATTTGGGGACTACCCATCTATGCAGTCCACTGTGATCAACTTACTAGCTTCCTTTCCATCCATAGCATATAAACGTTTGGCTCCTTTAGCAAAGTCTTATGTGCAAAACATACAGTGTTACGTCAGGCTGCGGACTTGTGTGTGATATGATGTCTGTGTAACTGGTTCCCATTTCCAGGAGGGAGGGGGTCACCAGCACCCACAGGCTGGCCCTTCTCTTGTTTCCCCCATGTACCCATAATTCTGACTTGTTGTTTCAAGACAACATTTCATGTAGCCTAGGTTGGCCTTGGGCTCACTAGGTAGCCAGGGGTGACCTTGAACATGTGATTCTCCGGCTGGGATTACAGGTCCTGCAGTACCACACCTGCTTGATGGAGGTGCAGGGCCCTCCTGGACGTTAGGTCGGGTTCTGCCAACTGAGACACATCCCCAGCCCTGATTTCTGTCACTGAACATTAGTGTCGCCTGGTTTTGGACTTTAAGCTAGGATCCCATTACATATGACCTTTTGTTTCTTGAGAGCTTGCCTGCAAGTTCTGGCCGGCTACCTATGTACTCTTGACCGAAGACTGGTCCTCTGTCTGGGCAGGTTGTCCTCCCTGACAAGGACACAGCTTTGGGATGGATGCACATGGGGTGGTAAGAAAGGAAGGGAGCCTAGCTGACCGACATCAGCCAAATCAACCCTGGGGATCAGTGGGGTGACAGACATCTCCACCAGATCACCACACATCCCTTTGTGTCTTTTAAATTAGCTTAAAAAGTATCAACCATTTTTATATAAGATATACGTATATAAAACCAGAGAGCACACGTAGCCGGGCATGGTGTAATCCTAGCACTTGGTAGACTGAAGCAGGAGGATTACCATGGGTTTCAGGCCAGCTTGGTATACACAATGAAACCATCTCACCACCACCACAGCAACCGCAGCCACCACCACCACCACGACAGCACCCAACCAGTCTGGGAGATGGCCCAGAAAAATAAAAGGTGTGTAAACTTGAACACTTGAGTTTAGTTCATCAGAAGGGACACACACACACAAACACACACACACGTACACACACCCACACACATACACACATACTCACAAACAAACAAACAAAAAAACCAACCAAAATCACCCCTATGGAGTATGTATGCTAAACATGACCCATGTGTAAAATTTACATGTGATTCATATGTGAGTTTAGGTGACACGCATCTTGCCATTTTGCTATGGAAGATGTCACACAGTGGTCTTATCTACCAGTAGCATCTGCGTGGGTCTCCATCAGGTATCAGGTCGATGTTCTGTGCACTGCTATTATTATTATTATTAAAAGTATAATAATAATTATTATTATTGCAACAGGTTCTTACTAAGTAGCCCTGGTTATTCTGGAGCTCAGCTATGTAGACCAGACTGGCCTTGAGTTCACAGCAACTCGCCCCCTCTGCCTCTATGAGTGCTGGGATTAAAGGTGCGAGCTGCCACACTCGGCCACCTTTCGTTGCTTTCCCTGACAGACGTGCATGTGTTCTGACAGAAGCTGTACTGCAGAGGAGTAGCTCCCTAGTCTTCAGATCCTTCCAGTGTGTTCATTGCGCTGACGGTTAAAACGGACGGCTTTCCTGTGCATGCATTTGAGTCAGGGCACAGAGCAGCGGTGACTCCGAGTGGCCCAGAGTCTAGCTCTTCACTTGGATCTAAGTCACTGAAGGCGGAGGCTGTGAGCACCTAGCATCTGTACTGGCTTTGAGGAGTGTCTGTGGGATGGTTTTACGTTGCTTTGTGTAGCACCAGCACACGCCTGTCTTCTGTCTACCCTCACTCAGTGTGGATGCAGGGAGCCTCCTTCTCCTTGCTTCTCTACACATGGACAAGGCTGGCAGGACTATTATATTCTTGGGCTATAGGTAAGGAGATGGAGGCTCAGAGAGGTTGAGTCATTTTCTTGAGGTCACACAGCAAGTATGTAGTAGAACTGGGTTCTAGCTCCTACTCCCTCTCATTTGTTGGGCACCCATCTAGTACCAGAATCTAGTTGTAGGTGAGCTGGGCATTTGGGGGTGGTAGGATAGACTCTCACCCCTGTTGTCATAGGCCTAACATTCTAGATGGAGTTGAGGCAGGACGACACACACTAGACGTCCACATGATGCATCAGATAGTGACCAGTGGGTGAGGGTCAGGAGATGGGGACGTCATAGCTGTGGTGCCACCTGACATGTGATGGTGTTTTCCAGTGACAGTGGGGGTGGGAAGGTTTCGGCGTGGCACTAAAGAGTTGCTGCTGAAATACCTGTGAGATGCTGCCCATGTCATTCTCCATTGCTCATAGGGAAACTGAGGCACGGAGATGTTAATTTATTTGCCAGGAGATCACAGAGCCCGGAGGTTTGAGAGTCCTCTGTCAGGCTGCCATTAGGCCAGTGGTTCTCAACCTGTGGTCGAGAACCCTTTGGGGGGGGGCACATCTCAGATATCCACATATCAGGTGTTTACACCACGATTCATAACAGTAGTGAAATGAGCAGTTATAGAGGGACAACGAGGTAATGTTATGGTTGGGGGTCACCACAGCGTAAGGAATTGTGTTAACTGTCTCAGCGTGAGGAAGGTTGAGAACCACTGCTCTACACCCATTGTCCTGTCCTAGGGAGCTCTGAGTGTCCCCTGCTCAGGTGATCACTGCGAATTGTTGGCAACAAGAAAGAAGTCAGAGCTTAAACTTTTGTGCTAGTTGCATCCAAGGCTTAGAAACCGGCAGGCTTGTCTTCTGTCTTTCGACTGTATGCTTCTGGCAATTCATGTTTATTGCGTTTTACAAAAGTACCAGTCCCAAACGGATGCGATATTAAAGAGAGAGAGAGAGAGCTGTTCTCGGGGGGGGGAGATGGAGCACGCCTGTCTCAGGAGGGGGAGTGTACCTGCAACAGACTGTAGTTAAGTCCTCATTATGGGAGCTCATGTTGGTCTGAAGGTTGGTTGTCTGGTTCTCCCCTGGCCCCGCCCCCGTGCTCTTTGTCCCCCTGGAGCTGGGACAGCTGAGGGGTTCCACCCACTGAACAGATGGGGAAGTTGAGGCTCAGGCAGGTGAGCAGCATAGGAGGTCCTGGCACCTGGATAGAACTGAACGTGTAGGCCCTCCTGAAAGCCTGCCTGTCCATCAACAACCTTGAGCTCCTGCCCGGTAGGGAGAGCCGGGCCTTCCCCAGGGACCACCAGCAGCTGGGGCCCCTCGTGGGCCTCTGCCCCAGCCTCTTTCAGCCCCTCTCTTTGTCTCTGTGGCCATGGCAACCTGGCTGGCTGCTTGGCACTTCCAGCCCCAGCCCCCAGTCTGGAATGGCTTCCTTCTCCCACGGAGCTGTCCTGGTAGCTCTGGCCTGGGAGCCTCCTCCCGTCCTCACTGCTGAGGGCTGCCGGGTAGGACCTCCAGGGAAGGTTGCTGCAGGAATTCCACCCTTCTGGTCTCTTCCTTCCCTCTGAGATTGCTTCTCAGTTTCAGTCTCTGGCTTGTCTGTTTCCCTTCCTGTCCCTTGCACAGCCTCCTGTGCTCTGGGGCTCTGCCAGCCCTCACTGGTCTTCCTTACCTGCCTTCCCTCTCGGTGCCTCTCCATCTCTGGCTGGATCCCAATGCTTCACTTATGGCCCCTTCATCTGAGGATGGACAGGCTGGCTCAGAGGCAGGCCCTTGCTCCAGAGGGGCTCGTCTATAGCCCTACACCAGTGCAGGGATCCCCAGCTGTCTTTAAAGGGAAGGGTGTCTCATGAGAGTCTTCTTGCTCCATGGAGACTCTTGGTGAGTGAGGGACACTCTGAGCTTTGAGAGGATGCTCTCGTCCAGAAGGATACTTAGCAAGAGAGAATTACCTCATGAGAAAGCCCTGGGAAGATCCTTCTGGGGGAGGTGGGCTGCAGAGTCCGTGTTCTGACATCTGACCCAGTCATGTGAAAAGCTTAATCTCTTAGGAAAACCTACATGCTTTCTTCCTATCCTCTGTGACAAGGACAGCCCCCACTGTGGGAGGTTTAGGTCATTTATGAATGTCCGCAGCTGTTCTGTAGCTACAAATAAGTAATGCTTCCGCCTAGAGGGCTACACTTGGAGAGTCCTTGGAGACCTTGGTGGGATGGAGGTTAAGAGGAACCCCAGTGTGGCCTTTGACCCAGCTTGAGAGAAAGTGACCTGGCTGAGCAAAGGTCACCAACCCTGATGCCCACAGCTGGGCAGGTCAGCTAGTTAGCTGCAGGAAGAAAAATCTTATTTTGGTTTTTTGAGACAGGGCTTCTCTGTGTAAGTCTTGGAACTCACTCTGTAGACTAGGTTGGCCTTCAACTCACAGAGATCCACCTGCCTCTGTCTCCCAAGGTGCACCATCACCACCATCTGGCTCAAACCAGAACATTTTATTTTTATTTATTTTTTAGTTTTTTAAAAGATTTATTTATTTTTATGTATGTGAGTACACTGTCTCTCTCTTCAGACACACCAGAAGAGGGCATCAGATCCCATTACACATGGTTGTGAGCCACCATGTGGTTGCTGGGAATTGAACTCAGGACCTCTGGAAGAGCAGTCAGTGCTCTTAACCACTGAGCCATCTCTCCAGCCCAATCCAGAACATTTTAATCACTTTGGAAACACACCTAAAGCCTATTAGTGGTCACTCCCATTCTTCTCTTCACCTATGGAAACCATAGAATTATTTTTTCCTCTATCTGGTTTGAACATCACATGTTAATGGTATCTCACAAGATGTGGTCCTTGTGTCTGGCTTCTTTCACTTATTGTGATATGTTCAGCAGTCATTACTGCAACTGTTAGAATTTCATTTCTTTTTCCTGGCTCAGTCATATTCTAGTGAATGGACGTACCACATTTTGTTAGTTCATTCACCTGTTGATATTTGGGGTTCTACTGTTGAGTGCTGCTATGGATGTTTGTGTGTGGTGTTTTACACACATGTTTTCATTGTTCTGAGTACACGCTTGTTGTGGTTTGAGGTTTCTTGGGTGGACTGAGTTTGGACAGTGTATTTGTCAAATTCTAGCTCTTGATATTACAGAATTGAGCCTTGGGCTGGACATTGGGGAGACCAGGGTTCTCTTTAATATGGAGTGCTTACTGGATACAGCCACCAGTCCTGTGGGCTGGCCACAGTTTTGTAGAAGAGAAAACCGACAAGGTTTAGAGCATGAAGTAACTTGCCCAGAGTCACATGGCCAGGAGGCAGCGGAGCTTAATTAGGCCCAAGTGAGGCCTTGTTGCAGAGCTCACATCCCTGACGGACATGCATCTGAGGCTTCTGTAGAACCAGTCAGCATGAGTTTCATGCAAGGGAATGAGCAGCTGCTTCCTAAAATGGAGGAGCCACAGTTCCCAGTCTCGGCTCCCAACACCGTTCCCAGCCATGGTTCCGGCTACAGTTCACAAATCTAGCATTGCAAGAGATTTCCAACAGCCGGAAATGCGGACTTTTTGGTATGAAATCATTTGCTTTGCAAAAGCTGGCAAGTCAGTCACATTTGCAGCAAACAATTCAGGAGCCAAACACAACACATCTGTGGTCCACACAGGCTGCCAGCTCATACTCTGCCCTCTGGCGACTTGCTGGCAGGAGGGAGTTGCCCTGCTGGACCGGGCCTTGACCAAACCAGGGGCTCTTCTCTTGGGGGTGTGGCATGGCTCAAGCTTGTTCCTGTTCTGTTCTAACATGAGCCCTCACTGAGTGGGGAGAGATTAGAGGTTATTTTGGGGTCCCTCACCACCTCTTTGGGCCCTAAAATCATGAATGCTCCCTATATGACTTACAGCAGCAGTATGATCCTGGGCTACTGACTGCTTGGCGCCTCAGTGTCCCCATCTGTTGTTGGTGCCCCTCTGGAGTTGCCTGGTGCTTAGAGAGAACTCAGAGGCACTGGCCCTGATTCTTAGGGTGCACATGTGCACAGGCCGGGCTCCACCATCAGGCAGAAGAGGTGTCAGGGTGGCTGTTCTCCCACGTGCACCGTTCATTGTGTTTTCTGCAGAAGTGGGGTTCCCGAGTGCACGTGGCACTGCACAGTTCGAGCCTGCGAGACAGAGGCTGTTTGCTTCATGCGCGTGTGGTTTATTCCTGTGGACGCTCTTGTTTCACTCCCACTTCCCCACCAGCTTGCTTTTCCACATCTCCAGAAATAAATGCCGAGACTGCAGCAGCAGGGATGTTGCAGCCGATGGTGAAGGGACAGGGCAGGTCGTGTGAGGAAGAGCTGGGTCCCTGAGCTGGGCTGGTTGGGCAGTGTCCGTGTGACCCCACGGTTTGGGTGTGAATCTCGGGCGTGACCCCTGCCTGTGGAGTGGCTGTGGGAAAGGTGCCGGGGCCTCCATCACGGTCTTGACACCAGGTTCCAGTTGGATGGAGGGTAATCAGTTTCTCCCGGGTCTGCCCAACGGGCGCCAGGACCCAAGCCTTCTGCTGCTTCTCCCTAGCATATGGCTCACACACATTTAGGCCTAAGCTCTGTGGAGACTGACATAAACCAAAAGGGGCAGAGTCAGTGCAGCAGAGACCTGGCTAGCTTCTTGTCTTCCTTGCTTGCCTCCCCAGTTCCAGTCCTCCACCCTCCAACCCATCCTTCATCTTACATTACCTTGGCTCTCCCCCTCCTATCCAAGCACCTGTGGCCACAGAGGCCTTTGCTCCCTACTTTCCCCCTCTTCTGGCAGAACTTTCTGGGGATTTAACTCCACTTTACTGCCTCTCCCCCCCCCCCCCCGCCTCCATTTTTGACTGCAGGGCGTGTGGTGGGGGTTGAATCCAGGGCCTCGCCACACCCCAGTCTCCCTTTTACTTTTTATTTTGAAATAGGGTCTCACTAAGTTGCCCAGAACTGGCCCTGAATTCACTCACTCTGGAGTCTGAGCTTAGTGTCCCCCTGCCTCAGTCTTTGGAGTAGCTGGGGTGACAGGCCCAAGTCAATGGGCTTGGCTTTGTGGTGCTTCTGAGGAGGCGTGTCTAACCTAGGAGGCGTGTCTATTGTCTAGCCTGGGAGGTGTGTCTAGCCTGGGAGGCACGTCTAGCCTGGGGCTTTCTCCTGTCCCAGGCTGGCTTCTGCCATTGGGTCAGGTCTTCAGATCATCAGATCCTTGTGACCGGTGTCGAGTGTGATGGCTGTGACTCTGTCCTCAGCATTTGTGTACTTTAGTGCTTGTATTTTTCTTACTGCCTTCCTGGCAAGGAGCCTTAGGCCTTGTGTCATGTACACAGGGTCTCTCAGTGAGGAAAAGGTGAGCTAGGTAGAAGCCCACTCAGATCCCAGGGCTTGTGCTTGTGACCGCAGTACTGTGCCACCCTCTTTGCTGTTGGGCTTATTCGGTATGCTTTTGTACTGGACCCATTTCCTCCTCTGTTTACCTTCACTTTGCTACTTATCCACCATCTAGATACCCACTCACTCATCCATATATCCACTTGTATGTCCATCTGCCCACCCACCCATCTATCCATCCATCTACCTATCTACCCACATATCTACCCACCCACCTGTCTGTTGACTTATATGTCCATCCATCCACCCATCCATTTGTATGTCTATCCATTCACCCACCCATTGGTCTATTTGTATATGCTCGTGTGTGGGGGTGTGAGGGGATGCGGGGGAGGGGTAGTTAAGAGCAGAGGAGGAGCATGAGGAGAGTTTATTTTGAAAGGACTTCCTGTACGGTGTAAAGGGGGCAGGTAGGTTGTGAGGAGGTGCTGCACAAAGCCAGGCAGGAGACACAGTAACGATTGGGAGGGGTCAGTAAGTAAACCTGGCTTTCCCTGGGGTCTGGAATCCAAACTGAGTGATGGTTGAATGTCAGAGAGGGACAGGAGTTGAGGGAATGATTCCTACGACCGGTGACACTTGTCCCAGTCTGAGGATGAGCTGGGGCTTTTGCAGCTCCAGCTCCAGACAGGAGACTTCCCCAGCTGGCCCCGCCCCTGTCTGCGGGCCCCGCCCCTGTCTGCTGGCCCCACCCCTGTCTGCGGGCCCCGCCCCTGCCTGCTGGCCCCGCCCCCTGCTCGCCTGTGGCTGTGCATGGTGGATCATGGTTGGTCAACAGATCTGCTTCTTGAGTGCTGAACTTGCTCTGGTCCTGTTTCTCCTGAGGATCAGAGTTATCTACTGAGACAGATCCATGAATGAAGGAGACTGAGTTTCGAATAGCCTTGAGTGGATTGGGAGACCACCGCACCACCACTCACTCTCTCATTCATTCATCACTCAGATTTACTCGCTCTCACTTGCTCGTTCTCACATTCATTCATTGATGCGTCTGTGCGGTAATTTGCCCATTCATTCATGCTTTTCTTCATTCACTCACCTACTTCTCATTCATTCATTCACCTACTCATTCACGTTCACGCTCACACATTCATTCACGCATTCGCATACTTACCCGCTTACTTATTCATTCATGAATATGTTTTGAGCACCTGCCTTGAGGGGCTGTGCTCACTAGGTGCCGGGACCTTGAACACGCCTGAAGATCCTGTGTGAGGACAGACAACCAACGAGAAGATACACAGCAAGACAGTTGGTGGGGAAGAGAAGAGGAGTACAGAGCGGAGTGAGCGGTGCCCTTTCGGCTGAGGGACGTGTGGCTGTACAGAGTGATGTTGGAATAGAGTCTTTAGGAAGATCGGGGCTGGTGCAGGGACCATGCTGACATCTGGGGAGGGGAGAGCGTTCCAGGAAGTGAGAAGAGCCCGAGCAAGAGACTAGTGTTAGCCACGGGTGATTGAGGCACCGTGTGGAGGCTGCTGAGGCTGGTGCTTCGTGGCCAGGGTGATTGTGAAGTCTGAGGGTGAGAACGCTGTGTTTCAGGCCCGGTGGGATAGAAGCGTCTGGAGTAGTCGGAGTGGAGAGGGACGTGGTGTGACAGAGGCTGTGCCTGAACTTGACTGTCGTCATTCTGGCAGGAGAGGTGACATTCTAGACTGAGACACTTCTGGTACCAGGATATTTAAACACAGACCCTGAAGAATTAAGGTCTCCTGGGAATCTCACACTGGGAGAAGGAACAGGCTGGAGACTGGATACTGGCTAGAGGAGAAACTTGCCTTTCAGGAGGGTTTTTCTAAGTCAAGACAAAGATGGATCAGTGATGGGCAGGGCCACCCCTCTTCAGCACAGTTTCATTCTGTAGGCCTCTTGTCCCTTAAACCCAAACTGAATCAACTCTTTCTCATCTTTTCACTATTACTTGTATCTCCTAGGAACAGGTAACTGAGCTTGTTAGGACCGGTGGAGCCCAGGTTTGGACCTTATTCTGTTATCAGCTAGATACCAGAGAAGCAGTTGGTGAGCAACTTATTGAGGTGGAAGCTGGTTGAACAGGGAGCATATAGGAAGGGATGCATTGTGGGTAACTGGGGAGGGCTGACTGGTAGACTAGCCAGGAGAGGTCATGTGATCCCCGGCAGGCCACTTTTCTGTTTCTTCATGGCTTCCCTGTCTGTAGCATAAAGGTACTGATGATGCCCACCTCTTGGGATGGTCTGTTAAATGAGATGCCTCACGAAGACATTTGAAGCATGATTGATGCTTATTCTGAACATAGGCAGAATCATTATTGTCATCAGCAACATCAGCACCGCCATCATCAACATCAGCTTCACCATCATCACCATCACCATCACCAACATCGGTGGTCAGCGTCACTGTCCAAACATTGTCATCACCATAACCATTATTACCACCACCACCACCACCACCAGTGTGAGTCACACCATCATCCACACAGCCCTGTTGAATGGAGCAGAGTGGGCCTGGAGCTTATTGTCCCAGAGCGGAGTGGGCGGAGGCCGAGGGAGCAATTCCATGAGACTTGTAGGAGTGGACCCTTACCCATGTTGAATGGGTGGGTGATTGAAGGGTGGGCACAGCTGGACCTCACTCCCTAAAGACTCCATCGAGTCCATGGCTGGTGGCTTTCTGTGTAAAGGACTGATGACAGTCCAGACCAGACAGGCTAAACAGAGGGGACTTGGTATCCCTGAAGCCAGAACGTGAGCTGCGGGTGCAGTTAATCTGCGGGTGCTGAGTGGTTCCGTTGACAGTATTAGGTGCCTCACCTGGAGGAAGGATAAAAGCAGGTGAAAGGTGGGGTGGCTTCTGTCATAGCCAGGCTGGGGCTTCTGGGACCTAGGAGTTCTTTGGGTCCAGGCCCTGGGGTAGCAGCTGAGATTCCAAAGGACACTTGACAGTGGCTTTCATGATGTTTCTGTGGGTGACTTGCGTCACAGCCTGACATGTGCCCTGTGCCTTGAGGAAAGCTCTTTGGGCTCAGATGTTGGGTTCTTGGCTCCCAGACACTTTCCCACACCGACTCAGATACAGGAGGTTGATTGAAAGTTCTGTTTGGGTTCTTTTCCTTTGGCGCTGGCTTCCGGTGTGTCTGCCATCAAGCCTGTGGAGGTCTGTGAGCCCCCCCCACCCCCCCGAAAACCCACGGCTTCTACTTTTCTTTGACTGGCTTTTTTTTTTTTTTTTTTTAAATGGCATCGTTAATTTTTGAAAACAAAGAAAATAAACCACAGCCGTACTTCCTGTCCCCAGCATCTGGTGGCCACTTGTCATCTGTGATGTTTGGGGAAAAGATGTGTTTTGATCATTCTTCAAAACTCAACTGTAGAAATGTAGAAATGTACCATTAGGTGATGCTGCCCTTGCCTTTCTCATTTCCAAAACATTTTGCAAGTAACTCTCCCTAGGAGCCTCATCAAGTCTTCCCTCAGAGTCCAGATCTGCCTGTAAGGTTCCTTATGGTTACAGACTCTACAGTTTGTTTTCCTTTGAGGTAGAGTCTCTGGCCCAGGCTGGCTTCAAGCTTGCTATGTGTGGATCTTGAACACCCGACATTTCTGTTGCACTCTTTCCACCGAGGCAAATCCTCAGCCCTGCCCCCTTTATAAGAAGGTTTGTTCTCTGTTAGTTTCTCTCTGTGTCTCAGTTTTTCGAGACAGGGTTTCTCTGTGTAGCCCTGGGTGGCCTAGAACTCACTCTGTAGACCAGGCTGGCCTCGAACTCACAGATCCACCTGCCTCTGCCTCCCAAGTGCTGGGATTAAAGGAGTGCCAGCCTCTGGGCCCCCCCAAGCCCCCAGCCACAGCAGTTTGTTCTCTTGTATAAATTTGAAATCTGGAGCAGCAGGAAGAGGAAGTGGCAAGGTCTGTGGATCGCAGCAATGGCTGCCAGCTGCCCCCAGGCACCCTTTTCAGCACTTTACTTAGGTCCCCTTTACACCCCTGCTTTATTTTCAGGCTTTGTGTGTGTGTGTGTGTGTGTGTGTGTGCGCACAAGCGTGAGGATGCACACACACACATGTGCGTGCACGCACACAGAGGTCAGAGCGCGAACTCCGTGTCTTCTTTAGTTGTGTTCATGTTATGTTGTGGAGACAGGGCTTTCTCCCTCAACCCTGAGCTCCACCAGTTCAGTTGGACTGGCTGACCAGTGAGCCCCAGGGGATCCTCCACTTCCTCCAGCCCCAGGCTGGGATTACTGATGTGTACCTCATACACCATGCTTGTCTATTTAACACAGTCCTGAGGATTTGAACTCAGGTCCTGATGCTTGCCTGCCACTTCACCACCTGAGCTATGAGCTATCCCGCAGCATGAGCACCTTCTCTTTTTTTAAAAAAAAAAATGTGTGTGTGTGAGTGAGTGAGTGTATGTGTGTGAGTGTGTGTGAGAGAGAGAGAATGTGTGTGTGTGTGTGTGTGTGTGTGTGTGTGTGTGTGTGAGAGAGAGAGAGAGAGAGAGAGAGAGAGAGAAAACACGGGCATGTGCACATCAGAAAAAGTTGCAGGAGTGAGTCTCTCCTCCCACTCCTGTGGGGTGGGGCTTGGGTGGGATTGAACTGAGATTGTCAGGCTTAGCAGCAAGCGCCTTTACCCGCGGAGCCATCTCACTGGTCCTTCAAAAACTTGTGGAATAAAAAAAAAAATCATTACAAAGCGTACACCAAAATCCCTGGACCCACAGACCTGGTTTTCACTGGCTTGGCAGACTGATGATGTTCACAAGGTTCCGAATTGCAGGGGTGGGGCTTAGGAGCCGCTAGGAACGTGGGGGTCTGTCTCCAGGGTGAACGGGAAGGAAGAATGTGCTCAGACCCCTCAAATGGTGGCATTGCCATCCATCACCATGGTGAGGAGGGAGGCCATGGGAACGGCCTTCTGCCAGCCCTGTGCAGCTTTTCCTGGGCATTTCTGGACCCCAGTGAGGCCTCAAAGGCCATCTGCATCCAGGACTCAGTTAACTGCTGAGGTTTAAGAAGTCTGTGTGGGAGAGGAGTTAGGAAGAGTCAGGGTCAGTGACTTACTTTTCTGCCCCTCACCTGCTCATCTCCCTGCCCCATCTTCCTCTTCCCTCCTCCTTCACACCCCCCTTCCCCCTTCCTCCCCTCCTCCCCAGCCCCACCTCTCTGTCATCATTTGTCAGACCTTGGGCCCCAGGTACTGAGGGCTCTCAGGGAGGGCTTCCAGGACACCTAGAGTATAGTTTTGGGTGGTCATTGCTCATTGGTCCTTGCAAAGGGCCTAATCTCTGACCCTGCCACCTCTAGTGTGGCCCCAGGCCCCTCCCACGGGGAATTTCTTGCAAGCCTGGTCCCTCCCTGCTGCCCCCTTCCTCTGCTTGGAGCAGCCCTGTCCCCAGGGCCCCTTAGTCCCCGCTGCTACAGCTCCTACCACCTGCCCTCTCCGGCCTCTCTCTCTCTTCACAGCTTCACAGCTTTCCTGTTCTAACTCTCCACTCCTGTCTTTTCTGCTGATGCATTAAGATCTAAAACGCCCTCGGACGGGCCGGGGAGATGGCGCTCTGGTCAAAGCACTTGCTGAGCAAGAGTGAGGACTTTGGTTCAAAGCCCAAGGACCCAGATGCACGAGTGTCTGTAATCCCAGCACTCCCACTGGGGGGTGGGAGACAGAGGCAGGAGACTCTCTGGAAGCTGGGGAGAGGGACAGCAAACCTGGCATCCACAACAGCAAAACAGCAAAGAGGCCTACTACCTCAAACAGAGTGGAGAGTGAGGACTCACACTTGAGGTTGTGTACACACACACACACACACACACACACACACACACACACACACATACACACACACACACGAGGTTCATTGTCCAGTGAGGAGAAGGAGTTGGTTGGTGACTTGAAGATCAGCAATAAAAGCTGAGGGAAGCCAGCCAAGGGAATGAGTTCTTGGCCGAAGGGAGGGAGGCTCGGAAGTCTGAGCCGAATGACCTAGCCTGTGCTTCCTGAAGGACTGGGTGATGGTGGTGAGCTTGGTGCCTGGAGCCAAGCCTCACATCACCAAGTGGGGCACCTCGAAGCCAGGTTCTTGGGCAGAGTAGACGCAGTGCAGTGTTTATGAATGAGTCTAGTGAAGTTTTGCCTGGTATTGTTACCCTGACACAGGGATAGCGACAGGGTCAGCACGCTCCTGCCTTCTGCCTTCAGCTGGCTGTTTGCAGGAGATCCCGGGCGAGGAGTTGATTGACAGACAAAGCAGTCATCACTTTTTAGAAGTATGAACTGTGCTGAGATGGATTTATTTATCATAACATCTAAGTGTACACCGATGGCTTTGCCAGCACCGTGGCGGCTGCTGAGAGACAGGGAGCTGAGAGGCAGAGAACTGAGAGCCAACCCCACTCAGCCGAGGCTGCTGGGAACATGTGGCTGAGGGGCCAGGTAGTGACGAGAAATGGCATGGTTCACATGTCAGTCAGACTCTTCTGTGGATTCCCACTGCCTAAGGGAAGTGAGGGCTTTGTCCTCAGGGAAGGGGCTTGTAAGGAGGGAGGGCTTGAGGTCTGGGTGGGAGAGGGCCCAGTAAGGCCTTCTTCACCTTGAGGAAGAAAGCTGAAGACCTGAGAGCAGCTGGTTCTCTGGTTGTCATCAACAGTGTTTAGGAGATTCCGTGCTGATTACTGTCCCTGGGGATTCATGATCTCTGATAACACTGCGTGAGTGCCGGAGGCGCCGTACTGTGGAGTTGCCCTTCACAGTGCCTTGATTACAGTTATTTCATCAAGGCCTTGTCTTTTTATCACATCTGTCTGTCTGTCTGTCTGTTGTCCGTCCATCCATATCTATCTATCTAGATGTGTGTGTCTGTGTGTGTACATCACATTTGTCTGTCTTTGTGTCTTCTATCCATCCATCCATCTATCCACCCACACATCCATCCATCCATCCATCCATCCATCCATCCATCCATCCATCCATCCATCCATCCATATCTATCTATCTAGATGTGTGTGTGTGTGTGGCGTCAGAGAGCATCTTCTACCACAGGATCCAGTGGTCAAACTCAGGTTGTTGAGTTTGGCAGCAAGTGTCTTCCCCTCTGGGCCATCTCACTGGCCCCCAACGAGGGCTCTGATGGTCAGCTCCTCAAGGGCTTTTTTTTTTTTTTTTTTTTTTTTGTCTTTATTTTTTCCTTGTCAAGAGCAGCAAATGCTCTTCACTGCTGAGCCATCTGTTCGTCCCTCACAACTTCTTTTGGAAGTGGTCTATAGAAGGTCGGAAAGGCGGACTCCTGGGATGGAAGCATTCTCAGCTGGGCCCATCATGGCCCCCACTCTTCAGTCCCACGTCACCGCTGCCCCTGGGTTCTTTCCACCTGTGTCAAGCACATGCCTGGATTCTGCGCTCATTTGTGGAGGACACAGGTTTGCAAAAGGCACGGGCAGTGGCTAGTGACATCGCTTCCTTCCTGCTGTGGTATCTTCAAGGTAACCAGGCTCAGCTGGCATCTCCAGCAAATGAGATTTTGATTCACAGAAAGCTCTTGGAATTCTGTCAGCTGGAAGGAGTGCTGGTGCAGGCCCGTGCTGCGTTCTCAAGCTGGCGTTTTTCGACATCTCGGTTCATGGACAGCCCGTTTGTGCGGATGTTTTCCACAGACCTGCTGGGAAAGTGGACCAATGTGATTTTATTGGCAGCACCTTGCAGAAACTCGATCCTCAGCTCTGCTGAAGGGCTCTGTGAATTCAGCTGCCACTTGTGTTCTGTGCAGAGCCATTGACTCCTGAAGTGTTTTTACAGCGTGTCCCCATCACCCTTATAACACAGGAACAAGCTGATAAATTCTGGAATTTGAGAGCCACTGGGGTAGGTATGGCTTATGTTTGATAAAGTGTGGGCAGTTTTCACAGTGCCATCCAGGACTCTTGCAGAGCCCGAGCTGGTGCCTGTGAGTTGGACTCTGTGGTGAGCGCCAGGAACTGTCTTTCCAGTCACATGCCTGCTCCAGACAGCTCACTGAGGATTGAGTTTGTTACTCTGGAGGAAGGTCTGAGTCAGCCAGAGCCTCTGCTCCAGAGAGTGTCTGAGCTCCTGGAGTTTCTTTTATTCTTAGATGAAGGGTGTTTTTCCAAGTGAGGCAGCGTGGGAAGGGATGGAGTGGTCCGTGGAAGAACAACATGGCAGCCATGTTGCAACAGTCCAGAACATACCAACGGGCCTGATCAGCCCTCCCTAGCTCCCTCCCCCCGACTCGTTTTGAGACAAAATCTTGGGTAGGTCCTATGATGACCTCAGACCTGCCTTTTAGAATCCTCGGCATTCCTTCCTCCCTGGCCTGCTCCTCGCTGTGTGGGTAACCCCCTCCAGCATCTGTTCCTCCCTAGCCTACCTCTTCCATGCCCTTGTTCACAGCAGGGATTTGGAGTCACTCTGGCTGCTTTCTCCCCAGCATCTGGGGAGACCCCACTCTTGTCCCAGACACCCCCACCTTTGCACCTTCCCTGGACCTTTTTTTTTTTTTTTAACAAGAATGCATTGGCCACGTGTGCTCCTCTGTGCCTTTGGCACTCCCCGCCCTCGTGAGCCCTCTGTTGTTTTTCTGCCCTGACCCCAGGGCTCCTGGGCTTGCTCAGGGTTTCTCCTCTCATCTCTCTTCTGTGTTTGCTAGGCACACCTTGAGTTTTCCCTGCCCTAGTGTGGTACCAGCTCATCCCCAAGGTGTTTAGCAACCAAGGTCAAGGTGACCTGTGTGCTTGTGGCTTCCAGGAAGACCCTGCATAGAGGGCCCCCGTGCACTCACTTTCCTTAAAGCTGTATCTCTGTATTTGGAGAAGCCCAGAGTGAGGTATTTTAAACAGATTTAACATTTAGAATTTGCAAATAGTGAAGATGGGTTAAATGTGTGTGTGTGTGTGTGTGTGTGTGTGTGTGTGTGTGTGCGCACGCGTGTGCACGCGCAAGCACGTTACATCACAGGTGTGGAGTTACTTCCCACAGCAGCCCACGTACAGAGCCACTCTGTCCTCCACAGACTTTCTGTAGCCTTTGAGGAGCCACGCCCTCAGGTCTGTTACCACCCCCACAGGCACTCACTCATCTATTTCCCATGGCCCATAGTTTCTAGAACTTATATTCTTCTTCACTGTAGACAATGTTATAAGAGGAGTCTGTATGCCGTACACAGGGGACTCACATGGTATACAGCTTTCTGAGTCTCAGCGGGAAGCACTGGGGTTTAGCCAGGGTCTCCGTGTGTCAAGTGTGTTCCTTTTAGAGACTACACCATATGTATGCTTAGCTTGCGTGTGAACACAAGTTTTCATTTATCCAGAATAAACACCAGGAGTGGCGTCGTTAGGCTGTGTGGACTCTGCGTGTTTAGCAGCATGTGAAGCTTCAGGTGGCTTTGCAAAGGTTCCTGGGTCACTTAAATTTCTCACCAGCAGGATCCGAGAGATTGGTGGTTCCCATCCTTGACAACACTTGGTATTGTCGATTTGCCTTTTAAGCTATTCTGGCAGACGTGTGGAAGTGGCAGGTCGTGGTTTTCCTCAGCCTCTCCCTCACTGATGGTGTTGAGTAGCTTTTCGAGTGTCTGCCTTCCACTCACTTATCTTCTTTGCACAGCCGTGTGTTCAAGGTTGACTTTTTACGATTTTCACATTTCTGCTTATGTAGTAGAACCCTCACCTCAGGGCCTGATCTGTACAGCCAACATCATCTTGAGACAAGAGTAGCTGGGGCTGGTAAGCTAGCTCAGTGGGCAAGGGAACTTGTCTCTAAGCCTCGTGATTTGAGTTCCAGCCCCGAACTTCTGCAGACTGTCCCCTGACCACCACAGGTGTGCCATTGCAGGCATGCTTCCTCTAAATAAAACTAATCAGTGAGATAGAAAAGGTACAATAGCTGTGACCCCCTGCATAAGGCCATCATGAGATCAGAGAGGGTCCTCAGACCCACCCCCAAGGTTCTAGCCGTGGTTCCCTCCCCTGCTTCTGCTGCACGTGATCTCGGGGTACTACAATGCACAGAGATGAGAGAGTGGTTGGGATGGGGACCCCTGTGGTCCAGTTTCTGAGAGGTGCCATGCAGGCTAGGGTAGGGTTTTTGTATCCTGTGGTTGCTCATGGGTCACGCGTGCTCTTGGAAGGAACCCTGATAAGGTCATTGGTTCACCAAGCTGGGCTTGGGATGGGAGGGGTTTCTTTGGTCTGCGGCTGCCTGTCTGGAGTGATAGAGATTTCTGTGTGAGACCCCAGGAGGAGTCACATGAGAAACTAGTTTAAAGGTTGGTTTGCATGGTTTCTTTGTTAGGGTTAGGGTTATGGTCTGGACACAAGTCCCTTGCCAGAATGCCATTTATGCGTATTTCCCTAAGCCCTAGCTTGCTTGTCCGTTGTCCTTCTGGGCCTTTTGCAGAACAGAACACAGTTTCTGTGCTGATTTGGCGTTTGTCTTCCTCTGTGCTTTTGGGCGTCACTTACAAGTGATGTTGATGTCATTTTGCTTAACCTCAAGCCACAAAGATATTTTCCCTTTGTTTTCTCCCTCAAGTTTCCTAGTTTTAAATTTTGCATTTAAATGTGTGATATTGTGTGTGTGTGTATTTGTGTTGTGTGTAGTGTGTGTATGTAGTATGTGCTGTGTGTATGTGTGTATAGTGGGTGTAGGTGTGTGCTATGTGTACACATGTGTGCTGTATGTTACATGTATATATACACGTGTGTGCTGTATGTACATGTTTGTGGAGACATGCCTACCTGTGCATTACCTATGGAGGCCAGAGGTCCACTTTGACTGTCTTAGTTTATTTCTCACCACCTTATTTTTTCAGGGAGAATCTCTTACTGAATGTGAACCTTGCCGTTTTGGCTAGCTGGCTTGGTCATCGAGACCCTGGGACCTGCCCGTCTATGCAGCACAGTGCTAGGGTGATAAGTGTATGCTCTCAGGCATGGCTTTTTACCTGTGCATCTGAACTCTCACGCTTATGTGGGAATTGCTTTTCTCACTGAGTCACGCCCCTTTCCTGTGTGATCCATCTAGGGTTCTGTTTTGTGTGAAGCGTGTCTTTGCAGGAGGCTCATTACTCTGTACTTTGTGTCTGTTTGCTGGGGTACTGTTGGTTGAAGACTGCCTTTCTCTGTTGGATTGCCTTGTTTGCTTTAGCTGCATCCTGCCCTCATGAGAGGCTGCTTGCACATCTGCTCATGTTCACAAGACCCACGCCCTTCCCCTCGCACCCGGGATCCGGCATAATTATTATGACTTCGCAAGTCATTCTGAAGAGTGGGCTGTAGGAGTCCCAATGTTCTTTCTCCAAACTATTTCAGCTTTTCTAGCTTCTTTGCCTTCCTCTCTTAGGCATTTATAATATCAACCAGCGAGGGGGGTTGTAGTTGGAAAATCCTCTGAAGAGGCTGCATGTTTGATTTCTCCCACGAAAGTCCAGCTAGCTGCCTGTCTGCACTTTTGCCCGGTGATGGATTGGAGATCAGTGTCTGCTGTCCTCACTGGTCCTCCTTCTTGTCCTTAGCCTGGCTGGCTTCTTTTATCCCCAAATACATGGCTTCCACAGGCATTGGTGTCTAAGTCCTGGGACTCTTCGGGTGCCTGATTGTGGGGTCTGGAATGTAGCCAGCCAAGAGGAAGAAGGCGGGGAAGAGGAAGAGGAGGATGGGAGCTGCCAGTGTCAGCCAGAACTCATCTGTGGTCTTTCGTAGTCCTTGGTAGATGGCCTCTCTAAGAGCACTAAAGGTTCCATGTCTGTAGTTTGGAGGCTGTGTGGTATGAGAGTCCAGTCTGAGGCATTTTCAGTCTGGTGGTGGAGACAGGCGCCCTGTGAGCAAATGCTTGCACAAGATCCATTTGGCTGCAAGCGTGCTTGGAGGAGCTCTGAGCAAGGGGACACTGGCAGCCCCCAGCCTTATTTTCCTCCTCTTCTTCCTCTTGGCTGTCCAAATTCCAGACCCCACAGCCAGAGACACTCCAAGAGTCTCAGGACTTAGCTGGTACCACTGGAAGTTGTTGGGAGAATTAAATGAGCTCTGGACTCTCAGAATCCACAGTCTGTGCGTGCCCGTGTTATTTTTATATACTACTAGGGAGATTGCACATGACTCTGTGTTGGAGGCGTTGGTCTCCATTCTAGAGAGGAGGCTGGGTGATTAGAGATGTCAGGTGGACCATGCAGGCCCATAGTGCACAGCTCTGAAATGAGGCATGCAACGCAGGCAGGTCCTATGCTCTGTGTCCAGCAGTTCAAGACCCGCTAGGCTTGTAAAGCCCCTGTGGGTCATTTTGCCTTGGAGTTGAGTCTGTGAACCCCTTTCTGCACCCTTCCAAAGCCACATGTGGCCTCTGGGGCCCCAGCTGCAGTTGCCATGGAGTCTAGCTGTCATCCTATCACACTGTTGCTAGGCAGGTGTCTGGTTGCCAGGTGCCACCTCCTTGGACCCGTTGACTGCCAGAGGGCCTGTATGGGGCTGCTGTGGAGCGGGGCCCACACGGTTCTCTTAGTAGATGCTGTAGCCAGGGAAGCTTTTGGGCTGTGGTGTCTGAGCAGCCCTGAGCTTGGGGTCTAAACGACCCAGTTCCAGCATCTCTCATTAGACGCTCTGACCCAAGGCTGGACAGGTCTCAAGTCTTCATTTCATAGATAGAGACAGGGAAGTCTCGTGACGTGAGAGAGGGAGGGCTGTGTCCCTGGTTACCACCAGGGACCAGTGGCGCTGACCAAGGTGGGGCTGTGCTTTGCCTTGCACACTGAGGGCTCTGAGGAGGGCTGGGAGCATCTTTCCTTGCTGGGCTCCTTCCCATGGCACTTGGTGCGTAGCCTTCCTTCCTTAGAGCTGGCCTGTCCTGCTTAGAATAGACTTCTCTTTCCTTCCCACGTGGTCAGGCGTCTGCTCGCCCCTTAGCTGCACCCCGATGCCCTCTGCTGCCCCTTGCTTCTGCTTTCTGGCCTTGCTCACACCCAGAGCAGGCTCTTGCCACAGAGCCTCTGCACCTGCTCTCTTAACTGCTAGGCCTGGGCACCCCGCTTCTGCCCTGGGGTTTCTTCCCGTCTTTGGTCCCTTTGTCTGAGGTCCTTCCTGGCCACGGCACTGAAAGCAGCCCCTTCCCCCTTCACTCTTGTCTCTCTTCTGCTCTGTATGGGTCCACAGAGTGGAGGTTTAGCGTCTTGTTCAAGTTCTGTCCCCAGGGCTGAGACTACAATGCCACCCTCTTGGGTAGTAGCAGGAGGTTGCATACTTGCCTTGAGTCCTACTCTGATCTCATGGAAAATACCAGCAGGGCAGCCTAGACCGGGACCTGGGCTGGCCTGTGGTGTTAGCTGTTGGCTAAACCACTCCTGGCTTTCTAGCTCTCCCTGTGAAGCTGGCATGGGAAGAGGTGACACTGGCCTAAATACCTTTTGTCTTGGGCAGGGGCTAAGGCAGAGAGCTTGCAGATCAGGGCCCCTTAGCATAAAAGAGACAGCTCTGGGATTCGAACCTAGTTCTGTGCTGTGCTGAGCTGTGAACTCTGGAATCCGCCTGCCCTTATTGTGGGCCTCATCCACAGTGAATAGAGCACAGGGAATAATAGCCCGATGGGGAAGGCAGAGGACACCCTCAAATAGCAACTATCACCCCCGCCCTCCCACCTGCCCAGCCTACCTCTTGGTCTCTTGGCTTCAGCTGCCAGCTGACTCTTCCACACAACCTGCCTTGGAGGAGCCTGCCGGGCCTTGCTCAGAGCTCCTCCAAGCACGCTTGCAGCCAAATGGATCTTGTGCAAGCATTTGCTGACAGGGGGCCTGTCTCCACCACCAGACTGAAAATGCCTCAGACTGGACTCTCATACCACACACCTTCCAAACCACAGCCTGCCCCGTTTTTGTAAAAGTGACTCTGGCCTAAGCATGTTGGAGACCAGAGGCCAGCCTTCCTCTTCCTCTCCTCTCCCTCTCCCTCTCCCTCTCCCTCTCCCTCTCCCTCTCCCTCTCCCTCTCCCTTTCCCTCTCCCTCTCCTCCTTAGTAAATCGCAGGGACTCTGCCTTCAGAATGCTAGAACCTACTTTTCAGTCTGCCATTGTCTCTTGCTTCCTCACTCAGCCTGGTCCTTCGCCTGCCTAGAACTACTCTGTGACTCCCACCACACCCAGAGGGGAGTTGGAGACCCTTGGTTGGCCTCCAGGGGCTGCACACTGGGCTCCTGCTAGGTCTTTGTATTCATTTCTTCTTCCCGTCATTCTTGTCCCTGTGATTCAGCCTCTCTCGACTTGGAACATGGGTGCATGCTGCTGCCCCGGTGCCTTTGCACGTGGAGCTTGTTCCGTGTCGAGAACGGTCTCCCTAGATTCCCACAGCTGATTCTTCAGTTTCATTTAGGTATCAGCTTGGACGTTCCTGTTTTTGTCTCCGGTTGTTCCTGCTTAGCCACATCAGCCTACTTGTTAAGGTTACATACAGGGCCTCTCTCAAGTCCTCTGTGGCTTTCCGCACAGAGTCTTCCACTGAAACTGGAGCTTGCTGTTTCAATTAGACTGGGTGGCCAGTAAGCCTGTCTCCCATAACCCCAGCACTCGGGCTACACAGACCGTTACGGAATCCAGTCTTTTAAGTGGGTCCTGGGGATTTGAACTTAGGTCCTTACATTTGCATGGCAGGCACTTTTCCTACTGAGCCATCAAGCCAGCCTTTAATTATGCTTTTTAAATGGAAAAAAGAATGTGGGGTGGTGGTGGTACACACACACACACACACACACACACACACACACACACACACACACACACACATATGAAGGAATGAAGGAAGGAAGGAAAGAGAATACATCTTTCACATAAAGTTGAAGTGATTCCAGAAACTGTGAGAGCCAGTGTTATGATAAGTCTTAGGTTTATCCTAACGGTGTTAACGGCAGCACCCGCCATTAATTCCAAGACTCAAATGGAAGAGGCAGGGGGATCTCTGTGAGTTCAAGGCCAGTTTGGTCTACATAGTGAGCTCGAGGCCAGCCAGGGCTGCATGGTGAGACCCTGTCTGAAAACAAACAAGAAACAGTAATAATAGCAAACCCAAATCAAAGCAGAGCCCCTGGGATTCACCTCCCTGGGCCTGCTGGGTGTGGAGGATACAGTGATGGGTACTGGGAAGATGGAGCAGGGCCTTATGGTGAGCCGATACCTGAGCTGAGACTAAGATGAACTGTCAGGGTGCCTAGAATTTGACGGAGGGGCTAGCCGGCGCAGAAGCCCTGTGATGTGGGGGGCTAGCCGGTGCAGAAGCCCTGTGATGTGGGGGGCTAGCCAGTGCAGAAGCCCTGTGATGTGAGGGGCTAGCCGGCGCAGAAGCCCTGTGATGTGGGGGGCTAGCCGGTGCAGAAGCCCTGTGATGTGGGGGGCTAGCCGGTGCAGAAGCCCTGTGATGTGAGGGGCTAGCTGGTGCAGAAGCCCTGTGATGTGAGGGGCTAGCTGGTGCAGAAGCCCAGCCGGGGGGGGGGGGGGAGAAGGCTTCAGAGGCTGTGGGAGCCATTGTTGGAGGGAAGCAAGCAGTGCACATTAGCAGTATCTTTGTTCTGTGGGATTTGTCTCATGCAAGGCTGTCCCAGAGGAGCCTGGTTGTGCCCACTAACTGTAAAGCAAATGTTTGTGGATATGTGTGGTAACTGGGAGATGTATACTATAACCAGAGGATCCCCAGCTGTCACCAACACGGGTCTCTGCCTTCACCTGTCTGGCACCTCAACCTTCTTCCATGTTTGCTTCAGACTCTAAGAGCAGACAGACTTCCTGTTCGCCTTCTTCATAGAGGTGACTTGTCTCTCAACAGAGGGCCCTAAGTCAGAGTCCCCATGGGAGCCAGCTCCAGGCACGGCCTCAGCCTACACCAGTATATGAGGGTGGGCTGGCGACGCAGGCAACAGGCCCTTCTGTTAAAGCCTCATCATGCAAGTGAGTGCTTATGCTTAGTTACTCAGTGCTGCGTGGTACTTGTGTGCACCTCAGTGAGGATCAAGAATATCTCCAGTGGTCAGAGGTCAGGAGCAGCTTCCCAGGCCTACAGAGAGGCTATGGCCAGGCTCTGTTCACGGTCCAGGGCAGCAGGACTTGAATAAAGATTGTGCAGTGTCTATGTTGGGCAGCTGGGAAGACCAAGTCTCAGAGAGAAAGGGTGGGTCACTCCAAATCACTAGCCCTCTGTGGGCCTTGGAATTGATGTTGTGTATGGGGGAGGCAGGCCCAGGGAAAGGGGCTCTGGCCTTCCTTCCCTCACTCCTTTCTTCCTTCCTCCCATTCACATACCATCCATCCATCTGTCTGTCTGTCCATCCATCCATCCATTTGTTCACCTATCCTTATATTCACTCATCCATCCATCTGTCCATCTGTCCGTCCTTTCATCCATCCATCCATCCATCCATCCATCCATCCATCCATCCATCCACCCCACCCCCACCCCGCACCCATCAACTCATTGAAATGTATTATGCCAAGTGCTGACTGCCAATTGTAAATCAATGTGAATGAGGAGAGAGTGAACCTGGCCCTTCCTGTGGCTCCTGAAGGGCTGGGCTGGGGGAGCGACCCTTTACTGATCAAGGGACTCAAGGCGTGGTTTCAGCTGGGGTGGTGTGTTAAGGACGTGGGAGCTGAGGAGGCCATCCCTGTCCAGAGCTGTACTAGGAGTGGGTGACCTTCCTAGGGAGAACAGGGGTGCTGCAGGCAGAGAGGGGATGCAGGCCTTGGAGCTGGGCCTGTGGTCTCAGGAGAGAGCGGAGCTGTGTGCTGTGCATCTTTGTGGGTGAGCGGTAAGAGTGGGGTCCTTGGCCTTGCTGACCACTGTTTATTTATTTATTTTTTGAGGCAGGTTTTTTTCTGTATAGCCTTGACTGTCCTGGAACTTGCTCTGTAGACCAGGCTGAGCTTGGAACTCACAGTGATCTGCTTGCCTCTGCCTCCCGAGTGCTGGGATTAAAGGTGCGCGCCACCATGCCAGCCTCTGCTGGTCACTATTTCCCGGCAGTCTCCTTGCTTTTCCTTCCCCATGACTGTAAGAAGTCACCATCAAGTTAAGGCTTAAAACAACAGAAACATCACAGTTCTAGAGGTCAGAAGTCTGAACTGTGCCCTGGGAGCTAACGGCTGGTTTCCCTGGAGCCTCTGAGGTGGGAGGGATCTTGAACTGCCTTTCCAGCTTTTAGAAGCTGCTCACAGTTTTTATCTGACTCGGCATCTGACCCTTGATCAATGCTTGCCTCATTCCTTCAGGTCCTTGAATGACCTTGGGCCCACGGACAGTCCAGGTGCCCTCTCTATTTCAAGGTCATTGCCTCCATCCCATAGCTTGGGAGCTCACCTTCAGTGGCTTCAGTGACCTGAGAGCCCCGTGCTGCATACAGTCTCCAAACCCCTGTTCTTCCCTGAAAGATGTCCTTCTCTTCAGCTGGTGGAGGAAGGTGAGGCTGGTGTAGACCCTGGGGACAAAGAACCTGTTACAGAGCTCGGGGGAGTGGGGTTGGGGGGAGGGGGTGGCTTTTATGCCACTACCATCAGGAGTCAGGGTTAGGAAGTGAGTGATAGTTGGAACCTGAGTCGGCCAGAGTGGGTGCTGCAGAAGGTCACTGCCTGGATGCTGGATTGCCTAGAGGTTAGAGCTCAGCTAAGTCCACTTGGCAGGATGCTTCAGCCCATAGAAACCTCAGTCTTCTTATCTGTACAGTGGGGTAATGCCAGGGAAGCCGCCTCAGCTTTGCTCATACTCTGAGCTGCAGCAGAGCAATCCCATTGTCTGTCTGTTCTGGAGAACTGCTCTGCATCCCAGAGCTTCTGCTGCCTTGGAATCCCTTCCCCAGGGTCACAGCTGCTGCAGTGAAAGCAAACTGGGAAACCTCCAGCCGAGTGGGCGCCACCCTCCTCCCGTCCTGTTTGGAGCCACACTGTTGTCATCCTCTGTCTTGAGCACTGTTTCCTGGTTCTCCACAGTCCCCTGTAGATAAAGTCGGGGCTGGACTAAAGCCTGTCCAGGGACAATTGTTTGGGGAGATGGGGAAAAAAAAAGCTAACCCTTGGACCTGGGTGTGGGGGGCTCCCAGAGCAATTGTCTCAGATGTCAAATGTCAGCACCATTGAGAGCAGCAATTCCATTGTCCCGAAGTGCAGAAGGAGTGGGACCCAGGAGGCCACCCGCCCCGCCCTGGGCTCTGGGGCCCTGGAGTGGCTGGCTCTGCTTTGTCCTCACATTCCGGCAGGAAATGCCACCTAAATCAGGCCTGTTCCCAGACATTGCTGGCTTGTGAGCTTGACACTTTTGCTCCCAACCACCTGCCACACGGGCTTCTGTGGTGTGCTGGAGGCTCTCAGGGTGCTTTTGTCTTTCTGGGAAGCAGGCCTTGGTTTTGTTTTTGACAGTGTGTCGCTCTATTCTTCGTGTAACAGTACCCTGGACTCAAGGGAAGTGTGCTACTCATGGGTTTGAGCAGTCAGAGTTTGTTCATCACTACCTCTGCCAGATGCAAGGATATTTCGTCATGGGAAAAGAAGTCATGGGAGCCTTTCTATGTCCCCACTTCCCAGAGGAGGGAGCTGAGACAGAGAAAGGGTAATGTTCTTCATTCCCATTCCTCAGAGAAGGAAGGCAATGCCCCCAGAGGCTGCTGGGACACACAGCAGGCTGGGGCACAGCTAGTACTTGAACCCTGGATGTCCATTCTAGTGGCAGTTTTGTTAACTTGGTCAGTTGGCTGGGGCTGACCCTAGGCAGATACCTAGGCAATGTCTAGAGGCCTATCTGGTTGTCTGACTAGAGGGAAGAAGCCAGGGATGCTACCAGACGGCTTCCGTAGCTGAGATCTGTCCACCTGTGTATCAAGCCCCACACGTGGGTTCCACCATGTCTCTTCAGAAACTCCAGGCAATCACATGTCAAGGACCTGTGGTGGAAAACCCCAGTCTTAATCTAACTGGGTGACCCCATTGTTCACTGGAAAAAAAAACCTGAACGGCTCAAAGGAAAAGGGAGGAGCTGGAGTCTGAGTAGGAGGGACTCCAGAGTAGGTTATAGATCTAGGGGATAACAATGAGGAGACTCAGCAAGAAAAGATCTGTGCTCCATTAGTGATGTCTGACCTGGTGTGTGGATTTCTATTAGCTGTGTCTTTGTGTAGGAGAGGGTCTCGTCCATACCACTGTCAGGCCAGGGAAGGCAGCAGTGAATGTGTCAGATGGGAAGACGAAGGATGCTTGCTCTGGGAAAAGGCAGTAGCTGCAGGACTCCAGCTACTTAAAGCCTCTGTGCCCATTATCCCAAAAGAAGCCAGGGTTGGGGCATTCATATTCACACTTAGGCACAAAGCTGGCTGGGTATCCACTGAGTGGGCCTTGGCAGTGGAGGGATGGGTGGGGCTCTGTGGGCAGAGGTTGCTTCCTTTCTGCGGCCTCTCCTCCCCCACCGTTGCGTGGCTCGAGGCAGGTTGTAGCAACTTGGGTTTTGCTTCAAGTTCCTCTTTGGTGGGTCCCAGGGTGGGTGTCCCTCATCAGGGTCTGGAAGGGAGTTGGGATAAAGGGTTAGGTGATCACCTGGTAGGCCTGACATGTGTACTGAGGGCTTCATCCTAGGCTCTGTCACTCCACAACACCCTAAATGGACAAACCGATACATTGATAGGCAATACAAGTATTGTCCCTGGATGTAACTGCCTGCCCGCATGGCTGTGACGGAAGTGGAAGGGTAGGTGCTTCAGGGCTAGGGAACCCTAGGGCCTCTGCCCAGAATGCCCTTTCCCCCAGATACTTGCTGAGCTCCCTATCTATTCACCATGCCTGCTCAAACACTGGCCCCTCAGACAGCCTGTCTCTCATCTGAGCAACTGTCGGCTCCCGCAGCCAGCCCACTGGTTCCAGGAAGTCTTGGTAGTGAGCGGGTCACCTGTACTAAAAAGGCAGCATTGAATCAGAGGTGCTGGGTGCTTCCCAAGGCCGGGGGTGGGGACAGTCTGCTCGGCATGGGCAGGGGTGCAGGGTGTGGCAGGTGGCTTTGTTGTTGATGACAGGCCACACTGTCCTCTGTCACTGCAGAAGACTTGGGGAGATACAGGTATCTAAGTTCAGGCTGGAAAACACAGACTACAAAAGGTACCACTAATCCAGGCCTAGTGGTATGGGCTGGTCATCCTTGCTATTTGAGAGGCTGAGGCAGGAGAATTGCAAGTTCTAAGTCTGTGTGACCTACAGAGTGAGTTCAACGCTCGCCTAGACAACCTGATGAAACCTTGCTGTATCAGTTACTTAACTGTTGCTATGGCAACATACATTGATAACAACAACCTTAAGGAAGAGGAGGTTTACTCTGGCTCACCATTCCAGGGTACAGTCAGTCATGGCGGAGAGGGCATGGCGGCAGAGGCACGAGGCAGCCACTCATGTTGCATCTGCTGTCAGGACTCTTGGAGAGGAATGCTGTCCTCAGCATGCTTCTCTTTTTTATGCAGTCTGAGACCCCAGCCCGTGGAATGGTGTCTGCCCCTCACATTCAGGATGGGTCTTCCCACCTCACCCTAACCTAACCTAATCCCTCACTGGCGTGCTTAGTGACTTGTCTCCTAAGGTGATTCTAGATCCTGTCAGGTTGACAATGATAGTATAGTAGCCATTACACTGCCACAGACAAGAACTGAGTGGAGAGTCTGGGATGTAGCTCAGTGGTAGAGTGCTTGTCTAGTGTGTTGAGGTCCTGGGCTCAGTCTCCAGCACTGCAAACAAAGCCTAAGCCCACACAAGTACAAACGGGGTGGGGTGCGTGTGGCCATGCTGGCGGTGTGGTCACTATGGGTGTCTAGCTCCTTAATGGTGGCTGAGAGATGTCTGAAGCTCTCTCAGGAAGTGTGGTGCCTGGAGTCTGGACACCCAGCTCCTGTTCTGTAGACTCCTGTAATCTGCAGATGGGGGTGTGACGGGGTTAGATGATCTCCTATTGTCACGAATATTTTAAGTGCCTGCACCACTCTTGTGTGTCACGTGTGTGTCACATGGCAGTCTCTGAAGTGCTTTCTGCAGCTAGAGCACTCACTCCTTCCCTGATTCATAGAGGAGGAAACTGAGGCCTGGGGTGGGGGTGAGTCACTGCTCACCCCTCTTCCCCTTCGTGTCAGTGCCAAAGGTAGACCTTTTTTACGGCCTGCTCTGCACTGCTCAGCATTTGTTCCTGGTCCTGCCAGGCCCCTTTCATGCACGTGTGAGGCCCAGTTTATTGAGCCAAATATGAGAAGCAACCTGGTGTACTCCCCTGTCCCTAGTCATTGCCCTGGCTAAAGGATCATCAGTGGCTCTTCTCCAGGTCATTAAATGGACTTCTGGGTCATGAAATTGTCATTGCATGGCTGTCTTGGGCCAGGGTGGGGAAGGAGGTGTCACCATCCCATGAGTGATGGGGTAGCATGTCATTTGTGGAAGCAAGATCTTTGTGTTATGCTCAAGGCTCCTGATCCTCTTAGGATCCAAACCAGGCTTGTGAGCGGACTAGGGTCTTTGCAGGGCTTAATGGGTGTTTAGGGGGACCTCCCCATGTCTGGCTGTGGGGGGTCTGCTGGGAGCAGGCTATGGCAGCCCCTCTGCTGTCTTATAGGGCTGGTTTATTCTGACTTTGTTGCCAGGGTGCTATTGGTCCATGATCCTCTGCTTCCTCGGACCCTTGACTGGCAGATCACAGTGAGGGGCTGAGTCCCATGGGCGTCTTGCTTCCTTTGTACTTGGTGTGATCTGGGGGTGCCCCCACCATCCCTCTCAGGTTTCACCATATGTCGAGTGAGGTCACCCCAGCTGAGGTGTGGATGTCCTTGGGGACAGCAGTTCTTGTCCCCCAGCAGCTCAAGTTGCCATTGTCTCTCTCCAGGAATGAGTGCAGGGCTCTGCTCTGTTCTGCATCTCCAGGGAGAGCTGTATCTTCCCCGGGCTGCGACTGTGGTTCCAGACAGATGGTGTGGGTCCCCAGGCAGCTGCTGGCTGATTTGAAAGCCAGGGCCATCTGTGGCCCACAGTTACTCACTTGAGCTGCACATTTGGGCTGGGTTCTCCATATCAGGCCAGACCACCACATCCTAGCCCTGTGGCTCTAAGTGAACGCTTCACAGCTGGGAACCCTCAGTTTCTCTGTTCTGTAAAATGGGCACACAGGAGAGGGTCTCTGTCCTGGAGCTGTAGAGTTCAGAGACGTGTTGCTCTTGATGGCACACCCCTGCAGTCCCAGCTGCTTAGGAGGCCAAGGCAGAAGGATCATTTGAAGCCCAGGAGTTTGAAGTTAACCCAGGTGACACAGAGAGAGATCCAAGACCTGCTCTCAAAAGAAAAGCAAACATAAAATCAGAACAAACCAAAACCACGTTGGCCAGCCGTAGGGTTCCAGGTGTGATGGTCAGTGAAGCTCCCAGCTCACTCTCTCGGTTCTCACCCTCCCTCCCAGGCCTCCTCCTTGACTGGAGTTTCCTCAGGCCACACCATGGGCCAGGCACAATGCAGGCAGAGACAGCCATGTGTGAGCCTGTGTCCTGTGCCCCTCTCAAGTGAAGGGGGGGCATGGAACACAGGTGCTCTGTGCGAAGTCTCGGGCATCAGCAGTCCTGTTGGGGGGCATGTCGCAGAATATGCCCCGGCTGGGTGGGAGTTTCAGCACTCTCCTGTGTGTTTAGGGAAGACCTCTCGGAGGGATGCCTCCCATACACTTGATCTTAAAGGCAGGACACATCAGTGCGTGCCAAGGCCCTGGGGAAGGTGGGCTTGAAGGAAGCTATGAAGCTGGGGCTGAGTGGTTGGCATGGGGGCAGAGGCATCTCATTTTTCCAGGGTCACGTGGACAGGTCAGGCTTCTGTCTGGGTTGTGATGGGTGCGTCCTCTGAGAAAGCCTCTTTAGGTCCTGCAGCTGTGGCAGACATCTATCTCCCTGCTGGGTACAGCTCTGGGGACCTTGAAGACACATGCACTGTGTGTCCCAATAGTCCATGGGGGCCACTGTTCCTGTTCAGGTTTTTGCTCTGTGGTTTTGGATTGGGTGACATGCTGCCTCTTTGTCCCTGGAGCTCAGTTTACCTCATCTGTAGAATGGACAGACAAGAAGGCCTCCCTTGTAATCTGAGGCCTTGGTGTGTGAACCATTGAGAGCCTCCAAGCCTCCTTCTCCTCCTCTTCTTCCTCCTCCTCCTCTTCTTCTTCCTCCTTCTCCTTGGTGTGGAGTCGGGAGCGCTCTACCACAGCTTGAGCTTGGCTCAGGAGATCTACCTGATGGTCATTAGTCAGGAGCCTGTGTCCCTAATCTTCGTCTAGCCAGTTCACCCAGGAGCAGGCTGCACACCTGAGTCAGGCAGCCTCTCTGTCCCCAAGGGGACTCACACACCGGAGCCTGGCAGATGGAGCCACTCTCCCAGAAGAACCTTGGGGATGTGCTCTCGGAGGCCTCGTTGACAGGGGGACACTTGACCTTGGTACAGTATTGATGGCATGGCGGTCACTCATGTTTGTGATTAGACCAGGAAAGGAGCAGCAGACGTCCCCAAAACCACATATGACTCATTCAGAGAAGTGGCCTCGCTAGGAGTAGGCACACCAGAAAGCTTGGTAGTGTGGGGAGAGACAGCCGTTTACATCGTGGAGCAAGTCACCTTGTGGGGCCACCTATACCTCATGCCATGTGGGGAGGTGGCCCCTTACCTTCTAGGCAATAGGACAAGAGGTAGAGGCTTTAGAAAGCAGGGATCTTGATGCACAAGTATTCAAGGTCTCCAGAACTATGGCTGAGCATAGAAAGAAAAAAAAAAAAAAAAAAAAAAAAAAAGGTGATCGATTAGTGATGTCTGCTACAGCCGCAGGAGGGCAGGAGATAGACTGTGGGCTTGCTGTCTCCAGCAAGCTATTCCACCACCTCCCGCTTCCCTGGAGTGTGGCCTGCTAAGGTTCTTCATCTGTCTATGGGCCAGCTCCTGCTAGGCATGGCTGACACCTGTTCCCAGCCTGCCCTGCACATGGCGGAGGCCTCTGGGCCCAGAGATGTCACTTGGCATTGCTTATAGGCACATATGAGCACGAGCTTGCATGGGATTGAAGAGCGTGGTGTCCATGTGACAGGTGCTTAGTGGCACCCCCAGGTGCTCACTTCTGCAGCAGGTCCATCCTTTGCTGCTTTGGAGTTTATGTTCACACAGTAATGTGGCTAACACAGGCTCATCCCTGTGCCTGCTGCTGGGACCCTGTGTTCTCAGTCACTTGTGACTGCGACTCAGACCAGGATGTATATTATTCTCAGTGCCCTAGGTCCCTAAGTACAGCTTGTCCGCCTGTCCCACTACTCCTGACTCTGTGGTTGGCCTTTGCCTGGCTAGAGTTTGCCCAAGCCGTGTAGTGATGAGCCTACCATTTCCTGCATCCTTGGTGTATGTCATAATTGTTGTTATTATTGGGATGGGGGGGCTCGATGGATGCTGAGGGACTGGGTGATCCAGCAGTGGACAGGGCCCTGGGGAGCCACAGGGAGCATCTTAGGATGGTGCCTGGTTTCAGGGTAATCCCTAAGATGTGAACTGCAGTCATCTTAAGTGTTGCGGGCCTTGGGCAGAGTCATTTAGAGAGTCCCTCAGCAGCCCCACCGGTATAGACGATACCAGCACCACATGCAGGGTGACAGCCGTGGGGCTGCTGTGCCTGCGCCCAGAACCCCTGCTGGCACATTCTTTCCTGGTCACGAGCTGTTCTTGGTGCCCATGGCTCCTCATGTTGGCTTGTGTGCACGTCCTCTGTGGGTGGCCTGAGCCTCCCATTGTCCCAGCACAATAGCAGTGGCCCAGCTCGTGTGAAGAAACCAGGACAGGAAGCTCCATCTAGGTCAGCCCAGTGGCACTCAAGCTTCCTGCCCGCCCGCCCGGGCGCCTGTGCTGGGCGGGGCTACCTTTGTCTGCCTGTCTGGGTGGCTGGAGATGGGCACCCCAGGCCTAACTGCTTCATCCTCTAGGAGACTTTGTCTCCAACCTTTCCTACTGAGTCCTTTGTTCCCAGCTGTTCCAGGGCCTGGAGTAGAGGCTCCCGTCCTGTGTCAGGTACCCCGCATGCCTTCGTTTGACCCCGCATGCCTTCGTTTGACTTCCGAGTGTCTATAGTGGACCACGCATTGCTCTCGGCCATGAGGGTCCAACTGTGAAAAGAGATGTGACGTCCTTCCTTACTGTTACTTTATCTTGTTACATTGACAAGACACACACACACACACACACACACACACACACACACACACACACACACTGACACTGACACAGGCACAGACACATACATACTGACACACACACACTGATATACAACACACACAGATATACACACATATATACATGTATATACTTACCACACACATAAATACCCACTACCCCCCCACATATACACTGATATACACACAGACATGTACACACATGTGCGCGCGCGCATACACACGCACACACACACATGGACAAACACATACTGACACACACACACTCTCACACATAGACACACACTGATACACAACATACACACAGATACACACACATACACACTGATACATTCACATACATACACACTGATACACATATACTCAAACACACTCTGATCCCTATATTTGGGGAGAGTAAACTAAGATTCAGAGAGGCTGGTTCGCTTTACTGAGGTCACACAGCAGGATAGAGGAAGAGCTGTGGTTTAAACCAATATCCAGTGGTTTCCAAACCTGACCTCTGTAGAGATTAAGATTCCTAGTCTCACTTCTGTTTTAGCATAGCCTGTTTGACTCGTAAAAGCTGGTGTATGTTGTTTGAGCTCATTTTTTAAAAAAGTAATTCAAAGTGGGGAGATAATGGCCTCAGGGGGCAGAGAGGGCTTCTGGGAAGAGGTGAATAGTGCTTAAGGTCTAATAAATAAGATGGAGCTGGCTCAGGGCAGAATTGGAGGGGAAGCATGTTGGCAGGAAGAGCACATGCAAAGGTCCTGGGGCAGGCTTGAGAGTGTGGCTCCAGTGTGGGAGGATGGAGTGCCATGGAAGATTCGGACTTTAAAACAAACAAACAAACAAACAAACAAACAAACAAACAAACGAACAAACGGTATTAGATGCTTTTCTTCTTGTTGAGACAAAAGACTCGACCAGAGTAACTTAAGACAGGAGGAATTTGCTTTGGTTCACAGTTCAAGGGTGCATCCATCATGGCGTGCGTGTGTGTGTGCGTGCATGTGTGTGTCATGGTGAGAGGAGTCTGTGCAGCCCATCATGGGGAGGTAGGCTGGGAGCTGGGGCGTGAGAGGAGTGTGAGGACCGGTCACACTGCTGCACCTGATGGGAGGAAGCAGAGAGAGAGGACGCTGGTGCTCAGCTGGCTTTCTGCGTGTTCCTTAGTCTGGCACCCCAGCCCACGGATGGTGTCCCCCCCACTGAGGCTCCTTGGTGATTTTAAGTCACATTGGTGTTTTGCCTTCACGTATGTCTGTGTGAGGGCGTCAGATCCCCTAGAACTGGAATTACAGACTGAACTGCCATGTGGTTGCTAGGATTTGAACCTGGGTCCTCTGGAAGAGCAGCCAGTGCTTTTAACCACTGAGCCATCTCTCCAGCCCCTCAAGTCAAGATCTTCAGCTTCATAGTGGGGAGTTATGGAGAATGAGCTGAGCATTGACTGGTCTAGTCTGCGCATCTTGAGGGATCTTGAGGGGTGATGAGGCTGAACCCCGTGGAGGTAGAGGTGTCATTGACCAGGCGGGCTGGAACTCTGAGGGACCGTGGGGAGCTAGGACTGAGAACACCATGGTTGGGGTGCATGTGGGCCTGGTAGATGGGGGATTCCTTGATGCTTGATGTCTGCACTCCCTGGGAGCCAAGTGGACCAGTAAACCAGGCTCACCAGTAAAGTGATACCATTTAAAGTCCATCATTTCCCATGGTCACCTGGGGGCTTTTGGGTGGAAACAAGGGGGCCTGGCCACGTGCACCAACCCATGCTGCTGCATGAAGGCCCTGTTTATCGGGACACTGTGGGTGTCAGTCCAGGTGACAGAAAAGGATCTCATAGCAGAATTGGAGGCCAGCAACCCTCTGACACCGGCTTCTGCCTCCCCCACACCAGCACGCTCCCTGCCATCTCCCTGAGACATCTCCTTAGACAAGCATGGTAGGATGGGGCACACTCTGAATTAACCCAAGGCAGGGAGACCCCACTCTCGCCTGTCGGTCCCCTTGGGTCCTTGCTGTAAGCACATGTGAGACAGGTTGCTAGCTGACTGGTCCCCTGGGTTGGGACAAGCCCATGGACTCATTTTCTCAAGGGTTTCTATGTGACCACTGCCCGGTTAACCTGGGCCAGGCCTCACATCTGAGCCGAAGTCTTCGTGGGAGCCTGGCCTTAGATTCCCTTAGGTGCTGGCTTAGGTCTCTCTCTTTCCCTCCATGTCCTTTGCATTCTTAGCCACCCCTGTGGCTCCCATAGTAGCTCCCCCTCTGCCCTCTCTGCTGCTCTGCCCCCCAAGCTCGCCAGCCCCCATCATGTCCCCTCAGTACACTGCACGTCCTCCACTTTTACGCTGGACCCCCGACATCGACTCTCTCCTAATAACAGGGCCTCTCTCTAGCACTCCAAAGGGCACATCTATAATCCCAGCTCCAGGGATGCGGAGGCAGGACGAGTTTTAGGCCAGCAAACTATAAGGACGGACGGACAGGAGGGAGGAAGGGAGAGTGAATTGGGAGACATGTGAACACTCCCAAGTTTTGGTTTTTCTCAAAAAGGAGGGGTGGTCTAGAGATACAGCCCGGCGGTAGGGTACCTGTCTAGCATCACAAGGGCCTGGAATTTCATTCCAGCACCCTCCAAAACCCACCATCCCGTCTGGTGACATTGGCTGGCCAGGTACAAGGGGACAGGCGAGTGTCTCTGCACCCATGTGAGTGCTCGGTTGGCTTGGAGTGTCCCGGGTGCTGCTGTTCTAATGTGTGAAGGGACGAGACGGTGACAGTAGCTGTGCGTGCACGTGAACGCACACTGTGCGTGTGGCCATCTGTAGTACCAGGAGCTGAGGTTCCCATGGGGGACAGTGAGGGCTTCAGAGGGCAGGACTGGGGTATAAAAGGGATGAGTCATGTTTCTGACATTTTATGCTTTTTTCTTTTGAGTCATGTAAATGAATGTCTTAAAGCTTAAAAGAAAATCACGAGGGAAAGGACCATTGCACGGTCTGAGAGGCATTTGGGTGAAGAAGCAAGTCTGAGTGTGTCTCTTTGGGCTGTAGATTCTTGGGGGAAGCGGGTGTGTGTGTGTGTATGTGTGTGTGTGTGTGTGTGTGTGTGTTGTTAGCACCACACAGCGTCAGGCATTGTAGATACTCTGTAAGCCTTTGGCTGAGCAAGCAGCTGGGGGTGGGCAGCCCAGGAAAGTAGCCTGTCAGCAGGGGAGCTTTTAAGTCCTTGCCCCTGATACCCTGGACTGTGCAACCTCTCAGGTCCTGGCCAGCATTTGAACCCATGTCCTGCTGCTGGCAGGGGCATGCAGGATGGGAGATGTGGCCACTCATCTCTGCTTGCTTTTGTTCCCATAGGCCTTCCTACAGCGAATCCGGCAGAATGTGGCCGACTCTGTGGAGAAGGGCCTCACGGAAGAGAATGTCAAGGTGAGGTCTCCCATGGCTGCTGCCACTGCTGCTGGCCTTACTTCTTTTCTCAGTGGCTCTGAACTCAGTCCCCAGCACTGCCTGCCTCTGGTCCCCAGCCTGCTCTCAGCAGCCCTGGCACTGCCAGCCTCCACTGGCGGGGAGGAAGGGAAGTTGCACCTCAGGCCCCATTCTCCAGTTCAGACTGTGGCCGGTCCGCCTTCTCTCTTCCTCCTGCCCAGCTTGGCGCCTCTGTCCCGGGAGCCTGATGTCTCCTGCTGCCCTCCTACTGCAGTGGGCATGGGCTATGAAGACAGGCCCACGAGTCATTGGGCAGGCTTCATTCTGGCTGTGGCGCTGGGGAGTTGGGGCGGTTATCAATGGGCCGTCTGTGTGCCTCTGAGGCCCATGCTGGCTAACACTCTGACCTCATGTTTCTAAAAACCTTTTACTTTGTGCTCTGATTGGCCTGGTTCAGGGGGAAATGGATATGAGGGGATATGTGTGTCTGAAGTACTCAGCATTTACCATGTTTGTGGTCAAGGGTGTCCCCCGCCTAATGTCCTGGCTTGTGTCAGTCACATGCATGTTGATAATTCTAAGCCTGCTCTTTCGCTCTGCTGGAAGGCAGAGCCACTGCACAGCAGGTCCTGGGGGATGGGATGGTGAAGGTAGGCCTGTTTGTTGGGACATAGATCTTTCTTTCTTTCTTTCTTTCTTTCTTTCTTTCTTTCTTTCTTTCTTTCTTTCTTTCTTTCTTTCTTTCTTTCTTTCTCCTTCCTTCCTTCCTTCCTTCCTTCCTTCCTTCCTTCCTTCCTTCCTTCCTTCCTTCCTTCCTTCCTTCCTTCCTTCCTTCCTTCCTTCTTTCATTCGATGGATAATCACCAAGCGCCTACAACTTGTTATATTGATTTGTTACACACAGTTAGAGCTTAGAAGCCCTTATTATCACTTAAAGTTAAGCCTTGTTAGCTTTTAAGAAGTCACCTTTTTGTTGGATCTTAATCTCTATCCAACAAGGGACCGGAGTCCTGAGGGCATGGCTGTACCACACCTGGGTTCACTGTGAAGGCAGGGAGCACCCATGGCCTGCCCACTGCCCTTCCCAGCCCTCCCCTCCCCCAGCACAGTGTGAAACTTTCACTGCTGTGATTGCTTTTGTCTCATCTTCTCTTTTTTATTTATTTATTTATGGATTTTTTTTTTTTTTTTTTTCGAGACAGGGTTTCTCTGTGTAGCCCTGGCTGTCCTGGAACTCACTCTGTTGACCAGGCTGGCCTTGAACTCATAGAGATCCACCTGCCTCTGCCTCCCAAGCACAGGGGTCAAAGGTGTGCACTGCCATATCCAGCCCTGTTTCTGTCTGTTCTTATACTTTATGATAATGAGCTCTTTTGTGTGTGGTGACTTTTGTGTCCCACATCTGTGGGATCTGTTTGTATTCCAGTGCGCAGTCCTGGCCCATGCTCCTCCCTGGCTCTGCAATATTCCACACAGGGACCATGCCCCAGTCTCTTCTCCTATGAATGAATATTTGAGCTGTTTCCACTTTGGCCCTGTTACTATTTCTGAGTATGCCTTTTGAGCGGGCATTTCTTGCCTCTTTTGGGTATACACTCGAGGGACAGACAGTCCAAAGGCTAAGTCTAGAATATTACCTTCAACATAACCAGATTCAACCATGTAAGCTGAAGTAGTCTGAAGGGAAGGTGAACAGTGGTGACAAACAGCCCCCACTGGGGTGGAGGATGGAGTGGGCTTCTGCCTGCTCTAGGCCTGGCAGTAACTGAGGAGTAAGCTCTGGCCCCTGGCCCTCCCCTTTCACCTCGTACTGTTGTGGGAACAGGGCCATGTGAGCGTGCTTGTTGGTGCACATTACCCTGTGGCTGTGTACGCCTGAAGCTTCCGAGTGTGACAGTGTTTGCATGCAGGGTGCTTCTCTGATACTCTGCCGCTGGCTGGGATGTCAACTCGTGCTCTCTGAGCCTCCAGTTCTCAAGGGTGTCAGGACCAGGAATGGCTTCTTGCTCGTGGAGATTGGATACTACCAATGAGTGTGGCAATCCAGCCCTGGTCTGCCACTGGTCTGCACACCTGCTGCTGGTGGGATCGTAGCCAACAGCAGCTGCCTGGCCTAGGGGAACCTCACCCTTTGATGCCTGCTCACGCACCCTGAGGTGCAACTGTTCTGGGAATGGCCCTGCTCCGTGCTTCTGACCGACTCTGACCTCTTGGTCCACTCTAGATCCTCTTCTCCAACATTGAAGACATCTTGGAGGTCCATAAGGATTTCTTGGCTGCCCTGGAGTACTGCTTACACCCCGAGCCTCAGTCTCAGCATGAACTTGGGAATGTTTTCTTGAAATTTGTAAGTATGGGGCCCGGAGAGATGGGTCCGTGGGTGAGAATGCTTATTGTGTAAATATAAGGACCCAAGTTTGAGCATTCAGTCAGCACTGCCTCTGCCATGGCCTTTGTGTGCCCATTCCTGTGGTCTGGTTCTCCCAACTACCTCCCAAGAGTCTATGGGGCATGGTCTTGTACACAAATCCCTGGCCACAGCCTTCTAGGCCTCATTCTAGGCTCTGGGTGACTTCTGTGAGCCCCTGGGCCTCGGTAGCCCCTGTACATCTTCTGCCTTAGGTGAAGAGTTGGAAACAGTCTTCTCTAGAGACCCCCTGGAAACACAAACTTGCTTGCTTCTTCCTTCTTCTAGAACTCTCATGGCTCCACTTCAGCAGAAAAAAAAATCCCCACATCTCTGCAGGCCTTCCACTTCCTGGAACATAACCCCCTCATCCAGCTACCCCAGTCCCTTCGTTGGTCTAGAAAATCGGTTCTCAATGTGTGGATTGTAACCCAAAGAACAACCCTTTCACAGGGGTCACCTAAGACCATGGGAAAACACAGATATTTACTTACGATTTATAACAGTGGCAAAATAACAGTACAAAGTAGCACATGAGGAACTGTAAAGGGTCACAGCATTAGGACTGTTAACCTAGAACATTCTAAGCTGTCCCCTTGGCAGGCCTCCCTTTATAATACTGGCCACACAGGAGTAGAGGCCTTAGGGCTTGATGGTCTGTCCCTATGGGGTACTTGCTGCGGGGCCTGGTAACTGTCATTTGGTCCCCAGGACCCATGTGGTGGAAGGAGGGACTTGACTCCAGTAAATTGTTTTCTGAGATGTGGGCCTACCACATCTAGCTGTGAACACAATTTTTTTTAAAAAAAAAAAGGAGAAAAGAGATAAGAGACTAGCCCAGGCTCACCCGCGCACTCCATGGGCCAGCAAATGGTGGTAGGATAAGCCCAAGGTTGTCGCCGCATGTGACAACAGGTCTAGACCTAGAAACAGCAATCCAGAGCTCTTCCGGCTATGGATTCATGGTCTGAGGTTGAGGCCTCTGCTGCATCTGCCTGCTGGGGTTACTGTGAAATCCTCTAAAACCATTTCATTTAAATACTTGCATAAACATCCTTAGCAAGGTGTGTGGTGTCCTGGAGGGGACGGTGGACTGCCACTGCTGCAGACAGAAGGTGCTCAGGCGACAGCGTGTGTATCACGAATCCTACCTGAGACTCACACACCTGCCTCAGGCCAAGGCCACCTGAAGATTCTGTGTGGGGTGCAGGTCTGTCATCTCAGAGTCTAGGAGGCTGAGGTAGGAGGAATGGGAAGTTCTCGGCCAGCCTGGGCTGCTTAGACTTAGAGTGTGTCTCAGGAAATAGAGGAGGTGGGAAGGAGGAGACACCAGCATTACCCACACACCTGGCTCAACCCCTCCTCCAGGCAGTGCCGGCAGCCGAGAAAGCAGCCTCAGGCTGCTCTGGATGAGTCATTGTTTTTTAATTTCAAATCATGTTTTAATTTAAAATGTAGCTCCTTCACCTTCTCTGCCCCCGTGCTCAGGGAGGGAGGGGTGAGTCACCATGGCTTGGGGTTTTTACAGTAGCTGGAGGCAGGTGTGCAGGTGGCTTCACGGGGACAGCTGATGAGGTTAGTTTAGTGCCACATTTGTCTAAACCTAAACTGGTCGCAGCTGTGAGGGTGCCAGAATCGGGGTGGCCTTTGGGGCTGTGCCCAGTGGCAGTGAAGGGGTCCCATTTGGGTGCAGGCAGCCAGTCTTTTAGACCTGGGGCTCTTAGCAGGGATTTGGTTGCCAGTGTGAAGGAATTCCACTGTGCTATTACTGGTGGTCCTATAGGATCAACACGGTGTCCATTCTAGCCCCAAAGGCCAAATTCAGCTTTGTGCCTCCTCCTTATGTTCCTGGGGACCTCAGGCAGCATCTAGGCTGAGGGAGTAGGAACTGACCAGGCTGCACACCCCCTGCCACAGTTTACACAGAGAAGCATCAAGTGTCCCTCTTTCCTGTTCAAAGTCCTGTTTATCTAAGTATTCCATGAATACCAGCACCGTATACACTCAAACTGCAGGATCGCTAGAGAGGTGCCACACACCTGTTTCCCCAGCACGGGGAAAGCTGAGGTAGGTGGATTACCTCAAGTGTGAGGCCAGCCTGGACTGTGAGGTGAGTTTAAGGCTAGCCTGGGCTAAAGAGTGGGACCTTGTATCTCAAAACTTGGCAATAGCCTTTGAAGGTAGTTACTGTCACCACCTATTTTACAAATGTGGAAACTGAGACTCAGTTATAGTTTGAGTTTAGGTAACTAGTCAGTGTCCCAACTGGGATTAGGCCTGAGACATTCTGACCCTGGAATCTGCCACTGTCAAAAGAGACACGGACTCCTGAAATACAGGTAGAAGTCTGAGTGCCAGGCATGGTGGTGTGAGTAGGCAGGGCGGACCTGCTTGCTCCCTGCTGCTAGCATCCTATTAGGCCGTTGGCATGAAGAGTGACGGAGATCAATTCAGATAGTCGTGTAGATGGTGGATAGGAGATGCTGGGGTGGGTCATCAGGTGAGTGGGACCCTTCTGGGGACCACCAGGGTCAGGCTCGCTGGATGTCACAAACAGGAACACAGGACATAGAGCGGCTTTTCAGGTAAGCATCCAGATACAGTGACTCATGCAGCATTACGGATATGCACTGTATAGTGTCATTGTGTGTGTGAAGTTGGAGTTTATATGAGCGCCATGAGTGGCCTTCTTCCGGGTTGATTGAGGTAGGGTAGCCTTGAGGGAAGGTGTTCTGGTTGGCCAAAGGCAGAGGGAAGCCCTAAAGCTGCCATTTAGCAAACAATGGGGGAAGAGATGGGAAGACATGGGACCAGGCCCTGTGGGCTTTTAGCCAAGGCCAGGACGTTGGGTTTTGTTCTGAGAGCTGTGGCCAGCTGTGGGCTGATGAGTCTGAATTCTGTGGACGCTTCCTGCTTACAGAATGTGTGACCAGGTGACATGTTGGGGGACCCTTGGTGGAGCTGGGCTTTCCCCATCTTTATGGCCCATCTGCTTCCTGCCCTTCTCCAGGCCTAGGTCTTCCTGGCTGTGGTTTGGAGCTGATGGTACCTTCTCCTGGGTATTGTCTTGGGTAGCTGTGACAATGGGCACGGCTTCCCTGGTGGCTGGATCTTTCTCTTAGCCTGCTGCTATTTGTCCTTGTCCACCACATCTGTGTGTACAGCGGTGTGTCTGTTCGTTCCTTTCTGGCAGAGAACACTTAGCTCCTCTGCCCCTTGGGAAGAAACAAGTCACACATGAGGACTTGATACTTAGAGCAGGGCTTCCTAATCTGCAGACCGAGGCCTGGGCTGTGGCTGAGCATCTTGATGTGAGGACAGTGGGTGACTGAACTGCTGGGTTTGTGGAGGGGAGCGTGGCTGTCTTAGTCGGTGTTCTGTTGCTCTGAACAGACCCTTGACCACGGCAACTTTTAGAGAGGAAAGCGTTCAGTTGGGGCTGGCTTACAGTTTCAGAGGTTTAATCTCTTTCTATCATGGCAGTGAGCATGCTGGCCTGCAGGCAGACATGGGGGTGGAGAGGTAACTGAGGGTTCTACATCCAGATCCACAGGCGGCAGGAAGAGAGAGACTCAGGGACTGGCTTGCGCTCCATCCCCGGCAACACACTTCCTTCAACAGGGCCACCTTGTTTTTGGTGCCTGTGAGTGGCACTTCTGGGGTGTGCATTGGATTCAGGTGTGGCTAGATCCAGGCGTCCCTATGACATTTTTAAGATCGATTTTCTCCGTCCTTGGTCTGTTTCTCAAATGTTGGTTTCATCCTTAGAGGGTAGTGGTGGTAGAACATAGGTGTATCTCTTACAATGGCTGAGGTAGTCTAGATCTGTCTCCCAGAACACCATGCCTTCTTCAGGGCCCCTTCTTCAGAGCCAATCAGCTCTCTGATTGGCTGCCTACTGGCAACTTTTCACAGTGCTGAGAGAATACCAGATAAAAGCAATTTAAGGACGAACTTCTATTTTGGTTCACTGTCAGGGGGAGAGGCCCACCATTGGTGGGAGGTGCATGGTAGATCAGGAAGCAGAGATCTGCCTAGGAGGTTATAGGCCACAAGGCCCACCCCTGGCCACTTGATTCCTCTGACCAGGCCCTGCCTTTTAAAGATTCCACAGTCTCCAAAAACAGCAGCTGGAGACCAAGCATTTAAGCATACAATCCTGTGGGGGATATTTTGCATTAAACCTTCCTGACCCTTGCTTCTCGGTGGGCTACATAGGTTGCAGGTGAAGGCTGGGTCTCCTGAAATCCACGTGGTTCTGTGCACAGAAGCTGCTTTGAGTGTGTAGCTTGACTGTTATAATGGCCAGAGGGTTGGGCTTCACCCCATGGTATATGTACATGTGCATGTTGGGTAACCGTGGTGTTTTTTGTTTTTAAATTATTTTAATGTTGGTACTCTCCCAACAGGGTGTGTTTATTGCTTGCTTTCATGGCCACTCCTTGGAGGGTACCCGAGTGCCCTGCAGTGTTTACCATGTGCCAGGCTGTTCTCCTCTGCTCACACAGGTGTCAGGAACCTGTTATTCATAGAAACCAAGGTTTAGGGAAGCAGAGCTCCCTGGCCCGGGTCCCTGCTGCTCAGGCAGTGTGTGCTGGGTGTGCCTTGTCATGATGCTCCAGGGTCTCTCAGAGCTTAGCCTGTGCCTTTGTGGCTTGAGCTTCCTACCCTGGGCATTGGTTGCCCCCAGCTGCCATGCTTGTCTCATGCCATGACCTTGAGAGGGCACTGGCAAGGGGGACTACAAGATTTTAGGTCCTGGTCTGTCCCACCAGGAGCTGCGAGATGAGATTTTTTTCTTTGCTTTTGGGGCAGTTGGGTCAGTACGGACTTCGTGAGGTTCTGGTGAAGAGTGACTGTCCACATTCACGAGAGAGCACAGTGGCTTTATCCCAGTGCTCGGCCCAGACCTGATGTGGCTGTTACGGCTTGTTGGACGTGGGTGCCGTTCCTCAGGATGGGTGCTCAGATCTGTGGAGCACAGCTGGAGCGTGGCAGGCTGGGGCTTCTGTTGACTTGGAAACCCCTGTCCCTTCCTTCATTTCCCTTTTCTGTTTCCCTCCCAGGCGCCTGTGGAGGAACCAGTCTCCCTCTTGCTCCTTCTCTGTCTCCCTCCCCCATCTTTCCCCTCTGGCTTCCTCTTTCCTGTATTCTCTGTAGGAAGCATGGACCGCGGAGCCGCTTTAGACACAGGATGAGCTGCTTGCCCTACAGACCCACCTCTTCCTTCCTTAGTTTCCTGGAGTCTCTGGTCCATCCTTCATCTGAGGTGTAGGCTCTGCAGGCCTCCATCCCCGAGGGGCCTCCTCAGGACATCCTGGTTTGGGGTTTGACCGATTTTGGGACTCTTTGGAGTGGACAATGCTTAGCTGAAAGCTTCCTGCTGACAGGCTCTGTTCTGTCCAGGTCTGAAATATGACTGATGGGTAGGGACCTGGTGACCTTCAGGTGACCTCTTGGCTGGAAAGAGTCCAGTTTGGGGTTCAGAGTCACCTAGAGGTCAACAGAGCTAGCCTCCTGTTGCAGTAAGTTCCTGACATTTATTAGCACCACCTTGCTGTTGAGGACACTGAGGCATGGGGTTCCTGTGGGGACCTCAGATTCACAGCAGGAAATGCAGAGCTGGCGTCCAGGTCTGGGTCCCTTCGCTCAGTGCATGTCCCAGAAGGTCACACAGGCTGCCAGAAACACATGGACCTGGTCGTGAAGCAAGTTAGAGCTTCTTCTGGACCACTTCCATCTAGAGGCCTGAGCCTGTATCCTGTGCAAGACCCCGGGGATCCCCATCCACCCGTCTCCGCCTGCCTCGGCCTGTGTCCTGCATCTCACAGCTCTGCCCTTGTCTTGCAGAAGGACAAGTTCTGTGTGTACGAGGAGTACTGCAGCAACCATGAGAAGGCCCTGCGCCTGTTGGTAGAGCTCAACAAGGTTCCTGCTGTGCGCGCCTTCCTCCTGGTGAGTGCCCTGCCCCTACTGCTCTGTCCATCTCCGGCCCATCTGAGCTGCCCACGGAGTTCCCATCTGGGGGTCTCCCTGGGCTGTTTACAAAAACAGGCAGGGGCCAGGTTAGAGTCAATTTCCAACTTCTGGCCTAAAGTAAAGGTCAAGTGGATTCCGGGGATCAAACTCAGGTCCTCAGGCTGGTACACTAAGCCCTTCACCTGCTTAGCCACCTTGCTTGCCCCGCCTCCCACTTACTGATACAGATCTTATTCTGTAGCCCACACTGTGATAATTCCCATCTCAGCCTCTGTGGTGTTGGGGTAACAGATACATGCCACAATGCTTGGTAGAATGTAGGCTTTATTCTGGTCAGCCCTGGGACCAGCTAAAATGTCTAAGAAGACATTAGGGTGCCGCCCCATCCTTTGGCAACAGTAGATTTGAGGACCCAATGATGCCAAATGTCTCTCAGGATCTGTGCTGGAAAGGAGAGATTGTCAGGGCATCAGTCCTGTCCTCTGACCTCTGAGTTCCTGCACAAATGACCAGGGACACCCCACTCCAGGCTCCATGCTGCCGTTTTCCAATGGGAGTAGAGCTCGGCTCATGGAGTCGAACAGTTCAGTGGTGTAGCTGAGGAGCTTCAGCCAGGCTCACAGGCATCTAACCTGCACCACAGGGTTCCCCCATCCCCCCACTCCCCCATGCCCCCCATCCCCCACCCCACCCCCAATCCCCCCCAGCCATCATCTCCTCTCTGCACAGCCTCCCTGCCAAGCACCCCCAGGCCTTTCATGCCAACACCGCATGGGGGTCCCTCACTGGCACAGAGTTCATACTGCCTCCAGGGCCAATGAGCATCCGAGGGCGGCGACTTGGCCAACTCTTTCCATTTTTGTCTCTGCTCCATCACCACTTTTGTGGCCAGTCCTCCTTTACTCCTGCTGCCTAGACCTTTGACCTTTGCTCTTGGTTCTTGTGTTCATAAAACAGTCTGGGCAGAACACAGAGGCAGGGAGGTCACTCTGCCTGGGTCTCTACCTGTCAGCAGCACTGTCCTTCTCTAGTCCCTGCTGCCCAGGATCCACCCCTGGACTCTGCAGGAGACCTGGGGGGCAGGAAGAAGCCAGGGAAATGAGGTGGCATTGTAAAGGAAGAGCTTCCCACTTCCTTCTCACGCAGCCTTTCTGGTGGGCCAGACTGCCACACTCTGGCAGCAGCTGCCTGGGGGCTGTGTAGACAGGGAGGCATGTGGGGTGCTGTACGTGTACTATCTGTTTCTCTCCTGGCTGGCATCTCACAGCTTCTGGCCACCTGCAAAAGAGCTGTCATGGATGCCATGGGAGGGGACTGCGCTAGGAACAGACAAGCTGGCTCTCTGTCTGAGATGGCTGTTTACTCGCGGAAAGTCTCGGGGACTTTGGCTTTCAGTGTTTCTGTGTCTATTAAGTGGTCAACTCAGGAATTCAGCCAGTGGCTTTGTGCTGAGAGCCTGTCATCCTGAGAGGATCAGTATTGGGTAGGGACATTAGTGGACAAGGCAGATGTCCCTGTCTTCATGAAGGCAGTCCAGGTATACCCAAAAGGTATTATTATGTAGCCTTAAGTTCCCTGTGGTGCTGAGGATGGCAGGATGCTTGCATACCACCCAGCTCATGCCCGATCCGACACATTCCGGGGCACAATCCAGGGAGTGGTGCTGCCCACCCTGGACTGGGTCTTTCCACATCGATTAGCATAGACAAGACAACCCCTACAGACATGCCCACAGGCCGTTCTGGTCTAGACAGCCTCCACAGTTGATTCTAGGCTGTGCCAAGTTGACAATGAAAAGCATCATAGGACCCCACAATTGGCCGACTGGAGTAATTTGTCCTTAGATGGTGAGGGAGCAGGCAGGCCAAATGAGTAGGAATGCCCTTTTAGGTGAAAGGCCAGGCGTGCAGGGGAGCCTGGAGCCTGGAGTTCAGGGAAGGAGCAGGGTCGGAGGAGGGAGCTGGGGTCTCTTCTTCAGTCAAGGGAACTCTCTAAAGGCATGGGGTCAAAGTGCAATCTACACCCAGGAAGTGATCGTAGATATCACAGGGCTAGGGTAGCCTCGGGGTGACACTCATCTGAGGGTCAGGTGTCAACAGGGGTTTTGAGGTATTCTGACTCTAGGCCTGGAAGAGGAAGGAGAGCAGTGAGCGCAGTCTGAGTGTTTGCTCCCTTTCCTTTCAAATAAAGTAAAAAAAAAAAGGGGGGGGGGCCTCAGTTGGTAGCACGCTTGCCTGCCCAGTGTGTGGTCAACCCTGAGTTCCCTACCTAGCCTCACAGAACCTGGGCATAGTGTTGCATGCCTGTAATCCCAGGACTCGGGAGGTGGAGGCAGGAAGATTAGAAAGTTCAAAGTCATCCTTTCCTGACAGTGAGTTCGCAGCTAGCCTGGAGTACATGAGGCCCTGTCTCAAAGAAGAAAAGGAAAAGCAAGACAAAGTGTGGGTTTCGGAGCATTGAGACAGGTGACGACTGTGGTCATCCCGTTTGCATCAGAAGGGCTTCTGGAAAGTCCTCTCATCCTCAGCTCTCTGTTCTCCTTTGCCTGGAGCTGACATCACCCAGGCAGCTTGTGGTGAGGACAAAGGCCTGAATGTGCACAGTGTGGGGTCTGGCATCACCCAGCTGCTGTAGCCAGGACCCCTCGCCTGTGCCAGGGACAGATGTAGAGGCTGAGGCTGTGTGGGAGTCACAGCCGGGACCCAGGGTGCAGAATTGTGCTTCTCAGACAAGGGAGCCTGTGGTGATGCCCAAAGGGCAGTCAGGCATCCCCGGTCCTCAGGCCAGCCCTGGGTGCATGGCTTCCCCCATGGGAAATAGGAGACAGCAGACACATTCGTTTCTGAGGCTGAGTGCCTGTATCTTTAACCATGCTGGGATCATGGTAAACCATAGGAGGAGGTCCTGTTTCCTGGGAGGCCAGTTTCACTTCTTTCTGCAGAGGGGGAAGGCTGAGGTGGTGGTGATGCTGTCTCTGTGTATATTCGTACGCTGTACTCAGTACCAAGACCGCCAACCTCAGACGTGAAATTCATGCTTCCTGTATCTACAAGATGAGTTCTCATGTCTGAGCCCCTCAAAAGGGGAGGACATTGCCTGTGACATGGAAAAAATTGCCTTCTGTGCTAGCACTAGGTAGAGGAGTCTTGAGAGGGGCTAGGGAGATAATCAAGGAAGTCAGGACCGGAGTTTGACCCCTGAACCTGTGTGAAAGCCAGGCATGTTGGTACATACCTGTAATCCCAGTGCGGGGAGGTAGAGGCAGGTGGATCCCTGCGGCTCATTGGCTAGCCAACCTCACCTAATTAGTGAACTCCAGGCTCAGTCAGGTGTGATGGTATAGGCCCTTAATCCCAGGATTTAGGAGGCAGAGGAAGAGGCAGAAGCAGAAGCAGAAGCAGGCGGATCTCTGTGAGTTCAAGGCCAGCCTGGTCTACATAGCGAGTTCCAGGACAGCCAGGGCCACAAAGTGAGATTCTGTCTCAAAAAATAAATAAGTAAATACAACAGAAGACAACAACTTGCCCTTGACCTCAGGCCTCCGTACACACATGCAGGAGCATGCACACCTGTAACCCCCATCTGCGGCTTACAAGTTCTGGAGTTAAGAACTGGACACCCCAAATTCCAGTGCTTGGGTTGTGAACTGAAGTAATAGGTTTCCAGTTCTTGGCTGGTTGGAGGTCAGGCTCTGGCTGTTGTCACATGCTAGGGCAGGAGAAGGCTTTGTGGGTGGGGTCCAGGAGGAGCAGAGGCAAGGGTGCTGCTTGGAGACAGGGCTGCTGCTGCTGGTGGTGGTGGTACTGCATAGATCAGTCTAGACAGACCTGGGTGTATACGGGAGCTCTGCTAACCATTGTAGAGTCCTGGTTCTCGACTCTGCTAGCTTATAGGTGTTCCCAGGCCACCACCATAACCTTGTTTTAGAAGTAAGATTCTCAATTCCTAGCCTGTTGGAATCTGGAGTGTCTCTGCTTAATGTTGGTTTTTTTCTTCATACATTTGTCATTTTGGAATGGAGGCACAGTTGAGAGTTCATACTGGTTTTCCAGAGGACCAGAGTTTGGGACTCTCAACTGCCTGTGATTCTAGGTCCAAGGAATCTGAGGCTCTTTTCTGGCCTCTGTGGCATCCACATGGAATATAGTCATGCAGACAAGCATATACACACACGAAAATAAAACAAACAAATGAAACAACAAAAACCAGACAAGAGTTGGGTTTCTTTTTCACGCCTTTAAAAGGTTTATAGATGGGGCTGTCCTGCCCAGGCCTTTCTGTTTTTCTTTCTTGTTCCAGCAGGTTTGGGGGTTTATTTGTGCTGCTGTATGTGTCCCTGGTTCTCCCATGTTCCCTGATGGGGACGCCATTGTACAAATCTGCTACAAATCAATTTAAGCAAAAATACAGATGCTTTACTTCTCTAGCAGATGGCTATTAGGGCTTCTCAGGTTAGGCCAGCCTAAATAAGATAGTTTGACCATTCTCTCTCTCTCTCTCTCTCTCTCTCTCTCTCTCTCTCTCTCTCTCTCTCTCTCTCTCTCTGATTTCTCTGGACTAGAATGGTGAAATTGTCTGTAAAACTCCTCATAGCCAATGTTTTCGGATCTGCAGTTCTATGGTCCGTCTTAACTGCTGAGGTACTGTGTGTGGGGTGACCTACCCACGCAGCAACTGTGGTACAGGTGAGATCAGGCCCCAGGCCACAGCCTGCAGCCCCATAAAGACTTCTTTAGAGTTGTAGAATTTGCCCCTCTCCTAGGGTTGCTGAGCTGGTCCTGAGCACTTATCTGCACTATTTTCCTGAGAGTTCCCACACTCCCATGTCCTTCTGCCCTTGTATTAATGATGGTCTCTGTCCCTTTGTAGAGCTGCATGCTTCTGGGAGGCAGGAAGACCACGGACATCCCTCTGGAGGGCTACCTGCTGTCCCCGATCCAGAGGATCTGCAAGTATCCACTTCTACTCAAGGTGAGACTCCGTTGGACCTGTCCTCAGGCAAAAGTGGCTGGCTCTTCCAAGCTGCCCCTGACAAGCAAAGCTGTTAGTTTTTAGATGCTGTGGCGTCTAGTGACAGAGCTGGCCCTGGGCCAGGCTGGACCAGCTCCTGCCTCGCTGGTTCTCTGCTGTTCTCTGGGCTTTCACAACCAACTTCATCTCCAGTGAGGCAGCAGATGGCTATAGGCATCTGGACTCACACCCTGTCAAGTTTAAAGTCAGCAGGAGACAGCGAGTTTCTCTCTTGGAGTTCTGATGGACAGCCCGAGAGTCACTCCGGCTGTGGCCAGCCATCTGTGGCTAAGGGAATGGTGTATTCTAAATGGTTTGGATTTGAGTCACGTGTTTAGACATTAACCAATCACAGGAAACTTTGGCTTAGACCTCTGATCATCTTCCAACCTTCTTAGACGTCGCTTTTCCTTTGAGTCGGTTATTTGCCTCTGGGTAGTATGCTATGCTCTGATTGGGCCCCCCCATTCTGCTCTACTCCAATGACAGTGTGCAGAGCAGGACTGTGTTCTGATTGGCTGAGATCTGGGTCAGGTGCTCTGCTCCTGAACCAATTACTTTTTACTCAGACTTGAACATTAAGCCAGTTACTGGAACTCATGCCACAGCCCCAAGGAGGGACAGACAGGCTGGCACCAAAACCTGGGCTCTTTTGGGAGGGCATGGAATGACTTGGCACAGTCACCCATGCACCTGCTGTCACCTTCTCTGTTAGCCACCTTGGCCTGGCCTTGGCGGAGCAGTCCAGGGCAGATCTGACCCTTGACAGCTTCATCCTCAGCTTCAGAACTGACAGTTAGGCAGGCCCCAAGCTGCATGAGGGCCCTGTTCCCATCTGCTGCTTGGTCCTGCGCTCCCAGCCTTCACAAATGATGGCTGTTGGCTATGCCAATCCTGACTCTGTCCCGAGGCCTGTCTGATAGCTGACTCTTGGGCCTCCTGCTGGCAGGCTAATCCACTGACCGACTATGCCTGATTCATGAACTTGCTTATAGGGACTACCACTGTCTTTGTTCCATGAACTGGCGGGAGGGTAAGGAAGGTGCTGGGGGAAATCTTGACCTTCAGTTTGTGCTTGAGAAAGTGAATGACCTTGAGTATCTGAGCTGACAAGATCTTGGAGCTGTCAGCCTGCTGGGGTCATGGTTCTTTGTGTGTGTGTGTGTGTGTGTGTGTGTGTGTGTGTGTGTGTGTGTATGTGTGTGTGTGTGTGTGTTGGGGTGGACACTGGAGGCCAACTTTGGGTATATTCTTTAGAAGCCATCTACCTGTTCTTGAGATAGAGCACCTTAGTGGGACCTAGGGCTCTCTGTTGTGCTAGGCTGGCTGGCTGGCTGTTGAGCTCCAGAAACCTGTCTTCCTGTCTCTGTTTCCCCATGGCGGTGTGTCACCACACCTGGCTTTTATGAGTGCTGACTATTGATTTCAGATCCCGAGTTCAGATCCTTTTGCTTGCGCAGGACTGAGCCATCTCTCCAGCCCACCCAGGATGCTGTAGTAACACAAGAAGCTGTGAGAGTGGGGCTCAGCTCTCCCTGTGCCTCCTCCAGCCATGGCCACTTGGACCTCTGAGGGAAATCACAGGAAGCTCAGCTACATCCTCCTGTGGTTTCAATAAGTTCAGGGCAGTGGACAGTCTGGGCTCAGAGGTTGATCTGGCCATGGAGCCTGAGCTATCCCTTGCAGGTGGTGCCCCTGGGTCTGTTTCCCCCTCCTTTTGTTTCCCATTCACACTAGTTCCTAGTTCTCAGGCAGACACATGCTGTGGGGTTTAGAGAGAGATTGGTGAGACCAGGGCCAGATCCAGCAAGTAGTTTGCTCTTGTAACTCATGAGCTGAGAACGGGGGCTTGTGCTTCTGCAAAGGTTTGAAACAGAGGGCAAGAAAACCCCAACCCTCCACCCCCAAGGCAAACCAAAGTGAGCAAGAGGATCTGGTGCTGCTGGTAAACCTGACTGTGCACTCTCTGGTCCTGACAAACACCTCAGCAGTCCTGCATAAGTGCTGGGCTTTGTAGTCCATGGCTGCCTGTGTCAGAGTTGCAGCTGGGCAGTTCATTAGCTCCAAGTCATGCTACTACTCTGCCTCAGTTTCTCCTTTGTGCTGCAGAACGTCTAACAGTAGCGCTTCTGGGTTTGTTATGAAGTGAGTGCACACCCTCTGCTGCATAGTCAGGAGAGCAGACAAGGCCTTCAGGACACACAGAAGGGAAGTAAATGGTTGCCTCAGAGCACATGAGCTGCTGCTGCTGACCAGTCTCATTCTAGAGTCTTGCCCCTGGCTCTGAAGTCGTACATCTGTTAAAGAAGCTTGGGAGCTCAGTCGCCCCCATGTCTGGGGGCGAAGTCTGGGCTTCATCAGTTCCCTAAATGAGGCCTGAGAACACTGGTAGCTTCATGGCTCACTGGCTAGTCTACTTTTCTGGGTCTAAGCCTTGAACATCTGACCGTTGAGGTAAAACCCTTATTTGCAGCCCAAGAGCTAAGCCAAACAGGTTTCTGGTCTTGACCAAGTGTGGGGTCACAGGAGCTTGCAGAGAAGCAGGTTCTGTGATGTGTGTCAATAACCCGGGTGGGAGGACCTGTGTGGTCTCAGAACTTTGTGGCCTGAAACCTGTTCCTTTTTCTCTAGAGCCTGGGGTTTAGTCCCACAGGGCTCTTGCCCCAGGAAGATGGAGGCAGCTGGGGCAAACCACTGGCTGCCTCTGCAGGAAGCACCCACAGGAAGTGGTGGAGGATCTGGCCTTGCCCTCTTGACAGCTGTGCACACTGCTGCTCTCTCCTCCTGCTGCATGTATGGGGCGTCTGGAGACTGCTGGGACCCAGCCAGTGGGGCCTGAGATTCCTGTGGGGTCATGCATGCTCCCTGACAGACAACTGCTCAGTGTCCCTGCCTTGGCTCCTGCCACTGGAACATTTGTATCAGCAAGCAGCCAGGCCGAGGGCCTTTTGCACCCTCCCGGGGGGCCTCCTTTGCTCACAGTTTCCAGGGCATTCTAAAAGATGACCCTATGAGCGCAGCAGCTGACTCCAGCCCCAGCCCGTTCCCTCAGCCATGCTTATGTGTACCCGCAGATGTCCTCCGTTCTATGGGGCTCCTTGTTCCAGCTGAACTCCCGGTGGCACAGGCTGCAGGGTTGGGGAGCCTGGGGTTGGGGAGGAGTAGGCAAGAGTGAAAGTCTTTTGGGAACAGCCCCAAAAGCTGAACTTGAACACTGCCTAAGAATAGCCGGAACATTCTATTTTGGCTCTCCAGCCCGGGCTCAGGATAGACAGTTGGCATTTTCAAGCTTTATTGAGTTTTCCATCAACGTTTCCAGGGAGATGATTCAAAGTTGGGGTGACGCCTTGATATGTAGCAAGCAGGTCCCTACTGGGAACCCAGCTGATACTAGACCTTTTGATTGTCTGCTGATGGTACTTGGCCCTGGCTGTGGCTCTGTTCTGTCCTGGCTGCTGACACAGCCTTGGCTCCACAGCTGGTGTAGCAGACTCTGACCTGGGCCTTGAGTCTCCCACTGATGGGTCTATATGATCTTGGTGTCATAGATCTTATCCCTATGTGTCTGGCTTTTTTCACTTGGTATGATGTACTTCACACTGTGGCCTCAGTTCATACTTCCTTCCCTTTTCATGACTGAGTAGTGCTCCCCTGTGAGCTGGGCTATGCCTTACTGTCCATTCATTGGCTGGTGGACATTGAGGAGCAACACTGCCATGACCATCCACAGCTCTTAACACCCTGCCCCCCTGCATGCTGGCTCTCATCTTCCCCAGAATGGCTCCCCTCCTATCCTACCTCCTGTCTCCATTCCAGGAATCAACTATTTCATCCTGGTGGTTTCTCAGGCCAAACCTTGGGTTATCTATGTCCCCTAATTTTCCTTCCCTCCATTCCAGTTGGTGAAGAAGCCCTGTTAGCTCCCCCGTGGAGCCTGCCCAGGGCTGGCTACTTGTTAATCATGCCCTCTGCCTTGCCCGAGGCTGCTCCAGCTCCAGCCTCTGCTGTCTGCCTTAACGCCTGGCCCTCCTACCCTGAAAGCATCATCTCCCTGTGTTCTCACATAGCATTTTCCCTGGGGTGTGCCCAGATTACCCCTTACAGTCCCGCTTCATTCTGCTTCTGACTTTTAGCCTCGTTGACCAGGGAGTCTGCTGTGTTTGCTTCCCCAATGGGGATGCTGCTTACCACCCCAATTCTCTGTGTGGATTGAACAGTATGGGGGGTCTTGCACTGACACCTGAGTCTGCCTGGATTGGACGGGGGGGGGGAAGGTTTGTGTTGACACCTGAGTGTGCCACAGACACACCAGGGGAGTATTCTCTGATGCTGTCATGGAGAGGGCTGGTGTGGGATTTTTATTTCCTCCCAGCTCCTGCTAAGTGCCTCTTTGAGACATGACTGAAGCTCTGTGCCTCAGTTTCCTAGTGTTGGTAGTATATTAGTTATAGTTACTGTAAGTGGCTGGATAAAGAACGGGTGGAGGAACTTCTAAGATCTTCAGTGAACATGGGTCTGCTTCATTTTGATTGACACAGGTCTGCTTCAACCCTGATTGGCCACACACTTAGTTCGGCCTGCATTTCACCTTCTTTCGGTTGAGCTGTCTTTGTCCTTAGGTTTAGGAAGCTTCAAGAGGCACTGGAAAGGCCATGTTTGCAGTCTGACATGATAGCATTACCCTAGCTCAATTGCTTCTTCTTATTGCACACATCGATGTCTCTGCCTCTCTGTCTTTCCTGGGGACTGAACCCAGGGCCTGCCAGGTCCTAGATAAGCACCTGATGGCTGAGCTACAGCCCACACTCTTTTATTTTGAGACAGGGTCCCAGTAAAGTTGCTCAGGTTGGCTTTGAACTCTCTACCCTTCTTGCTCAGCCTCCTGAGTATCTGGGCACTGTCCTGTTCTATCCTATCTTCTGTCCATACCCTTGCTGCTGTTCTTCCTGTCCGTCTCTAGGATGGTTTGCTTGCTGGTGTTGGGGGTCAGTCCCTCTTGTTTCCTGTTCCCCCCTTTTCCTGCTGTAGCTGTCTGAGGAGTGCCACAAGTACCTGCAGTTTTCCTGTTGTCTCTGGAGCATCATCTCTGTAGAGCCTGGGGTGTCACCCTTGTGGTGGCTTCCTTGGGAGGCTGGCCCTCCAGTCCTCTGACTGGTGGAACCTAGAGGGTTGTGGAGATCTGCTGACCATTCGCTGCAGACCTGGGCCACATACAGCACCCCCTCCCCAACATGAGTTAGGGCAGCATGGTTCTTGGCACAGCTGGTCCTGCTAAGGGGTCGCCACTCTGTACCCCACCAGTGGTCACTGCCAGGTGAAGACCCAGGCCTGCTCAGCTCAGGCAAAGCCACAGCTATGTGACTGGAGGATGGCTTGGGAGGGCGCTGGGTAAGGTCAGCTGTGTCTGCACTGAGCAGTGTGTCCCCACTGGACCTGAACAGTCAGCACTCCTTGCTCCTGCACCAGGGGGCCCAGGAGCTGCGAGTCTGCTGGACATCACTGTTTTGTCTCTGCTCCTCTCGGATGCTTGGGTCCCTGGATCCCCACAGGGTAGAATTGCTCAAGGTATTTGCATGGAGTTTGCATAGAGTGTGTCTGTGTCAAGGCTTTCTCTGCTGTGGTGGACATCTTTTCAAGTTCTTCTAGAAGTTTTCACTTCCTGTTTTCTTGCTTAATTTTTCTTTCTTTGGCGTGTGTGTGTGTGTGTGTGTGTGTGTGTGTGTGTGTGAATGCACAGTGTTCTGTACTTGTCAGTCTGGGTGTGTGTGTATGTACGTATTCACATGCATGTGCACAGAGACCAGAGGTCAGTATTGAATGTCTTCATCTATTGATCTCTATTTTTATTTTGTGGACCAGGCTGGTCTCAAATTCGTAGATTTGCCTGCCTCTGCCTCCCGAGGGCTGGGAATACAGGCTGGCATCACCACGGTGTCTCTGCCTTTGTTACACAGCTGAGGATCTAAGCTTACTTAGGTAATTTATAATTATAGTTTATAATTGAGCCACTTCCCCAGCCTCTCCTTTTCTTTGAGTAATCCCCTTTTTCTCAGTCACTGTTCTGTTGCAGTGAACAGGTGCCATAGCCAATGCATATTATAAAAGAAAGCTTTGAGCTGGTGGCTTGCTCTTAGCTTCTGAGGGTCAGCATCAGCATGGAGAAGTGGCTGAGAGCTTTACATCCTGATCCAGGGCAGAGAGAGAAGGGTGAGGGGTGGGGGAGAGCCTGCAGTGGGCTTTTACAACCTCAAAGCCCACTCCACACTGACACATCTCCCCCAAGGCCACACCTCCTAATCCTTCCCAAACAGTTCTGCTCCCTGGTGACTTAAACATTCAAACATATGAGCCAAATGGGGGCCATTCTCATTCAAACCACCACACCTTTTGATGCTCTCCACTTGCACCCCACTGTTATCCTCAACATTAATAGAGGGGATACCAGAACTTTTGGGCTGCACCCTCTGAGCTAGGTAGAGAAGCCTGGTACAGAGGCCTTTGTGAGCAGAGCTTGCATAGGAAGGTCCAATCTATACTCAGCCCCAGAAAGTAGGGATGTTGCTCTGTTTGGTCTAGCCTGTGGTTGGTACCCCTTCCTTTCTAGGCCTCCCTTTTCTCTGTGGAGATGCTGGCATGACTTCCTAGCCTCATGTTGACTTTCAGGCAAGGCCAGGGTTCAGGCAGTGATGGGTTTTATCGAATCTCCCAGTAACAAATCCAGCGTTGTCTTTATGCTAGTTTGATGACTACATCCCACTGGTGACTGAAAACCTAATTTATCATTCTGTGTCATTAACCACCTCCTCACCTGGAAAACCTAACTTAAACTTGCCTTTTCAGAAAAGAGTGGAAAACAGCCAGGACTCCTGGCAGGGCCTGCTTCAGCCAAAAATCTGTTATCTAGGGCTGCCCAGGCCAGTGTCTCCAGCTGTTCTTCCTGGAAGTTTCCAGCTCAGTGGGCCCTTCCCTCAGGTGGCTCCCCTATCAGGCACCAGCAGCCTAGGGCTTACATCCTCAGGGAAAAGAGGGCTCATCCCTCCGAGCCCTCCAACCTGAGTCCTGGTTGAAGCCCTTGCTGAGTGGGTCTTGGGCTTCCTTCCTGAAGCCCCAGGCTTTGACACAAACCTACGCTGGAAGCTTGGCTGTAGTGGCATCTATGGGACCCATAGCCCAGGAGAGGGCCAGGAATGGTGGGCTTGGATGGCACACCTGCCCTCCAGTCTTCCTCTTCATGTTTTCCCATAAGCCCTTGTTGGGCCTCAGGGAGAATGAGCAAGGAAGTAGTTGCATGCCATACCTGACCCTTGCTTGTTGCCTGGCTGGATCTGGTGTCTGAAGTTCATGTTCTTGGATGTACTGTGGCAGGACCAGCCCTACTTTGGGGACAGTATGGAGTCGCTCAGAGTTGTACCTGTGGGTATCACCTTGGCATAAGTGATTGCAAGAGGTAGAGGCATGAGGTGGCCTGCAGAAGCCCAGGCCCGCTGCCCTGTTTCCTTCCTTCCTGGAACCCCAGGCCACCTGTGAAACCACACGGGGTAGAACGACGCTGGGGAGGTTCACACCCTGGCTTGTGTGGTGGCCCACTGTCGCCCCTCACCCAGGGTCGGTCTCTTCCAAACAGTTTTACAAGGGCATAATAGGAGGAGACCTGTAACTGGCATCTACCATGCCCCACTTCCTATCCGTGGTCTTGCACTCGAGGCTCTATCAATCAGTTTCTTCATTGGGATAGCAATACTTGGATATGTTGGTTACAGTGCTGGTGTGCAGCCAGTGCTCCTAGCTGCTGCTGTTGCATGATCCCCACCTGAACGGCCCCTGTGTTACTCTGTATAGAGACAACAAGAACTGAGTTACCGTTACCATGGAAACGACGGTAATCGTGATAAACATGTCTGCCGAGAAGCTTCCGCTCACTTCTGCATCTCTTGGTGGGTCGTCAGGGGATGCTACCTGGTTTCACTGTGAGCACATTCTGCCTCAGAGAGGTCAGTTCACTTGTTAAGGTCACACAGCAGCAAAGGGTGGATGTGGGCTGCATCTGTCTCTGGGCATCAGGGTCTAGGAAGCTGTTTGACCAGCATGATGCACATGAGACCTGAATCTCTTATTGATGCCTCTAGTGGTAGGGCGTCCACTGATTTATAAGGCAGACCTCTTCCTCATGGAAAACTCTGGCCATCGTAAGGATGAAATTAACTCCGCCCAGCTCCTGTCCCCTGCATCTGCCTACTGCACCCTCTGAACTCCAGTGAGGCCCAGTGGCCCTTTTGGTCATAGTTCTCCCAAGGTGCTTAGCAAACAGCTCTCAGTTCCTTTCATAAATACCTCTTTGGGCCCCGTAAATTCATACAGCTATGTCACTTTGGATATGGGTCCCTGAGTTTTCAGGATGGCAGTCTGTCTCCTTGGAACCTGGTTCTGTTCTGACTTTACCCAGAGAAAGCTGAGTTCAGCTGAGTTCTGAATTGAACAAGGAATTCTCACCTTTTACCGTGTAGGTGTAGGTCCTAGGTCCCAGGCATCAAACAGGCGGTTGGGTGTGGAAGTAGCTTCCTTTGATGAGCCATCCCTCTGGCTGGCTCTCTTCACCAATTTTATTTTTAGAGAAATTATTTTATTTTTTTTCGCGCACGTGTGTGTGTGTGTGTGTGTGTGTGTGTGTGAGTGTGTGTGTGCCCCATCTACACCCATGCATACTAGTGTATGTATGGAGGTCAAAAGATGACCCTGGGTGTCTGTCATCAGGTACCTTCTGTCTTTTGTTTGAAACAGGTTTCTCATTGGTTCTCACCATGTAGGCCAGGCTAGCCGGTCTACCATCTTCTCGGGATCCACCTGACTCCGCCTCCCACCTCACCATTTCTGGACCTATAGGTGCATACCACTATGCCTAGCTTTGTAGGTGGTCTCCGGGGATCTAAACTCCTGTTCTCATGCTTCCGGGCAAGTGCTTTACCAACTGAGCTGCACCCCTACCCCCAGCCCTGGATTGTCTTTTTTGCTGTTTGGTTGTGATTTCTGTCTAGTTTGGAAATGGTTCCGTGGTCTCTTCTTCCCACCTTTTGGCCGTGTCCCTGGGGAGATGATGGCTTTGAACTTGATGAGGTATTGTGTCACGATCGTGAGGTTGCTTTCCGTGTGAGTGTGTCTGAGAACACATCCTGACCTTGGTCACGAGGGCTCCCTTCTCTGTTCTCCTCTCTCAGTTGTCCGGCCTTGGTTCTTCCATTTGGAATTCAGCCCACTGAGTTAGCTCTTGGTGAGGAAGTGGCCTGGTTTGATGCTGTGCCCGAGGTTTCCTTTCCCAGGAATGCCCTGCAAGGTTGAAAGCGAACAAGTCTGAACATCGTGGGGTTCTCTCCGCTGCTCAGTTCTCTCCTACTGCCCTCCTCTCCCTATAAGAGCCTGATGGACCTGCCTGGAGGAAGCAGCCTGCACAGAGGTTCAGGGGACTGGGGTAGCTCTTGGTTCTTAGAACTTCATGGAATGTAGCCAACACTCCCCTGTGGCCTGAGACACCGGAGTCTGCACTTCCCCCTGCAGCTTGGGCCAGTTACCAGCCTGGTCTTTATGCTTAGTTTCTGTTCCCACCTTCATTGCTGAGCTCAGGCAGAAATAGAGGTAGGGGCAGTCAGCTGGGAAAGGGAACTGAGCCTTTCCTCCCTTTGACTGAATGCCAGGCGTTGACTGCCTGTGGGGAGCCCTCTGAGGAGTGGCTGGCCTTCTGTGAACAAGCTGCTGGCCATCCTGGCCTCCTGGGACTCTTGCTGGGCTGACCAACGTGTGGCTGGTGCCTGGTTGATCCCTTGCTGTCCGAGGCAAGCTGGTGGCCCTGAGTTTAGATCCCAGCCCCTCCTCCCCAGTGGCTTTCGCTGTCACAGTTTCCTTTGTTAGATAGTCTGGGACCTGTCTTTCCAGCCCAGCCAGGGGACTCAGGGCGATGCTCAGTCTGAGGAAGGACTGTGCTTTATTCAGTTATCGGCCAGAGCCACCCTGGTACCCAGTGAGAGGAGAGGCAGGGGACATTGGCTGTGAACACAGGAAATGGAGAAGTACATGGTGGCAGAGCCTGAGCTGTCTGGTGGGTGGGGTGTCTGGTTCAGAAAACTTCTCTGATGCTGTCCTAGGCGAGGGCCTGGCACAGGCACCGCTACTTCAGTACTGTTACCACCACTGCTGGCCCTTCGGTCTCTTCCACGTCTCACTTACCACACCTAGTGAGTGGCTGGAATCTTTTTGAGGTTAGTCGGTAGAGTGCTTAACTAGCATTCAGGAAGCCCTGGCTTCTGCCCCCAGCACTGTATAAACTAATCGTGGTGGCACACGCGTTTAATCCCAGCTCTCAGGATGCAGAGGCCAGGGGATCAGGCTAGCCTGGTCTACCTGAGGCCATGTCTCTAGAAAATACTGTCCAGCCTTGATAATGTCCCTGCCTATGTCTGAGACAAGGGTCAGCTGATGGCAGCTGGGCTGGATGCTTCATGCACTCTGTCCTGTGTCCTCTGAGCGAGAGGCCTGGTCATTTATTTATCTTTCAATTCTGAGGACTGAACCCAGGGTGAGCCTTGAACACACACATAAGGCAAGTGGTTACCACTGAACCATGCATGGGCCCAAGGAGGCATTTCCCCCTGTCCGTTTCACTAAGAAATCTGGGGCAACCATGTTTGTAGCCACCTCTGTGACCTGCCCATCTCCCTTTTCTGTGACCACCCCCACCCCAGTCACCTGCCATCCCTTGTCAAGCACTGTCTGTTTCCTACCTTGCACCCTTTGAGCCTGCTCTTCTGGCTGCCTGCCATGTTGGTCCCTCCGCACTCCCAGCCTCCCTGTTTGATGCTCAGATGTGATCTATTACAACTTCTCCCAGTGTTTCTTACTGCTGGCCACAGATTTTTCTTTGCTTTTTGGCCTCTGTCTTCTGTACTAGGCCATGAAACCCACCAGGCAAGGTGTTTTTGTCTGTTTTCTTGTATATTGACTCTCCCTTCAAGCGCAGTCAGATGGCATCCACAAAACGAATTAATGAATGAGGGAGAGAACAAATGAATGTCTTAGTTACCTTTTCTATCGATGGCACGAAATATCTGATAAAGTCATCCTAATGGAGGGAGGATTTATTGCCGTTCGTGGTTTCCAGGTATGTCTATCAGGAGCAGGGAGGGGCGTGGTGGTCTCCGTGCCTGTAGTCAGGGAGCAGACATGAGTGAATGGTGGCGATCAGCTGCCGTTCTCCTCTCTGTTCAGTCTGGAAACCCAGTCTTTGAGATTTCACCACTCATATTCAAGGCTGGCCTGCCCTGTTAAACCTCTCTGGAAGCGCCTTCATAGACACCCAGACATGTATTCTAGGTGACCCCAAATCTAGTTAGTTCTCTGTGAAGACTGGCACTCATATGGACGAGCCAGCAAGTGTGAGCTTTGCTCCTCAGCCCTTTGGCACACTGGTTCGGCATGACTCTACCTCTGCTGGGGTGTGTGCCCCTGGACTGATTCCTCTCTTTTCTGCCCCTTCCCACACTAGGAGTTGGCCAAGAGGACCCCTGGCAAACACCCCGACCACAGCGCAGTACAGAGTGCCTTGCAAGCCATGAAGACGGTCTGCTCCAACATCAATGAGACCAAGAGGCAGATGGAGAAGCTGGAGGCCCTGGAGCAGCTACAGTCTCACATAGAAGGCTGGGAGGTGGGTGGTCAGGGTCCTGGCCTGAGGGGGCTGGGCCCCCAGCTGCAGCTGCAGATCACAGGCTGGTGCCTTGGTTTAGCCTGCCATGTGATTGCTTACACGTGGCTTACTTGATTTTCAACGAAACGTAAAAGCCTGTGTTTCAAATTTCTGCAGAAAAAGTGATAGTGCTGCTGCGTCTCACAGTGGCTGCCACCGAGACTCCTGTCCCCTCAGCCTCTGTCACCGCAGGCCGTGCTAACTCCCCTCAGTAACTGTGCACGGCCTCGCCTTCCTGCTGCCTACAAGCCTTTGCACTTCTTGCGTCAGCATCGAGGGCAACATTTACATATCTACCTGTATTAGTTTATTTTCCTGTCACTGTGACAAAATGCCAGATGAAAACCACGGAAGGAAGGAAGAGTTTGTTGTGGCTCATAGCTGGGGGTGCAGCCCATCACCGGGGAGGGGGGTAGTATCTTCACACAACTGGTCCGAGCACACCCACAGGAAGCCAGCAGAGACGAGCTAGCTCTCTTCTTTGTACGGAGATAATGACACCACCCATGTTTAAGGTGATCTTCCCTTCTCGGTAAACACAATCTAGAAACTTCCTCACAGCTAGTAGTCTAGAAGGTGATTCTAGATCCTGACAGGATCACGCTTTCGCACCACCCCAGGTATATATAACCAGCACAGTGTATGGACTGACTTTTCATCACACTTACTTGTGTGCATATGCATGCGTGTGAGCGCGGGTGCCACGCATGTGTGTAGAGGCCAGAGGACAACCGGCAGGAGTCAGCTCTTCCCTTCCACTGTGTGGGACCCAGGCATTGAACTCACGTCATCCGGTTTGGCAGCAAGCCCCTTTACCCACTGAGCCATCTCTTCAGCCTGTAACCAACTCACTTTCCTTACCCTCACCTCCTACACTATTGAAAGTTTCCTGTGCATCTCTAGAAAGATGACAGAAGATACAACAGATAGGAAAGGCCAGCTCAGCTGGAGCGAGAGGTTAAGATCTGAGATGAAAGGTTCCAGGGACAGATGTTGCTGTCGGACACCCTCACCCCCACCCCCACCCCCACCCCCGCCCACCAGACCCTGGGTGGCTCTGGATTTAATATTCCTTTCTTGTACCCACCCCCCTGGATGGAAGGCCCAGCTGCAGAGAAGACTGGGGCTTTGTTCAGAGAATAGGGGGTGACATGTCCCCTGAACTCTCCCTCACTGGCCAACTTCCACAGGAGAGCCCTCCAGCTCCCAGAGCCCCTTGCAGATGGACTTTGGAAGGGGCATGGAGGTTTGGCCTCAATCAAGGTTGAAGGTGGGAGAGATAGGTTCCTACTTCTGTCAGTGAGAGACGGGCTACCACAGGAGGCCTGGTTTTCTGTGGTGTTAGCAGTACAGCTCTCCCCCTTCTCTCTAGCTCCCGGGCTTCTAGCTCCCTCCCTCCAGCTTTCGTTTATTGGCCTGAGTGGGTAGGATGGTGTGCTCAGCAGGCAAGGCAGCCAACCTGGCATCTGGCTCCCTTTACCTGAAGCAAATGCCATGTGGCCTGCATTCCTACTGTATCACAGGCTACTGTCCTCAGCTCCTTGCAGCCTCTAGACACACGCTGGCACATCCTGGTTGCCATTGGGGCCGAGGGGGTGACTCCGAGGAGCTCACAGTGCAGTGCAGATCAGGATGTGTGGCTAGCCAGGCTGGGTGGTGGCTTTGCTCCAACAGGGCTGTTTCCTTCCTGTGCCTTGGACACGTCTGCTGCCATGCCCTTCCCTAACCCCGATGGCTATCTTGCATCTCTGGAAAGAGATCAGGGAGTGGGGAGAAGGGCTAGAGACCTACTTCAAGGTAGTGACATATCACCTGCTTCCTGATATGCTTTGGTCATTTGGACCATGCTTGGCGCCAAAGAAGCTGGGGAATATAGGTCATTGGTCAGGCAGCCAATGCCTGTGAAATTCGTTCCCCAAGATGAACTGAGGGGAGCAAGGATCTGGACTACCTGAGTGAGGGGTTCTGAGCTTGCCAGGATTCCATTCAGTTCTTGGAATCTGTACGACCTGGCCCAGCCTACCCAGGACTCCACACAGACCCACTAGGTGCTGGCTCTGAGGACTCCTGCTAGCAGGACTTTCCTAGTCCCTGTCTGTGCTCCCCCTTAACTCCTCTCCTGGTTCTCGGCCCCAATCTTATCATTGCTGCTCAGCACACCGGCTATGTTAGCCTGTGTGACACTCATTCCACAGCCCCTGGTGATGCCTGAGGCTGTTCCCCTCTGTGCCCACAGCCTTTGTTGGACCCAGCACCCCCAGAGTCCTGCCCTAGCATTCCCACATGGCATCTGTTGAGGGTCGTTAGGTGCTAGGAATCTCCTGTCCTTACAGAAGTGCTTGTCTTGTGGGGAAGTCTTAACAAGCCAAATTGCAAATAGATCACAGGGAAAGACAGACCACAGGACACCCAGATAAAACCCAGTTCCCCATAGGCCCAGATGCTGAGCCCTAGGGCCTGTTGTTAGCCATATGAATCGGTGTATCAGCTCCCCGCACCTCTGAGTGTCTCCTGTAAAAGGACATGCAGTCCACTGATGGCTTTGGCCCACACAGCCCTCCATCACATTGCATTGGCTTCCTGTCTGCTGAGAGCTTTGCCTGTGGAGGCCAATAGGGATTTAGGGGTGTGGCGGGAAAGGTGCTTCACGGTTAGCGTTGTCAGTTTGACAGGGTCTAGAATCACCCTGGAGACGGGTCCTAGCCTCCAGGTGTATCGGTGAGGGGTTATTTAGCGTCTGGGCATGCCTCTAAGGGTTGTCTTGATTCATTGATGTGGAAAGATCCATTTTCGTTGAGGCTGGACCAGTCCCTGGCTGGGATCCTGGACTGTGCAGATGCAGAGAGCTGAGCAGCAACAGCCATTCATGGCTCGCTGCTTCCTGATTGCGGATGTGATGCAGCCAGCAGCTTCGAGCTCCTGCTCCATGACTACCCAGCCACGATGGGCTGGAACCTTGAACTGTGGAGCTGAAGCAAACCCTTTCTCCCTCGAGTTGCTTTTGTCAGGGTGTTTTCCCTCTGCGACAAGGAAAGACACCAAGACAGGTGTGTTCTTGGCTGCTCATTGCTGCCCTCCATTGCCTCCCCAGGGCTCGAACCTCACTGACATCTGCACCCAGCTCCTCCTTCAGGGCACCCTGCTGAAGATCTCTGCGGGCAACATCCAAGAGAGAGCTTTCTTCCTCTTTGACAACCTGCTTGTCTACTGCAAGCGGAAATCTAGGTGAGCTGCTGGGGTAGGACCTGGCTGCCCAGGAGGCTGGGGCAGGGCCTGACTGCCCAGGTAATCTGCTGCCCCCCCCCCACCTGGTTACCATGGTGATAGAAACAGAAACAGATAGAAAAGGGCAATGCTAAATAGCCCTTTCCCCAGGTGACGCCTTAGGCTCCTTAGTGTACCTCTCTGGACTTTGCTTTTTCTTCTGAGTATCCATGGAGATATTCTAGGTCAAGTTTTGAAAAGCAGTAAGGAGGAATTTTGCCATGTATTTTTAATATTCAGCCTTTGAAGTGGTTTGTATATTAGCTTCTGTGGGTCCCAGTCACGTTTCCCCGGGAACACTGCATCATACAGGGCGGCCCTAGATGGTTGTGGGAGCTCCCCAGCATCCTGAGATCCTAAGGTCCCCGGTGGGCAGGAGGAGAAACGACCAGCTTGTCAGCATCTTCTCATCTCTCGCTGAGCCGCTTGCCCTCTGTGGGGACCAGACGTGAGGGACAGGTGGCAGGCACACTTGTGTGTGGTCGGAAGTGTCAAGTGGGGTGTGAGGCAGTGGGAAGAGGGATGGAGAGATCGCCAGGAGGCTTGGATGGTGAATGGATGCTGGGTACGGAGGGGAGAGGGAAGAATGTGGCGATGTGGGGTTGGAGGAGGGAGGTGAGGGAGTGGGTGAGTGACCTCTTGAGCCCGGTGAGGGGGAGGGGGTAGACAGGGAGGTTGGGAAGGATGAAGCAATGAATGAGGGAAGGAGTATATGAGGGTGTGGCCGGGCTGGAGATGGAAAGGGAAGGAGAAGAGACGGGGTGCAGGATGGTTAGAGGTGAGGAGGTGCTTGGCCAGAGTTGGCTAGAGTGTGGGTTGCTGGGTTGGGGGCAAGTATGGCTGTTGAAAGGAAGATAGGCTTGTCAGGTAGATGATGGAGCAGGGCCTGAGCGTCAGGCATGTTGGTGGCTGGGCGGATGGCTGGGTGGTCTGCTAATAGGGAGGGTGTAAGGAGGTCAGGGCTTAGTGGATAGTGCTCATCTGGGCAGCCTTGGGTTGATGGCTGCCAAGGTCACTGGCTGGTTTTCCAGATGCACCGTGGATGGGGAGAGAGAGTGAGGAGGTCAGGGAGAGGAGTAATGGGCGGAGGGCGCCTGTCCTGAGAGTGAAACAGTAGCCTCCCAGAGGCTCTTCACGCCAAGGCTGTGCACCCACGGCATCGTGACCTGAAGGACTTGTCTGAGAGCCTCGCTTCCTTGTCTGTTCCCAGCTCTAAGGCTGTGTGAGAAAGCAGGCCACAAGGCATTGTGGCCCTTCCACACGCTCTGCACAGACTCAGTTTCTCCTTTTGCAGCAGGGGCCACATCTGTCCTCTGTGTTTGGTTCAGAGTTTGGCCGCTTCCCAAGCTCCATAACTTCTCCTGCCTGTGCCTCAGTTTCCTTGCTTGTAAAACAGGGAACGCTAATGAATGTACCTCATAGGGTCATTGCATTGCAAAGGTGAAGGCAGTAAGTGCCTGGTGTGTGAAGTTGGGGTTCCCCCTGCACTCACCCCGGGTTCTTGGTGCCTCCTGTGGGCAGCCCTAGGGCACAGAGCCCCTCCTACAGTCCCTTCTCTCTGTTCTGGGGGTTGGTTCTTCTTGCCACAGGCTTTAGTCTCCCCTTGTGTCATCTCCCAGTGTAGACACGTTCAGCCTGCCTCTCTTGTCCAGGTATTCTCCTGCCTGCTCTGTATGGATCTCCATTGCTGTCTTGTGTCTCCTGTCCTGCTGGGGCCACCCCTGGAGGCCTCCTTTGACAATCCTAAGACTGCCATGAAATGTCACTCCCTAGCCCTTTACCGCCCTGGCTGCTAGAGGCAGGCACTTTCCCCAGAGCATTAGGGTTTGGGAGACAGAATGTCCCTTTAGAATTCTATGGACAGCTCCCAGCCATCGGCTCAGCTTCTCCAGCCCCTGGCTTCCTTGCCAAGCCCTTCTTTCTCTGTGTCACCTGTCCTGGAAGGATAGAAGTGACTTCCATCATCTTGGCTTCTACAGGGACTGTCTCTGGCCTTCCTGTGGCCACGCTACACTCTCTGAAGGCCACTCCCTCCTTAGTGACCCAGGGAGCTGGCCTGAGGGAAAGGACACACTTGTCTCCAGAGAGGGCCAGGCACGAGGCCAGTGTCCTGACTCTAGCTTAGCAGCCAGAAGGCTGAGTGCCCTGTGGACAGGGTCAGAGGCTGGTGGATGGTGCCTGCCTGGCTGGAGTGGCCACAGGAAGTTCCTGATGTGGCTAGGCAGCTGCTGTGGCTCTCTTGGTCCCTGACTGGGATGTGGGTGGAGCCATCTCCATCAACAGTGGCACAGAGTATTCTTGTTGACTTAGAAGCAGAGGCCTCCCTTCAGCCACCAAAGGAGGAAGGGGGTGTTCTAAAAGTCAACCTTCTCAGGGGACACTGAGGCCCGAAGAGCTAAGTCTCGTACCCTGTTGCTGCCTACTCTGTTCTGAGAGGCCAGAGTTAGCACCAGGTCCTCCTGCTGCTGTGTGACCCTGGGCGAATGCTGTTTTTGTGTCTGTTATGTGGGGCTGAAGCACTGCTGTCCTGGAGGGCGTGCTTTACAGAGTGAACAAGATGTGTCCAGGCACTGCTGTGAAGTGGCTGAGGTGGCGAAGGCTCATGAGTGAGGCTGAGAAGGCCGTTCCTCGTCTGTTTCCCTTTGATGCTTGCACGCAGCTCACACGCGTCTGAGCTTATCTCGTCTTCTGGTCCACACTCCTGTCCCAGACTTTCATCTCCTCAGTTCTTGCTCATTCCTAGTAGGCGACATTAAAGTCTCTGTCAGTTAGGGTTCTCTGAGAACAGACCAGCAGGAGGTGTGTGTGTCCACAGGTACCTGCATGCTCACAGACGGAAACACACACTCGTGCACACAAGCAGATGACCACGTATAAATTGGTGCATATCCACACACACACGTATACCCATTCATTCCCATGCATCTTTGTCCTGCATATGCAAACATGCACACGTAGGCGTGTACAAGACCCACATGCTTATACATATATGTGCACACATGTTCCCAGATATCAGTGGACCTGCATACACTGGTGTGCACTCAGATACACATGCACACACACACGTACATGCATGCATACCTGTTATGTATGGGAGCAGGAGGGTGGACTCTGGTGTATATACAAATACACCCATGCTTGTAACTTTATAATGCAGCAGAGTTGAGCCAGCCAGCGCCTGAGGAAGCACACGGTCCCGCTGACTCCGACAGCATGTCCCTCACGCACCACAGCCCACGGAGCCCGAGTCTGGAAGTCACCTCATCTCCTGCTGTTCCAACCCTCACCACATGACTTGCACATGCAGCAGGAGCCCAGATCTCCCCAATACAGCTGCGTTCTCAGGGGCGCCTGGCCACATTGCGGCCCAGGGTCCTCAGCCTGCTGTGTGCACGCCCTCTTTGATTTACCCAGCTGCAGGGAGTTTGTCTCAGCTAGAGAAGAGAGGTCTGGCCACAGCCACCCAGTGGATCCAGGAGGCACAGAGGGCCCTTGCTCTGACTGGTGTCTCTTTCTGTGCTCTGTAGCACCTCTCCCAACAGAAGCCAAGTTCCCCAAGATTTCATGTGTTTCCCCGTGGGCCAGCACTGAGCAGAGTGCCAGGCACCCACAGGCCATTTATGAGCATTTACTGAATATGCGCCCCTCACTTGGTTCCCTGTCCTTAGGAAGCCCTGGCCAGATGTCTTTTGTTTGTTTGTTTGTTTGTTTGTTTGGTATCTTAATTTGTTTGGATGACCGTAACAAAATAGCATTAACTGGCTATCTTAAAGGACGCATTTCTTCAAGTTCTGCACATGAGAAGCCTAAGGGTCTAAGACACAGGACCAGTGCCCAGCAAGGCTTTCCGTTGTGTCCTGGCATGGTGGAAGGGGTTGAGGCACCTCTCTGAGGCCTTCTTATAAAAGACACTAATCCCATTCATGAGATGCCACCAGCTTCTGCTGTCTACCTGCCTCTCCTCTCAGGGACTCATCCCCCCTGACTCTTTTTTTTTTTTTTTTTGGTTTTTCGAGACAGGGTTTCTCTGTGTAGCCCTGGCTGTCCTGGAACTCACTCTGTAGACCAGGCTGGCCTCGAACTCAGAAATCCACCTGCCTCTGCCTCCCAGGTGCTGGGATTAAAGGCATGCGCCACCACTGCCCGGCTCCCCCCTGACTCTTAACATCAGAGTTTAGAAGTTGGCAGACGAATGTGAAGGGCACCACATTCAGGCTGTAGTAGTAACTGAATGTGTGGGCAACAGGGTCCCCCCAGTGAAAACATGAGTTGGGGTGGGGGGGCGATGGATAGGTGAATGTATATGTAACATAGATGGGCAGATGGATGAAAGGGGGAGTTAGTGTATGGATAGGTGGTTAATGAGATTGGTAGATGGATGAATGAGTTGATGGGTAGATGGGTAGATGAATGGCGTTTGGGTGGGTGGGTGGGTTACAGATAGTATCAGTAGATGGTTGGTGATGATGGGTGGGTGGGTGGGTCAGTCAATGGATGTTGGATTATGGACAAATGGGGTGTGCCTGTGATGGTTATGTGGATGGTGGACATATGGATGGTCGGTAAGTAGATAGATGTGTGGATGGTAGGTAGACGGTATAGTTAGTAGATAGATGGATGTAGGTCCGTGGGTAGATGGGTGGATGAGTGAGTGGATGGACCATTGTCTTCTCCTATTCTGGTTTCAACTTGGGTGGTACCATCTGTTAGAAATCAGTGGCCCCCTTCCACTTGCTAGGCCAGCATACGGGTTTCTCTTCTTCTTGTTGGTCTACCACGAGGTCCCCATTAACTGAAGAATTGACCTGTGAGGTCAACAGAGCCGTCAACCTATTTCCAGATGAGGAACGATGACCAGCAGAGAAGAGACTCACCCAAGTCTCCTGCCCACCAGCACACAGCCCACATGCTTCCCCCATATCCCAGAGCTCCTCCCTGCCCCGGGCACACCCCTCTGTGATGCTGTTCTTTGTAGGCCATTGTGATGCTGTTCTTTGTAGGCCATACTGAATTACCGTTGTCTTTCAGGGTCACTGGGAGCAAGAAATCTACCAAAAGGACCAAGTCCATCAACGGCTCCCTGTACATCTTCAGGGGTCGGATCAACACTGAGGTCATGGAAGTTGAGAACGTGGAGGATGGGACAGGTGGGCCCTGCCTCTCTCCTCTAAACCTCTCCCTGCCCTCCCTGGCACTCTCTGTCATGTGTGTCTCGTGTATTGTTGAATGTAACTTACCCAAAGAAAACCACGGTAACTTAGCAAAGTACAGTCCTGGAGCTGAGAACTCAGCACAGTGTAATCCAGCCCTATCGCCCCTGCAAGTGATGACTTTCTACATTGAGTTTTTTCCCATTTTATTCTTCTTTTATGTGATGGATGTTTTGCCTGCCTCTATGTCTATGTGCACCATGTGTGCAGTACCCATGGAGGCCAGAGGAGGGTCTTGGATGCTCTGGATCTGGAGTTATAGACAGTTATGAGCTGCCATGGGGTGCTGGGAATTGAACCCCAGTCCTCTCGAAGGGCAGCCAGTGCTCTTAACTGCTGAGCCACCTCTCCAGCCCTACACTGTGTTTTGTAATGCAATCTTATTTTTTTTCCTGCTTAAAAATATTTTTATCATGTTTGCTATGGTGGCGCACACCTTTAATCCCCAGCACTTGAGGCAGAAACAGGTTGATTTCTGTGAGTTTGAGACCAGTCTGGTTTACAGAGTGAGTTCCAGACCAGCCAGGGCTATATAATGAGACACTGAGTAAAAATAAGTCATTACCTCCTTAGCTTCCCGTACCAGATATTTTTCTTTAAATTTCTTTGGATTTGAAGCTTATGTATATTAAAGTGGCTTTAGATGCATGTGACTACATGTACATGCTTTTTGTATGCATATAGTTATATGGTCTTATGTGTTATTCTTTTTTTTTTTTTTTTTTCCGAGACAGGGTTTCTCTGTGTAGCCCTGGCTGTCCTAGAACTCACTCTGTAGACCAGGCTGGCCTCGAACTCAGAAATCCGCCTACCTCTGCCTCCCAAGTGCTGGGATTAAAGGCGTGCGCCACCACTGCCCGGCTTATGTGTCATTCTTGCGGGAAATGATAAAATGAAACAGCAATTCCCAAGCTACGCCACATGGTTCCAGCAGGGTGTTCTCATCTCGGCAGTCTCTCTGGCCTGGAGCTCCCGAAATGTCTGTACTCAACTCGCTAAGTTCCCTTGGTGGGTCGCTGCCACACCCGCCTCACACAATGACCGCCTACCTTACGGTCAGCCACCACAACACCCAGCAACCCGGTAGAATCAAAACTCTAGAAGCTTAATTAATCAGTCAGATTTATATATCAACACATTCTCAATTCACAAGATGTGCCCACAATAATTTCAGAGCCAATTAATAATGGTACAAGCTGCCCACCTAGATTAGACAAGTTACCCCAATTATTTTATCCCCATATGATATTATATCTGCCTGCGGCTATTTAAAGCTGCGCTGAACCTGCATTACCCTGTCCATCCTCCATCTTGCTTCCTCCGTCTCTCCCGCGTCACTCCCTGTCTCTGCAACTCTTAGTGCTGCCTCCCTTTTCCCTGTCCAATCACGGCCTCCTGCTGCACATTAGTTGGACAGGGAAAATCCTGCCCCATGTTTTACCTGGCTCTCGTGCTCAGGGTACTGACTCTGGGATGCATCCATGTCTCACGTAGTCCCGGGCAGATCCTGTTTCCTGTGGCTGGATAGCATGCACTGCACAAACAATCCACAGGCAAGCACCAAGCTTAAGGGAGTTTCCGCCAATCACTGCTGGGACCAGAGATGCCACCTCTCAGTAGGTGGTCTGTGGGCCTGTCTGGGGAAGGTTCTACTGTGGTTTTGAGTCATGACGTACCTGTAGGCCCCCCCTTAGGTTCAGGGTATGGTGGGGTCCCATATTCCTAGGTACCGTCTGACATCATGCTTTCAGAGAGGGCTGCTTTCCTGAGCTCTGGGCAAGAATCTCCTCCTGCCACTATGTGTGTGCCCACATAAGAGGTCAGGACACCTGTGTCACTGTGCTGTTCAGGTCTCTGCTCATGAGAGAGAAGCCAGGAGGGAGCACTTGTTTAGCGCCCCAAGCCTGGCCCTGGTGGTGGCCATCATTCTGTGGGTTATTGAGAGTTACATACCTGTGCGTGTACTGATCCATGTTTGCCTCCTGCCCCTACCAGCCGATTACCACAGCAATGGCTACACTGTCACCAATGGCTGGAAGATCCACAACACAGCCAAAAACAAGTGGTTCGTGTGTATGGCCAAGACGGCGGAGGAGAAACAAAAGTGGCTGGACGCCCTGATCCGAGAACGGGAACAGCGAGAGAGTGGGTGCCTACACCGGCCCTGGGCTGCCGTGGAGGGTGGTGGGATGCTTCTCTTCCAGGGGGAGGACTGTGTATGTAGGGATCTAGGTCCCTTGCAGAAGCGTGCTTTGTTGGGCGGGGACCTCTGTGACTGTGTTGGGACCTGGTGGCAGCAGTCAGTTGAACCACAGTCCCCGGGTGGCTTCCTGGTCATGCTGAGCATCTGGAAACTGCATGCTTTCCCCTCTGCTGCTCAGGTGCTTGCCCAAGCTTTTGTCCCTAAATGGGAATCTGGGGAATGGTCCTTGGGGAGTCCTTTGGGCATGATGGAGAGCCCCTTAGGACATAGTCACCAAGGTGGTTCACAGGAAGACAGCGTGGGGTTGAGGTGAGAGACCACGGTTGGATGGGCTCTGAGCTGTGTCTGTGCCCTGAGCTGCTGTACAGAGCTCACCAGGCTAGGAACTAACTTGAGGGCCTGGGTGTACTTGGGACAAGTTACCTCAGTGACCTGAGCCGAGGTGGACTCACTCTCTTGCAGCAGTTACTGTTACTCTGCCCCCCTCCTCCAAGGCCGTAGATATGGCAATCCTTGCAAACTCAACATGTTTCTACCCCACAGACACCCTGGTTTGACACAGGAGCAAACTGGGCCTCAGTTTCCCCCATGTACGTCCTGCAGACCTGAAATCCCAGCAGGTCTATGCATCATAGACACCTCACATTTGCCATGGTTCTACTTGCCATGGTATCTATGCCTCTGAGCCTGTGTCACAAACTCTCCACCAACCGGTGCTGAATCATACCCTTGGTGCCACCCCTGAACCCCTTGTCACTGCTCTCTGTTTATGAGGTCATCATGGTCCCGCAGGCCTGCTCTTTAACAAGGTCCAGGCCACTGCCTCTTTCCCTGGCCCACACTTTCCAAGTCACTGCCCCCAGCACAGTGCCTCTGCCTGTTTTCTAGAGAAAGTGGGGCCTTTGGGTAGCACTTAAATATCAAGCCAGAATGTATTAAAATGCCAGGAGGCCCTGTAGGCTCCTGGCTTTGGCCTTTGGATGGGCAAGGGCTGAACCCCTGAAACTGCTCAGGCCTGGGGTGGGGTCAGCCCTGGGGTAGGGGAGGGAGTTGGCCTGACTGGGTGGGACTGATCTGTACTTTTGTGGTTAGAATCAAGAGCTGTGGTTAGCACAGGGTCTATGTCATTAAGAGGTGTGTGTGTGGTCCAAGGGGACCTTGTCCTTAGAAGTGAGTGCTGTCTAAAGTTCAACCTCAGGGCTGGGCACACAGGGCTGGGCTCACACTGTGGTCTGTGGTCGGAGTTTCAGATTGGAATCCAGAGCAAAACATCTTGGGACAAAATTCTGGTACCACATCTTCTGTCTAGATAGCATACGTTCCCTGGGCCCCAGCTTCTTGTTTGTAAAATGGGACATGTGTCTGGGGACCGTGATACACTTCTTTGCTATTGCTATTGCTATTGTCTACATGGGGTGGGGTTCAGAGAGAGCATGCGTAGAGTTAGGGATGGGGCCCAGTGCATATGGCATTGGGAGGGGGGGCAGAGCTATGTGTGTGCAGTGGGATAGGACAAGGCTTCGGAGCTTAGCTCTGAATTAAGGTGCCACCAGTTACCCAGGACTTAACCTCCGTGGGTCCCCACCCAGTCTTTCTGAGCAGTCCCTGGCAGGTATGTGTGCCATTGACCGGGAGTCAGGAAGTGCTCCGTGGCTTGGCTAGGGTGAAGGTGGGAGGCATGAGTACCAGAAGCCCCCAGCTGCCTCCTGTGGCCCCATGGCAATCATGTCCCCACGCAGGCCTGAAGCTGGGCATGGAGCGTGACGCGTACGTCATGATTGCGGAGAAGGGGGAGAAGCTGTATCACATGATGATGTGCAAGAAGGTGAACTTGATCAAGGACCGCCGGCGGAAGCTAAGCACTGTCCCCAAGTGCTTCCTTGGCAAGTGAGTGGCTTCTGCGTCCCGATCCCAGCTGGCCACCTTCCCTTCCCACCCTGAGTCTGCTTTGCCCTGTCCTGCCCCACATGCCCTTTCTCTTGCCTGGGACCACCTTACACAACCACCTAATGCCCCTCAGGCCTGTGGAGCAGGCTCAGATGAGGGTCCATGCTGGCAGGGTTCTGCTGTAGGTCTGTCCGCTGCATTTGCTCCTGACCCGCTATGTAATCTGATTCCTGTACAATGGTAGAAGCTGAGATCTTCCCGACTGTGGGCCGGCCACACTCTGCCCATCTCTGTTCTGTTCTGCCGTGGCCAAGGCAGAGGTGTCTGGAGCTATGTTTAGAAGATGAGGGAGATGAGGTAGGGTGGGTCTGAGGCAGGCTGGGGCTCAGTGGCCAGGGCACTAAGGAGGAAGCTGGGAATAATTTGATTGTCCTGGAAGGAAATGGCGAGAACTGAGACCTGTGTGTGTGGCAGGCATTTAGATAGCCTGAGTCAGGAGACTGCCCGGCAGGCCACCATGTGCACAGAAGAGTCTGGGCCAGTAGTACTGGGGAAGGGACAAGCTGAGACCTCTGTGGCCAGTGAGGTGGGTGTCCCTGGTAGGAAGCAGTTCCCAGAAACAAGATGACGGGATGGTGCCAGTGGAGGGCAGGAGCCGAATGTCAGGGACTTGGGTTCAGATGTATGAAAACAGAAAGCCCTGCTGGGTGTCCATGTTGCTCATTGGAGCCTTCGGAGTTAGGAGATAGCCCAGGGTAGGCCTTGAGGCCTGGTGTTAAACAAGCCAGGGCTGGGTGTTGGGGGAACCAGCATGTTTGGACTCTTTCATTCATTGTTCTTGGGGGACAGACAGTCCTGCCTTTCCGAGGCTCTGTGAAAAGGAGAGAGCTGGACCCAGGAGCCTTGTGGGAGCTAGCTGGAGAGGTTGGGAAGGCCCCTGGATGTTTCCATTGCTAATCCTGGATTCCATTGTGAAGGAGCCTTTTCCCTAGCAGTGGCCTGCCCCACTTCTGCCTAGGGGAATAGCGAAGAGCTTTCCTGCCAGCCCCGCCGGATGGGATAACCTGTCTGTGATTAAGGCTTCTGAGGCCTGACTCCTCAGGAAGGATTAGAGGAGATTTTTCCTGCTGCCCATTTGAACCCCAGCCAGCAGCACGGCTCATGTAACCCTGGGGCCCGGAGGAACTGACTCCCCATTAAGAGGAAGCTTCTTCAGGATTGGCTTCCCTCTGCACCTGCCTGGGCTCCCAACACCCCTTCCCAGCCAGTGTGCAGCGCCAGGAGCTCCTGGTGCCCCTGTCAGGAGAATAAATAGGTGGCTGCAACACAGGTCCCTCCAGCCCTTTATCTGATCTATGGCATTACATATGGCCGTGGCTTTAAATGTCACATAACACCATGAAGCAGGTCACTCTGCTCTTGTCCTCATTTAAGGGTGAAGGCACTGGCACAGAGAGGGGAAAGCAGAGTCACACTGCTGCAGTGTGGTAGGATTCAAACTCGTGACGGGGTGACTCTAGAGCTGGTGTTCTCTCTCACCACCCCAGTCTTGGTTCGTTTTAATTTCTCTTCAGCATCTTCAGTTTTCCCCAGTCTTTGCTTTCTCCTCCTCAGCTACTGGATGGCGACAACCTGGCTGTGGACTGTCTGGATTGTCCTTACAACCTTTAAAGGCCGGGCTTTGAGTCAGACTAGAACTGTGTCTTATTCCCCGTACCTTCTTGCTGGATGACTTTGGGCACTGGGTTAATGTCTCTGGGTCTCAATGAATGATAATTAAGGAAGGAGAAAGGCTGGAGAATACAGTGGGAATGCAGTGAGGATGCAGTGGGAACACAGTGGGGATGCAGTGGGAACATAGTGAGGATGCAGTGGGAACGCAGTGGGGACGCAGTGGGGATGCAGTGGGAACACAGTGGGTATGTAGTGGGGACGCAGTGGATATGCAGTGGGGATGCAGTGGGGTTGCAGTGGGAGCATAGTGAGGATGCAATGGGAACGCAGTGGGGATGCAGTGGGAACACAGTGGGGATGCAGTGGGGACACAGTGGGGACGCAGTGGCACAGTGCTGGCCAGAGCTCTGAGAACACACGCTAGGCCCTCCATGCATCTCATCCTGTTACAGGGACAGGTGTGAAGAAGTGGCCAGTTTGTGCCCAACTCAGAAACAAACAGACTTCACATTTCAGTGGTAAAATATGTGTACTGTGGGAGAACATACTCTGTGCGTGTGTGTGTCTGTCTGTCTGTCTTCCAGCAGCCTCAGATTAGCTAGAGAGACAAAAATTAATCCCTCCCTCCTTCCTTCCTTCCTTCCTTCCCTCCTTCCCGTTGCTAGCTAGCAGCAGGGAACTGAACAGACAGACTTCCTGCCCACAGGGAAATGACTGTTCCTACAGGAACAGACAAGTGTACAGATTAATAAAGGAACCCACTGGGCCAGTGAACCCCACAAGGCAGTGATGGAAAGGGGAGAGCTGTGGAGCCGACTCAGCCAGGGTTGGTAAGATAGGCCTCCTCTCGGAGGTTACATTTCAACCAAGGTCTGAGTGACAAGCAAGTGCCAGCCACAAGAAGACCAGAGGAACAGCATGCCTGGTATGGCAGATGCAAGAGTCTGGTGGCTTTCGTAAGTCGTGGCACTGGAGTGACAGTTGTCCTGAGTTGGCAACTGTTGGCACAAGGCCCAGAAGTTAGCAGGGCTGCATCTGGAGGCACTGGGTCAGGGGTCAGGCTTCAGGTGTTTAGGGAGGCTCAGTAGGGGAGAGAGATGAACTGGGAGAGCTCGAGATCAGTCAGGACAAGTTAGGCAGTTTGCGAAGGCTTCCTGGAGGCAGAAGCATTTGCTGCCTCCCTCGATGGCGGTTAGATGTCTTGTTAACATCCACACACTGGGGGCTCTGAGGTAGGAGGCTTTGCTGCAGCACCTCTGTGTGCACCGCTGCACACAGACCAACAGAGACCAAACTGGGTGTAGATTGGTGACACACGCCTGCACTCTTGGCATTCATGAAGCTGAGGTATGAGCAGTAAGCATTCAAGGTAGGCCTGGGTAACAGTAAGATCCTGTCTCAAAAACTGACCGATAAACCACAGATGATCTTTAAAGACTTGTCAGGGACTGGGAGATGATAGCTCGGCAGGTAAATGCTTGCTGTGCGGGGAGGAAGGGCTGAGCTCAGGTCCCCAGCACCCACGTGAAAATCTGTAATCCCAGTGCTGGGGAGGGCGTGGAGACAGGTGGGGCTTGTCAGCAGCAATGGCGACCTTGTGTCACAAAATAAGATGGGGATAGAGGAAGACACCCCAACATTCGCCTTTGGCCTCCACACACATATGCACACAGGGCCTGACAGACATCGCCGGGGACATTGGCAGGGACCTTGTGCATGGGACTCCCAGGTTGTGTCTCAGCCCCAGGCTCCAGGCAGGAAACAAGGGGACAGATGTCCATTCTGGGGGTTATGTGGTACATGGAGCCTCCCATCAGGTGGCACTCATGAAAGAATGGCAGAGCTGTGCCCAGGTGTCCTCTGTGCCTAGCCTCGGACTTGACCTGCAGCAGCCTGAACAGTTTCCATTAGGCAGCGCCGAAGGAGAATGGAAGTTGACACAGCCTAGCTGTCAGTGGACTCAGTCATTTGATTCCACCTCCACCTTGTCCCCCCAACCTGTCCCAGTGCCTCCCACTGCTGTGGGAGCATCTTTCTGGAAGCCTGGGCCTTGTTGTTCATAACCCCACCCAGAGCTACTGTCAGACCCCAGCTCCCTACCCTTGCCTGTCACTCAGAGTTGCTGTGCACGCTGATGTCCAGCTTGGGACACTCCCTGCTGGCCCAGTACAAGTGGAAACCTAGGGACAGCATTGAACCTCTGGGATCCTCATAGGAAATATCAAATTTCCTTCTCTCTCTCTTGAAGAGTGGACTCATGGGTTGTGGTGGGATCTTTGAGCAATGGCTTTAGCTTTGACTGGCTTGGCACAGTCTCCACCGGGCCAGCATCCCCTGTTCAAAGTTCGAGGTTCCTGCGTAAGAAGAGATTAACTTTATCTGTTTTCCCTCCTGGGTTCCAGCTTAAAGTTTCACAGGATTAAAAAGTCCACCCACTAATTCCAGATGTCCCCAAGCAAACCCTTTGCCAGCTGCATCTTGTTCCCTAGATAGGGACAGCTTTGCTTTAGTTGGCCCAACAAGTTGAAGACCAGGCTTGGTTTCCTAAAGGGTAGCAAGACCCAGTGTGGGCAGACACCACCAGGTTGCTCTCCTCTCTCCTCATCTGTCTTCTGCCCCCTGCAGTCCCTTTGGGATACTTCCTGTCCCCACTGTGGCCACTGGGCCGTTGATCCCTCCCAGAGGTGGCCCTGGATAGGACAGCTTGTGAGCAGCCTTGCTCTGGTTCTCAGGCCTCCAGCCTCTGAGAGTGGTCATACCAACATCTGTTTGCCTTCTGGGGTTGCTGGCAGTTTTTGCCTTGCCCCAGGAGTTGGGACTTGGAGAACAATGGAGTGGGGTGTGGAAGGGGTGGTGTGGGGGGTGCTTAGAGGGACCCAGAATTTGGAAAGTTCCCACCCAGGGTGCCAGAAACGTACCTGTCTCTTTCCCACATCTCTGGCTGTCTCCTGGGCTTTCTGAGTGCCTCATAAAGCGGTACCTACATAAGGGCAGGTCCCTCCTCTGCCAGCACTAAAAGCTAAAAATAGCATCCCCTGTTGTAACCGGAGGTGGGACAGCTGGTTTCCATAGAGGGGGCTGGGCACTGCTGCCCACACTTGTGGGTGCTGCTTGCTCCAGGCTCACCCTCTTCCGCTGGCTCCAGTGGGCTGAAATCTGTGCTGAGCACAAGAGGCCACAGGGGCTGGGACCTCAGAGGCCTGGAACAGCTACCTGTTTCATCTGTGCTCCCAGCCTTCCTGCCGACACCAGAATGTTTCTCCTTGCTCGCTCCTCATTTGTGTAGAGGACCCTCAAGTCTCCAAGTGTATCAGGGAAAGGTCAATGAACAAGATCAACACCTATCAGCAAGGGCTTACATTCTGGGTGTCTGTGTACTCAGGGAGGGGCGCTGATAAACACACATACATCTGCAAACCCATTGCTGGCTGCAGAGAGGGCTTGGTACAGAACGGAAGCATAGTCAGGTGGGCGGCCGCTGTGTAGAGTCCTCCTTGGAGTAGTATGGATTGTTGCCCCTTGGAAGAGGTGGCAAGAAAGGAGCCAGGACAGGACATTTCTAGGGAGATGGGACAGCGATTTCAAAGACCCAGAGACATGATGGAGTCTAGGATTTTTTTTTTTTAAAGAAGGGAACATGAGTGAGTGAGCCAAAGCCCAGAAGATGGGGATGGGCGATACAGGAGAGAAGACTGGTTGAGGAATGATGTTCTAGGCGTGGTCTTGGAGGCTGGTGCTGCAACACATATTTCTGGGTAGATGTGTGAGACAGTTGAGGCAGAGCTGAACTTTCTGAGTAAGGCAAAAGCCTCTTGGAGCACTGTGAGGACAGAGAGGGTGTGATGGGAGCACTGTGAGGACAGAGAGGGTGTGATGGGAGCACTGTGAGGACGGAGAGGGTGTGATGGGAGCACTGTGAGGACAGAGAGGGTGTGATGGGATCACTGTGAGGACAGAGAGGGTGTGATGGGAGCACTGTGAGGACAGAGAGGGTGTGATGGGAACACTGTGAGGACAGAGAGGGTGTGATGGGATCACTGTGAGGACAGAGAGGGTGTGATGGAGCACTGTGATGACGAAGAGGGTGTGATGGGAGCACTGTGAGGATGAAGAGGGTGTGATGGAGCACTGTGATGACGAAGAGGGTGTGATGGGAGCAGTGTGAGGACAGGGGGTGTGATGGGAACACTGTGAGGACAGAGAGGGTGTGATGGGAGCACTGTGACGAAGAGGGTGTGATGGGAGCACTGTGAGGACAGAGAGGGTGTGATGGGAGCACTGTGAGGACAGAGAGGGTGTGATGGGAGCATTCTGAGGACAGAGAGGGTGTGATGGGAGCACTGTGAGGACGGAGAGGGTGTGATGGGACCACTGTGAGGACAGAGAGGGTGTGATGGGAGCACTATGAGGACGGAGAGGGTGTGATGGGAGCAGTGTGAGGACAGAGAGGGTGTGATGGGAGCACTGTGAGACAGAGAGGGTGTGATGGGAGCACTGTGAGGACAGAGAGGGTGTGATGGGAGCACTCTGAGGACAGAGAGGGTGTGATGGGATCACTGTGAGGACAGAGAGGGTGTGATGGGAGCACTGTGAGGATGGACAGAGAGAGTGTGATGGGAGCACTGTGAGGATGGACAGACAGGGTGTGATGGGAGCAGTGTGAGGACAGAGACGGTGTGATGGGAGCACTGTGAGGACAGAGAGGGTGTGATGGGAGCACTGTGAGGACAGAGACAGTGTGATGGGAGCATCGTGAGGATGGAGAAGATGTGATGGGAGCACTATGAGGATGAAGAGGGTGTGATGGGATCACTGTGAGGACAGAGAGGGTGTGATGGGAGCACCGTGAGGATGGAGAAGATGTGATGGGAGCACTGTGAGGATGGAGATGTGATGGGAGCACTATGAGGATGAAGAGGGTATGATGGGAGCAGTGTGAGGACAGAGAAGGTGTGATGGGAGCACTGTGAGGATGGACAGAGAGAGTGTGATGGGAGCACTGTGAGGATGGACAGACAGGGTGTGATGGGAGCACTGTGAAGGCAGACAGACAAGGTGTGATGGAGTACCCTGAGAATGGACAGGATGTGACTTAAGACACCTGGGCCTTCCTGACTTTCCAGTCAGCTTTCTGGGCTTGGTATGGCCTCCTCCTTATTTTGTGAATTTCATTTATACTGCGTACATGCTTACATAATGCATACATACATACATGCACACTTGGTATCCATGCCATCTAGCCACTCCCCAGCTGTCCATGGTGTTCTTCCACCATCCACCCAGGGTCCCCCCTCAACCCCCACATCTGCCCATTTATCCTGCGTTGATCTCTCTGATGGTTTATCCATGTGTCTGTTCTTATTTACCTATGCAGCACGTGGCCCAGTGTGTATCCACTGGCTGATGCCTCCGTCCACAGGTCCCACATAGACTCGTCTCCCCACTCACTCACTCCCATGCCCATCTACCTCTATTCTCTGTCTGTTCACCATTCATCTCCCACCTACTCATCCATCCACCTACCACTCATCTATCCATCTACCCACTCATCATCCATCCGTCCATCATCCAACCTTCCATCCATCTGTCTGCCCATCCATCCATCCATCCATTCATCCATCTGTCCATCATCCATCCATCTGTCCATCCATCCACTCATCCATCTGTCTGTCCATCATCTGTCCATCTGTCTGTCCATCCATTCATCTATCCATCCATCATCCATCTGTCTGTCTGTCCATCCATCATCCATCCATCCATCTTTCCATCTGTCTGTCCATCCATCCATCCATCATCTGTCTGTCCATCCATCCATCCATTCATCCATCTATCTATCCATCATCCATCCATCTGTCTGTCTGTTCATCCATCCATCCATCATCCATCTGTCTGTCTGTCCATCCTTCACCCATCCGTCTTTCCATCTGACTGTCCATCCATCCATCCTTCCATCCATCTACCATCCACCCATCCATCCATAATCCATCCACCATCCATCCATCTGTCCTTCTGTCTGTTCAAACATCATCCATCTATTCACCACCTACCCACCATCTACTCATCTGTTATCCTTTCATCCATCCATCCATCCATCCATCCATCCATCCATCCATCCATGCACTCATTCACAAGCTATGCCCTTCATTCTTCCACTCACCCATCTATCCATCCATCCACCATCAACCATTTTTTCGCTCTTCCATCTATACATCTACTACCCACTGACCCATCTCCAGCCCCCCACCTGCCCGTTGGTGTATCTGTCAATCATTCATCCACACACCTATTCCTCTATCTGCTGAACATTCATTATCCATCTAACCATGCACCCATCTGTCCGTCCATCCACCTACCCTTTCGTGGGTGGATGAGGCTGGCCTGGAATTGTTAGGCACAAACAAGCCTTATCATGGTTTCTTGGGCCATGGCTGCTGGTTTTGTGAGCTGTGGGAAGATCTGCCCGCCATTCCTGGGGTTGGTGGGGCCAGGCCAGCTCTGTTCTGGCTCCGGGGCTGGGGACCCATCTCCCTGCATCTTCTGTTTCTGGCAGCGAGTTCGTGGCCTGGCTCCTGGAAATTGGTGAGATCAGCAAGACAGAAGAAGGGGTCAACTTGGGCCAAGCCCTGCTGGAGAATGGTATCATCCACCACGGTGAGTGGCGAGCTAGGCTGAATGTCAGGGAAGCTGCCCTTCCCCCAGAAGTCTGCACCTTCACGTCCAAGTTGCTGGCCTGGTCCCTCTCACACAGACTCAGGACCATGGCTGCCTCATGACACTTCTCTGGGGCAGCAATCAGTATTCACTTGGGTACCAGCAAGCGAGGACTCCTCAGAAAAGCAGGTGGCCAGGGAGTAGAATTTCCATTTGCCCCTTCAGGAAGAGCTAATTTGAGGATGTTTATCGGGTATTTCTTGCAGTGGGGCATTGTTTACACAGCCGTGAGTGGAACAGGTGAAGAGTCCTGTCATCACAGAGCTTGCCAGAATAGCGAGATTGGTGCTGGCGAGAGGAGGGGGTGACAGTCAGTGTCATAGGGGGTCAGTTCGGAACAGGGGTTTGGGAGGTCTCCCCAGAAGTGAAGGAGGCAGGTGGGTGCTATGGCTCTAGGCAGGGGAAACAACCAAGACCAAGTGCCCAAGGGGGATGCTGAATGCTCAACAGGGAGCAAGGGAAGGCAGTGAGGCTGCCTCCTGAGGGGACAGGGGCTTGTTAGGAAGTGAGGCCAGAAGTCTTGGAGCTGGGGAAGGGACTTGACTGTGGAGTCTGTGAGGGCCCACTGAGCCTGCCAGGAGCCACTGAGTATCCAGGGAAGAGTCTTTGTTTTTAAAGTTTTGGGACTTTTGGTGGTATAAAATCTGCTTTGGGGTTTAAGTCTCCAGCAGAATTGAGAGGTAGCTGTCAGGATGCCAGCAGTGTGGTCCTTACCCTGGAGTGCTCGCTTCCTGTTCTTTCCAAGGATAGGTCAAATCAGAGGTGTCCACAGATGTCTAGCTAGGTCGCCAGTCTCCGCCAGACCTTTACAAGCCATGGGCCTCACATCTCTTAATGCACTGGGAGACCAAAGGGTAGCGATGGAGGGTGCGTTTCCCCAGCCTTACCAGACCCTGGGTCCTTCCAGTCTCTGACAAGCACCAGTTCAAGAACGAGCAGGTGATGTATCGATTCCGCTACGATGACGGCACCTACAAAGCCCGCAGCGAGCTGGAGGACATCATGTCCAAGGTAGGACGCTATCTTTCAGCCTGTGACCCCGATCCCGCTGGATGTCCCTGCAGCCTGCCCCACCCACCCCCTCTTCCAAGCAGTTCAGAGGCTGTGGCTGATTCAGACCCTGCTCTTGCTTGTAGGGCGTGAGACTCTACTGCCGGCTGCACAGCCTGTACGTCCCCGTGATCAAGTAAGTCCCCATGGCCTCCCCACCGGTATCCTGACCTCTCCCAGCCTCTGTCCCCTTCTCCATCAGACATGGTTAATAACTGACCACTCCCATCAGGCTGTCAGGATGAAGTGAGTGAATTTGTGGGAAGTGCCGAAGCTTATTAAGGGGCAGGAGAGCCTTGCTGAGTGGGTCTGCCAGCTGGTCCCCAGCTATGTGATGTTGGACAGTCACTCAGCCTTTCTGTTCCTAACTAAATTCTGTCTGAGGCAGGTTATAAAGTAGGAGGTACCTCAGGACCTTTGCACTTGCTGCTGCTATGGCATGCTCTCTCCTGCATACCAGATCCCATTTCCTCCTTCCTTACTTCTCCTGGGATGGGACAAGTGTTCTACCACCGAGATCCATCTTGCCCGGACCACCTTCCTAACACCCAACCCAGGAGCTCTCCATGCTTCCTGTCAGGGCCATGTGTCTGTATTGTCTCTCTCAGGAATCGCCTGTCATAAGGTTTTCAAATGCTTCAGGTTATGGAGTCTGCTTTTATTTATTTATTTTTAATTTACAAATTTTTTTAAATTTTTTTTTGAGACAGGGTTTCTCTGTGTAGCCCTGGCTGTCCTGTAGACCAGGCTGGCCTCGAACTCAGAAATCCACATGTGTCTGCCTCCCAAGTGTTGGGATTAAAGGTGTGCGCCACCACTGCCCGGCTTAGCAAATCTCTTTATTTTGGTTTTATTGACTGTTTGAATCAGAATTCAAATGGCTTTATTGCAGGACCATGTCCTGGAGTGGAGCAACACTGGACCAGTGTTTGTGGAGTGAATATTTCTCTTCCAGCCAAATGGGCCTAGCAGCAGCTTGCATCTCCTGGTGCCCTGAGGGTTAAAGTCACGGAAAGTGTGCTCACAGGCTTCCGGAGGCAAAACTGAGTGGCTCAGTGTCTGTTATGGAGCTTGTGGCTGTGGGTGGAGGGACAGGGACAGGGTGACATGACTTGTTCCGGGGACTTCATCCAGTCTGTTTGTGGTCTGTGAAGTCAGGCCCTGGGAACCCTTCACCCACAGCCCTGCTTTCTCAGTCACCCTCATTTGCTGCTCTGTGCCAGTTCTAGGAGGTAGTGGCAAAGGACCCAGCCTCCTCCTGGTCCCCTATGGCCTCTGCCTGTGCCCAGTGACATGACTTTTTTCTTTTCTTTCTTTCTTTCTTTCTTTCTTTCTTTCTTTCTTTTTTTTTTTTTTGGTTTTTCGAGACAGGTTTTCTCTGTGTAGCCCTGGCTGTCCTGGAACTCACTCTGTAGACCAGGCTGGCCTTGAACTCAGAAATCTACCTGCCTCTGCCTCCCAAGTGCTGGGATTAAAGGCATGTGCCACCACTGCCTGCGACTTTTTTCTTTTTGAGCATATACCTAGGGTCCTTGTTTAGGTGAGACAAGATCTCACACCTGGCCACGCCCAGTCCTGAACATACTTCAGCGGCTCCACCCAGGGCTGTAGAACTCAGTGTCTATTAGCTTAAGGCTGAGCTTGCTGCAGTTTGGCTGTTAGGTCCCACAACCTCTAGGGCTAGCAAGGTGGAGTGCATACCTCACTGGGACCCCCCTGTACCCTCCAGGCTTGGGCCTGCAGTTCAGCTATGTATCTTTGAAACGTGTGTGTCATCACCAAAATAAGGCAGAAGGATGGGAGTCTCGCTTACCCCTCCTTAGAGACTCAGGGCTCCTTCGCTGTGGACTGTGGACGTCTGGCCAGGAAGGGTTCTTGCTGTGGGGACGTTTGGCTCTGTGGGATGTTCCTGGTCCCCAGTGTCACTCCACCCCAAGATAAACCTTCTCTACATGCAGGCAAAGCTACCTCAAGACGCATAGCTGCACAAAGAGGTCCCCTGGGCTAGAGAGTGTCTGCAGCCTGAGGCTTCCCCATCTGCTGTTGGTGAGGCAGCTGGCCCATAAGTCAGGAGTGAATCAGCCTCTTCCCCATGTCTGTTGAGACTCTTCCGGCTGGAACAGGCTCCAGAAACCAGCGTACTCCCCACTCCCTCCAATGCGCTCATTGTCCACCTCTTCCCCAGGGACCGTGATTACCACCTGAAGACCTACAAGTCCGTGGTCCCCGGGAGCAAGCTGGTAGACTGGCTACTGGCACAGGTGAGCGTGCGTGGCCCAGACTCCAGCTGGGGACAGCAGCATAGCTGGGGACAGCCCCAGCTCCGATCTGCTCTCTGTGTCTACAGTGTGACCGCACAGGCAGTGCCGCAGAAAGAGAATGTGCGGTAGCTGCCCCTGTGCAGTGGCTTTCTGTCACGGGTGTTCCTGATGCTCAGGTTCATACCCAGCCTTCTCTCTTTCTGCCATCCTGCTATGTACTCTTCTGATTGGCTACTTCACAGTCCCAACGTGGCAGTTGCAGCTCCGGGCATTGCACTTGCTCATAACCACAGTCAAAGGGAAGCAGCAGAGAGAGCTAAGTCTTTTCATTTCATGTCAAGGGAGAGGATGCTTCATGTTCTCTCCTGTCCAAGTGGTTTCCCCTTAGGTGTCATTGGTTGGGTGACCTCCACTTAAATGCTGGAGCCAGTCTGTATGGAGGAGACCAGGAGTGTTGAGAGGGACACGAATGTCTCAGGATCCACCCCTGGGTGCTTTGAGACAGGCTCACATGCTTGAGTGATGAGCTGAGATGCTGAAGGTCAGATGTATCTAGGCTTAGAGAGACCAACCAGCCTTGCCGTGTGAGATCTCAGATCCTGGTGTGTCATCTTATTTGACCCTCAGGACAGGCTGGGGTGGTGTGGTGGCCATCCCAGTGTTACAGATAGAAGCCTGAGGCTTAGGTCATGTGACTTGTTCAGAGTGCAGGGCCAGGTAGGGAGTGCTGGGTGGAGATGCACCACCTTGATTATAACCCAGATGGCACATGCTCTGGCCCTCCTCCTCGCTTCCTCCTGGACCCCAGGGCCAGCACCAGCACCTGGGGCAGAGAAGATGGACAGCTGGGGTACCCTCAGAACCCTTTGCAACAGCTACCTGGGCCCAGCAGATGGTGCTACTGAGGGCTGGGGCATAAGTCACAGGGGCAGCCATATGAACCATGCAGGGGCAGGGAGGGGCCACGTATAAATACAGTGTGTCAGAACCACAGCCTGGGGCCAGTGACTGACTACCCCGTGGAATCTCGGTTTTCCTGTCTGTGATGTGGTGGCTGGGGAAGCCCAACTCAGAAGGCCTCCTGGTCATTGGGAAGCCTTGATCAACCCTGTGCCTCAGTTTCCCCTGCTGACAAGGAGTCAGTCAGTGGAGACATGAAGCAGGGTAGGCATGGTGGGCAGAGGTATCTCATGTTGCGTGTGGCCTTCGGTCACTCACACTTCCTGTGTGCTTCCACTGGTCCTGCAGGAAGTCAGGTAGCACCATCGACAGCTTTCCCGTGTTCCTTCGTGTCAGGCGGGGGTGTGCACATTTCCCTCCCAGGGACTTGTGGGGGATGCCATGACTTTTGATTGAGAGACAGAAGCAACCAGAGAGGAGTTAGAGAGCGCTGTCCAAACTGCTCCCCTCCCCCCTCCTGACTTTTCCTCCTCTGGGGCCCTCAGGTCTGTCACCGTGACCTGGGCTTGCCTTATGTCCTCAGGAGCCTCCTTGGCCTCTGCCTCTGGGGATAGGACAGACAGGCTAGGCCGGTTCTGTGCTCTTTGCAAACCAAGTAGCCTCCAGAGGCTGGCTGTTCTTCTTAGACCAAGCACCCAGCCAAGGCCACTTGGGCTGGCTGTCGCTACCTTCCAGCACTGTGGCTAGGGGGCAGCTGCTCTGGATGTGTGGAGTGTCCCTCCCTGTTGCCTCCTCTGTCCTAGCTCCAATCTTAGCGTTCTCCTGCCTCTGGCCTAGGATCCCTTAGGAGTTGTTTGTTTTCTTTGTGACCCTCAGCTAGTAATGCTTTGAGCACCGAGGCCAGGGATTCCTCAGCCCCTCCCTAGAGTCCCCAGCCTGCCCCACAGCCCCTGTTAGAGTCCCTACACCTGGTCCTCACAGCCGCTGGAAAAGCAATCATGTCTCTTTGGCTGGGAGTACCCTCCTCCACCCTCCAGAAAGAGGGCCAGGCCTGGCTGGCTAGGTGTCTAACAGCCTTTCCCCTTGTCTACTGTCACAGTTGTATGCAGGGCTGGCTGCCTGTGTGTCTGGAAGCCTAGGGGCTTGACCCTAGCTGTCGTGAGGTGCCCCTGATGGCAGCCCTTGATCCAGTCAGCAGCTGGGACTGAGTCTGCCAGCCCTGCTCCCACCCTGAGGTCCTAGCCTCTCTCTACCTGGCTAGCAGGGAGATTTTTGGGGGGTTCCAAGATGGTTGTGGTGGCATACACCTGTCCTCCAAGCAAGCTGAGGCAGGGGGATTCCAAAGCTAAAGCTTGCCTGAGCTGCAGATGACTTGGGTTACAAGGGACACAAGCATGCTGCTTTGGGTAGGGGAAGAGGTGGGAGCCCTGCAGCCAGGCCACTAAGAGAGCAGACACCAGAAGTCAGCTCTGGTCCCCATCCCTTGAGATCAGCTCGTTCTGCTGACATGTTGTAAAGGCAGAGAAACCTAAGTGAAAGATGACTGGGCCAGAGGCCACATGTCCAGACGTGTGGAACCAGGTGGCCTTCGGGACAGTTGGTGGCCTCAGTGGCCTGTCAGGTCATCATCAGCCGCAGGGTCACCTCCTCGAATGGCTTTGTCCCTGGTGGGTGTCCCCTCTCCTGAGGTTTGTAGAAGCCCCTGCAGACTTTTCAAGGCACTGTGGACTTCATTTCTAACATCAGGGACATGTCTACAGAGCCAGAGCAATTTGGGATTTGTGTTTCTCGTGAGAGCAGCACAGAGGTTGGTGGCCCAGAACAACTAGGGCAGTCTCAGGGGTCTTTGAGGATCTCACTCTCTGTGGTTTTCCACTTTGCCACCATTACAATGTTTTACCCTGAGGTCACATTGTGATTGCAGAAGCACCAGCCATCACACCTTAGTTCTAGCAGGGAGTCAGGAAGAAAGGGACAGTCTGTAGGCACAGGAGGTTTGCCACGGAGCCCTTACTGGTGGAGGGTTTTGATGTTGAATGTCCACTTTAACTGCCAGGGTGGTTGTAAAATGGGGGGAGAGTTTCCTTACTAGGGAGGGATCAGGGAAGGGCTGTTGCTAGGCAACCAGCATCCTCTAATAAAATAACTCCCTTGTTAGGAATTTATCAGGAATGGTCCCTAACATGTTTAGTACGCAGTATGACAAATCTCTGCCCGCATGAACTTGTGTTTCCCGATGGATGGTAGCCTGTCTTAGCCGATTCAGTGTTGGCTCCCCTCAGAGTGTCCTCTTCTGTTTCATTTCAGGGGGACTGCCAGACTCGGGAGGAGGCAGTGGCGCTTGGTGTGGGCCTGTGCAACAACGGTTTCATGCACCATGGTAAGTGCAGGGCCTCAAGCTTTGCTTAGGGCCTTGAGAGCTGGCTTTGCATACCCGGTGTCTCAGCATTAAAGGCTTATGCTTTGGTCTCCCCCTGCTTCCATGTAGCATGGTGTCCTCCCATGCCTCCTCCCAATACCTTTGTTGGCCCCTCCCTTCTCTGGCTCCTCCCTGTGGGTGGCCACTGTGTACCCAGCATGGTGCCACATTGTAGCACTGAGGGGTAAACACAGCAGGTGCTTGGTCTCCTGCCTGCGGAGGAGCTGAGGCTTGGGTACAGGTACAGGCTGCAGAAGTGTGAATTGGTGGCAAGAGACTGGTCCTGGCCATCCCCAAGTCATCTCCCAGCCCATGTCTCTGCTTTGTACTAACTTAGATGTAGTGAACTTGCTCTGTGAAGGGCCAAGCAGCTGCCACGACACTGGAACAAAAGGGGTGTGGCTAGGTGCCAATAAAACTTTATTTAGGAAAACTGGCTGGAAGCCATAGCATTCCCAAGGCGATTTGCCTGTCTGTGTCCATGGCCCAACTCTTAGCTCCCCTGTGGCCTCGGTTTCTCTGGTTTCTCCAGAGACCTTGCTGTCTTGTCCCTTCTACTACTCATTTCCTCCACTGAAGGAACCAGGCTTGGCCACTCATCGGGGCTTGTCTCCTTCCCAGAAGCCGTTGCACCCTCCAGTAGCGCTGGCCCTGCCATCTGTCCTCGGCAGGAGCCTCTCATTTGTGGGTGAGGATAATTGTGGTCCACTCAGCCTAGTTCCCGGAAGGCAGCTCTCTGGGGAGACTGAACAAGGAGGGGTACTTGGGCAGCCTGATGTCCTCAGAGCCCTTGGGAGGGGGGAAATTGCAGGCTGTATAGCGCCCCCCCCACCACAAACTCAAATATCTGCTAAAATAGGAAAGGACCAAATGTTGGGGAGTGACTGTGGCAGTGTGGAGGAGGGGACAGCACCTTCTGCCACGTCTGAACTGAGCCTCAGCGTCCTGGGTATCTTCTGGGAGGGGCTTAGGCAGACAGGGAAACCGAGGCTCACTGCTGCAGCCCTAGAGCCATCTCTTGGTCTTCTACTAGAAGGGAAAGCCAACGTGCAAGGGGTTAAAGCATCAGACGGAGGGATTTGAACCCAGGTCTGTGTGCACCTCTCAAAGCTGGACTAGCAGCCTTGGCTGGGAGGGGGGAGCGGGCCTCACATGGCTGGGCTTGTGGCTTGAGAGTCACTCTGTGTCTCCTCGGACATCACTGCTCAGAGACAGCACCATGGCTCCTCCTCCAGCCCTGGAGTCTTCTAACCCCATGTTTACAACGGAGGCTCAATAAGCAGCATGCTTGGAGCCTGGCTGTGCCCTGCTCTGAGGAAAGTAGCAATTTGTGCGTCTGTTTGTTCCAAAGTGGGGAAGGGGTTACTCGGCTACACACTCACAGGTAGTTCCCCTCAGGAAGAAGAATGCCCCCTTTGAGTAGAGTGGGCTCTGGAGGGATCTGGACTAGCTCTTTTATAGAAGGCCCTCACAGGCCTTAGACAGCTGCTAACTGGGCTTTGATGTGCCCGCCTTTCTTTCTTTCCTTTGCTTTTTCTTTCTTTTAAAAAGATTTCTTGGTGTGTGTGTGTGTGTGTGTGAGAGAGAGAGAGAGAGAGAGAGAGAGAGAGAGAGAGAGAGAGAGAGAGAGAGTGAACTCACCCATGTACACAGGTGGAGGCCAGAGGTGGACACTGAGTGTCTTCCTCAGCCACTTTCCACTTTAACTTTTGAGACAGGGTCTCTGTCTGAACCCAGAGCTCCCCCAACTGGGTAGATCCGCTGACCAGCAAGCTCTGAAGATCTGCTGATCTCTGTCTCCCCCTGAGCTGGGGTCTGAGACATATGCTGCACCTGGCATTTATAGTGCTGTGGATCCGAACTCCGGCCTTACTGCTTGCACGGCAGGCGCTGTACCCGCCACGCCATGTCAGGTTTTTAAAGGAGTCAGATACCCAGGCCTTCATGTGGAATTTACATGTGTTAGCATTGGCTCACAATTCTGCTTCCCCACAATGCTCTCTCGGCCAAGCTACCCTTGTCCGGGAGCCGCTTCTAGCCTGTGGCTACCGGTTGGCCAAGGCAGCCGGACCGCTGCCATCTGACCGCGGCTGTGTGTCTGTGGCTTGCAGTTCTCGAGAAGAGCGAATTCAAGGATGAGTCTCAGTACTTCCGCTTCCATGCTGATGAGGAGATGGAGGGGACCAGCAGCAAGAACAAACAGCTTCGCAATGACTTCAAGCTGGTGGAGAACATTCTGGCAAAGCGACTGCTGGTAGGAGCACAGTAGGGCCGCTCTGCCTTTCTCCCCTGCTCTCCTGTGGCCTGGGAGCTGGGCAGCTTCAGACAGTGGCCAGAGCAGGGCATGCAGCATGAGCATGAGTCTCGGGACTGAAAAACCAGGTCACTGTGCCAGCCAGGACTACATGCCTCATGAAGCATGGGGGTTGCAGGAGCTCCTACCCTTTCATCTACCCCACAGCCATTGCTTCACTATGCCTCCTGAGTCACCTCCTATAGCACTATAGGTCTCAGGAGTTTGTGTCTTGCTCACACCCAGGAGCCTTGAGTGTCTGCATTTTGGGACATTTACTAGCCAGGTCAGCAATGTTGGCCTCTTAGCCCACCTAGCCTGACTTCTTAGGCTGGGCTTGTGGTGAGTTGGCTGGAAGAGGTCTGTCCGTAGCCAGTCTAACCTCTCAGGTCTATGGTAATCCTGGAAACAGCAGGGTACTCTAAAACCCTCCAGTGTACCACACTTGGATAAGATTCAGCATCTGTCCTGGGTGACTCTTCCTGCCTCTCCAACTTTGTCTCCTCACTGCCTGAGCCGTCCTAGTCTCTCACCCTGGGACTGCCTCAGGGCCTTCCCGCCTGCTGTGCCTGCTGCCTGGAGTTCTTTCCCCATCTATGAAGCTCTCTGAGGTCACCTGCTCTGTTCTTTTACTTCAGCCTGAGCACATCCCCAGTCACGCTGTAGACTGTGCCCCTCAAACACAGTCAGTGTACAAGTGGGGCGGCTCAGTAGCGTTCCCAGTGCCCGTGGACCTCCTACTGGCTGAGCGTGTTCCCAAGTTCCAGCTCCTCTTCTGGCCACCCTGCCCTGGGGAAAGTTCCCCCAACCCTCCACCTTCTCCCGAAGCCCCCCTCCCCCGTTTCCCTTATACCCCAGTTTCCTGGTGCCTGGCACTTAGGATCCCTTTCCTTCCTGTCAGAGTTTACTGAGCACTTGCTGCGGGGAGGGGAGGTGGTCTGGGAGAAGCAAGCAGACAGGTGATCAGCTCTGGCTTGTGGGAGGAGAGGGTGGCATCCACACTTGACATAGTTGTGGCTTGTACCTACTGTGTGTCCCATCACACTCTGATTTCACTACGTTCCTGTGGCCTGGCTCTGCAGGCCCCGTCTGCACACCTGCCTTGTAGACTTGGGGCCCCAGCTGCAGGATCCTAGTCGTTAGGGAGCAGGGTGGTCTTGCTCCCATCTGGTTGCCGTAAGTGCATCTTGGACTTTCAGATCCCGCCACAGGAGGATGACTATGGCTTTGAACTTGAGGAGAAGAACAAGGCCGTGGTGGTGAAGTCTGTGCAGAGGGGCTCGCTGGCTGAGGTGAGACCCACTGGTGGCCACTCAGGTGGGGCGGTATCCCAGCTCGGGTGTCTCCCTGTCTCTTGAGGTGGGCCAGCTCAGCAGGTTCTGAGATGCAGGGTAGCTGGGAATGAGACTGCCTTCCTGCATGATCCACCAGTGCCACCTGCTGGGCTTCTGGGGACGTGCAGGGACAGCAGAAGGCTCCCTGAAGGGTTTCTTGCCGTCTCCCAACCCCAGTTTATGGCATCTCGTTCCATAGTCTTGTTCACATTCTCATGGTTGCGAAGTGGCCACCACACTGACCTCTGTACTGTCACAACACAGGCTGATGCCGGCCATTTCTTCCCCAAGGGAACTGCCACCCACCCTTGCCTCCTTGGGCTTTCATTTACAGCTCAGAGCCCAGCTTCCTGGTGCTTCTAGAACATTCCAGCTTCCTTGGTGAAGAGGGAGGAGGCCAGTGACACCTGTGCTTGTCCCTCCAGATGGCTGGCCTTCAGGCGGGGAGGAAGATTTACTCCATCAACGAGGACCTGGTGTTCCTTCGGCCCTTCTCGGAGGTGGAGACCATCCTTAACCAGTCCTTCTGCTCCCGCCGCCCGCTGCGCCTCCTGGTGGCCACCAAGGCCAAAGAGTGAGTGTGAGCCTCAGGTTGACTCAGCAGGTCTCCCTGGGCCTGGTCCTCCTGGTGGACTTGTTAACTTTTTAGGTATGTCCCAAATGCAAGGCTTGGGAACACAGCTCCGTCAGGGTGGGCACAGTTCCTACCTTCTATGGATTCTTATGAAATTGGGGAGGGGACGGGGGGGGGCAGATATCCACTGAGCAGGTGTGCAGTGTATGCTGAGTTGGTGGTCATCAGTCAGGTGGAAGTGGATACCTGAGGTTGGAGAAAGAAGCCAGAGTATGCAGAGAGACGGTGGCCCGAGAGATGTCACTGGGGTTGGGATGGAGTGGTGGCTCTCAGAAACGACTTCTAGAAAGATGAAGCACTCACTGCAAAGATCCCAAGGTCGCATTGTTTATGGCATGTCGGAGGGAGAGAGGCAGTGAGGGGCTTGGAGCAGAGTTGGAGAGAGGAGACATGGGCAAGTCCCCGTGGATGGCCGCTGGAGAGGAAGGCTTCCCTGGGACTGCAGGTGGAAGCAGGTGCTGTTCCTCAGCTGCCTAGCTTGCAGGGTCAGGGTGGGCCATGTCCAGACATAGGTACAATGGACATATTCTATTTTATTTATTTAATGTATACAAGTGCTCTGTCTGCATGTACACCTGCATGCCAGGAGGGGGCATCAGATCCCATTACAGATGGACGTGAGCCACCATGTGATTGCTAGGATTTGAACTCAGAACCTCTGGAAGAGCAGCCGGTGCTCTTAACCGCTGAGCCCCGGTATACTTCTATTTTAAGATCAAGTATTTGGTGCCATGCTTCCCAGTTACTTGAGGCAAATGCTGGCTGCAATGTGTGGAGAGTTTTCAGTGATTCTTAACCTGTGGGCATCGACCCCTTTGGGGGTCAGATGACCTTTTCACAGGGGTAGCCTAAGACCATTGGAAAACACAGGTATTTACATTATGATTGCTAACAGTAGGAAATTACAGTTATGAAGTAGCTATGAAAATAATTTTATGCTTGGGTCACCAGAACATAAGGAACTAACTGTATTAAAGGGCCGCAGCATTAGGAAGGGCGAGAACGGCTGGTTTAGACTCTCTCTGTAAGGACAGGAGATTTAGGGAAAAGGTGACAGGCAAGGCTTAGCTACTAGATGCCAGAGACGGACATCACCAGAGTTTAATCTCTGAGGACAAGCTCTCAGGGTGGCTCTGCCTGCCCGGTAGACATGGAAGGGATCATGCCATGGGTTGGGGACAAAAGCTGCCTTGCAGCTCAAAATGAATGACACCTGCCACTCCCCATACCTTCCCTTGGCACCCACAACCCCCAAGCCGTGCCTCCCTTTGGTATCTGCCACCCTCTTAGCCCCTGTCTACTTTGGTGATGGCCTTTGGTTCTTTACCACATGCTTTGGGACCTGGTTGACGGACAGTGTTCATCGGTGCCAGTCCTTTGGGGGCTGATTTCCAAGAAGCTTTGCAGACAGGGCGGGGTGGTAGTGGCAGGAAGGGACTCCTTAGGAAACCACACTCCTTTTTCTCATGGCCTGCTTTTGCTCCTGTGCCTGCTAGGACCATCAAAGTCCCTGATCACCCAGAGGCCCTGTCCTTCCAGATTCGAGGAACAGCCCCGCCGTGTGTCTTTGCTGTGGGTAGAGGTGAGCTGGAGTCTGGTGTGCAGAGCCTCTTGGGGCCGCATCGTGGGCAAGGAGAGCTAGCTGCATGCCCAGTGCTAGTCTCCAAAGCCTCCCAGAGGCACCAGCGTCCGGGTCCAGCTGCCTGTGTGTATGGCCTTGTCTAGAGCCTTAGGCAGGCCAGCTAGAACTAAGAAAGGGGCTGACATCTGCCGAGCACTTAGTGAGGGCCAGCCATTCCCCACGCCCGAGCTTCCAGAGTCTCTCCAGAGTCCTTTGAAGAGATCCACTGCTTACAGACTTCATGAATGAGGGATGGACGTGAGCCGGGCAGCTCTATTGTACCCTGGATTTTCTGAGCCTGTACCCTGAGGGTAGCTTTGGTATCTCTCTGGCACCTGGCTTCAGGCCATCACTATGCAGGCATACAGGGTTCCAAAAGATGGGGGTCTGAGATACCACACTGGGCCGGCTGCCTCTGCAGTGTCAGCCGCAGATCTCTGGTTGATGGCTGAGAGGAGGCACAACTCTGGATGCGGCTGTGGGCGGGGACAGCTGGAACCTGGCTCCTCGGCTGGCTCTGGCCTCAAGTGCTCCTGTCCCCCAGGCTCTGAGGCCGTGGCTGCCGGGCTCTGTGCGGGCCAATGCATCCTGAAAGTCAACGGCAACAGCGTGGCAAACGATGGCGCCCTAGAAGTTCTCGAGCACTTCCAGGCTTTCCGCAGCCGCAGGGAGGAGGCCCTGGTGAGCACTTAGCAGATGGTGGGAGGCTGGGCGCCATCTTGGAGGCCCCTTAGAGGCACTGAGCTGAGCTGGGTGTGAAGGGCCCTTTTACAAATGGGAGTGTGATGACTTGAGCCTGCACTATACGCCGTGTGCAACAAGCCACGTTGACCTTAGAGTTGGGGACCTGGGTTCTGATGGAGGTTAGTCACCCTTCCATCCACAAGCCTTCTCTTGGCATGAGTGCCTGTCATACACCAGACGTGCTTCTTGACTTTGGAGATTCAGGAGAGATGAGGATATTACTTGTACCTCAGTGTTTTCAAAGCCCCACTTCAATGCTCCTACCTGGAGGACTGAGTGTGGCCAGTGGTCCCTCAGGTTCCGGAGTGACATTTTGGAGGTCTCTCCAGAGGTGGCCTCATGGACAGGAATCGGGAGCACCTGTCTCAGCTCGCCCCTTCCTCTCTAGGCACTGTGAAGCTGGGTCTCTGACAGTGGGTCTTTGCAGGGTCTTTACCAGTGGGTCTACCACAGCCATGAGGATGCCCAGCAGGCGCGGGCCAGCCAGGGTGCCCCTGATGAGGACCCCCAGGAAGATGACCAGCCTGACTCAGGTAAGGGACAGGGAGTGGGAGGAGCTTCAGTTTGGGGCTACCATGATGGCTGGTCTTCTGTGTCCCCAGGTCTCCATCCCAGCTGGTCCTTGGGACTACAGCTGGGTTGGCCCCCATGCTGCTGTGACAGCTCAGAGCAGGGCCCCATCTTCAGCAGCTCACACTGTAGTGAATCTCGCTGGACTGTGGTTCTCACTGGGACTCTAGGCAGAGTCTGCTGATGACTCTGTTTTAGCGTCTGGAAGCTTCCCACATGCCTTGGCTCCTGGTTCTCTTGCTGGCTGCTGGCTAGCACAGCTCGCCCAAGTCCTAGCTCTTTATCTTTGTGACTCTGCCTCCATCTGCCTGGGTTGGTGCCCATTTCCTTTTCCTTTGTAAAAAAACGATTTATTTATATTATATATTTATATTTATTTTACGTGCATTGGTGTTTTGTCTGTATGTACACCTGTGTGAGGGTGTTTTGGAGGTGTCTGATACTAGAGTTACAGACAATGGTGAGCTGCCATGTGGTTGCTGGGAATTGAACCCAGGTCCTCTGGAAGAGCAGTCAGTGCTCTTAACCTCTGAGCCATCTCTCCAGCCCCTCCCACTTACTTTTCATTGGCTCATCAAGAGTTGGTTGCTTAGTTACAGCTCAAATTCTCCCTTGCTGACAGTGTGACAGACTTGTGGGTTATGGAATCAGAAGTGCGTGTCTTCTGTAGACCACTGTTCTGTCGGGACCTGCCATGGTCCCCTCTGGAATCGCCTTTGGCTTTAGATCAGTCAGTTCACCTCCTCTGCTGGCTGTGGATAGGTGTCAGAGACTTACTGTGGCCCACATTGTCATTGGTCCCCCCCGCACCCCCAGAACCTGCCTCTGGTCCGTCTTCATCCTGGATTCCCAGGCCTCTTTAGCTCTTCTGCCCATGCGATTCGTGAAGCATGCAGTCCTCTCAGCCATTCTTTCTTTCCACAGCCAGGGTCTGACCAGTTCCCCACCGTAACTGTTACTGGTTTGTTCTGCACCTGGCTTTTACCGGGATTGTTGCTGTGGCGTGATCGCTGTCTTCTCCCTGGTTGATCCCCACCCCAAGTCCCAGACAGTGTTCTCACAAAATGAGAGCAGAGCCCTCTGGTGACCTCCTCCCTGCTCAGGGAGGAGAAGAAAACCTAACCACAACCTTTAACGGCAGGGGTCCGGCCAGCCTGGCTCCCGGTACCAGCTCCCTCCTCCTTGCTCCGTGCCCTCTGCTCTGCATCTGGCGGGATGGGTCTCTGCCCGGGCTTCACTGCGCTGCCTGGGCCACTGCCCTCTTCCTCTCACTCAGCTCTCACCTTCTCAGAGGTCTCCCCATGCGCCCCCTAAGTACAGAATCCTTCCGGGAGATTCTGGCTCACAGGAAAGCGTGGGCTCAGCCAACTGAGATCTGAGTAGGGTCAGGCAAGCTTCAGGGCTGGCTCAATCCAGCGACCTCTCACTTCTCAGCCGCTCAGTTAGCTTTTTATATGGTGGCCCTGGCAACTTTGAATCCACGTGAGAGAATATCTCTTCCCTTCTGTGAATCCAATGGAGTCCAGACTGGCAGTTTCCTGCTGTCCGTGGAACTGAAGGGGGCAGGTGGGATCAGCCTCCAGTGGGTCTTGGGTCAACTCCATCCAGGAGGGGCTCCCCTGTGGGTTGGATAGTGGAGCAGCAAGCCATGGATGTACGGTGTGACTTGGTGTGTCCCCGCCGTGGCCTGCTCAGGGGTGCTGGTGGCAGCCTAGCACCTAGGGCACAGTGCTGTTCTCAGTGTGGTTTGCCCCTCTGGCTTCTAGCTCTGCCCCTGCTGTCCCTGGGTCCCCAGCTGAGCCTGCATGAGGACAGCACTGTGGTCAGCCTGACGCTGGACAACGTTCACTTGGAGCACGGTGTGGTTTACGAATACGTGAGCACAGCAGGAGCCAAGTGTCACGTGCTGGAGAAGATCGTGGAGCCTCGAGGCTGTTTCCGCCTGGCTGCCAAGGTCTCACCCCACTCCCTAGTCCTACCCCAGTCATCCCACCCCAACCCTGCCCCCTCAGACCCCGACCTGCTCTGTTCTGCCTCAAGGTCAGGGGCACTAATGCTTTTGCCCTGGAGCCCTGGCATCTAGTCTTTATCCCAGTACTCATAAGCAATGGGACCAGGGAAGATGATTACTATTCTTTTAGCCTCACTTTACCCTTCTCCAAAGTGGGTGTGTCACAGCTCCAATCTCTTAGGGTGTCTTGGTGTGAAAAGACTCCCACAGGTAAGACCTCTCTGTCGCCACGGCACACGTGCTCAGAGGTTGTCTCCTTTCCTGCAGATCCTTGAGGCCTTTGCTGCGGACGACAGCATCTTCGTGCAGAACTGTGGGCGGCTCATGGCCATGAGCAGCGCCATTGTCACCATGTCCCACTACGAGTTCCATAACATCTGTGACACCAAGCTGGAGAGCATCGGCCAGAGGATCGCCTGCTACCAGGAGGTAGGTACTTGGTGCCCACACTCTGCTTACAGCTCCTTAGCTACGTTCCCCCTGAGCCAGGCTGAACTTGATAGGCTCAGTCGCTAGGCAGGCCGCAGGTGGACTTCAGGCACAGCTGTATCCAGGTGCCTAATCAGACCCCACAGGGATCTGCCCTCATCAGCTTTCCTCTGAGGCTGGGCCTTTGCCTGGGGTGACCAGATGGCCTTGTGCCTCTATCTTTAGCATCGCTGTCAAGATGGACTCACAGGGTGCTCCTGGCTCTGCTCATGTCCTTTGCCTTGCCCTGCCCCAAGCATTGTAGAATAAGGAGGTGACCGTGCCTGAACCTCATAACTGAGGGCCAGGAGATGTGGTTTCTAAGACATTACTGCAGCTAAAAGAGAGAAAAGACTCCACGTCAGTACTCGGCCCCACAGCTTCTGGCAGGCTGTCCTTGTGAGAGACGCTCAGGGTAACAGCTTTATTCACAGCCGTGACTGTTTCCTCCGATTTGGGAATGTGGGGACTACGAAGTGGCTCCAGGGTATTCAAGGATGCTGATGTCAGCTCACACTCCCTTTCCCCTCCCCTCCCCCTCTCAGTTTGCAGCCCAGCTGAAGAGCAGGGTCAGCCCTCCCTTCAAGCAGGCACCCCTAGAGCCCCACCCGCTGTGTGGTCTGGACTTCTGCCCCACCAACTGTCACGTCAACCTCATGGAAGTGTCCTACCCCAAGACCACCCCTTCGGTGGGCAGGTCCTTCAGCATCCGCTTCGGACGAAAACCCTCCCTCATCGGCCTTGACCCAGAACAAGGTACCTGTGTGTGTCTATTACAACTTGTGTCAGAGCTCACCTGACAGATGAGGAAACAGAAATGTCCGAAGGCCACTGTCCAGGGCGGGCGGGGTTGGTGGCTGTGTGGTCATCAGGGACCCAGGCTCCGGCTTTCTGTATTAGTTTGAGTCTTGCACCTTCATGATGCCTCTCGTGGTAGAATATGGCTGCCAAAGCGCCTGCCATCACATCTGCATTCTAGATAGGGGAAAGACCTCAGTAGTTAAAATGTATTTTCAACAAATGGCAGCTGCCTTCTCAGGTGACTGGTGCTCTGAGATGTCATAAGGTCAAAGTTGCCGCTTGTATTTTTTCTGTCCAGAGGTTCAGGCAGGGTCCCCTCTGTGTGGGTCTGGATCTGTTTCTGAGTAAGCTCCCCCGCCTTTGCTACAGGCCACCTGAACCCCATGGCCTACACCCAGCACTGTATCACCACCATGGCTGCCCCATCCTGGAAGTGCTCACCTGCTGTAGACGGGGACTCCCAAGGCCAGGGTCTCAATGACAGCAGCTTCAGGTCAGCCAGTGGTGCCCCGAGCCAGCAAGACCGGGGCCTGAGCTTTCTGCTTAAACAGGAAGACCGTGAGATCCAGGACGCGTACCTGCAGGTTTTCACTAAGCTGGATGTGGCCCTCAAGGAGATGAAGCAGTATGTCACCCAGATCAACAGGTGAGGCCTGGCCCCGTGGCCCTCTCTGCTGTCTGGACATCACTGGGCATAGCGGCCATTCTGAGCACCTCAGGTCCGGGGCAGCATGCCCAAGCTGTCCCTACCAGGTGCCCACAGCATTGGTGACAACAGAAGGTCCCTAATTCTCTAGGGAGAACTGGCTCTGAGGAAGTGAGGCAGGTAGGCAGTGGACACCCGAGGCTGAAGCCTGTGAGAGTCTCGGTGTCAACAGGGAAGCAAAGGGGCTGCTGACCAGGGGTCCCTGATGCCATAGGACATTGCTGAGCATACGGCAGCTGCCAGCTCAGGGCAGAGATCGCTCCCACTCGATGCTCAGCCTCAAGAGGGGGACAGAGGTTAGCTAAACAGCACCTTAGGTTGACTTTGGCTAAAGCCAGGGACAGGCACATAACAAATAAATGTCCAGGCTGTGGATGCAGGGAAGAAGAGGAAGAGGAGGAGGAGGAGGAGGAGGAAGAGGAAGAAGAGGAAGAGGAGGAAGAGGAAGAAGAGGAAGAGGAGGAAGAGGAAGAAGAAGAAGAGTTACAAGAGAAGAGGAAAAGGAGGAGGGACAGGAGAGAGAGGTGGAGGAGCAGCCGGAGGGGGGCAGAAGGAGGAGGAGCAGAGGCAGGAGGAGGAGCAGAAGCAGCAGAAGGAGGTAGAGGAAGAGGGTCAGGAGGAGGAGCAGGAGCCATTGTAGATCAAGAGGCCCAAAAAATGCACTAGCCAGAAACGGTGTCTGGACCAATGTAGGGACCTCCTCTCTGTCTGCTCTCTGGAAGGAACATTTTAGAACCAGTCAATCAGGACCATTTGTGTGTGCCCTGTTACCAGATAATGCTAAAGAGAATGATAATATCATCATCATCATCATCATCACCATCATCATCATCATCACCATCATCATCATCATCTGGTTTGGTCTGGCGATTCAGGTGGTTGGTCTGCATTGTGGGGCTCCTGGGCGTGTAGAATTTTTATAGCATGCTTAGCCTCTGCTTGCTCAGAGCCATGGTTTCCTCCTCCAGTTGACAGCCCAGATTGTCTCCAGACACTGCTCAGTGTCCCCTAGCGGGCACATTTATTTAAAGTTCTTACAGATTTAATGGCCTGTCACTTACAGGGACCAGGTGACGCCCTGCGTCTTCTTGTTTCAACTCTTATCTTCACAGCTGCCTCCCGTGGGGATCCTGATGGTACCCCATTTTTTAGAGAGGCTCCAAAGGGAACGACTTGCCTCTAACCTAAACCTAGGAAATGCCAGTGTGAGGGGGTTAGCAGGGCCTGTGTAGCTGCAAAGCCTGTGCTGTTAACTGATGCTCACTGATGTTAACTGTAGCTATCTGCCGGAGGCTGGAATCTGCCCACTACCCGCATTACTTTTTAATTAAAATTTTATTGTAGACATACCTGCTAATGGGGTGCTGCAGTGGCAGAGTGGTGCCTATAACTGAGGCGCTCTGACCTACAGACTCTGGGTTTCTTGTTTACATTTACTTTTCTTTTCCTTTCTTTTCCTTTCTTTTCTTTTCTTTTCCTTTCTTTTCCTTTCTTTTCTTTTCTTTTCTTTTCTTTTCTTTTCTTTTCTTTTCTTTTCTTTTCTTTTCTTTTAATTGTTGTTCCTTTGAGACAAAGTCTCATGTAGCTGAAGCTGGCCTAGAACTTGCTATGTAGCTAAGGCTGGCCTTGAACTCTTGATCTTATGCTCCAGCCTCCAGAGTGCTGGGATTACAGGTGTGAGCTTCCATGCCTAAGGCAGTGATTCTGCCACCTTTCAATGCAGCTCCTCATTAGTCGTAAAGTTAATAGATAGATATCTGATGTGTAGGACATCTGATGTATGACCCCGGTGAAAGGGCAGTTTGGTGCATACAGAAGTCACCACCTACAGGTTGAAACCACTGATGTTAAGCGTTTATCCTCCAGGCTGTCCCACATCCCCAGCCTGTGCCACATGCTTATAGCTGGGTCCAGCAGGGGGCAGCACTGGGCATCCATGGAGTTGCTGGTGGGACTTCCAAGGGGAAAGAGTGCAGGGTAGCTTCCCCTCTCTCTCACTGTGGAGTCAGAGATGAGGTGAAGCCTGCACTTTGATGAGCCCCTGTGACGGTGCCCTGCCGGCCTGTGCCCTCACCTTCAAGGCCTTTCTTTACCTTGTTCTGGCAGGCTGCTGTCAACCATCACAGAGCCCACGTCAGCTGCACCCTGTGAGCCTCCCTTGGTGGAGGAGACCTCATCTTCCCCACCGGTCAGTGAGGAGAGTGAAGTGGACAGGGCTGATCATGGTGGCATCAAGAAGGTGTGCTTCAAGGTGTCTGAGGATGAGCAGGAAGACTCGGGCCACGACACCATGAGCTACCGTGACTCCTACAGGTGCGTGCGACCCCACAGGTCACTAGACCTGTGGGAAAGTCAAGACTGTGGCATTTCCCAAGATGCAGGGGCATCAGCCTCTGGGGCTAACCGTGTGTGTTTGGGGGTGGAGGGCCAGGGGCATCTGATCCTCTCGGAGAACATTCCAGAATGCCTGCTTGGCTCTCTTGCCTTCAGCTAAGGTCTCTGAGCCTGGCAGATGGACCCCGTTCATTCTGTGTTACTCCATACGCTCACAGACTGGACAAGAGTCTGGGTTCTGTGGTGTGGGGCTTCCGTAAATCCAAGGACTCAGACATTTTCTTGTTTTCCTGCCTCCGACAATGGGGGTGGCATTTCAGCAATTGTTAAATTTATTTTGAAAATACCAACGGGGTATTAATTAGTAACCAGACAAAACCAGGACTTTCTGTGCTGTGACAGGTCACCCTCATTACCACAGAGAAGTGGGGATCCCCAGTGGAAAATCACAGTGTCTGACTCAGAATCTGTCCCAGTCTGTAGTGTGGGCAACGTCTGAAGCCGCAGGATTGAAGAGGCGGTGTTGTCGGCCTACCTGGCTTCAGCACTCTCCCTGTGTTCCCTAGAGCTGCCTCGTCCCCGTGGCCACCTTCCACAGTGTCTCTCTCTGTGGCAGGATTTCTGGCTGCTTTTCACTCTGAGTCCTTGGAGCATTGTTTCAGAGCCCCCCTCCTCACGTCTTTGGCTCTCTGATTTTTTTCTTGTTCAAAAAGCTGATGGCAGGGCAGCTTTCTGGTCTTCATCCCGCTGAGTTCCTTTTGGCCCAGTGCGGTGTGGGCGGGTGTGTCTGAGCTCAGGAGAGCTGTGAACTGCTCGGAAGCCTGGGTGACAGACACTAAGACACCCGGGTGAAGAAAGTCTGTGCTTCTGAGTTGGGGCCTGAGTGAGTTTCCCCGCCTCAGACACCAAGCTGGGCGTCTGCCCACGGCTAGGAGTTTTGTCTACGCCCCAGATGGTGGACTCCAGGGCTGGGATGGGGGTGACTCAGGGTGGCTCTTGTCCCGTTGCAGTGAGTGTAACAGCAATCGGGACTCTGTCCTGTCCTACACCAGCGTGAGAAGCAACAGTTCGTACCTGGGCAGTGACGAGATGGGCTCAGGTGAGCATGACTTCTGCCGCAGGGGAGTGTGGGGTGAGCGGTTGCAAGGGCGAGGACCGTGGCTATTCTGCTGGGGGTTTTTGATTGTTTGTTTTGGCCTTGTATTTTGTTTGTTGTTTGAGACAGAGTTTCTCTGTGTAACTGTCCTGGAACTCATAGAAATTCACCTGCCCCTGCTTCCTGAGTGCTGGGATTAAAGGCATGCACCACCACATCTGGCTCTGTTCTGCTGTATCTTACCACACTCCTCAGCATCACAGAATGGGAGAAGTTTCTCAGAAAATATTTACTATATACCTAAGACCAGCCAGGTGCTGGGGACAGAGCAGCCAGTGAAATGAAGAGAAGAACCAGCCATTCTCAGTGTCAGAAACATGCACACATACACACACATGCATACTTGAGACTAAAAAAATCATAATAACCGTGGGCGCCATGGGTATACCTCAGTGGTGGACTGTTTGCTCAGGATGCTGGGTCTGCCCCCAGCCCCCCCCCAAGAATGGAAGAATTCATTTTGTAACCACACAGTACATTACTGAAAACTCCCTCAAGGGTTTGAGGCGTCCTGTCCCCCGTCAGTTCCCAGCCTCAAGTGTTGTGTCTGTTCTCATTCTTCCGTGTATCCATCCAGTAGAGTCTATACATAAAAATGTAATCTTAATTGCACATCTGTTTAATGGAAGGGGCATGGTGGTCAGAGCAGACTTTGCAGACTTGTGTAGCCCGTGAGCTACGTGATGGAAGGGGAGGCTGTTGCAGTAGCGCTGCGGAGGGTGCTCGCATGAGGAAGTCAGTGAAGTAGGCTTGCTGACTCTTGCCCATAATCCTGGCACTTGGTAGGATGAGGCAGAAAGGTTGCTGGAAATTTAGGCTAGCCTGGGCTACATACTGAATTAAGAGGCCAGCCTAGGTGTATAGAGTGAGATCATTTTGAAAAACAAGAGAGGCCAGTGCGGTGTCTCAGTATGAGAAGGTATGCACTGTCCAGTCTGATGACCTGAGTTTGATTTCTTGGACGGACCAGGTGGAAGGAGACAACAGACTTCAAGTTGTCCTCTGACCTCCACCTGAGCACCACAGCCACCCCCAGCAAAATAAATAGATGGCATTAAATATTTTTTGAAAAAGAAGGAAGGTCTAGCTGGGTAGTGGATCAGTCCCTCTCCCTGGCTGTCACCTGTTGCTACTCCTAAGGCTTCGATACCTGTGACAAAACTGAGGCTCACCTGAGCTTGTCAGATCCACATCCCCTGTGGGTCCACATCTCTGTCGCCATGGTAATTCCTCAGGAAGGCGTGAGGCGGGACAGCTGTGGCTGACGGCTATGTTTCCTTCTTCGTGCTAGGGGATGAGCTGCCCTGTGACATGCGTATCCCGTCCGACAAGCAGGACAAACTTCATGGTTGCCTGGAACATCTTTTTAACCAGGTAGGACCTTTGCCCCACTGTGCCCTGTGTCACTCTGCTCACGCTGGGGTAGGGGGTACGCTATGGGTGGCAGGCCCTTCCTGCACTCACAGGAACTTCTTGTCCCTAGGTGGATTCCATCCATGCCCTGCTCAAGGGGCCTGTGATGAGCAGGGCGTTTGAGGAGACCAGGCATTTCCCCATGGAGCACAGCTGGCAAGGTGAGGGGACTTTGAAGGACATGGCCACATGCAGGCTTCTGTCCCTCCTCTGCAGGACAGCTATGGGAGGGTCATGGTCCTGCCACTTCCAGCCCGTGAGCCAGAGCCAGGCCACTCTTGTGTTTGTTCAGACTAAACCTGGATTTTTTTTTTCTCCTGGGCCTGTGGGGTGAGGGAGGAGCTCAGCCTGGAGCATGATCTCAGTCCTCATGCTGTCCTCCCTGACCCTGACACACAGGGTCTGCACGCATCACAGCGTGAATCATTTTCATTTACGGTCAGTTTTATTGCCGATGTAACTTAAAAACTAAACTCTCCCTATTAGGAGCTTAGTTTTATGAGAACCAGATTAAGCTCCATGTAGTTGAGAAGCCAGCACAACAATAAATGAAAGCCACAGGTATGGCGGAGATAACACCAAAAATGTCTTTGGCACACGTTGGTCCTGGTGCCTGCTCAGAGCGTTCTTGAGAGGGATTCCCAAGGGAAGGACGTGCTAAGACCTCCCTGTCATCAGACTGAGCGGGGAGGGGGAAGACGAGCAGCCCTGACCTCCCACTCACATCAAGCCACGGAGCTGTCTCCCTTCGGACCCAGCCACCCCGCATCCACTCCCCCACCCTCCGTCTGTCTGCACATCTCCCTACTCACGCTCCACCCCTCCCCCATCCGTCATGCATATCTATCCATCTGCTTACCCAGCATTCACTCACAACCTACCCCTCTGCCTGCATCTGTCTATACATAGACATCTGTCTATACAGTCACCGACCCTGCCTCATCCATGCATCCTTCATCATCCACCCTCCATCCACCTGCCTACCGCACACCCACCTATCCATCTACCTGTATGTGTGCACCTACCATCCATCTGTCCATCCATCCATCCACCCATTCATTCATCCACCCATCCATCCACCCACCCACCCATAATCCATCCATCTGTCCATCCATCCATCCACCCATTCATTCATCCATCCATCCACCCACCCACCCATAATCCATCCATCTGTCCATCCATCCATCCACCCATTCATTCATCCATCCATCCACCCACCCACCCATTATCCATCCACCTGTCCGTCCATCCATCCACCCACCCACCATCCTCTACCCTCCTTCTCTCCCTCCTTCCCTCCACCCAGCATCATCTGCCCACCCACCTATGTATTACATACCCTCTGACTGTCCATCCATCTGTCCCTCCCTCCCTCCATCCCTGCACTCATCTCCGCCCTTCACCCACCCACCCACCCACATCCGCCAACCAGTTCATTCTCCACCCACACATCTGCGGTCCATCGCCATCCACCCACTCACTTCCACATTCGCCATCTACCCACAAACCCACATCTGCTTGTCCACCCATCCGTCTGTCCCTGTCTGTGTCAAGGCACCAGTAACTGATTTCAGCTTACTTCAGGCCTGCTCTGGACACTGTGCCCTTGAGATGAGTCAGTGCTCTCCACACCTCTGAGGTCACCCACTGTGTATGGGAGACCGGCTTCAGATAGGCAGCCATCTTCCCATAGGCATAGCAGAGAATCGGGAACCCTCGGACTGTCTCAGGGGCACCACCCAGTGATGGGCCTCTGAAGCCAGAGGTGACATAGAGGACACAGCCACGGGGGTCTCAAACCCAAAAAGGGAGAAGGACAGGGTCCAGTGCCTGCCGGACCTTTGACTGGTCCTGCCCAGGGCAGATTCAATGACCAACCTTAGATAAATCCCATTTCTTTCCTGCTCCAAGCCTGGGCTGCTGCTTCAGTGTAGGGCAAGGCTACTGGGTTACCATTCATCTGCCGGCTAAGGTGGTTATGGCTATGAGGATGTAATACCTGAGGAGCCTGTGGCTTCAGCTTCCAGCTCTAGGAGAACCAGCTGTGATTGATTTGTAATGTCTGTACTGGGAAGGTTGTAGCTAAGATGGGAGGGAGTGCGGAGGCCGATTAATACTGTCTGTTGCGGATGCTGTGCTTTGATGCCTCCCTTAGTTTTGCCTTGCACAACCTGTGAATACCTGTGAGCCCCGTCAGTTACCTTGACGTAGGATAGTGAGCTTTGTGACCTGGTGATGGTGCCACCGTTCTTCAGACAGAGCTACCTACGGCCCGCTCCTGACCTCACACCCTCTTGCTACTTTGCTGCCCCAGAGTTCAAACAGAAAGAAGAATGCACAGTCCGAGGGCGGAACTTAATCCAGATCAGCATCCAGGAGGACCCTTGGAACCTGCCGAGCTCCATCAGGGCCCTGGTGGACAACATCCAGCAATATGTAGAAGGTCTGTGGCCGGAGAGGGTGCCACACACGTCAGTGGCCTTCGGTTCTGAGTATAGAATGGTGTCGCCTGGACCGGGCCTAGCTATGTGGCCCTGTCTTCATGTCTAGGGAGGGACAGAGCAGCTGAGCCACTTCCTAGTGAATGTCCTGACCTGTTGAGGCCCTGGGCTATCCTGGAGAAGCCCTGGAAATGGGAGCCATTCCTACTGAGGCTTGTTATAGTCAGGAACTAGTATTCTGGCTTCATTCCTTCTCCACTTCTAAAACTGGATTCCATGCAGGTCTCTATTTGTCATTGATTGTCACAGATTAGAGCCACTGGCCTGAGTTGTCAATGATATGGGGATGTCCTGATTCCTTAGTGGCCAGCTGCCCTGTGGCCACACTTGTCTGAGGACATTAGGTACTTAAACTCATGTCTACCTGACATATGTTGTCATTTACCTATTTGAGCCTTCGGGCACCTGGGTCAGGCTCCTGGGGCCAGGGAGGGGGGGAATTACAAAGGTGTGGCCACCTCAAGCCAAGCCACCTGGTTCCTAAACAGAGGTAGGTTACTAGCATGAGTCTGGGACCTGACTGCCACCAAGGAATCCCTACTTCTCTGCTCTCAGCTGCATAGCGGACTCCCTTGTACCGTCCAGTGGTTAAGTGGCGCAGAGACTTATTAATATTTATTACAGCTTAGTCGTATAGCAGGGCAGGTCTCAGCCGGCTCATCTAAATCATCCCGACTATTTTAGCGCTGTGTCCCACCACCTCTTTACCTCTCTCTTGGCCCTGATACCTCTGTTCCTCTCCATGTCCCAAGGGTGAATCTCTCAGGTCTCCTTCTCCCAGAGACCTTTCCTCTCACCGAAGTTCTGCCTTCCCTTTCCTGCCCAGCTATTGTCTGCCAGTTTTTTATTAAGCCAGTCAGCAAGTGAGAAAGGCGAGTGTTTAAAAATAGAAAACTCCTAGCTCCCTGCTGGTACAGCACTGACTGCTGAATATACAGAGACACACCGTCACACAATGTGCAGAAGGTTACCCCAGCACAGCTCTCTGATGAGGAAGCGGGGATACTGGCAGTAGGGACTCCATCTCTGACATCCAGGGTCTCTGGAACTTACCCAGCATGCACCGAGCACAGCTCAAGCCTCTGCGAGGGGCCAGAGCCCGTGGCTGCAGGCACTGGCTTGCCACCGCGTCTTAGCTCAGCCTCTGCCTCTCTCCTTCCTCCCTTCAGATGGAAAGAACCAGCTGCTTCTGGCTCTGCTGAAATGCACAGGTAGGAATGGGGCTTTGAAGGGGCCCCTGGGAGGCACAGTGGGTGCTGTGGCCACAGGCTGGGGTGATGTCCTTCTGCTGGTCAACAGCATCTCAATGGGCCCTCAGCACCTGCACCAGGGAGGCAGCCTTTGCTCCCAGTCTCACCAAGAACTGTCCACCGTTCCCTCTGGGGCCAGGCAGGGGACTAGTCCTCAGGTCCTGGGGAGTATGAGCCCTGTTTAGCACTGCCTGTTAGGCCTGGTGGGGTTGACAGGGAGACTGGCAGAAGATGGAGGTGAGGGACATAGGCCCTGAGAGCCTGGCCCTGGATACTGGAGGATGGAACTGCAGGGTACCTTCGTGTGTGTGTGTGTGTGTGTGTGTGTGTGTGTGTGTAACATGCACACGTGAGTATGCACATGTGTGTGTAGATGTGCCTACGGTTGTACAGATTACCAACTGCCTGGCGTTGGCCAGTTGGGGGCAGACCGTGGGAAGGAAGTGCGGCAAGGGAGAGCATTCTTGGCACTAGTCTTGAATGTGCAGCTAGTGTTCATGTGGCCCAGGCCGAGAGGTCCTGTGGCTCATTGTAGGGCAGATAGGCCGAGTTTGGACACGGCCTTGGGGAGAACCACATACTTATTTCTTCAGGAAGCAGGCACTTGGGCAGTGAGAGTGAGATTTGGGGTGGATGGGTCTTTTGAAGAATTTCTTTTTCCGGAACTGGCTTTTGGCAACTGATTCGTCCATTCAGAATTCTCCACAGGCCCCCGTGGGTGTGCCAGGTCCTGGGTTTGGGTGTTGAGGGTGGAGATGCCATCGGTCCAGCACTGCTCACCCAGAGGCCCCCGCACCTCCCACAGACACGGAGCTGCAGCTGCGCAGGGATGCTGTCTTCTGTCAGGCCCTGGTGGCCGCCGTGTGCACCTTCTCAGAGCAGCTGCTGGCTGCCCTCGACTATCGCTACAACAACAACGGCGAGTATGAGGAGAGCAGCAGAGATGCCAGCCGCAAGTGGCTAGAGCAGGTGGCGGCCACGGGTGTCCTGCTGCACTGGCAGTCTCTTCTGGCACCAGCCACCGTGGTAAGTGGCCCAGGTGGTTGGCAGCATGGGAGAGACACTGTTGTGGGTACTCTCGGCTCCAGGTCACCCTGGGGTTCATGAGGCAGTGATTTGCTGGGGTTCACGTGGCAGTGTTAGGTTTTGGAGTTTGTGGATGAACAATAGTCCCTGTGCCCTGTGGTGTCCTGGGGAAGAAAAGCAGACAGACAGAAAAGACCCGTGGTTCTGAGCTGCAAGCAGGTGTCTCGTGACACTCTGGGCTGGCAGCTGAGGAGTCCAGGGAGGGGAGAGAATATTACTTGCATCTAGTGTACTTGTAGAGGGCAGGGGTGCTGGCTCAGCATCCAATAGCAGCTGCAGTACACATGGCTCCAGAGACTACCTCAGGTGGCCCACGGGCAACACAGCCCCAGATCACCCCCTGATGGCCACTGATGGCCACTGCTGCCGGTCTTCAGAAATCTGCCTCTGGCCCCACCCCATGGCAGCCCTCTCTGACCTCTCCTCAGGATGGATCCAGCTCATTCACTGATGTCACCAGCATTGAGCTGGCCACTGGGTCTGTAGCTTACTTCCCAGAGAAGTAGACTGAGAGGAGAGACAGGCCAAACGGCCTTGGAGTTTCTCTGGAGGGAGTGGTCAGATTTTCTGGGGAGGCAGCTTCTGGTCTACGACCTCTGCCAGCCGATATGGAGGTCTGAGGAAGAATATGCAGAGGAACAGCACATGCAAAGGCCCTGGGCAGAGGCCTGTGTGGCCAGTGGGGACAGGCAGGAAAGCAAGGTTGGTGGGGTGGTCTGCAGGTAGAAGGCAACTCAGAAGCTGAAGGAAGGGGACTCACGTAATCTAAGCTAAGTCTTAAAAGGAAGCATGTGACCTTGGAGAGAGGCAGTTAGGGACTAGATGGAGAAAGAACCTTCTGAGATGTCCTGGTGAGACCAGCTGTGACTAGAATTGGGCGCTGGCCGGGAGGCTGGACGGAGGCAGACTGAGTATGTCTAGGCGGTCATGGCTACTGGATGGGGAAAGAGGACCAGGATCTGGACAACCTTGAGAAAGGAATACAGAACAGGTGTGAGGGGGGCAAAGAAAGGAAGTGCTTGTGCTCATGGCCTTGGCTGTGTTTTGGATGGTACTTGGTGTGGCTTTACTGGGGCCACACAGCAAGGCCAAGCAGAACTGAGTTCTGACCCATTTGGGGTCCAGGACAGGCTGTGGTGTCACATGTAGAGCCACACCCATCTGAGTCTCGCTCACCACCACCTCTCCCTGCAGAAGGAGGAACAGACCATGCTGGAGGACATCTGGGTGACGCTGTCAGAACTGGACAATGTCACCTTCTCCTTTAAGCAGCTGGATGAGAATTCTGTGGCCAGTGAGTGAGCCCACCCTTCCTGCTCCGAGTTGGGCTGCTTAGAGCCATGCTGGCTCTCCTCTGCTGCCAGGCTAGCAGCCCAAGTGGACCAGTCTCCAGTGCTTCAAGCCTCACGGCTCAACCCGAGTCTCAGAGTCAGCCTTTGGGGAGCACATGGAAGGGGGGGTGTATTAGCTACTTCTCTTGTTGCTACAGTAAAATACTTTGCAAAGTCTTCGGCTGACAGCAGCTACCTCTGTGCAGGCTGAGTTGGGCTCAGGGAGAAGCAGTGATTGATTAGTGATGCCTGCCTGGTACAGGTATGGGCTCTGAGTCACGTTTATCAGCCATAATTCTTCCTTATGGGTACTGATAAGCTACAGCTGGGCTTTTTAACATCTTTGGCTCTGAGCTGCCAGGCAAGGGAGTCACAGGACAGGGTTGGGAGGTTTGAAGATATTCTCTGGGGCAGGGGCAGTGTCAGGGGGCCAAGAGTAAAGTAGTGGGGAGCCAGGGGCTGTGGGGGCTGGTGAAAGGGGAGGTCATCACAGGCAGGTCTGGAGGCCTTGTAGGGCTGTTCAAAGCTTAGTATGGGGTGGGGGAGGGTAGGGGAGTGGGGGAATTGGGGCGGGGCTTGACTCCACCCCTCTAGAATATTAGGGCAGGGAAACCTCAGATGTCAAACATACAAGTCCTAGCTTGCCACCTTGAGGCTGGGAAGACAAGAGGGTCTGAGGCTACCCCTGTGACTCAGAAGGGCTGGAAGTATAAGGTTAACCCTCTGGGGTGCCCCTCTGGCCCTCGAGGAAGGAGGCCCTATGCTGGTTTGGTGCAGCTGTGCCAGGACTCCCCTCTGGTCTCCTTAGTGAGCCATAGCGAGCCACCCTGCTCTGCTTCCACAGACACCAACGTCTTCTACCACATCGAGGGCAGCAGGCAGGCACTGAAGGTAGTCTTCTACTTGGATGGCTTCCACTTCTCCAGGCTACCCTCTCGCCTAGAGGGTGGGGCCAGCCTCAGGTTGCACACCGTGCTATTTACAAAAGGTGAGCAGCCTGGCTGAGGGACCTGGCGGGGGAGGGGTAGAGGCAGGGCCACTGAGCACCCTAGGGCCCAGCACCCACCCTCCCATGCCTTCCCTTACAGCTCTGGAGAATGTGGAAGGGCCACCACCCCCAGGAAGCCAGACTGCAGAAGATCTGCAGCAGGAGATCAATGCTCAGTCCCTGGAGAAGGTGCAACAGTACTATAGGAAACTCAGGTAGCTGCCCTGGGCTTGGGGGTGAGTGTAAGAGCAGGATGAGGGCTTGGGGGGGGGGGTAAGGGCAGGATGAGGGCTTGGGGGGTAAGGGCGGGATGAGGGCTCTGGGGTGGGGTGGGAACCTCCAGGGAGTGCACACATCATGCAAAGCCAAGCCTAACACCCTCCGGAGCACATACAGCACTGTGCATGGAGGCCACTGCTAACCCATTGTACAGCTGAGTATACTGAGGCCCACGCAGCCCGTCCCAGGTCACACAGCTAGATGAACTCAGTCTCTTTGGTCCATTCCTCCCTGTGTAGGGAAGAACTGAGCAGGGAGGGTTGCCTCTGGGATCTCTGGGCTCCTAGCAGTGGGTCCTGCTCTGAAGAGAGCTTCCAGAGAGAGGACGACATTCCAGAATGTTGTCCAGAGGAAGGACACTCCCACTACAGCTGCCTACAGCCATGCCTACAACCACACCCTGACCATACCGGCCACACACCCACAATCCAGACCCCGACCAGGCTCCCAAACACAGCCTCTCTCAAGTCCCACCTCATTGCTCTCCCTACAGTACCAAGAGGGAGAGAACAGGGGCCTGGTTTCCATGGAGAGGGGCAATCTCCTCCCAGGTTTGCAAATTGGAAAACGAAGCTTCTTCGAGTTTACTAGGCAATAAGACCCAGCACACAATTTACAACTTAATTGTTGTCCTTTGTCTATCCATTGTCTGTCTGTCCGATTAGCTGCTAATTCCATTTGCTCAGGGTGTTTACGGAGACTTTCTGTGGGCCCTGTACTGCTCTGCGATCCGGGAAGCAGTCTTGTTTTTCATGAACACTTATTCTGTCAAGGCTGGGCCACCAAATCTCACTCACCCTTTATGTATAAATAAAGTTTTATTCACACACAGCCAAGACAGGTTCTTCCTGAAATCTTTGTGACTTTTTTTTTTTTTTTCCTTCTGTGTATGACAGAAGACAAGGACTCTCTGGCTAAAAGGGCCAATGTTTTCTGGTTGGCCCTGTATAGAAGGATTTAGAGGGTGAGAAAGACCACAAGCTGGTAAACCCAAAACAATTTTGTGCCAGTTCAATGTTTAGACAAGAAGAAGCAGGAATGGGACTGGAGGAGCGGGGCGCTGGGCTGTTGTCCAGGGTGGGAAGGCAGAGGTGGCAGTGAAGCCCAGAGAACCTTTCTTGCTTCCCTAGGGTCACTGGAAGAGTGGCTCTCAGTGAGCGCTCAGTACAGGGCTGTAGCTGTAGGGCCTGGGACCCGGGGCCAGGGAGGGCCAGGCCAGAGCATGTGTGTGCAGTGGCAGGGTCCTCAGCCTTGTCTGTCTCCTTCAGGGCGTTCTACCTGGAGCGGTCCAACCTCCCCACAGATGCTGGCACCACAGCCGTGAAGATTGACCAGGTTTGCTGCTGCTTCTGGAAGCTTGGGCAGGGCGGGGTCACTGCAGGCTGAGTCTGCTGGAACCAGAATCAGGCCCAGAGGCCTCCAAAGCCCCTGTCGCCCCTGCCAGCTCGTTTCTTCCTTCCGGGACTTCCTGGGTGACATGCTCTTGCTGGCCTCATTTGCTTGGGGGCTTTCTGAGGGACACTTTATCACATTTCTTGAGCTGAGAACCCTAAGGATCGGAGTGGTAAATGCCACGCTAAGTGTGACTTCACACGGTATCCTTTTGCTTCAGGTTCTTGCCGGGCATTTAAAAATCAGAATCTCTCCATCAGAACCAGAGGCATTGCCATTTCTTGGCCTTTTGGCTAAGAGCAAGTGTCATGTCTGTTCTTATCAGTTTAGTGCCCTGTCGGTCCCCTAAGGATGACAAAACAGTCTTCCAGCTGCTTTCTAGAGATGGATGCTCTGAGATCTAGCTATGGCTCAGTTCTTTTGTGTCATGGTGGCCCTGAGTGGTTTTTGTCCCTTTGCCTCTCACCCACAATGCATCTCTTTGGGTCTCTTGGTTCCCCAGGCCCAGGCAGGCCTTGAACTTGGAATGGGTTGTGAAGAACTGGCCATGGGGCTCAGAGGCTGTGAGCTCTGAGGGGTGTGGGCACCATCTTTGGGGGGATTTTGTAGTCTGTTGGATGCAGACCAGAGGGTTGTAATGGTGCACGGTTGAGGGAGATAGTATAAGGAACAGCTTGTCACTTTGGTCAAGCCCTTAGACTTGCCACTTGGTGAGTGGCTACTTGAACTAGTTGTGACAGATGTAGAGAGGATAGAAGAGGTTACCTGCTTAGGCTTAGGCGGGGCTGCATTGGCAGGGGAAGAGCAAGCTTGGAAGGTTGGATCAGAACTGAAACAGTAAACAGTAAATGCCAACTTACAGGATAGTGGGGGCTGCTGATGGTTCTCGAGGTCTGCTAAGGGTGCTGGGAAGACAGCTGTGTAACAGCTGGATTAGAAGGATGTCAAAGAAGGCCAGTGGAGGTCTCAGGGCTACGGGCCTCTCCTGTTACACCCTTGCAGCTGATCCGTCCCATCAACGCCCTGGATGAGCTCTACCGCCTCATGAAGTCCTTCGTGCACCCCAAAGCTGGTGCTGCTGGGAGCCTAGGCGCCGGTCTCACCCCCATCTCCTCTGAGCTCTGCTATCGCCTGGGGGCGTGTCAGATCACCATGTGTGGGACTGGCATGCAGCGGTGAGCTGGATGGGACATAGCGGGGTTGGGTAGGCTCTGGGAAGTTGGGGGGCTCGCGCACAGAGGTGGGAGGGCTGGGTTCAAATCTGGGTGCTGCAGTGCCCATGTTCTGGGCCTCGGCTTACTGTCTCTGAAATGGAATGGCCAGGGTCAGTGAGCCTGGTAGCGTCGTGCACTGTCCTGATTCTAGGTAATTCAGAAAGGAGACACTCACCACGAGCAGGCCATCTTGCCAGCGTCCACCCAGGGGAACTGGCTGTCTCCTTATAACTGCTCAGCATGACGCTATCCTGGAGACAGCACGATGCTATCCCGGAGTGCTCAGCTGATGAGAGTGTCCTCTTCTGGGGATACCAGCCATGTCTGGATACATTTGTGGTCCTCATGACTGTGGGAGGAGGCGGATAAACAGCAGGTGGAGGCCAGGTGCTGAGTGTCTTACAGCGCAGGGGTAGCACACTGTGTCAGGGGAGGCCTGGTGTGTTACAATTAGGGAAACTGAGGTACAGGGCTCAGGGTGACTGGATGGAGCTGTAGATTTAGAATCTGAGGGGTCTGTCTTCCAATCTGGTTGGCATAAGGCACACACTTCTGTGCCCTCCTGTGACCTCCTGAGAGAGCCTCCAAGGGCCATCTCTCAGTTGAATGTTTGCCACAGCCTCTGCCCGGGGCTGTGGGCTCTCATAGGAAGCTCCTGGTTCAGGTACTGCCTTAGAGAGGAGACGAGGGATGATGGCCACCAGGAGGACCGAGTGGGAGGGTCCAGGAACTTCCCTGAGAGACAGTGGACACCCGGGGATAGTGGGAGGAAGGGAGGCATGGTGACTCGGAAGCGGCCTTGGTCTTACCTCTGCCTTCACCCACTTCAGGAGCACCCTGAGCGTGTCCTTGGAGCAAGCAGCCATCCTGGCGCGGAGTCACGGGCTGCTGCCCAAGTGTGTTATGCAGGCCACAGACATCATGCGCAAGCAGGTGAGGTCATCCGCAGTGGACAGCGTGGTCAGGGACCCTGAGCTTAGAGCCCTATGGGATATGTGGTTCACCTTAGGCCTGGTCCTTCTCAGCTCCAGATACCTTGCTCAGTCAGTCTCACCTGTTCACATTTGCTACCTGACCTGGCTCCCTGCTCCCCACTGTGCCTGGAGTTCCAGGCCCAGGACTGACAGTGGTTTTCCTTCTAGGGCCCCCGAGTGGAGATTCTGGCCAAAAACCTCCGCATCAAGGACCCCATGCCCCAAGGTGCACCACGGTAAGTGGCCACCCACCCCCTCCCAGCCCGATGCTCTCTCCAGGAAAGCCCAGGCCTGCTTGGCCTCAGACTCCTGGTCTCACCCCAAACAGAATCCTAGTGTTCTATGGGGCTACCTCTCAGTATGGGAACTCTGGGAGCTACACTGTGGCTTGGCCTGCTACCTGACTGCTGCCCAGCCCCTGAGTGGCAGTTAGGCTCCTTCCCCAGCCCCATGGTGACTCTGTCAGTCTAGTCTTCTGTCATCTTCCGCTACCAACTCCTGCAGCCCCTCAGAGGGTCTGACCACTCTGCTACTGATGGCCCAAGAGTTCTGAGTGATGGCTGAAGTGGTGGCTTCAGGCAGTGTTTCTCAGTGACAGTGTCCCCCAGAACCCCAGTATATTCCTGATCAGGGCCTTAGTGTCCACTCCCCGCAGTCTACTAATGTCCTTTGGTCTGCCATGTTCTCTGGCTCTCAACTTGTCTTCATGCCTTTATGGTGTCTAGCCTGTTCAGGGACAGTGTCATCTGCCCTCTTGTAAACCCAGTTGATCCCTGCAGCAGCCCTATGAGCAGGGCTCTGCTGAGATCCTCATTGCCAGGTAGGCATATAGAGGCCCAGAGATGTTCAGTATCCCACTTGCCCAAGGTCACACAGCTAATAGCAGAGCTGGCCCCAGACAGTCTAGGCTTAGACATTTAACTCGGTACCATGTCATAGTGTGACTTGGTCACTCCAGTTCACCACAGAGGCCTCCCTACCCCTAAAAGCATCCCTGTCTATGGCTGCCTCTCCTTGAAGCCCAGTACATACTCTTTCATTGACAGTATTCTGCAGTGTCTCCACTCAGCAGCCCTTCCCAAACCAAGGAGCCGTGGAGGCTACAAGTAGACAAGCTCACAATGCCCTATATGCACCCAAATACACACAGCACTTGGAGACACCCTGCTGGCCTCTAAAGCTGTGGTTCTCAGCCTTCCTAATGCTGCGAGCCTGTATCGCAGCTCCTCATGTATTGCTACTTCATAACTGTAACTTTGCTACTGTTATGAATTATGATGTAAATATCTGATATGCAGGATATCTGATGGTTGGTAGCCAAAGGGGTTGCGACCCCCAGGTTGAGAACAACTACTCTAGAGGCACAGGATCTGCCTTTGAGAGGGGACAAGGTGCTAAGGGCAGGTTCAGGACTGAACACTCTGTGTATTCTTCTGGGTGTGAATTACTTGTCCCAGTAAAAGGGGAACTAACCACATGTGGTGGCCACACGGTCCCTCCTCACACTCTCCACTTCTATCTGCTAGCCTCTACCGCCTCTGCCAGCCTCCAGTGGATGGAGACCTCTGAATACCGACATGCTCCCTGCTTGGCCACTGCCTCTGCAGCTGCAATGTAGGAGGACCCAGAGGGCCGCAAGGGGACCTGAGGCTTCTGCCATAGCTGTGTCAAGACCTACCCAGCTGATCCGCTGTCACCATCCAGGACAAGCCTCTGTGTGCACATACTCTCTGGACTGGCCGACCATTGCTGGGCTGTCAGGTTCTCCATACTTAACGACTGAAACCTGAATGCTCCTTGGGGCTCCAGAGCTCATGAATGTAGCTGGGACCTGGATGCCTGCACTCACCCAGGTCCCCTACACAGGGAAAGGTCCCAGTAGGTGGAGGCCTGCAGACCCTGTTCCTCAGATGGCAAAGCTGCACTTTGAACCTGGGTTCTTCCCGGGGCCACATTCCAGGAGACCCTACCTGTTTCCTGTCCTGGCTGAAGCTTCCGGTCATGCCTCCTGCCCTTACTAACCAGCTCAGCTGACTCGGGACAGCCTGGCCTCTGCCAGGAGAGGACCCTGGGCTGAACACTTCGTGGACACTTGCGGCCCTGCTGGCTTCCAATACCCACCATTATTGGAATTTGAGCTGCCAGCACTGGGCACCAGATTGGCTCTGATGTTAATTTATATGACACAACATCTCTGTGGTTTATGTTTGTATTTTTCTCTTACTGTTATTGTTAGTGTTGTCAAGAGTTTTTCCCTCCCCTAAGGTTTTTGTGACTATGTCTTTGACACTTTAAATTTCAGAGAAAAGTATATTGCCTAATGGGACCAACATAAAGTAGTTTCAACAACTTTATTCAGTTCTACTAAAAAAACAAAAGGAACTAAATTATTGAAAAAGTTTAAGACGTCATTTCCATTTTAAAATCTGAAGGTCGTAAGATGTACCTCACGGGCTCCACTGCTTCCTTCCTCTGCCTCCGCACCCTGCCCACGTTGGACTTTGTTGTTTCAGTGACTGGACCAGAGTTTGAGAGGTGCTCTAGTTGTGGCTTAGGGCTGAGACGATGTCATCATCTCAGAACAGAGCATTTGGGACTTGTCAGAGAACCAGAGCGATAGGAACCTGCTGTCCTACCTTCTGAGTAAGGGACTGCACACGGGGACCCCTGGGCTGTTTGTCTGCTCTCCAACTTCTGGACATCTACAGGGAATTACTTGCATGTAGGAGGGGGGCCTTCTCACCTATGTCTGGCTGTAAGGCTGGGTTCGGGGAGTATGGCCTCCTCGGTCCCCAGGGACCACCTTTCTCTTGGTACCGGGTCATCTTTGTTGATGTGTTTTGTTTATCCAGAGAACCAGGGCCCCTGTTAACCCTGCTGATGGGCCCCGAGGGCCAGGGCATCAAGCCTGGTTTATTTTAAATGTACAGATCCTTTTCATTAAATTCATGATAGATTTTTTATTATTATTATTAAAAGTCAGAATATAATAAAAATAAGCTGTGGTCTGCTTGCTTGGTGGTGAGTGTCGCCGGGTGGGTTCCAGCTCAGACAACTGCATGAGCGTGGCTTAGATTCCGGCTGTTGGTGTCCCTGAGCCTACAACGTTAACCACTGTGCCTCAGTTCCCTCCTAAGGAATGAGGACCAGCTCCCACGTAACAACTAAGGGGCTTTATATTGAAATCCAACCTTATTTTGGATTCTAAGCTCTCAAATTTGTTGACAGTAGAGAAATGTGTCTGTTATTTTTTTCTAGACATTTCCTGCCCTGTCCTGAAGTTTTCCGTGTGTTCAGGAGTCAGGGCAAGTCCACAGAATACTGTAAAGCTACTGTCTGCCCCAGTGAATCTGAGCAAAAGTGGGGTTTAAAATCCTCACAGCCTGGAGAGACAGCTCAGCAATAAAGCACTGGCTGCTCTTCCAGAGGACCCACAAGGCAGCTCACAACCATCTGTAACTACCTCCTGCTCCAGGGGAGCAGACACCCTCTTCTGGTCTCTCTGGACACCAGGCATACACATGGTAACAGGTATACATTGTAGGCAAGACACCCACATACACAAAAATAGATAAAAAATGCAGCGAGACCTGGAATCCAAGCTGGCCATAAGCATGCTCACATAACAGGTTCCAAACAGCCCACCAGAACACCCTGCTGCACACAGGCCTGGGCCCACACTGTTTGTGGGTGTTTATCTGCTAAGCCAAGGTGGACTTCATGAATTGCCAGGATTTGTAGGTCCAGCCCAGCCGTCGCTAAATTTGACAGGCAGGCCTTAGCCAGCCCTGGGTGAAGTCCTTTCTCCCTCTTCTTTTTCTCCCTCTTTTCTTTCTTTCTTCCCTCATTTCCCACATGTTGGGAACACTCTTGTCTATTTCCCACAAGTCCCTCATAGTCCCCACCATCCCTTGTCTATTCTGAAGGCCGCTGGTCTTGGTGGAAAGGTAGCCTTGCTCTCAATTCTGGTTTCAAATGACTCCGTACTGAACTCTCTAAGGGCTTCTTTGAGGGTTTCAGGGCATGGAGTGGAATCTTCTGGGTCATCTGGATTCCAGATGTGCAGCGTAGTTGGAGCTGCCAGGGAATCTCCAAGATGTCCACAGGAATCCTGCCCCAGGGTCTGCAGAGAGAAAGTCCCCAGAAATGATGCAGGGAGACCAGAGGCAGGGTGTCTGACTTGGAGCCAGTCCTATCCACTCCTGGATCTGGTGAGAACTGGGAACATACGTGGTACAGCTGACCTACCCGGTGCAGCTGCCTGGGTTTCCATCTGGTGGCACTGTCAGGCTGGGAGAGCCTGCCTTGTGACCTTTGAGGCTAATCTTCTTGCCTGTCCCCTGATCCTGCAGCCCCTGTGCTTGTGGGGGAGGGATGTCACCACCTCTCTCAGAGGCTCAGTTTCCTTCAGAACAGCTTGGTCCTGAAGTAACTTTCTGAAGGCCTGTAGAGCCCGGCCTGTCCAGCAGGGGGCACCAGGGACCGCAGAATGCCCAGAGGTTGCGGTTGCCGGGTAGGGTCCTTCCTAGGGACTTCAAGACACACAGTCTGGCTGCAGGTGCCCGCACTGAGGACAGTGCCTGCCTGGAAGGGTGGCTGAGACTGTTAGGGTAGGGACAGCAGCCGCCAGGCTGAAAGGCTGAACTCCATATAAGCGCCTTTTCATTAGTTCCTCGACAGTTTTTCTTAGGTCTCCTTTTTTTTTTCTTTTTTTGTCATTATTTTTGTTTCTGTTCCTCCCCCACCCCTCCCCCACCTCCACGCCCGCCCGTGCCCTTTCTGGTTTTCTTTGCCTTGTGCTGGGTTTGGGGCGTGATTCTGTTTTTCTGTTCTTTTCTCTTTCATTCCCTTCTCTTCTTTGCCTTTCGTCTTTCTTAAATTTGGATCCAGGAGAACACAAGAGACCCTTGTCAACTACAGAGGCGCTGGTGGGGGATGTGGTCACTAACCCACAATTACTGCCTTCCCCAAGTCCTCCAATTACCGCTGGAACCACTTAGAACTATGGCCACCAGGGGGCACTGTGGGCAGGCTGTCTTGAGAGGGGGCCCCTGCCTGCTCCAGAGTCAGAGGCAAGGCAGAGGGGTAGGGCGTGTTCAGGAGTGACTTGAAGGTAGAGATTCCCCACAAATGTATGTCCTTCTCTTTCTCTGCACCTGTCCCACACAGCCAGTCCCTTAAAGGGAACTTCTCACTCTCTAGTCGGCCCAGCAGTCTTTGAAGAACTGACACTGTATCACATATACTGCTCAGTGGCTTGGAGACACTCTTAACACTCTACAGAGGAAAAAGAAAAAGGCTCGGTTGTCTTCTGGGTCAGATGGTCACATGAGCCTGAACGGTACATTGAGAAGTTCCTGGTGCAGCTCCCAGTCAGAGGCAGGGGCATTACACATGACAAATGGGAGCCACCAAAGCCATTGAGTTTTATGTACTCTCTTTCAGGTATGCCATAAGAAGGCCTGGCTTTAATCTGGGAACCTGAGCAGCAGAGAGGAAAATGGGAGACGAAAGAACTGAATGGTCCCAAGCTCATCAGTGGGGACAGAAAGTGGCTTTGTTACTGTGAGCTCTGATTCTACACTTCCCAGGGTGATTGTTAATCTTAGTATCTACTTGATCGGATCTGGAATCAACTAAGAGATGCCTTTGGGTGGCTCGGTGAGGGTGTTTTCCCCAAAGGACTAACGGATGGAGGAGGAGGGAGGCCATCCCCCAGAACGGATGGTACTTTCCAGGATGACCCAGATATAAAGAGTTCTAAAGGAAAAGCAATACTGATTATCTTAGTTAAGGTTCCTGTGGCTGTGATGAAACACCAGGACCAAGAAGCACGTTGGGGAAGAAAGGGTTTATTTAGCTTACACTTCCACATTGCTGTTCATCACCAAAGGAAGTCAGGCCATAAACTCAAGCAGGGCAGGAACCTGGAGCCAGGAGGGGTGCTGCTTACCGACTTGATTTTCTTGGCTTGCTCAGCCTGCTTTCTTATAGACCCTAGGATCACCAGCCCAGGGATGGCACCACCCACAGTGGGCTGGGCCCTCCCCCATTGATCACTAATTGAGCAAATGCCTTACAGCTGGATCTCAGGGAGGCCTTTCCTCAAGGGAGGCTCCTAACTCTCTGATGACTCTAGCTTGTGTCAAGTTAGCACACAAAAGCAGCCAGTGGGGCTGGAGAGATGGCTCAGCGGGTAAGAGCACTGACTGCTCTTCCAAAGGTCCATGGGTTCAAATCCCAGCAACCACATGGTGGCTCACAACCATCCATAATGAGATCTGATGTCCTCTGCTGGGGTGTCTGAAGACAGCTACAGTGTACTTACATTTAATAAATAAATCTTTAAAAAAAAAAAAAAAGCAGCCAGTACAGTGCTTTTGCCTACTCGCCTTTATTCTTTGCTGATAAGCACATATATGCAGACGCCGCCGACGCCGCCACTGCTGCTGCTGCTACTGCCGCCATCCTCCATTGACAACAGAACCTAGGTTCTTTGGCCTTCCAATCAATTCCAGATTGATGACCAGCTTCTCTCTAGGAATCCTCCAGGCCTTTGATACCAGGTTGAGCATCCTGCCTCTCCCAACAGCCATGGTCAGATTCAGTCCTGTGTAAGCCAATCCAATAGACAAATCCCTTTGTGACATATATTCATTCTGTTGGCTCTTCTCTGGAGGACACTCCTTTCCATATAGCTTCTTGTTCTGACTTTATTTGTGTGTGTGTGTGTGTGTGTGTGTGTGTGTGTACACTTGTAGAGTCGGATCTTTCCTCTTACATGTGAGTCCTGGGAGATTGGACTCCGATGGTCAGGCTGGGAGGCAAGTGTCTCTACCCACTGAGCTGTCTTGCCTGTCTGCATACCTACATTTTTACTGCAAAGCCCCACATTGGTCTCACACAGAGGCAGAAGCTGGTCACAGGGCCCTGCCTCTTTGGGGATAACTGACCGAGACCACATCACTATGATCAATGAAACGCAAGGGTGCTGTGTTGGAGAAATTCTGGAAGGTTCTTTGCTCTGTAGAGTCTTCTGAGGAGCCTGTTTTCTCCCCCAGGTCTCCTTCCTTCCTGCTCTGACCATCGATTGGCCACTCCTTCCCTCCTCTGCTGCCACCACCCTATCATGGCTCGCCTAGAACATTCTGGACTCCTGACTGGTCTTCCAGCTCCACTGTCCCCTGTGTGGAGCCAGTGACTGAGTCATTGTGGCCCTTTCTACCCCAGAAACTCCTAGTGCTTTCACTGCAGTGAAGTTTAGTTACCCTTTCCACAGTGCCCTGCAGGCCCTCACCTGGCAGGCCTTACGCCCCACCTCCACTCTGCCCTCAGGACTGGTCTTGGAACTCGTGCAGGGCCTTTGCACAAGCTGCTCTCTGCAGACAGTTCCCACAAATCCCGAGGTTCCTCTCTACAGATCTGTCTGGCATCCACCGAGCTGTGTGGCCAGGCTTCTTTGTCTCCACCAAGAATTTGTCTTTCTCTGCTTCCCCCAGGGCCTTCCTTAAATAGTGACTGAGTGCAGAGCTGGCAGGTCACTCCCCCAGGCCCTTCCTTCTTTGCTCCAGCTCATCTGTCCCCACGCTGAGACCCAGAAGGATGAGCCAAAGGGCCTGAGGGGACACCTCCTCCCAGTAAGCAGATGAGATAGATCCAGGGTCCTGCTGGGGCCTTCGAGACACCAGGGCGTGAGCATTAGCTGAACACTGTGTGCTGGGCGTAGGCGGGACACATCCCCTGTGGTGACCCTGTGGGGAGGAAGGTAAGGATGGTGACAGAATTCAGCCTACACTTCCATGGCTAAGGAGCCTCACAGTTAAGAGCTGAGCCCCTAGCATCTGCATCCAGAGCCTCGATTGTATCCCAGGTCTGCCTGCTGGAGCAGAAAGGATGGTACAAGGTGACCCAGGACACCTCACATTTAAACATGAAGAAATGCAGAACCCGGCTGTGGAGACAGAAGATGGCTAACATGCTTCAGTGACAGTTTACCCTGACATGTTCAGGAAGTGAGAACCAGGCAGCCTCAGGAAACGTGACCTCAGGTGTTCAGCAGGACAGAGAGGGATGACAGCAGGCTGGCCTCTGCCTGGAGCTCATGAGCTCTGTGTTGGGCTTTCTAGGCTCGGTCTTCCAGGCCAGTGTCTTGCTTCTGTATGCCTCAGGTTTCCCTGCACCACTTTCCCTGTGGGGCTGGTGCAGGCTGAAGGAGGATGAGCCATAAGACAGCTGATGCTGTGACTGAAGGTCCTTTGTCATGGCCGGAGGTCTGAACTGTATCTGCAGGGGTCACTGGAGGTGACTAAAGTCATCAGGTGTGTGGGAGAAGGCCACCCGGGCAGGCCTGGCCTTTGGGAGGTCTGAAGGGCATTTATACATAGACCTGATTATCTGCTCTCTCCACCCAGAGCCCCCAGGGAAGCACAGTGAGGCCACTAGAGGTGAATCTGTGGGCTTGCTTCATTTACGTGCTGTGCTTAGATGGAGTGTGGAGGAGACCAGGCTGAGAGCACAGAAACCGTGATGCTCTGGGCCACACAGAACCAGGGCCAGTGGGCATCGCCTCCCCCCCAGAGGGGAAGCCTAATGCTGCCCTCCCCAGGTGGCACCCCCAGGCTGGATGTGATGGCTTGAGTTTGAACCTAACATGAAGTAGAAGGTCCTGGATTCAGATTTCACCCTTGCTCTTGGCTGGCTTCAGGAACGTTAAGGAGTTGGCCAATGGAGAGAGGAGGTGGATTCTGGGACAAGCTATGACTTTCATCAGGCTAAGACCCTGCCCAAGGCAGTGACAATGTCACAGGCTCAACATGCTCCTGCCACAGTTGCTCCTGTGGCCCGGCCACCATAGACATCCAGAACTTGAGGATGAGAGCTGGGCAGTTGCCTCATTGGCTCTTGACGGCCAATGTCTGCTCTGTTGTGTGCACTGACCACTCTGCTCTCCTTTCCAAGACAGATCTGAGAGCACCATGTCTTCCAATGGCTTCTCCCAGATCTCCTGAACCAGGGTGGACATTACAGCCCTTTCCTTGATCCTGTCTATACAGCAGTTTTGAAAGATTATGTCTGCTGCAGGGGGACAGGGTGGGGTTCTGAGCACATCACAGCAGTCAGTGAATAACCATGGGCGCATGTGAATGTGTGTGTATGCACGTGCATGTGTGTTCTGTCTATACTGCAGCTCTGCAGAGTTTTGTCTTCTCGGGGCTTGGTGCTCATCACTGCAGTTAGTGAATAATGGCCTCACTGGGGACACGTGTGCAAGTGTGTGGTGAATGTGTATGCACGTGAGTGTGCACACGCACGGCTGCATCTTGGGTATGGGTGCATAGTCCTGTCTGCAGGACAAACTTTATGATCTTTCATGGCTCCCTCCAAATCCTCAGTATCCCCTGGACCTTGGAGGTGTGATACTTCTGTGGACGTGGTGTGACTGGCTGGCTCATCCTCCTTCCAGTCTGACATCCCCACAGCGATGGAGAGGATCCCCTGGGATTGTGGGCTAACATAAACCCTTTCTGCCCTACACGGCTTGTGGTCAGGATGTTTGACCACAGCACCAGACATGATACTAGAACAAAAGTCAACTCCACCAGGGCCAGATCAAAGCAGTGTCCAGGACACAACCAATATCCACGGAGGAGGTGACTGGTGGTAGCAGGCCAAGCCACAGTGTAGCTCCCAGAGGCATAAAGGGAAATTGAGGTCTCCTGCCATAACTGCTGTAAGCTAGGACACCTCTCAGAGCCCCCACTGCTGTCCTCCACTGTCCCCTCCTCCCACTGCTGTCCTCCTCTGCCCCTCCTCCCACTGCTGTCCTCCTCTGCCCTTCCACCCACTGCTGTCCTCCTCTGCCCTTCCACCCACTGCTGTCCTCCTCTGCCCCTCCTCCCACTGCTGTCCTCCTCTGCCCCACCTCCCTCTGCTGTTCTCCACTGCCCCCTCCTCCCACTGCTGTCCTCCTCTGCCCCTCCTCCCACTGCTGTCCTCCTCTGTCCCCTCCTCCTACTGATGTTCTCCTCTGCCCCCTCCTCCCACTGCTGTCCTCCTCTGCCACCTCCTCCATAGACATGTTGGGTGCCTTTCCCTGTGGCTTGCAGATAAAGTGGAACTGCAATTTTTCAGCTCTTGCAGACAAGTTAGAAATATGTGTATGGTATGTTTGTGTGTGTGTGTGTGTGTGTGTGTGTGTGTGTGTGTGTGTGTGTGTGTGTGTGTGCATGTACTATGTGGAGCTCAGAGGACAACTTGGAGGAGTTAGTTCTGTCCTTCTACTATGAGGGTCCCAAGGCGCAAACTCAGGTTGTCAGGGTTGGTAGCAGGTACCTTTATCCACTAAGCCACCTTGCTAGCCCTGAAGATGCTACTTTTATACTCAAAGGTACCTCCATTTTCCCTCCTTCTATTCCTTTGGACCTTACTGCCCATGGTCAGCAGGGCCTCAGACTCTGTCTGTCACTGCTCATTTGCATATCGAGAGATGATGTATTTCATTGCAAACGATCGGCCTTTTATTTCCTTCAAGTCGTTCACTTAGGGCGTCCTAATGAGCGTTTAAGTGGGTGTGCCATGCGAAGGTTAATTATTTAAGGCTATCATTTCAGGGCACAGGAGAGGTTGTTAAACACACTTCTCTGGATGTGGCGGGGTCACACAAGGTGGAGAGTCTCTGGCTTGAGTCCACCAGAATTCATGCCCTGGGGCCAAGGAGCCTGCACTCTCAGCTGTGGCTCTCGGCTGCCCGTAAGGCCGCTTTGGTGTTGAGCTGGAACTGAAGGGTGGGTGTGGCTACTGGAATTAGCACTAATGTACGTCATACTGCACACACACAGGCCTCTGACGGGTATTTGTGCTGCCACCCAGTTATAGTGGGTGTTGGGGAAGAAGCTGCCCCATGGATAGGCCAGAAGGGCAGGGCTGGGCTTGCATTCAGGCACTGAGAGTACAGCAGAAATCTGCTGGTACAAGTGACCATCAAGATGGAGAGAGGGTAACCTGTGATCAGAGCCCTCCAGAAGCAATGGCTACCTGAATTCACACCACTATCTAGCTATTTTTATTATTGTGAAGAGACACCATGACCATGGCTTCTCTTATAAAGGAAAACATTCAATTGGCGTTGGCTTACAATTTCAGAGGTTCCGTCCATTGTCATCATATCCGAAAGCATGGTGCATGCATGCAGGCAGACACGGTGCCAGAGTAGTGAGAATTTTACATCTGGATCCACAGGCAGCAGGAAGACAGAGAGGCACTGGACCTGGGTTGAGCTTTTGACACCTTGAAGCTCACCCCCCAGTGACATACTTCCTCCAACAAAGCCACACCTCCTAATCCCTCTCAAGTAGTACCACTTCCTATGGACCAAACATTCAAGTCTATGAGCCACTGAAGACCATTCTTATTCAACCACTGCACTCAGCATCTGCTGGATCCAAGGGACCATATATCTAGGTGTGGTGGTTTGGGGTGTCAGCCTGTCACCTGTCCTCTAGCTAAGCATGTCCTGACAGGTCCAACACTATGCTGTGGGAACAGATAGCTGAGCAGTCTGCTTCAATTGGGCTTAACTGAAGAAAAGGCTTTATTCCAAATTAAATAAAATGCCTTGGCGACGAAAAGCTCGTTCTCCAGTGCCGAGGACCCAGGTTTGGCTCTCTGCAGCCACACAGTAGCTCACAGCTGCCAAGAATTCCAGTTCTGGGGAATCTGGTGCCCTCTTCTGGCCTCTGCAGGCATTACATGCTTCTTGTGCTCATAAAATTCAAAAAGGCCCATATGCATAATTAAAATAAATTAAAGAATAAATCTTAAAATAAAACAGATGCAGGAGAGATGACTCAGTGGCTAAGAGCACTGGTTACTCTTCCAGTGGACCCAAGTTCAATTCCCAGCATTAACATGGCAGCTCAGGTATCTGCAATTCCCAGTCTCAGGGACACCTCTTCTGGACTCAGCATGCACCAAGCAAGCAGATGGCACACAGACATATATGCAGGCAAAACACTAATACATATAAAAAATACAATGGAAAATTGAAAATAAAAACAAAAGGGAACAAACTCTACAGTATGTTTATTCATACAAAGGATATTTACTGTGCACCTACTAAGCACACACTCCATGACGTGCGCTAGAAATCACATGAGCACCGAAAAGGGACCAGGAGCCAAGCAGAAGTACCTACCACTTGTCTCCTACAAGGTAATGGCAAGGCTTCCTTGTAAGGAACCCTGTCCCACCGGCCTGTCACTGGTCACAGCCACAAGCACCATGGGCAGGTATAGTATCGCTTTGGAAGATGGAGACTGTTCTCGGAAATGGTTGCAACAGTTTGAGGCTGGGGAGCTTGTGTAGAATACTGGAGGACCGCACATTCTGTGGGACCAAGGAATGTGTTTATCTGAGGCACTTGCTAGGAATTCTGATCTCAGTTTTTAAAATCACATTTAAGTGTGTGTGTGTGTGTGTGTGTGTGTGTGTGTGTGTGTGTGTGTGTGTGTGTATGCACGCTAGTGTTTGTGTGTGGAAGCCAGTCCTCTCCCTTCCATCATGTGGATCCGGGACATCAAACTCAGGTTGTTAGGCCTGGTAGCCAGGGCTTTTTTTTTTTTTTTTTAACCAGCCAAGTCACCATGATGGCTCAGATAGTCTGAATTTAATGGTTAGGTTCATGAAGGGGAGCATGTCTCTGTCTACCTGGTTGGTGGCCCACTCAGTCAGTCTGGATCACAGTGTTCCTCGAATCATGTCAAGGAAGACATTCAAAGGTGTCAGAGACGGGTCGCTTCAGATGGCTTGCTTCCAACCCACTCTGTGCCCCCACAGAGATGCCTAGTGCCGAACCTCGTTACGCCCCGTCTAACGTGTATGCTTGGCCTGTGGAGAAGCAAATGGCTCATGGAGACTGACTTTAAATCTAGTCAGGTGGCGAAGTCACGTACTACTGCTGTTCCAGAGGTGTTATTTTACCAATCAGCACACCCACTGGCACTCATAGGCAGCTGCAGCATCGTCCTCTCTGGACCAGCTTATGAGATCTAAATGTTTTGTGTCTTCCCAGTGGTGGCAGTGGCATGAGCCCACGCTCTTACCTCAGCCTGTGCTGACTCTCCAGCCTTGGCATGAACTTCAGAGTCTTTCTCTTTCTGTTCTGTGAGCATCACACTGGCCCACGGTGTCAACGACATGCGGCTGTTTAAAGCCTAAAGATGCAGGATGCAAGCCCGCAGTTCTTTTTGTTTTTTTTTTGTTTTTTTTTTTTGTTTGTTTGTTTTTTTTTGTTTTTTTTTTTTTTTTTTGGTTTTTTGAGACAGGGTTTCTCTGTGTAGCCCTGGCTGTCCTGGAACTCACTCTGTAGACCAGGCTGGCCTTGAACTCAGAAATCTGCCTCTGCCTCCCAAGTGCTGGGATTAAAGGCGTGCGCCACCACTGCCCGGCAAGCCCGCAGTTCTTATGGAGACGAAGACGAACCCTCATCCATGCGCTCAGGCAGCTATTACTCATGACTAGACCAAGTGCTTGTAAATGGAGGTGAATAGAGCACAGCCATGCTCCTGAGACTGGAAACTGCTTATGACTGTCCTCATACAATGCAGAGCAGGGGGCTTGCAAGCCACACTTTCAGGAACATGAGTGACACTTTTAGGGGGGAAAAAACGTATGGACCTACAGAGCTGCAGATCTGGGCCTCATGCTGCTGAGTGGAGGGCGGGGCCAAAAAGTCTTATAGGCGGGGCTGGTTGGGGATGTGGGGTGTCTGAGGGGGCTGCTGTGGTGTTGGTGGGAATGGCGGAAACAGGAAGAAGCAGACAGGAAATGCAAATCCTGCCTTCCTCCTCCACCATCTTCTTGCAGGTCTCCTGTTGGCAAAAGACAGGAATCACGGGTAAAGCCCAGCAGGAAATGCCTGGCAGAGGCCAACAAGAGAGCTCCGAGGAAGGGGACTCTGGTTGCAGAGATCCTGATCTTTACCATTAGACAGCACAGAGTGGGAACTTCTAGCTGGCAGGTATTAGTATAAACACTAATAAATCCATCTTTCCCTGGCTCAGTCCCACTCTAGGAGATGGAAGATGGAATATGCTTGATAGGATTGTCTTGCAGACTTAGATTCTAAGATAGGACTCAGCTTTCAAATCTGTGCAATGGGCATGCAACAATAATAACACAGATAATGATCTGAAGCCCAACATCAGAACCCGGCACAGTCATGGCTGGCGCTTCTAATTGCCAGGGCAGCATGCTTATGCCACTAACAGGCTCTGGCATCTGGGCTGGCTTGTAAAAAAGGTCTGCATACCTTCACAGCGTTGGGTCTGAGCCTGTAATCTGGCTGTCACCATCCCTCTCTCCAGACACCACCATGTAAGTTCTCATTGTGGCGCTCTTCCAGTGAGCTCTCTGAGCACCCGGAAGTCTGAGTCTGCTATAGCTTGGTCTTCACTCGTTCCTAGAATGAGACCCAGGTGTGCAGCAGACTCCATCTGGGACCCCCTCTAGCCCTCTATGTCTGGAAGGTTTTGTTTTCCCCAACAGGAAGTAAGGGAACAAAGGAAAGTGGCGGTCACCTCTTCAGTGTCACAGACTGAACTCGGCTGCCTTCAAGTCTCCCAGGCACTCTTGCTTCGACCCGAGTCCTCTGCTTGTGGCCCCTTGTCTGGAGAAGGCTTTCTGTAAGCCACTTTTTGCCAGTTCAGGGAGAGCCAGCCTCTCTCCCAGACAGCACAGTGGCTCCCAATGGCAATCTACTCCCCTCTTCATGTCAATAATAGCCCAAAAGAGATAAATCTAGCAATATGTGTGTGATCAGCAGCCTCATAGTCCCCCCCAAGACTCAAATTTATGGGGCATCCACACTCGGGGGGTCATCTTCCCAATAGTTTATAGTATCGAGCTTCCTTTATGTCCCCAGTAAATCTAATTTATATGGACGAGCAGATCAAGCCGAGCTGTTCCAGGCACTGGAAGGCTGTGAATCATTCACAAGGCTTTAGGAAACTTGGGGAGATTAAGGTTTTGCATAATGCAAATCAGGAGGGAAAGATGTTTGCTCTGCCTCTGCTGTGGATGCAATTAGTGCAATGAACACCAAAAGAGATTCATTTTCCCGGGACTAGAAAGGTCCGCTTGGTATGCAGGAGAGCACAGTTATTTGCAACACAAGAGCCCAGAGCCCAGGCTAGCCAAGCATCAGTGACTGTTTGATTTGCAATTTTAAAGAATTTAAGGATGAATAAAACATCCAGTTAATTTTGAAAAGGCTGTTGTCAAATGGGCCTTTGCCAGGCTCAAAAGTCAAGGCAGCACTTGAGGTGTGTTCTGGGCCCTGGTTATGGAGTCCGGCACGCACCTGGAATTCTCTTCCACCTAGCTTGGGATGCCCCAGGACCGTAAGTCCCAACTCAGGAAAGAGCCCAGCTGTTTCTGGGACTCTCCCTTGTGCACCCCAGCTGACCTGTCCTAGCTCCTTGGATTTTAGGTGACTTAATGGAGCAGTGAGCATTGACTGACCATCTTCTGTGAGGCAGACACTTGGGGGGTGGAGCAGATGCTCTGGATCTCTCGGAGCTGATGCATTCTACTGCGGAGTGAAAGGTGGTATCAGGGTATCAGAGGGTGCTAGGTGTGTGGAGGACAGAAGCCATGAGAATTAGTGGAAAGGACAGGAGTGTGTGTGTGTGTGTGTGTCTGTGTGTGTGTGTGTGTCTGTCTGTGTGTCTGTGTGTGTGTGTGTGCCATGTAACTTTAAGCAGGGTGGTTGGGGACATGTACTGGACCCTCATAGAGGTGTGGCAGACGTGAGGCATCTCTGGAAGAATGATGCAGGCACAGGGAACCAGCACCCACAGCTGGAAAAATCCCCATTTCAGAGAAACAATGGCCACTACTCGGACAGCCAATGTGAGGGCGTAGGGAGGTGGGAGATGAGCACCGGTGTGCAAGGCCAAGGTTGTATACAGCCTTTGTATTCATGCAGCCACCCAAGCATCCATGCATGCATCTACCCTCCCATGCATGCATGCATCTACCCTCCCATGCATCCAAGCATGCACCCACTCTCCCATCCATACATTCATGCATCTACCCTCCCATGCATGCATGTATCCATCTTTCCATGCATCCAAGCATGCATCCACCTTCCCATGAATGCATGCACCCATCCTCCCATGCATCTATACATGCGTCCATCTTCACACGCATACATTCATGCACCTGTCCCCCATGAATCCAAGCATGCATCCAGCCTTCCATGCATCCATGCGTGTATCCACCCTTGCATGCATGCACGCATGCATCTATTCTTCCATGCGTCAAAGCATGTGTCCAATCTTCCAGGCAAGCACCCAGGCATGCACCATCCCATGCATCCATGCACACACCACCCTCCCATGCATCCATGCATGTACCCCCTCCCATGCATGCATGCCTCTATCCTCCCATGCATGTGTCTACCATCCTCCCACTTCCCAGTCATTCATTCACTGAACGCATGCGTTCCCAGCTGGACAGTAAGCCGGGCTTCACTGTAGTAACTACGTGAGCCTGGCAGGAGCTATGGTTGGTTGAAGCTCTGCTCCTAGTGGCTCATGCTCTGCTGAGAACATGGAACCTGAGAAACACTCCAGGAAAGGAGGAGATTTCCCAGTGTGGTGGGGATGTTTGAGAGAGCGATGTGTTGGAGAAGAAGCCATGCAGGCATCAGGACCTCCTCAGAGGGAGGGCAGCAGTGATGGAGGTGGGCAGGAACATGAGACACACTAGCCTCTGGCCTGGCAAACTCAGAAGAATCTTCACCCGTGGCTCTTGAGCAATGCTCATGTCTCCCTTGTACCCATTTAGGAGATAAGAAGACAGAGGCTTCTTGGCACAGGGGTCCTAGCCTCTGCTCCTTGGGCTTCTGTAGTCTGGGAAATGGGTAGGAGAATGAATGGCCTCTCGTTCTGAGGCCAGTACGAGGCTGTGGGAGGTTCTAAGATAAGCAGTGTCCCTGGCACTTCCTGTCTGGGGACCACACCCTGGTCCTGGGCTAGCCACACATTACACGTGGAAGACTCTGGGAATGGAGGTAAACAGCCCCTGTCCATGGCAGCCCCTGTGTGTCAGGTCCGGAGAGCTCTCTGGGAACCTGAGGCGGGCTTTATCTAGGCCAATGGGCTGGTCTTGACTCTGCTGGAACTCAAGGCTGGAGACCTGGGCTGGCTGGGCTGGGGTAGGCTGGGGTGGGCTGGGGTGGTACTGAGGCTGCAGAGGGGTGGGACCACGTATCATCTGGCTCTGCTGCCCTCTATGAGCTCAGGCTGATTCTAGGATGGATAGTTGCTCATCACCTGTGGAGCCTCCGGGCTCCTGCTCTTTCCTGCTCACCTGTGGTCTTGTCTCCACATGACTATGGGGACCTCTTTGGAACCTCGAGCCACTCTTACCCTGCTCAGAACTTCCTAGGGTCCCCCCGCCCCCTGCACTCGGAACAGCCCATCCCCAAGAGGACAGAGATGTGATGCCCAGATTCAGGGAGTCCCAGGAAGCCTCAGTGATGCCTTCCCCTTCCCAGTGGGGGGAACCTGCAGGCATCTACACAGTGACTGGCTACATGGAAGAGTGAAGAGCCCTTGGGCTTGAGAGGCCCTGGGGAGCCCACTCCCTGGGGGCCATTTCTTCTGGGTCCAGAAGCACACCCACCCTCTGCTCCCCATGTTGCTGGGATTGTCCCATGCATACGGAAGGCATAAAGGACACCCACATGCTGGCTCTTTCCTCCCGTGGCCCCAGGAAGACAGTGGCAGTTCTGCTGTAGAGGAAAGCAGGCTCGGAACAGAAGCATGGAGTGGGAGCCGACAGCAAAAGCTGTTTGTGCACGGCCGCTCCAGTTGCCAGGTGTAGACCTGACCTCAGGTCACAGTGCCCGGCGAAGCCACGTGATGGACATCTGCCTGGCCAGCCCCCCATTTTCGTGTGAAAGGCAGGCAGGACCTGACTGGGGCTGGGGCACCATCTGCTGTGTGAGTGCTTTGTGTTGAGGACTATGTGTGAGCCCTGCATCGCACCCTAGGGAGGCCCGGTGCAGGGCCAGCTGGTAGGGGAACTGAGGGTGGGCTGGGGTGCCTGTTTCCATCTGTGTGTAACCCCTCCCAGGGGGCTCTGTGCTCACCGCATCTCAGCACCAGGCTGAGGTCCACCACAGACGCTCAGCCTCCTCAGCTGAGCAGCTCCGAAGCCAGCTGGCCATGCTGTGCTGACTGGCAGCTCAGAGGCTGTCCCCTGTGAGACCCCCTGCACACAGCTCCCCGGGCTAGATAGAATCCAAGCAGAGATGACCAGGAGGAGACACAGAAGGAACTCTGAGGACAGATGTGGACACTGGCCTCTTAGAACTGTTGTACATTTGTCTGTACATGGAGAAAAGAGACGGGGATCTGGGCCGTGTCCTCCACCCTATGAACCCCCTGCCTTCTCTTTCTGACATTTTCAACCCAGGGAAGCAGGTGTTTTTCTCTTGACCCTGGTCTGGCCCCTGCTGTGACATGATGATCCTGGAGGGCAGGCTTGGTCCATTTTGTACTTAGCTGTTGGAGGTACATTGCGTTCAATCTGCTGTTTGTCCTGACTGCTCACCTGTGGGTGCGGCTGGGGTGCTCCCGTGTAACCTCTGCCCAAGGCTCTTGCTGCTTTGGTGGCAGTGAGCCTGGTGAGGCCCCAGTCTGTGCACCATGGGCCTGGCAACTGGAGAGCTTCCACTCTGCCTCGTTGCCCTGACTCTCTGACAAGGCACAGGTGATGGAGATCCCCTCTCCTGCCCAGCCTCTGCAGGGGATGGGACTTCTAGATCGGTTACCTGCTGTGTGCCACCTACAGCAGCTGGGACAGACCAGCTTCAGGGAACAGGGAGGAAGCAGACCTCTTTCTGTAGCCCAGAGTGTTTCCTACCACACAGGGTGAGAAATGGGAGGGCAAGGAGTAGCCTGCTTCTCTTGCTGTCTCTCCCTCAGGGGCGAGGTAGGTCTTTTCTGGGGCTAACCAGGCCTAAAGGGGTTCAAGGTCACAGTGGGTATGGTGTTCTTTCTGTCTCTGTCTGTCTGTCTGTCTGTCTCCCTCTATGTTTTTCTAAATTCATGGCCTCTTTTATGTTAGTTCACACACACACACATACACACACACACGCACACACACTTTCCTTGATGAGGGGTGAGGACTACATTTACCCATGGATATCTTAGTTACTTTTCTATTGCTGTGAAGAGACACCATGACCATGGCAACTTAGAAAAGAAAACATTTTTTTTTGGGGGGGGGGCTTACATTTCCAGAGGATTAGAGTCCATTATCATCATGATGGGAAGCATAGTAGCAGGCAGGCAGGCAGGCAGGTAGGGTGCTGGAGCAGTAGCTGAGAGCTTACATTTGATCCACAGACAGAAAGCAGAGAAAGACCTAAATGGAAATGGAGTGGTCTTTTGAGACTTCAAAGCTCACTGTCACTGCAATCCCTCCTCCAACAAGGCCACGCCTCCTCCAACAAGGCCACACCTCCTCCAACAAGGCCACACCTCTTAATCCTTCTCAAACAGTTCCACCAACTAGGCACAAAACATTTAAACATACGAATTTATGGGAGCCATTCAAACTACCACAGTGGTTACAAAGACAAATACTTGGAATGTAACCCATAGTGAACAATGCCTCGGGGAACTGTGAGAGAGAAATCAGGAAAAAAGGCAGAGGGCCTTTTACTTCAAGGGCATTTTGTTCCTTGGATTGTTCTTGGATGTGGTTTCCTGCCTCCAGTGTTAAACATTTATATTCAATTAATAAGACATGTTTATTCTTGTTGGATGTCAGATTATAGCTACAGTACCCAATCTGGTCACTGTTCCCTGAATCTGGATCTGGCCTTCTGCCTTGCTTGCTTACTTTCCCAGATATAATCTCTAATATGTGCCAGGCAATTGTGTTTAAATTGCTCTGTCCTGAAAAAGGTCTGTGAAAGCGCTGCTCTGTCAACATTTAGCACGTGCTTACTGATGTTTATTTACCTTCTTGTTTCATGATGTTCTTCTGAACTCAACAACCTTCCCTAGATCATTGCTTTCTTTGTTACATTCGTGTATAGAAGTACACTGAATCCGAAGTAAGGTGGTCTGCAGTGTTAGACTGTCGTCAGCCTCATTCTTTCAGGTCCTCAGATCTCAGATCTCACAGACACAGGTCTGCACAGGTCAGTGAAAGTCAGCAATGCTGGCTTAGGAAAGTGGTGGCTGTAGTTTCTTGTCAAAGATCCAAGACTTCACTAGTGCTGTGGACTTGCCTAGGTTTCTGTGGTTTTCTGCACTCTTGTAGATCGTTGGCCTATGTGGTCCATGAGGGCAGTGGGAGCAGAGGGCACAACGGGAGTTGGAAGCCCTGTGAGTATGTATGGTGAATGACCACATGGGGACCGGCTATCTGGAGGCAGATCAATTTTACTTAGGGTGATTAAAGGCTTATAAAGTTTTGGGGGACTGAGGGTAGGAACATCCAGGACGGGCAAAAGTCACTGGCTGAGGGCTTAGGGTACTGAAACGCCTCATTAGCATGGGGAAGCATTTCAGGAATCTCAGGTGATAGCCGAACAGGTTCTTTTCTTTTTTTTTTTTTTTTTTTTTTTTTTTTGGTTATTTTTGAGACAGGGTTTCTCTGTGTAGCCCTGGCTGTCCTGGAACTCACTCTGTAGACCAGGCTGGCCTCGAACTCAGAAATCCACCTGCCTCTGCCTCCCAAGTGCTGGGATTAAAGGCGTGCGCCACCACTGCCCAGCTGCCGAACAGGTTCTAATCAGGAGAAAGGAAGTTGATCCTGTAATCTAACTAAGGCTATGTGACATTCCTCAGGTAGAGGCATGGGGGAGGGGAGGACTTAGAATTCCCCAGAGAAGCCCTGCTAATGGAGGGAGTCTCCCATTACGCACACTGAGCCCAGAGGCTATCATTGACCTTAATTAGCAGAGTTCCCTTAAAGGTTTCCAATACCAAACATGGATTCCCTCTTGCTGAGCAGGTCTTAAGTCCAATTACGGAGCTGTTGGCTATCACCAGGTATGTGTGCCACTATTGCCCTTAGGGTTGGTTCTGTACTGTCCTGGTTGTTGTTGTGGCTCATTAGCACCACAGTTGGATACATGTGTTCATCGTCTCCCTCCTTGTGGAAGCAGGTGTGGCGCCTTCTGGTACCATGAAAGCTAATCCTGAGGGAGCATTTGGGACAGATCCCGCTCTGGTCCTCTGACCCTGTCTCTAAAGTACATGATATCTTCAGCAGTAGGGACTTACCTTCATCCTCTGGAGGCAACCAAGGGCGATAGCAATAACCTTTAACAGTTTGGAAGTCTCTTGGCCGGCCCTGACCAGCAACATAAAAGAGGGCTTCTCATGCCTGGCGTTAGGGTTTTGTTAGATGGTCTATGGCTCCTATTGGAGTATACTCACCCAGAATGCAGTTTTCTCCTTACTGACTTACAGTAGGAAGCCCAGCTACCTGGGACTTCTACTCTTCCACACACAGACACAGCTGCTCTGACTTAGTGTCAGTTCCAGCCAGGCATGGGAGCCTCCCTTGTTCTTTATGTCACCTGGATAGCCTGGAGTGGCACCTGCAGTTTGAGTCCAGGCTAGGCGTATTGCACATCTCCTGCCACCAAAGCCAGAGCCACTGTCACCTCTTCTTGAGCCACTGCAGGCATTTCCATGGTGAGGCTCTGTTCATTGTCCCCGTAGCGAAGGACTCTGAACACATGAGTTAGGCCTTGTCACCTTTCTATCCACTGCCACCCTGTCTCTTAGGGGAAGCCATAGCTCTGGCCTTGACTGTAGCTTGAGCCACTTGTCTTCCTTGGTCCTCTCTACCTGCATTCTTCTGTGACTGTTGGTGTTGTCTGGGTGACCCACGTCATGAGTTGCTTGCTTCTGGCTTTGTGCACTCCGTGAAGGCCCTTGAAGGAAGTTACAGGTATGGTGGTTCAGGTGTCAGTTTGTAAGTCTCCTTCCTTTCAGGGTCCCCTGGAGCTGACCAGGCTCTGGCTTTTCTGTTCTCCTGTCCTGTGAGCTTTTTCTGAGACACACAACCAAATGTCCATTCATGCCAGAGAGCCAGCCGACGTAATGCTTGAACCAAAATTCAACTTGGTGAACCAGCGAGTTTATTGGGCTTTCATTAGTATGGGTGAGAGGTTATGGGGTTGTGGGGACCCCAAAGCATCACAGCATAAAAGTTTCAACCCAGCTTGGATGTAGCACCCCACAGCTTCCCTGTAACTTAATAGATGAAGTCCTCTCGTCACTTAACTGTCCATTCTGTCTGTACAACACCTCCTGAGACGACAAGTCTATGTGCTCTGGGGGCGCCCTCCAGGACCCTGCACACCCTCCTGTCTCTGTGGCACCCTGCTTTCCCTGCTGAGTCCTCAACACCATGTAGTTGGCCTCCTCCATCAAAGCCATAAAGCCGTTATTCCACTGCACAGCCCTTGGCTTGCTCGGCCTCTGCCTGCCACATGGGCCACTGAACTCCAAGGCTGAGACATGGAGCTGAAGAGTATCCAGTGGATACTGACGGAGAGAGTAAAAGATCAGTCTGACCCCACATGTCTAAATATGCAGGCACCTGGTCCTTGTAGGAGGCGGGGTTTCTCCAGCAGCACAGGGCCCAGGGGGGAGCTTCAAAGGTGTCCCTGATCGGCCAGTTGGCTCTGCAGATTCAGAACCTGCTGTTTGTCTAGAGGAGTTCTCCTTCATCCCACCCCCTTCTCTCCCTCCTACCCTTGCAGAGGCCTTCACTCTGTCTCCAAGGCCTCATCTTCTCCTCCACATCCTTCACTTTGTCACCGAGCCTTGGTCCTCACCTCTTCGTTGCCCCTGAGCCTGTGGAGACTCGGAGAAAACCACAGGGTAAAGCGGCTTTGAAGCAGAGCTCTGACTTCCAGGAAGTGAAGTCACAGGGCTTTCCTGGGAGGCTCCACCTGTCTTTGTCCTGGAGGCCTGGCTTGTCTCCAGGTCCTATCCCATCTGGTTCCTCTGGGTCACTGGGATTCCCTCAGACACAGCCTCTCCATGGCCAGCAGTATGCTGCTCACCCCCCCCCCCCCCAAGGGGTAGGACTGCCTTTTGGGGCTCTCCAGACCCTTTCCAAGGACTTGCTGTCAGACAATCGCAGACAGAACATATAATGTCACCACACGCCATAAAAGCCAAGATAGAATTTTAAAGCTCTGTAAATATTTAAAAGTAATGAAATTAAACTTGGACGCCCTTAAGATGACAGTAAATCCCAGGCTGCACGGTGATGAGGGCCTGCCGTCCAATGCAGTAAAAACGTATGCATCAGACATTAGGAATGTCCTACCTGGCCCATAAATCTGAAATAAAACTAACACACGCACTGTGGGAGACATTAAATCTTCTGTTGAGCTCTTAGGTCTAACTCTGTTGGTCTCAGGACTTAGGAATCTGTTTTGTGTATTTGGTGGTGGTGGGGTGCAGTGGTGGTAGAGGGGTGTGGAGAGTGGGGTCAGTGAGTGGAGGGTGGAGGGTGAGGGTAATGGGAGTGGGGGGTGGGTGGGGGAGGAGGGGGTGCATGGGTGGGGAGTCCCAGACTGTGATCTGGAGCTGACAGGAGGTTGTGTGATGCTAATGAGCTAAGACTCTTCTGTCCTTCATCTTAGAAGTTTGATTAAGAAAGCAGCGCTCAGGTTCTCTTGAGGGAGCACTAACTTGTAGCTCAGCCTGGGACTGGAGGGAGGGGACAGGAAGAGGAGGCTGCTCTGTGCTGTCATCTCCCATTTAGCTGGGTTGCCTGTCTGGGAAGCCATCTGTCCATGAAGGTGTGTGGAAATTACCGTTTATTTTAGAACGTTGGAGACTTTGTATCAAATCGTGTTTCAGAGGCTGCAAGCCTGATTCAAACTGACTTAATCCAATAAGGACGTTACTAGGCAGCTTTCTTCCTGTTAACTCTTGCCTGCCATCTAGCAGTGAGCAAACCCAATGGAGAGGTTCCAGCCACACCCCAGCAAACTCAGGGAAGGTTGCTCTGAGCCATAGCTTTGGCTACCGGCCCACCCTACAGGGTAAGCTTGGCCTTTCAGATATCCATCTAGTAACAGTAACTGAAGCTGAGGGGGTCATAGTGGAGACAAAAGGGATCATGGGGTAGTCAGATGGGGCTGAGAGACAGACATGGGGATGGGGGACCTCTAGGGGCACTGCATCAGAGACCGCCTGTATGGGTAGTCCTGACAATCACTTATAGAAAAAGTCCAGTAAGAACTGGTCAGGTGAATGAATGAAGAAATCAACAAATGAGCCAGTGACTAGGGTCAGTGTGGTGGTCTGAATGAAAATGATCCCCATAGGAAGTGGCACTGTTAGGAGGCATGGCCTTTTGGAGGAAGTGTGTCACTAGGGGGAGGGCTTTGAGGTCTCAGACGCTCAAGCCAGGTCCAGCGTCATCTCCCTTCCTGCTGCCCGCCCATCTGGATGTAGTCCTCTCAGCTCCTTATCTAGTACTGTGAACCTCTGAACTGTAAACTAGCCCCAGTTAAAGGCTTTTTTAAAAATAAATAAATAAATAAATAAATAAATAAATAAATAAATAAATAAATAAATAAGAGTTGCTATAATCGCGGTGTCTCTTCACAGCAATGGAAATCCTGACTAGGAAAGCAACCTGGAAACTGTCAGGAAAACACAGACATCCGTGTCCATTCCCCCTGACACCTCCCCACTCCCCCATCCTACCCCTGAACATGTGTGCACTGTTCTCCAGGGCTCTGAGCCTGGTGCTGACCTCCAGTTTCACCCTGTCCTTTACCTTCTGGTTGTCAGGTCCCACTGCCTGGGTTCTGCTGTTTCCTTTCCCACTGGCTCTAAAGTTGGGTATCCCTGGCTCTGTCTCCTGCTCTCTGCTCCCTGGATCCTGTGGGCAGTCCCCTCTGTTCCTAGCCTCATTTCTTGCCATAATATTGTTCTTAAAGTCTGCTCATAGGTTTCTTAAATCTAAGACCAGGACCCCATTAATTTCACACTTACTGTATACGGAATGCTTTGCTAAGCATCTCATTGGTTCTCTCTTGCAACCCAGACAAGATTCAAGTTGCAGAGACAAGTCCTGAGGCAGGGCTGAGACCGACTTGTCCTGTCGTCATCTTTCCAGAAGCACCCTCAAACCCTGACCCTCAAACCTTGAAATCCCTGCTTAGTTTTAGGGCCTTGGGTTGTGGTGGTGGATTTCATGGTGTCCCTTTTCCCTGCAATGGCTAGGATTAAAGCCCTGGAGCTTCCTCACTGTCTCCCTCTGTCTCAAGCTAATGCCTAGTCCCACTCTGTCTGTTTCCTCTTGCTCCTGGAACCACATTGCTGGAAGCAGTCCTATCCATGTCGAGGACTAGAGGTCTCTGTGCTCACAGATAAGCACAGGGAAACCAGAGACGTTAAACGTGCATGCAGCGTGCGTGTGTGTGTGTGTGTGTGTGTGTGTGTGTGTGTGTGTGTGTCTCCCCCAGAAGACTGGGGGTGGATAATGGCCTGGTGATCTATGTTATCTGAAGGACCAGGCCACACCTGAACCCCCCAGAATGTTTATCCCAGACTCTCCCTCCCTAGGCCTTTATCTTAGCTTTGTTTCTCAGACAACAGAACCCATCCTCAGAGGAGACGTCACAGGTACTTTGCAGCCTGCTGACCGCTACACTGTCTGCATGATGGAGACCACACCAGATCCTAGTCCCTTAAGCTACAGAATCCATCTTTATGGTAGAGGTCACATGTACTTGGCAAAAACGTTCGACACGGTCACGCCTTAAGCTTTATTGTGGACATGGGACTGAGATCATTGTTACCAGAAATTTCTCCCCCCAAAATTGTACTGTGCTTAAATATCTTTAAAATACACTGCTCAGGGTCAGACACTAGAAACTTGAACCAACACCTGCTAAGTCTTGCTGAACCTGACTTCCTTCTTGCCCTGTGCAGACTTTCTGTAGCGTTTGCAGGGACTCCACACTTCTGCTCCATTTTCCATAGGGTTTTCAAAACAATTGCAATATCTTTATGGGCCTAAAAGTGTCACAAGTCCCCAGGACTGTTTCTACTGCACATCCCAGACCATGTGACCTACAGTCCTGTAGCTTTCCACAGTGGGGTTTTCTTTGTAGACTGGGGTGGTCCTGGGCGCACTGGGATGAGGTTAGTCATCTTGGCTTAGGGTCAGTTAGTCCTGAGTCAGTTGTGTGGCCTTGGGAAAAATTAGAAGCCTCTCTGCTCCTCGGGTCCATTATCTATCTGCATAATGGGAGTGATAGGACTTGACCCTGTGGGGAGTCTGAGAATCCCACGGACTCTGTATTTGTCATGGAGACATCACAACCAACACAGCTCACAGAAGGGAGAGTTTATCGGGAGCCTACAGTTTCAGAGATCTACAGTCCATGCTGTCACTGAAGGTGCATGCAGCAGGCATGGCACTGGAGTAGCAGCTGAAAGTTCACATTTGTTCCAGAAACAGGAGGCGGAGAGAAGGCTAACTGGAATGGAGTGGGCTTTAGAAACCTCAGAGCCCAACTTCAGGGACATACCTCTTCCAATAAGGCCACACCTCCCGATTCTTCCCAAATAGTTCTATCCACTGGGAATCAAGCATTTAAACATATGAGTCTAGGGGGCAGGATCTATTCTCATTACACACACCATAGAATCACACCCTTAACTGGCTGATTCAGGACTCATTAGTTCATCAGCCTGCTCTGTGGTTTGGTCATACAGCTGTCCACCTCTGCGCTCGGGGCCCCAGGCAGAGACTCTGTGCTGCAGTCCATCAATACTTCAGATGATGAGCACCTGCTCTCAGATTAAAGCCCATTGATTAGGTGTCAAGCTCAGGGCAACAGGGCACCCGCACGCACATGGTGCTTTAAAATTCCAGTCCCCTTGGCTTAGCAATTGGACTGAACTTTGCATGTGATCCCTGCCAGTGGGGTGAGCCTGCTCCCTACTGTGACCTGCATTTCTGCAGCTTTGCTCCAGGTTCCTCTAACCCTGACCCTGACAAGGTCCTCTGCAGCTCACCAGGACCCAAAGGGCACAGGGCCCGCTCAATGAATATTTACAGAGTGCTGCATACTGAGTTGCGTCTCCAGGTATGCCAGTAAAAGACACAGAGAAAAAAATCACCCATGGGTTTATAGCCTAATGAGGAGAGGGAAGAAGGAGGGAAGAGAGGAACCATGGGAGGGAGAGTAAGAGACAAGGGGGAGGGAATGGGGGAGGGAGGGAGGGAGGGAGGGGAAGGAGAGGAGAGGAAGAAGGAAGAGAGGAAGAGAGAGATTTAATGAGAAGCAGAGGGGAGCCTGAATGGCACCCCAGCTCCTTGCTTCTTTTCCCTCAGGGCCTCAGTTCCTCAGCTCCCCTTCCCGCTGCCGTGGGTCCCTGGAGACTGCTCAGCGCTGGCTTCGCTAATTGATATAAACGACCTGCTTCTCACTGTCGTGTCAGCTCAGCACACTTTCATATTAATTGGGCTGGAGGAGGAAAATTAAGTGCTTCAGCCTGCTATCGTCCGAGATGAGAAAGGTGGAAACAGAATATTGAGAAAGAGGGGTGGGGATGAGCAGTCAGAACCCCCAAGGGGAGGGGGCCAGACTTCTGGGGCAGCTGGGCAGCACTTTCTATGCACATGGGTTTATGCCCATCGGGTGGGGCTCAGCCCAATCATGGCTGCCCCCTTAAGCTAGGCATCACGCCTATCAGACATAGGCACTGCTCCCCGACCCCTTGGTCACAAGGACTGGAGAGCCAACCTGGAGAGTCTGAAACCAGCCAGACTGCAAAGTCCCATGGTCAGGCAGCCTCCAGAACTCAGCCAGCTTTTCTCAGCCTGGTAGCTAGCTGCTTTCTCTCCTTCCTTGCTGAGGAGGACCCTTGCTAGAGCTGCCACCCCAAGACCTCTTTGTGGTATTGCTTTACCGTGGCTCTCCGGGTTCACCTGATTGGACCCACCCACTCATGTATGCCCCTCAAACACAGCGGACAAGGGGGCGGGATTGACTCGGGGTCAGGGCTGCCCTTTGGAATGCTCTGATAGGCCTTAGAACAAGAAGATGTAGCTACATGATATGATGAAGCCTTTTGGGTTGAGACACTCAGCTCTAGTGCAGAGCCCAACTGGGCTGCTGTCTCCAACCCACAGCATATGACCCAAATGTGGAAGGCAGGGACCCCAAGGATAATCAGTGCAGTGTCCAAAAGAGAGAAGGAAAGAAGAGTACCGGCTACCTGTCACATTAGAAAAGCTTGACTACATGCAGAGGAGACAGTGGCCAGGTCCCTGCCCTTGGACAACTAGGGTCTAGCTTGGCAGGGTAAACATAATTATTACTCTGACAAGAAGCAATTTATGGAAAACAGGATTATTTTGTCTCCCTGAGACTCGGTCCTTCATGGTGCAGAGTGTAAGGGTCTGAAAAATCACTGAAGGAAGGCCCCAGACTCAGATAGTATGCAAAGACATCCAGCATGTGGGGGTCAGCCATTTTCCAAAAGGCACACAGGCCTTCTTATAGGGAACTGGGGGAACGCTCTAGAAGGATTAGGTCATCTAAGATTTCATTGGTGGGTGCTAGGGGGTCACAGGTGATCAGTGGTCTGCGTTCCTAAGTCATGGATGTTTAACCATATAATGAAATAGGGCTGCCCAGAGCAGATGGCCCATTCTGAGATAAGATAGTTCCCCATTTTTGTGGTTATCCCCAGGCTGTTCTTGGGGGGGGGGGATTATGATCTTGTTCTGGGACTTATGGTCTATTCCTGGAGCTGGTGCCTTTGGCCTTCTTGGTGCTTACATGGAAACAAAGGGAGTTTATATTGTCCCTTCACAGAGGACACAATGTATATGAAGAAGCTGTCCTTTCCGTAGCTTTGCCTGACCGGCTGCCCAGATAACTAGAGGTGAACTCAGCTTGGTTGGTTGGCACGCTCTTGAAGCAACAGAAAGTCGTTCTTCATGGAGACGTGAAGAACAGGATGAAGAACCAGTTTGTGTGATTAAAACTCAGCTGTAAGGGCTTCAGGCTCAGCTGGATCCAGGGGTGCCAACAACTGAACTGTTGCTATCTCATATCCTGACTCCTCCTCATTCAGCCAGTTGGTCTTCGTGGGGTTGAAGGCCAGTGGCTGAACTCATCTGACCCTTGGTTTCCAAAGTCAAGGACTTGTCTCAGCTAGAACTGCCAGAGAATTTCGCGAGAAGGGCTCAGAAGTCCCAGCCTCCATAGGTACTGCACAAACAGAAGTCACAGTCATATAGCCCCACGGCTTATGTCCACACACTCACTTTCATGGGCAAATGCACATCTGTCCACCAACGTGCATGCACCGAGCCAGTGCCTGGCGTGTGTACCACTCACACAGAGATGTGCAGTCACTCAAAAGGTTGAGTGATGGCTACTGAATGACAGAGGCAGGTGATAAAGACTGGTTCTGTTTGTTTGTTTTTCTGCTAGAAGTCTCAGTTTTCTCATCTGCCAAATGGGGGCTCTTGTTCTTCCCTTGCATGGGGTTCTTGTAAATCATGGAAAACAGTTTAGACTGGCTTCATCTGGGGTGTGCGTGTGTTAATTTGGACTCCTTGAAAGCCGTGACCATCTCCTGACTGTCTGAGTCTCAGAAGCAACTTTACCCAAAGGCTGACTATTCTAGCTTATTTTCTGTTGCTATGACAAAACATTCTTACCAAAAGAAACTTAGGGGAGGAGAGGGTGTATATGGCTCATGCTTCCATCATTGAAGGAAGCTAGGGCAGGAACTCAAGCAGAAACCGGGGAAGAATGTTGCTTACTGACCTAACACTCAGTGAGCGTTCTTTTATCAATGAGACTAAGAACTTCAAAGAGGGAGCCCCGTTACTCAGTAACAAAACTTGTTTTCTCCAACATCAGCTTGGAGGTGTTCAGAGAAAACCAGACCCTGTTCTGGCCATGATAAAAACCTTCCCACTGTCATGGGCCATGGGCTGGGGTCACCTTAATACCTAGCGCTGTGACTTAGGTCACATGCATGGAACGCCCCCTCCCCCATCCAAAGCACAAAGAATAAATCTAACACATGGTAGTCTTCTGGGGGAGGGGATTCTCTGCTTCTCAAAGTGACGATCTAAGAGTGAGTGACCCTGTCACTGGACATAGCCACCAGTGTCCTCATCCAGCTTTGACCAGGAGACTGGAGGCAGCTCCTGAGGAAATCTCAGCTTCTCACCAATTCCAGACCAGCAGAGGGAAACCCATCCCAGATGACAGGGGAGTGCTCCCCATGTATGGTGCTCCCGTACTGCCGCCTGTGCAAGGCACTAACCAGGCCACCTGGATCGCAGGCTGTGAGTCACATTCTGGGCACGGACACACTTGTGTCTTCACACTGTGGCTCAGGCTGCCCACCCACTCAGGGTTTTTATAGTGAACCAGTCACTCAGCTGGTAAGTTTAGAAACAGAATGTGTTGTTAGCATTGCCCGAAGCCTTAAGTTACTGTGGAAAGAAAAAAGGAGAAGAAACAAAATGACAAATATGTTTAAGTATCAACCTCATGCCTACATTCCACACTCTGGAGAAAATCCCAGGCTGGCCTGGGGAGACAGGGAGGGAGGATTCCTCACATGCAGATGTCCTGCATGTCCTCTGCCATTCCCACCCCCTCACAGCCTTCCACCCCACGCCAGGACAGCTATCATGATGGCTCTCTCTCTCCTTGGTGCTGCCAGACTGCCAGGAACTCCCTCTATTTGATTTGATTTAGTTTATTACACCCCCAGCCCCAGGGGAAGGCGCTGGAGTCCCGGAAGATCACCTTCACCACAGTCTGCAAGGTGAATGATTCCAGGGGGGGAACGAACAGGTATTGCCTGTGGCAAGTCCGTGTCGCCTAGGCCCTGTCACCTTCGAGACTGAGCTCCAGAGCAGCGTGGGGGGGGGGGGGGGTTGTTGAAGGCACGCCATGGAGGAAAGGTGGGAAAGAGGGAGGGTGGCTATCCCGACAGACACAAAGCCAAAATCTAGACTCAAACATGTGCTGAAGTGTAGGAGAAAACCAGCCAACAGCAAAAGAGAGGCGCCAAGGTCGCGGACTGCATGGCGGGTTTGGAACAGGTGAAGGCCTATGTCAGAGGCTAGAACAGCTGAGACTGTGTCTCACACAAAAGGATAGAGACCCTCATTCCACGATACCAGTGATGGTTTCTAACTTCGCCTCCAGAGTCTGTGGAGGAGCCCTGGGGCCCAAAGATTAGGGGCTTTTCCTGTCCTTTTCTTTCTCTTAGATAAGATGTCATCCAGAGAAAAATGTGTGTGTGCACAAGTGTGTGTGTTCAAGTGTGCGTGTGTGTATGGGTGTGTGTGTCTGTCTGTCTGTGCGTGTCTGTGCATGCATGTGTGTGTGTGTGAATGTGTGTGTGTGCACGAGTGAATGTGTATGTGTGCATGTGTGCATGTCTGTGTTTGCGTGTGCAAGTGTGTATAGAGTTGATAGATAAATTTAAACTCAAGATTCTCAGTTGAATTTGAATTTCAGATAGATAACAAATTAATTTATTCTAGTATAACTCTGTCCCAAGCAATATTTGGTACATATTTACATAAAAATTTTATTTTTTTTTTGTTGATCTGAAATTCATTTTTCTTTTCTTATTCCAGGAAGCTTTGGTATATGTATGTTTGAGGAGGAAGAACGATTTGAAAATGAATCTGTTACCATATGGAATGCTCCTTCAGGCCTTAACTGTGTGAGGCTCTGCTTCCCCAAACTGAACCCTGCAGACAAGATTCTAGACCATTCTTCTGTCCCCGGGAACAAAACACAATCTAGTCATGGGGCCAGAGCCAGCTGTGTTCACAAGGGAAGAAGGGTTGGGCTGCTGTCACTTGGTCAGGTGGCTTCCTCTTGCTTGCTGCTGTTTGAAGACCAAATGTGGTGATAGCAACATTTGTTCCAATCTTTACCTCCAGAGTAGGGGCAGATCTAGCCTGCAAGGTCAGCGCATAAGTATGCATGTGTGTGTGTGTGTGTGTGTGTGTGTGTGTGTGGTGCATGCTCACTGCAGGCCCTGCATACTTGCCCATCAACTCAGACACCTGAGGGACCTGGGAATCTGCAGAGTGCCTTTTGGCTATGTCTTTCCATAATTGCCATCAAGCCCCATGGGCATCATGTTCCCAGATAAGATGTTAACTCTAATTGTCAGCTTGTCAACACAACTTGAATAACCTGGAGAAAGTCTCAGTGGGGTATGGTCTTTATTGGCTTGGCCTATGGAAGATTATTTTAATTAAGTTAATTAATGTGTGAAGGCCCAGCCCACGGTGGGTGACGCCATTCCCTAGGCATAGGTCCTGAGCTGTAGATGAGTAGAGACTTTGAGTTGAGCACAAGCACACTAGCAAGCTAGCACGTATGCATCCATTCTCTCTGGTCTCAACTGCGACTGTGATGTGACCAGTTTGAAGTCCATGACTTGGCTTTCCCACAATGATGGCCAGTAGCCTGAAATTTTAAATTAAAATAAGCCCCTCTCTCCGCTAACTTGCTTTTTATTAGGGTGTATTTATTGCAGGAACAGAAATGAAACCAGAGTACCAGGCGCCTGGGGACTGGTGGCCCCATTTGGGGTGTCTGATGGAGAGATGAGAGTCCTCAGAGGTCAGCTGTCCTCAGCTCAGGAAGTCACTTTCCTCCGGTCTGATGGAGGTTTTGATGCTCAACAGTCTCTAGGACCTTCATCTCCAGCCCCCGCTGCTTTTGATGACAGCATCTAGACAGCTTTTATCTTCTTGAGTCCTGCGTGCTCTGTGACATACTTTTGTACTATGACTGTCTGTGGCTGGACAACCAGCCTCTGATGCTCCTCAGGCTGCCCCAATGCCCTACCTACCACAGTGCACGTTAACTCACAGGACACACACACGAGCTGCTTCCTTCCTTCCATATCCTTCTCGGTAGCTGTGCACCGAGAGGCTCACTGATAGCTTTTCCCCTGAGTTTTCTCATCTGAGTGGTTTTGGCCTGGCCACTTTCTGGCCGGGCTTGAGGCAGATGTGATTTTATGAGGCTGTAAAAGTCAAGCTTTGAATGTGTTTCTATCAAATTGCTGTGGGAAGGAGACGCATTAAAGGCAAGGAAAATAATGAGGGCGGTCTGGGAAGAGCAGGATGCTCTGAAGCCCAGGGTTGCCAAGTTGGGGTGCAGGTATCTCTCACAGCTAGCTGGAGTTGCAGCAGCCACTGAGGGCGTAGTGGGAGGCGCTTGTGTGGGGGTGGTTATCCACAGGCTTGACAGCAGGATTCCAGGGACTTCTGGAAAACACAGCCTTGCAGCCAACACTGCCTGAGTCTTCCTTTAAACCCAGGCTGTCTTGTTGATAGAACACAATTACATTAGGGAAAAAATTGTTTATACGTCTTGAGATATTAAGATTATGAAAACAGCTACATAAACCGGTGTTAAGTTAGAAGAAAGTTAATTGTGTTTTGTGTTGCCTCCTGGGCCAGAGTACTGGTACGGATTTATTTCAACAAAACATAGCTAATCTTGAAGCCCCAAAACACATTTTCTCCCTTAATTACAAATAATTGTACAGAATGATTTACACTAGTGCACAGTGCCCAGAAAAACATGCTCTAGAATAAAGGATACGGAAGGGAGGAGAGGAAACTACAGACAGCCATAACGGTCAACCCTGGGGCTGATGCCGTTAGCATCCTGAGCAGAGACGGTGAGGGCCACCGTCACCTCAGAACAGAGACTCTCAGCCCAGCCTTCTCACACGTGAGAGAGGAGGCCCAGCACATGGTGGCACAGACGGGCATGTGGCACTGAGTGGGTACAAGCTCTGGCTCTCTGTGGACAGGGCAGAGCTGCGAATCTTCAGAGCAATGACATTTTCTCAAGGTGAGATTCAGGGTCCATTGAGTGACAGTGTGAGCTCTTAGGACAAAGTGCTTGACAAGCTTATGTGACCCTGATTGATTCCCTAGCACCCCAAGAACTGGGCATGGTGGTGCAAGCCTGCGATCCCAGGACTGGAGAGGTGGAGGCAGGAGAATTAGAATTTCAAAACCATCTTTGGCTACAGAGTTTTGAAGTTGTCCTCAAACAAGCAAACAAGAAACCAAATAAAGCCACATGGAAGCTGGGTCCTAGTGACTGAACAGGAGCAGGTGTGAAGCACTCTGGGTAGGACCCAGGTTTTCCTCCGGGCTCTGCTGACCTCTGGGTCTTAGGTCCTTTATCTGTTTTGTTTGCTTGCTCTGTTTGTTTATTTATTTATTTGTTTTCAAGACAGGATCTCAACTGTGTAGCTCAAGCTGTCCTGGAACTCAGTCTGTAGTGACCAGGCTGGCCTCGAACTCAGAGATCCTTCTGCCTCTGCCTCCCAAGTGCTGGGATAAAGACGTGCTCAGTTTTCTCATCTTTAGCATGGGTTGCTATCAAAGACACTGTGGGCTGTCCCATGCACAAGATGAAAGAGACTCTGAGTGAGAAGCCCAGGCTCCAGGCTCCTCCTGGGTCTCTTTAGAGCACTGTGTCCCCAGGAAGGACATACTAAGAGGGAGGAGCCTGCAGAGGGGTCCCATAAAAGGGCTCTAACTTCAGACTATCAGAATGTGTCTCCTGGGACTCAGAAGTCAGCTTCTTAAGAACAGGCTGAGGGTGTGGCATTAAGCTGCTTTGAAGAGAGCTATTGTCACCGAGCCTTGCCCTGGAGGCAAGAGCTGAGGAGAAGCTGTTCTTCTGCCCTGTTTTGTAGGAGTGAGCAGAACAGTTCACTGTACATTGTGTGGCTGTGGCGTTTTCCATGAGAGCCTCATTTATTTCTTCATTTGACACATTAGTGAAGTTAAGGCAGGTTACATCTGGCTTCCCTGTACCACTTCAGAGGATCAGCTATAGTTCGTAGGCATCAGGGACAGAGCCATCCTTTGCTCAAGCACCATGGGTCTGGAGTGAGAAAAAGTTTCTCTAGACACTACCAAACATCCCCCAAAGGATAGAGTCATTCTTGGCTGGGAACTACTGAGTTCAGGTCTGATACTGAAACAGATGTAACCCGGGACCATGGCGAAGGTGCTTGTGGCAAAAGTGTGACTGAAATAGACTCCAGGGTCACACCATCATGAAGCGGTTGGTCCAGGAAGGGTCTGGGTCTATAGGGCATGAAAGAGAGGCACATATTATCCACATGAGGATACTTCTGTAGACTTCTGAGGCACAGATGGATGTGGGACATGCACTGTCACCCTCCTCAGCACCAGGCTGAGTGTGTGACAACCAAGAATGGGCTTGTTGCTGTGATAAACATGATCCTGTGGTTTTGGGGGCCCCTGGGACTGGTGTTTGGGAGGAATGCGGAAGCGTTCAGAGCCATGGAGTAGAGAACCTTCAGAATGTGTAAGCAGAACGTGATAGGCTGTTCTGGTGGGAGTGCGGAAACCAGTGTAGTTGAGAGGAAGGAGGGCAGTAAAGACCACGCTCAGGAGGCTTCAGAGGGGAGCAAGGACCCCACAGACCAGAGGCCACCATGAGTACTATACTCTGGTGAACAATGGCTGCGTTCTTTCCTGAAACTTGGACGGAGAGGAGTGAGGTCACATTGGGGAGGGCATTTCACAACACCGCAATATCTAAACGGTGGTAGGGTTATTCCTCCCTGCTCTTTGTCAGCGCCATAGTGAGACGAGACAGGAGAGAAGTGAGCATTTGGGTGAGGGACGGAGGGCAAGTTTGCAGATGCTCACCAGCGGGGTTTCACAAAGTATCCTTAACTATTAAAGGTACGGATGGCAATAAAGAGAACCCTCCTACCCTTCTGTGAGACAATAGGAAAGAACCAGCCTACTGAAGGCTCTGAGTTTGTGAAAATTCAAATGTTTTGAAAAGGCAGGGACTGAGCTGAGAATGCGCCCTTGTCATGGTTTGAATATGCTTGGCCCAGGGAGTGGCACTATTTGGAGGTAGGGCCTTGTTGGAATAGGTGTCTCACTGTGGGCGGGACTTGTCCTAGCTGCCTGGAAGTCAGTCTTCCACTAGCAGCCTTCAGATGAAGATGTAGAACTCTCAGTTCCTCCTGCACCATGCCTGCCTGGACACTGCCATGTTCCTGCCTTAATGATAATGGACTGAACCTCTGAACCTCTGAACCTGTAAGCCAGCCCCAATTAAATGTTGTCCTTATAAGGGTTGCCTTGGTCATGATGTCTGTTCTAAATAAGACCCCCCTGAAGGAGACCCATTCTTGGAAACAAGCACATGAAGAAGTGATTTCCTAGATTTGATTGCTAAGGTTCATACAGAATATAACAATGGGGAGAAGGTGGTCAGATTACACCTTGAACTGGTGGTAGAACTCAGTAGTGTCTGTGTGTGGCTAGTCTTGAGGGTATATAGAATGGAAAAGGTTTTGAGTTATAGGGGCCGAGAGCGGGCGACCTGTGGCAGAATGGTCCCTACAAGGAGACCCTGGGGGGTGGTTTTTAAGCCTGCAGGGGTGAGGCATAAGGAATAGTAGAAGACTCAAGATACTGGAGAGCTTGGGACTGTGGCTGGCGGCCGACAGAAAGCAGCAGAAACAGTGGAGCAAGAGGGAGCCTGCTCCTGTTGCAGAATGGAGGGCAGGGGTTCCCTAGCGGAGCCCAGATGAGGCCACCACAAGCCCTGGCTGTGGAGCTGCAGGGTTGGCCCACTGGCTACTGCCTGCTCCGTCCTACCCTTCATTGCTGTCTTTTCATTCTGCCCTTCTGTTTATTCCTCTCGTTTGTACAATGTCATTGTTCTACAGTGAGACAACTTGCTCTTAGCATTTACACTCTGTATTAGTCAGGGTTCTCTGGAGTCACAGAACCTATAGGTAGTCTCTATATAGTAAGGGAATTTGTTAATGACTTACAGTCTGTAGTCCAACTCCCCAGCAATGGTCAGGAGTAGCTGTGAATGAAAACCCGAGGATCTAGCAGTCGCTTAGTCCCACAAGGCTCGCAGGCGAAGAAGATTGACTCTTCCTCCTTCCAATGTCCTTATGTAGATCTCCAGCAGCAGGTGTGGCCCAGAGCAGAGGTGTGCGCACCCCCACACCTGAAACTTGTGTCTTCCAGACTCAAGATCTAGATCCCAGGTGAGCCTTCTAATTCTGGATTGTAGCTCACTCCAGATAGAGTCAAGGTGACAATCAGAAATAGCCACTACAACCCACCCCTTGTTAACTTGACACAAATAATATCTCATATCCACATGAAACAATAACAAGGTCATAAACACGCTTAACATGATATAACTATTCCTCGTACAATCGCACACATTTATAAACTTACAGTGGGGCAATGTCCCTTGGGAACATTCCTTTAGTATCTCAACTTAAATATCAACTGATGTTAAAGAACTTGGAAGACAAATACATTCTTAACAAAATACAACAGAAGCATTCATATTACTTATAATCCTCGTTTCTGCAGCTGGTTACGTGGTCTTAGCTGGTATTTATAACTACCTTCCTCTACTACCCATTCTGTATTTCCTCCACCCTCTGCAAGCACCTCAGCAGGTCTTGGCTCTTTTCCTGGAGGAGTGACCCATACCTTCATTCCTGATGAGTCTGCATCCTTTGTCATCCTGCTTGAATAAGGCTGTTGTAGTTTCCCATAGACTTTAAACACAGGACATGGTAGTACTAAGAGACGCCCTAAGGGATCTCCTGCACTCCAGACATAATCCTTCTTACCTCCATTGTGGAGAGGCAATCCAATTTCCCCATGGTAACCTGGATCTATCACCCCTCCTAACACTGTTATTCCTTCCTTAGCCTGTTGGTTTAAGGGCATTAGAAGCCCAAAATGACCAGGGGGGAAGTCTGACCTTCCAGTTCAATGAAATGTTTGTTGTAGCTCCTGGTTGGAGCACTTCCCCCTCTGGAACCAAAACTTCTAGGCCAGCAGAACCTAGAGTTGTGGGGACAGGAAGAAAAAATTTTCCTAGAGGGTCACAGGAGTGATAGTGAGTGGAACTATTCCCTTTTCCACCCCTTGATTCCTGGACCCATGGATCCTGGCTATGGAAGAAAATGTATCATATACTGGACACTAATTCAAAGCATATACTGCCTCCTGAAGAACTCTGCCCCAACCCTCCATGCTGCTGCCACCTAATTTGCGCTGTAACTGTGTCTTCAAAAGGCCATTCCATCTTTCTATCAGGCCAGCTGCTTCAGGATGATGGGGAACATGGTAAGACCAGTGAATTCCATAATCCTGGGCCCACTGTCGCACTTCTCTGGCTGTGAAATGAGTTCCTTGGTCAGAAGCAATATTGTGTGGAATACCATGACAATGGATAAGGCGTTCTGTAAGTCCACGGATGGTGGTTTTGGCAGAAGCATTATGTGCAGGAAAGGCAAATTCATAACCAGAATAAGTATCTACCCCAGTAAGAACAAAATGTTGTCCTTACCACGGAGGAAGTGGTCCAATGTAGTCAACCTGCCACCAGGCTGCTGGCTGGTCACCTCGAGGAACGGTGCCATATCTGGGGCTCAGTGTTGGTCTCTGCTGTTGGCAGATCTGGCATTCAGCAGTGGCTGTAGCCAGGTCAGCCTTGGTGAGTGGAAGTCCACGTTGTTGAGCCCAAGCATAACCTCCATCTCGGCCACCATGGCCACTTTGTTCGTGTGCCCACTGAGCAATGACAGGGATGGCTGAGGAAAGAGGCTGACTGTCCACAGAACGGGTCATCTTATCCACTTGATTATTGAACTCTTCCTCCGCTGAAGTCACCTTTTGGTGAGCATTTACATGGGACACAAATCTCTTCACATCCTTTGTCCATTTGGAAAGATCTATCCACTTACTTGTTCCCCAGATGTCTTTCTCACCAATTTTCCAATTGTGATCTTTCCAAGTCCCTGACCATCCAGCCAATCCATTGGCTACAGCCCATGAGTCAGTGAACGATCGTACATCTGGCCATTTCTTCTTCCAAACAAACTGTAATACCATGTACTGCCCAAATTTCTGCCCACTGTGAAGATTTTCCTTCACCTGTATCTTTCAGGGTTGTCCCAGAAAGGGGTTGTAATGCTGCAACTGTCCACTTCTGGATGGTGCCTGTATAACATGCAGAGCCATCAGTAAACCAGGTCCTAGTCTTCTCTTCTTCAGTCAGCCGATCATAGGGAAAACCCCTTGAGGCAGATGGCATTGTTACAGGAGTAGAAAGCATAGGCATTTGAGCAACTTCTTCATGTAACTTGCTTGTGCCTTCAGGACCTGCTCGGGCTCCACCACGGATGTACCACTTCCATTTGATAATAGACTGCTGCTGTGCACATCCTACTCTATGACTTAGAGGGTCTGATAACACCCAGCTCGAGATGGGCAGTTCAGGTCACACGGTAAACTGGTGTCCTACTGTCAAACGTTCAGTTTCCACTAAGGCCCAATAGAAGGCCAAGAGCTGTTTTTCAAAGGGAGAATAGTTGTCTGCAGATGATGGTAGAGATCTGCTCCAAAATCCCAAAGGTCTCTTCTGTGATTCACCTACAGGAGCCTGCCAGAGGCTCCAAACAGCATCTCTATCTACGATTGACACCTCAAGTACCATCGGGTCTGCTGGATCATATGGTCCAAGTGGTAGAGCAGCCTGCACAGCAGCCTGGACCTGTTGAAGAGCCTTCTCCTGTTCCAGACCCCACACAAAGCTAGCAGCTTTCCGAGTCACTTGGTAAATGGGCCTGAGTAACACGCCGAAGTGAGGAATATGCTGTCTCCAGAATCCAAATAGACCCACTAAACGCTGTGCTTCTTT